>CM039473.1:18017507-18118515 GCA_022433065.1 Begonia loranthoides
ATTTTTAATTATAATTTTTCTTAAAAAATAAATCGGTCCAAACTGGTACCGAATGAACCGGTTCGGTACCGGTTTTCATGGGACCGGTACTGGCTTTGGAATTCCAAAACCGGTACCGACCGGTTCGGTACTGGTACCCCGTGGAACCGGACCGAACCGGTCCCATGAACACCCCTATTTACTTCTATGAATACTGCTAGATGTTAACGATAAGTGATGAGAAATAAGAGAAAGAGAACTGGACAGTTCTAAAGGAAAAAGGAATGGAAATGAAATTTCATGAATTGAGTTCAGAATGTTGAATAGTTGTTGTCTTTGATGATTCAGTTATGTTGTTGTATTACATAGTTCCTACTCTAGTTATTTTACAGTTTAGAAAGCATAATAGACACTATGATTCGCTATTGTATTGCTAGGATAATTCGCTATTGTATCACTAGGATAAATACATGTTCGTTTTGCTGCTAATTTCGGTACTGTCAATAGCATGATTTAATCGTTTGTTTCATATAGAAATGTTGCCGTAGTGATAGAGCTAATGTAAGTATAAATGTTCGTTTCGCTGCTGTCTTTTTCCTTACCGTCAAAAGCATGATTAGTGATAGATCTAATGCACGTATTTTCTGCTGAACGTATGTTTGTATATTTCACTGCTGCCTCTAGTTATATGTTCATTGCTAATTATGTTCATCGTTATATGTTCGCTGATGTTCATCTAAATTTTCTGTCATACGATAACTGAGTAAAAAGCACGTTTCGTTAACTGATTGTCGTTATTTCCTTATTACGTATCATCTAGTAAAAGCATGTTTAGTTGCTAGTTTCTTCTGTTGTTAGATACCATTTATCTTGGATACGCGATGTAATTAAATTTTGGGAGCTAATTATATATGACGTTGCGTATTAATAATTGTTATTATGATGAGTATTTATGGGAATAAATTGGAGGCTAATGAAGTTGGGAGAAAATAAATAAATGGGCATTAATTAGATAAAATATATACATATAGGATTAAAATTTAGATTAGAACCGGTTCAAGCGAACCGGTTCCATCTAATTACTGAAGGCCATTGGCCTTCAGTTTTTCGAAGAAGGGAGGGGGAAGAGGGAGCAGGGGGTGAGCAACGAGAGGGGGGGTCCGAGGGAGCTCGCCGGCTAGCTCGGGCGCGCTGGCTCAGGCGGCGCGGACTCCGGCAACGAGCGGGCTGCTGCGAGCGACGAGGAGTGGCAAGGTCGCAGCTAAGGGCGGAATCGGCGATCTCTCCGCGGGCTACGTTTCCGGCGACGGTCGAGGTACGATTTGGGCAAATCTCTTCTCTTTTGTGTTTCTATTTGATTGGTCATGTCTGGGGACGTGGATTGAAGAACAAATCGGTGGTTTCTTCATTTGACAGTGACGAGTTCGTGGCGGACAGCGAACTCTGATGAGCGAGGTTGACGAACCTTGAACTAGCTATGTCCGAACCGAGTCTGGACGGTTCGGACCGTAGCATTGTCGGCAACCCAGATAATACGTTAACTGCTCCAGCATGGGATCACACTCTGCAATAAAATGCAGAGTGGGGTTCGTCCAGGAGGTTGGCAGGAATTGATGAACCTGTGTCGGCTGGGAGTTATGAGTTGGTCGATAAAAATCTGTTTATAAATGGGCAGGCTGTAGTGGATGGTGAAGGAAAAAGCATTCCTTCGTGGGTTGCACAAACAGAGGAGAAAAAGTAGAGTTACAGGGAGAGTATGGCGATTGAAGACCAAAATTCTCCTGCTCTCGGGTCTCTTAGAAATTTTGAGTTCTTCAGGTAACGAAAATGTTTTGCATTAGTTTATGGAATTTTAGCCCCTGTTCATTACTGTTTTAAGGATTTCATAAACAAAAAGGATTTACAGAGGTTGTGTTTGATTTCTGGGTTTGACTCTCCTGTTTAATTTCTGATGTGGTTGGAATTAATTATCTAGTTGGTGAAGCTCTTGGTTTATTTACAAAAGTCTCAAGTGATATGCATTGTCAATGGTATTGGCTGTTTGATGGATGAATGTTCTCTGTTGGTTAAGCTTGGCTTGGTGATTTCATTTGGGCATGTTATTACGTTGGTATTTCATTGAGTGATAGAGTTGTGAAGGAGAAAGCGATTTAAGTGTATTGGGATTATGATATGTCGTTAAGTAACGAATAAGGAATTTTGGTTTAGATGCCGTTAAGAGTAATGAGTTGTTGAAATAAAGTTTAGAGTTTGTGATTATAAACTAATTAGTTATTTAATTATCTCTGAAGGTATTGGAATAGAAGAACTTATATGCTGAATTTCTACAGACGTTAGGTAAGGAATTGGGAGGTTTTGGCCACCAAAGCCCTATCCACAAGTTGATCTCTGTGTGTGAATGTAGTTTTAGTTTTTGTTTCTCCTGTTAAGCATTTTCTCCTCTTAAGCATGATTTTAGAAACTGAAGATTAAAGCTATGATAAAGCAAAGCATGAATAATGGACAAATGACATATGAGTTTGATTTCTTTAATTCTTGTCATCTGTTCTTCAATGTGCAGATAGTGTTTGATGGTATTCCTTGTTGTCCTAAATTTAATTCAGTAACATATTTGAATATCTATGCTAGCTTAAAGCATTGTAGTATCTAGATGATGTAATTTAATTGTTCAAAGCATTGAAATGCCTAAAATGCTTGATTTAGTTTATAATGCTGTTATTTCATGGTTTTGGTTAGAAACCTTCTGGTTTTAGTCAAATTATTGAGCCTATTTTGGTTGACTTCGTTAAGCATATTGTCATGAAACATTGTTTTTAGTTTTGCTCTTGTTATTAACTCGTTGGTATGCTTTATTAGTTATATTTCGTTGTTAATTGTTGTCAATTCCGAAGCTTGTTCGTAGGATTTATTCTCCATATAGTTCACTATTAATTTCCGTTTAGTTCACTGTTATAATGCCATGAATTTACAAAGCATGTCTGTTAATCTGTTTATGATAATGACTGGTAATAGCACGGTTAGTTAAACGCTGTCATTTCTTTCGTTATGAGAAGCATGTAATGATCTTCGTTTCATTCGTTGTTTTATAGGATCGCCTAATGTATTGCTATTGCTTATTATACATGTTTCGTTTGTTTAGGAAAAAGTTAGGTTAAGTCCATACTAATAGAAACCAAGTAAGAGGGTAAGCCTCGGAATGGTACCCACATGCATAAGTGAGGAAAAGAAATAAAACGAAATGTTCGGGATGGGCGGGATACGTCCACCACCGAAGAAACCTCCTGACGGGATACGTCAGGAGGGAAGAAACTCTAAAGGCGGAATACGCCTGAAAGAGAAAGAACTCCAAAGGCGGGATACGCCGGAGGAGAAAGAAAAGAACCCAGAAGGCGGGATACGCCTGAAAAAGGGAACGAATAGGGAATTTCGGTAGATGGGTAGTCCGGATCTAGCCTAGCTACTAGGATACACCCTCACCAAGGCGGGAAAGGGACTAGTATGCACACAGGAGGTTAGAATCCGTACAACTACGCCATCTCAAAAGACAACCTCCAATTTCCAGCTCATTGTATGAGTTAAGAACGAACAAAACGAACGATGAAAATGAACGTAATAAAAGAATTTGGTTTGGGCGGCCCCCATTCCAAGAAAAAACTAAAGAGAGAAATGCATATTTATTTTTCCCATCTCCTTACTGGGTGTAAGCTCACGTCCTTACTTGTGGTGTCGGTAACGAAGGAATTATGCCAGTAATCAAGGAAGAGGACATTCCGGTGGAGCCTGCGGTTGGTCCGACAATGGCGCCAGCAGAGTAGTAGTATGGTATGGTACGACAATATGAAGGAACGAATGTTAAGTTTCAGTTTGTGTTTTATTTGAATAATTGGACTATGTAAGTTTTATAATCTTGAATTTGAATAATATTTTTATAAGTCGTTTCATGATATAAATTTCTATTCGGTAAAAGTAGTTTTCTCTTTTAATTATGCTTCCGCAATTTTTATGAATAATTTCTTTTAAGAATGAAAAATGAAAGAATGATTTTATTAACGATTCCGATTTTTATGCACTCTGATAACCTCAGTTTATTAGAAATGATTTTAATTAAGGATAATGAGCTTTTAAAACGGTTTAAGAAATCTGGGTCGTTACAAAAATAATCACACATATATGCAATAATATAAAGAGTAAGGGTAAGAGAGTGCATAGGGTTTCTTTACGTGGTTCAGCAAACTCGCCTACGTCCGCGCTCCAAGTTTCACTTGAAGACACACTAAACAATTGGCTTACGAGTGCCAATAAAACCGTTTACAAATTGACTATTTACAGGCGTCACCCATGACTAATTCTAAGGTCGTCAAGCTAAATGTGACTATTGTGGGGCGTCACCCATTGATTGAACTTTCAGGCGTTCAATCGAGCCGTTGAGTATTTAGGGTTGTCACTCTAGTGTGATGAATTCTTAGGGAATCACCCTTTACAAGATAATAAATCAGAAATTAAAGCGCAATCTATATAATCCGAATTCTCCCAAATATAACTATTAAGTTTATGGGTTGAGGAGAATTAGATTTACAATAATAAGAGCTCACAGTGATTGAATCATGTATAAAATTCGGCAGGGCTTCGCCATGATTCTCCAGTCGTTGTGGAGAGCTTGGAGTGATCTTGTATTTATAAGCATTGGAGTTTCAGACATGGTTCCTCATCCACAGTCTTCTGCATGAGACCGTTAGAAAATATTCGTTAAAATCCGTCCGTTGAAAATATAGTCGTTATGCACTTTCGGACGTAGGTCCTTCGTCCGCACTCATCCGCATGAACAAAACATATTCTCCAGATTGTTTTCCCCGGCATCCGCACTCGTCCTACTTTGTCCGTGTCTCGTCCGTAACACACATTCAGAGTTGGACTCTCGTCTGCATGTCCACAAAATGTCGTCCGAATTGCACATCAATTTGTACGAATTCAAAGTGGATGTGTCCCGAGTTCGTCTGCATCCGTTCGCACTTCATCCGCAATAATAGCCTTCAGTTCAGGACGTTGGATCTCATCTTCACCTCGCAGCACAGTAGTATTCCGAACGACTATGTGGCGTCCGCGTGTCGTCCTCGTGCATCCGCAAAAGCACAGAACAGATTGGGATGAGATTCTTCATCCTCAGCTCGTCACCACTTCACTTCAAAATAAACCCTAAACTATATTAAGTCTCTAAAAGATATCCAACACTACATGGACTCAAATAAACATGTTAGCACATAAATAATACCCATTTTGAGGGTATTTCCAATAAACACCGATATAAATATTATGATAAAACCGATAAGAATAATATTCAGAAAAATATAGAATACAATACAAAATATAACTTATTGATTTATTAAATTAACCAATATTTTAGTCATCATAAAAAGAAAACTTAGCCAAACAAAAAGGCTAACACTTTGTTCGTAAGGACCTACATCATGGGAGTAGGATTGATTGTGTTTCTCTGTAATTTTTCATGTCTATTATTTCATGCAAGATATAGTTTCTATCATGGTTTACTGCTCGCATTCTCTACTGCTTGATTACTCAAAAATATTCTCTGCAATATTGATGCATGAGTTCTTTGAATAAGTTCTCTATGATTTCTTCCTTCTGTAAATGGTTGAATCTTTCATGGCTCCTCTACTATGTTATTAGACTGAAGTTATTCACGTAAAGACGAGTTCTACATGCTTGTTTGTTAGAATTTTTATTGTTCTCTGCATGGATAATTGTCTAAGTATGTCCTGTTAGTTATCTGCCCATTAATGAACCTTTTCTCATGGATGAAAATTGTTGATAATCTGTTTCTATGATTGTGCTTTCCTGCTGTGGAACTATTAATAGGATTATCACAAGATTATTATTCACATCCTTGTTAATAATTTTCCTGCTTGTATTGCTCACTGTTTAGTTAATTATTAATATCACATATGATAGAAACGAAACTGTTAGTAGCAAATAGTGAAGAAATAGGTCATGCGTAGTTGTGATTTGGTTTCTTTGGCATGTTCTCTGCAAATATATGAACTGTAATATTATGTCTGGTGTTCTTTACCAACGAGTATGCTCCCCATAAACTGATATGCTAATCGAATAAACCCTAGAGAAATAAGTGGTAATAATTCTAGGCTGTTGTTTGTGAGTTTTTCCATGTATTGTTCTCTGCATAATTTAGAGTATGGATAGAAGTGTTTTCTGTTGGGAAATTCCTCATAGTATTACTCTCTGCTAATTAGAATATATTAACATGTGTTGGTTAATAATAGATAATGCCTTGATGAGGAGATAGCTCACTGTACTATAATAGTTCTTTGTGAATACTAAACTGTAGTGCAAGAGATATGTTAATTCTTGTTGTTCCATTATTGAAGTTGTTAGTTATACTTGGTGACTGTTTAATTTCATAGTTCTCAATGCATAGTAAATCATGTTAGTTTCTTGCTTTGGTAGAGATAGCATGCGCAACTTTAAATTATACTTGATGTATGATTCTTGCTCATTGTTTGTCAATTAATTGTATTATTATTTGTGATATATAAACTTTTGTGTGACATTCATATAGACATGTTAGTAGGGTTGCATATCTTACATTGCACGGAATAATAATGAAGATAATAAATAAGTGTTTTCTACGTGGGTTCGGAGACTAAAAAGGTTGCTCTCATGTAGAAAACAACTCGTTTGGGTGAATTCGGAGACTGAAGAGGTTGCTCTCACTCAACGAGTGGGTGAGTTTGGAGACTTAAGAGCTTGCTCTCACCCAAAAGGTAAATGAACATAAATGTAAGTGGATTCGTTTTTAAGTGAGTTCAGAGACTAAAGAGGTTGCTTTCACGTAAAAATGAATCCAAGTGGTAAGTTCAGAGACTAAAAAGGTTGCTCTTACCCAACTTACGGATCTATCAGACTTATGCATGTAGAGTATCATAGGTACTGCATTTGCATTTCATTAATATTCTTTACTGGTCAATAGGTCATTATTTCTCCTGTGATGTAGGTATCGATTGTGATCTAGGTGACGTGAAGTTGGAGCAAGTGTGATGCGATGCAAGCTTGTGTTACCATGCGCGGATCGACCTCGGGGGTTATGGATCAAAAGAATAAAAGTTGTTTAAATTGCTTAAAGACTCTACTTTATGGTATTAAATATTTTGAATTATGTTGTTTTTGGAAAAAAATTTAAATATTTTTATTATTCCGCGTAAAGTACTCTGATGATTTCTTTTAAGTATATTCTAAATGGATTTTTAAAATGATCAAAATTTTTATATTGTCGTGAAATAGATATGGAAATGTATAAACGGAAATGAGACATTACACTTAGGGATACCATATAGTTTAACAATCTTAGTGAAATACAAGCGAGCTAAGTTAGATGCATCAAAAGTTTTATTACATGGAATAAAATGGGCAATTTTTGAGAAACAATCAACAACAACTAGAATAGAATCATGTTTTTTCTGGGTGCGCGGGGGTCCTAGCACGAAGTCCATACTAACATCCTCCCAAGGGCGATTAGGGACATGGAGAGGTGTGTAAAGACCAGCGTTTTGTCGTCTTTTTTTGGCCGATTGACAAATTCTGCAAATGCTGAATATTTTGCCTATGTCTTTCTTCAAGTTAGGCCAATAGAATTGACGCTCAACTTCTTCAATCGTTTTATCACGCCCAAAATGACCGGCTAGTCCTCTTGCATGAATTTCCCAAATGATGAACTCTCTTACTAAGGTTTAAGGAATGCACAACTTGTTGGTTTTAAAAAGATAACTGTCCTCTAGATGAAAGCCATTGTTGCAGTCAAATTGCCTATTTTTAAGGTAAGAACAATATCTTTAAAATTAGGGCAGGACTCATAATCCTCTTTGAGTCTTTCAAAACCGATGGCTTTAGCGCTCATGACACTCAGAAGAGATATGCGACAGCTTAATGCATCAACTGCTTGATTTTCCACACCCTTTCGGTGCTTCAGTACAAATGGGTATGCTTGCAAATACTCAATCCAACGACCATATTGAAAGTTCAACCGCTTTTGAGAGTTGAGATATCGTAAAGCTTCATGGTCCGAATAGAGTACAAATTATTGCGGTAACAAGTAGTGACGCCAATAGCATAGAGCTTGGACAACTGCATATAAATTTCTATCATATGTTGAATACCGTTGTTGGCATCATTCAATTTTTCACTGAAATAAGCAATGGAGTGTCTTTCTTGGCTAAGAACGCCACCAATCCCGACTCCTGATGCATCATAGTCAACCTCAAAGACTTTGGAGAAATCATGAAGTTGTATTATTAAAGCTTCAGTCATTCAGATTTTAATGGTGTTGAAGGCTGTAGATCCTGCCAGTGTTCAACGAAATTCACCTCTTTTCATACATTCAGTAACAGGAGCCATAATTGTACTGAACCCTTTGATGAAATGATGATAAAAGGTAGCTAATCTGTGAAAACTGTAGACATTATTTAAACTTTTAGGCTCAAGCCAATCAACAATCGCCTTAATCTTAATGGGATCAGGGATACTCCCGCCATAGAGACTATAAAGCCTAAGAAGGTAACACTCTCTATGAAGAACATACATTTGTTAACATTAACATAGAGACTTGAAGCTCGAAGAGTGGAACAAACTTGTTGGAGATGGCTTTGATGTTGATCTGTATTTTGACTATAAACAAGGATATCATCGAAATAGACAACCAAAAATTTGCCCATAAAAGGTCTAAGAGCATGAGTCATTACTCTCATGAAGGTGCTTGGGGCATTGGTCAATCCAAATGGCATGACCAGCCACTCATAAAGGTCATCCTTTGTTTTGAAGGCAGTCTTCCATTCATCACCTAGATGAATCCTTATTTGGTGATACTCGCTTTTAAGATCAATTTTTGAAAATATCTTAGCTTGAGCCATTAAGTCCAACAAATCATCAAGTCCAGGGATGGGAAAAAGATATTTCACTGTAATCTTGTTAATGGCACGACTATCAATGCACATCCTCTAAGTGTCATCCTTTTTTGGGGTTAGAAGAGCCGGAACAACACAAGGACTTCAACTCTCTCAAATAAATCCTTTATTTAAAAGTTCATTTACTTGTCTTTGGAGTTCAACATGCTTAGTGGGGTTTATTCTATAGTGAGGTAAGTTTGGAAGGGAAGCCCCAAGATTGAATTCAATTTCGTGTTGAATGTCTCATAATAGAGGTAATTGGTCAGGGAGGTCTTCAGGAAAGACGTCTTTAAATTCATCAATGATTGATTGGGCTTCCGCAGAGGTTTTTGATGGAGGATGTGGCAAACTTTCTACTACCAACATGACAAAGACAATAGAATCTTTTTTTAGTGACCACTCAACTCCGTAGGAGTAATAATATTTAATCCTTGGTGTTCAAAAATTTTCTTTGCTTGAAGGGATTCTAACGATTTTGGGGGCAGAGGATTAAAATGAATTTTCTTTCCTTTGAACATAAAATAACAAGAATTGGATCGACCATGGATAGTGACATCCAAGTCAAACAACCAAGGGCAACCGAGGATGACATGGCTGATATCCATAGGGATGACGTCGCACCAGAGTTGTTTTTTGTATTCAAGGAACTGAATGGGTACCAAACAATGCTCTTTCATAGATACGAAGGACTTATCAATCCACAAGACATTGTAGGGTCGAGGATGAGGAACTGACTTCAACCCAAGACAAGATATATTAGTTATAGATACTGCATTAATACAGCTCCCACTATCCACAATGATTTTGCAGCCTTTGTCATTGACTTTATATGTGTGAAAAATAGATTGACGACGCCAATCTTCGACGTCTTTGGATTGGGTAAGTGTACATCTCACAACACTTAGTCGAGGTGAAACGGGAAGAGTAGACAGGGAAATGAATCAGATACAACCTAAAAAGTTATTATTATCTAAATCTTCAAACTCTTTAGAGTTAGGTTAATAGACTTGTTCTTCACATGTATCCTCAATTATATTTTCAATCTCTTGTATAGCTAGATTTCGGCTAGGGCAATTAGAGGAAATGTGGCCAAAACTGTTACACTTGAAACATTGTAAATGTGAAGAATTATGTGAACTGTCCACACTTTTTTCTTTGTTTGCTCGCACCAAAGGGGTATTGGATGGAGGAGGTACTAGGAGGGACTTAGGAGTAGCAGAAGTATGGACTGAGGGAGGTCTATCGTCACCTTGTTTGCCATATGGCATTTTCATAACTAGCTCATAGTCTCGAATGAAGGAATATGCACGATCTAAGGTGTTAACACCTCGAAAGATAAGTTAATGTCTAAGATCATCCCTTAAACCTTGTCGAAATCTACTCAAAGTCATGGCCTCATCTTCAACAACTTGACTTCTCATTCGAAATTCAACAAATTGGGTAACATACTCAATGACTGGTCGGTTGCCTTGGGCAAGAGCATTCGATTGGTCTAGTAGATTGCCCTGGTAGGATTGGGGTAAATATTTCTCTTGAAGCCGCCGCTTCATTTCATCCCAACTTCCAACAGGAGGCACATGACGCCTTTCAAGGAGATCATGGACACTTTCCCAAAACAGTTGATTAGTATCAGTTAGTTTTAAACTAGCAAGTTGAACTTGTGAGTTTTCTGGCACCCCATACCAAGCGAAAAAAAATCCATATCTTTTACCCATTGAGTAAACGAGTATCTAAACAACCATCAAAAGTAGGAGCATCTAACTTGATATTCCTAAAGATTTGTTCATCATGGCGATTAGGAGAATGAGAATCACGTCGAAATTGATTTTGACCCCCCTCACGACTGTAATCTTTATCTCTACAATTTTGTCTAAAATGTCATTGAGTATCTTGCCGATGATGAAGAGGTCTAGTATGGGACACTATAGAATTATCTGTATCCAAGAGGTGAGGAATCTGTTCTACATGGTTCAATCTATTTTCTAGATTTCGATTTGCCTCGTGTGTAGTGGCCAACTCAGTCTGGATAGTGGCTAATTATTCTTGAAACTGTTGTTTGTTGTTAATCAACTGTGCTAATTTTCGGGAAAGGGCATCAAATTGGGAAGGTTCCATATCTAAAGCACAAGAACTTGATGAGACTTGACAACCACTACGTAACTACATGCAATGTCTCTAAATGACAGGCAATGGAGAGACCAATAAACAAACAAAACACAAGATGAATAATATTTACTACAACCAAAATTCATCTTTTTTTAAGACTACATTAATTCTAACAAAGCAAATTTATAGAACTGATATTTTATAAAATGATGAAATGAAAACCAAATACCACACCAGAAAATCACCAAGCAATTGATTATCAGAGTGAACAGTGGATTTAATAAGAAAATGTGAAATAATTAGCAGCGATTAAATCAAAGATATTTTAAAATCAGATGCGAGTCAAATAATTAGAAGGAATAAGGTGACAAGCCACTATGATTGGTATGCATATGATTAGGAAATATGGGTAAACCACAACACATACAAACAAAATTAAGACGTTATTTAGAACTAACAGAATTGAAAACTAATAAAAGATTGGAACAAAAAACTCCCTCCTTGTGTTAATCACAAATGGATGAAGAGCCGGAAAGCACCCCAGCAACCGAGAAATCCAGGCAGCAACCGCACGAATATAGAACTATCCAAACGAGCAGTGAACCTCAAAACAAGACATCCAGAGACCAAAAATTCGTAAACGAAAATCTGCCATAGCTAAGAAAACGATCTAGAAGACGTCGTTTTCAACGGTGAAAATGTGAAACTTGGCGAAGAAACAGAAACCAATGGTTTCTGCAAGGAAGCTCGTGGCGGTAACTTTGGCTTGGTGGAGGGCAGCGGCTTGCAGCGAGGGGAAGAGTAGTTTCGACAGAAGTTTATGTTAAGAAGCGGAGCCGGCCGACGATGATCAAAGGGCAGACATGCGAGTAGCAGGTAGGAGTGAGAAGAACAAGGGGGACACGGGAACCCAATCAAAAGGAGGAAAACCAATGCTTCACGATTTTGTCGGTATGGCCAAGAAAATACAAGTTTTGAAAGTGAAACTTTAACGGAAGGAGAATTATTGTTTGAGAAAACAATAAAACTAGCTCTGATACCAAATTTGATGTAGGGAACGGAGAATATAACATAAATTATAGATAAAAGGAGAAATAGAAGAAGAAATTTTAGAGAGAATAGAGGGGTTGGAAAATAGAGACTAATTTCATTTCATCAAATATTCTTTATTATATGTTCTCTTCTAAGTTACAATGTTATACTTTAAATATAAAAACTTAACATCACTCCAAAAGCTAAAAGGATTACACTCTAGAAGCTAAAAAATGTTAATTTAGAATATTAAAGCTAACCCTAGAAGGTGAAAAGTCCCTAGAAGGTGAAAAACTTAAGTTTGAAATAAAACAAAATAGATAAAACATAAGGCAAATAATAAAACTAGAATAATATTTATTAAGATGGGTGACCATTTGGGAAGTTTCTCAAGTGAGTATGTAAATGAGGACAAAACATGTTGGAAAAGATGTTTGGTGATTTGTGGGGTTACCTATCAATCTTGAAACATGCCATGGAGTCTCTCAATGATCGGTGCAAGGGTGGATCACATCAGTTTCTATTTTTGACAGGAAGGTAGTGGCAGGGGGAAGGTAATCAGCTAGCAACACAGATTCTTCCATAAAAATCAAAGTTCGGAATCAAACAAGTTCGGTAATTTCAACAATCCATACCAAGACATCGGTGAATAGGGGTTAATTCAAAAGAGAAGTCCGAATTTTTCATACCTTTGCCCAACGATTCTGCTCACTGAATTCTCCAATTGACACAACAACAACTGACGGTTTGCCCTTTGAAGTTGGCCAAAACTCGATTTCCTGGAAATGACAAAGGATCAAAATAGGATTGTAAACAGATGATTAACATTGTAGAGTTAAAAGATTTCGACTTACCGTGACTAATTCTTTATGGTATAAAGGCAGAATTTCTTCGTCAGTTCATCTGCAATTTTTTTGATAGCGAGAGGGAAAGAGAGAACGGAGAGGGAGAAGAAAGACATTAAGGAATTAAGGGGAGTGTTTCTGTTTTTGACGAGAAGGTATTGGAAGGGGGAAGGGAAGGGAGAATACTTTCCTTCCATGCTCCCAAACGTTCTCACAAATTTAGGGAAAGTTACAACAATAAAAAATGGAATAAAATTTTTCCTTACAAAGTTTAAACCATATATTACAGACATCCTCCTATTCGTAAATGCGTTCATTTTCGCTGCAGATATTCACTGCACTATTCATGGGTATTCATTTCCTCCCTAATTAACGTGAGTCACTCATATGTCCATCATTCTCTCTGCAGACGCACCATTCTTTATTGCTTTTTGCTTCCTCATTAAATCACGTGTGTTGTGCACGTGATTACTTCTATCAGCCGATGCATTCCTTTCTGTTTAACTATTCACAAATATATGATTCCTACCTTAACTTGAGTCACTTGCATGTTCATCTTTCTCTGTGTGAACGCCCTCTTCTCTATTCATTTATGCTTTTATGCTTCCTCATTAAATCGTTTGTGTCGTGCACGTGATTACTTCTATCAGTAGACGCGTTCCATTTCACTTTGCTATTCACATATATTCATTTCCTACCTAATTAACGTAAGTCATCCACATGTTCATCTTTTTCTCTGCTGATGCTCCCTTCGCCATTCGTTTATGCTTCCACATTAAATCGTGTGTGCCGTGCACGTGATTCCTCTTATCCGTGGGCGTATTTCTTTTTGGTTCATTGTTCACATATATTTATTTCTTGCATAATTAACATGAGTTGTCTACGTGTCTATCATTCTCTCAACAAACACATTTTTTTATTGCTTTCTCATGAAATTGCGTGTGTCGTGCATTGATTCCTCTTATTTGAAGACATGTTTCTTTCTATTTTACTATTATCGTAATTTTGAGAAGAAATCAATAAATTATAAATAATTATAAAATAACATTACAATAGAAAAATTAAATGAGCTCCAACCATCTAAAATTAGATAATAAAAAAATCATTACTATATATATATATATATATTTGTCGGATATTGTGTATAAAAATAAGCTTGCTAATAGGAGAGGGTGAGAGTTGCGAGATTTCACAGTTCTAGTTTCCGATCGACGAACCCTCGCTCTGCTTGTCTGTTCAACGTCTCGCTCCTTGCACAGACTCCTTACTCTCACTTCTCCTCACTATTTCTCTCGCTCCTCCCGCTTATTTTCACCTCTGTTTTCCATCTCCTTTATCCTTTCATCTCTCTCTGACCGCTCTACCTTCCAGCTTTTTTTTCGCGCCTTAAGCTGCTACAGGTTTGTTCTCTCTTTGACTCGCTCTCTCTTTCTTTCCTGAATGATTAATTTGGTTGTTTTGGATTCGGGAAGATCTTTACTGAGGTTCTTGTAGAGTATTTTGGTATCTCTTACCTGAGCTGAAATTAGGGTTTCCGATCCTCGAAGAACTGCTTGCAATCTTTTGGTTTTGAAGTAATGGGTGTTTTATACATAAATTCTGTGGGAATGTTTTGGAAGCAGGAAATAGGTTAGATTTTGGTTTACTAATCTACGTTCTGTTTGAGCATATGGATGTTTTGTCGGTTATTAAGATTTTATTTTCTTTTTTCGCTGTGGGCGCCAGTGGCCGAGTTGAAGATTGCATTCGTGTTAATGACGGATGACATGGTGCCTCTATGAAAGAGTATCCACATTTATTGGGGGCACTGGTTTCACATAATCTCCTTTTATGTAGCGAAAACTAAACTGCTCAGTTTGGTCAAGATTGCTGTCCATAGATAAGAAAACTAATTTAGTGTACACAGGAACTAAAAAAGATTATAGGGATATTGATGAAAATATTGAATCTTTTGGTGCAGTTCTGTTTTGACCTAGGATTAGTAACATGATTCATTCCCATTAAAATTTCCACTAGTTTTTTTTTTAATGTGGTATAATGATGTTAGGTACTAGATGTGTTTTACACTACAAGGGTGATTTTTATCTTTAAAAATTACAATATGGTTGATTATTAAAAAAAAAAATTGTTTTTTTTCCTACAGTTAGTTGTTGGCAATGTTAAACAGCTCCAGAAAGCATTGAATTATGGATCCTGAAGACAAGAAATTTGGCAGAGGTAAATCTTCATCCAGTAAATTACACTATCTAGACGGACACTGAACATTTTTTTGTTAATGATAAATGTCACAGAAGGATAAAATCGTGCATATAGTATTTCAATATCACAATATGATTTGCATGATATTTTCTAGATCCCAATATTGGCCAATCATATTTTTCAGTCTTAATCTTTACTATCACCTCACACAATCATTGCTTGTACATGTAAAAACATTTTCATCGTTGAAGTTCCATTGTTGACAATAATGTATCTTCCCAATATGTTTAAATAGTTGGCTTAACTTGTACATTTATGCTACGAAAATGAACTGTCTACACCTATTTATTTCTTATGGGGCTTCTTTGGAGTGGATTTTAATTTAATTGTTTTAGACTAATCATTTTCCTAATTTGGTACATTTAAATGCGCAATGATAAACGCTGAGTTTTTTTGTAGGATAATTGATTTTAGAGATCATTAGTGTCTTGGCAGTGTGTGTTAAAATTTTTTATTTATTGGTATTATTTCTTTTATAATTTTGAAGAATTTGAAATGTCTATACTCTCTTTTGGTTACTCGCACATGCAATATATCATCTCTTTCATTGTATGTGGCATATTGCAATAACAATAAGTGATCATAAATCATGTATTCATTCTTGTAGCAACATTTGAACTCACTATTCTTGCTATTGTACTGATAATTTTTGGCTCTTATGTTAAGATTAATTTTTTTTATTCTATAAATCCCGGTTTTTGTTACTGATTCTATAGTCAAGTGACATTTGCTTCTTCTTCTTCTTTTTCCCCCTTATACTACAGGTTAAGTCTATTTTTTTCCAGTTTTTTCATATGTACATAATTTATTTAAATTTCCTTTTTGTTCATTTAGGACCAAGGGAATTGACTGGTGCTGTGGATCTGATTAGTCATTACAAGCTATTGCCTCACCATGAGTTTTTTTGCAAGAGACCTCTCCCTCAATCAATTTCGGACACGCACTATCTTCATAATGTGGTTGGAGACACAGAAATCAGAAAGGGGGAGGGAATGCAATTAGATCAGCTAATTCCAAATACAATTTATGCCAAAGAATTTAATGTACGCATACAGCCATTTGACCAAGATATTCTTAGAGAGGCCTTCCAACTTAGAGAAACTGCTCCTGTTGATTTACCTATTGTAAGTAATATTCTATTTTATGATTTTTCTTCCTCCCCAAAATTTTTACATTTGTTGGCAACTGCATCTTGGTCCAAATATGATTTTTCCTGTGGATTTTTTTTATCTGCCATGTGGGGTGGTGGTTTTTAGTGGTTAGCATGTAATTGATCTCTCTGCAAATATTGAACAATCCCTTCTCTTTTTTAGGCAGAGAAAGGAGTTCCTACTGTCGCTGGGAAATCCAAAGGTAAAGACAGGGAAAGAAAGCACAAAAAACATAAAGACAGAGATAAGGACAAGGATAGAGAGCATAAGAAACACAAGCACCATCACAAAGATCGAAGTAAAGATAAGGATAAAGACAAGGAAAGAAAGAAGGATAAAAGTTCACGTCATGACTCAAGTGCTGATCCCTCCAAAAAACACCATGAAAAGGTTGGGGCATTTATTACTCTTATGACTTTTGCTGCAGTTTGTTCCTTGAAAATGTTTTAGAACACCGAGATTGCAAAGAAGTTTCAAGATTTTATTATTATTGCGTATTGCCAATTCAATCAATAGGAGTTATCATTTGCTCTAAACATTTCTCAAATATGCTAGTGGCAGATGGTAGAAGTCTTATTTATGGGTTTTAGTATGAAAGAATAGTTTGTTTTCTATCTCTTTGTATCTCCATGCCATTTAGTATATTAAAAGGTGTGTAAGATATTTTCTTTTCATATAATTACAGAAGAGGAAACATGATGGAGATGAAGATTTGAATGATATTAACAGGCACAAAAAAAGTAAGGTAATGTCTGGGGAAGAAGTTTAACTTTCAACTAGTGTTGACGTTTATGTTTGCACGATGTTTTCTTTATGCATTTCATTGATTTTTTTTTTTAAAATATCCCTCATTTAACATTTCACTTTTCACTACTTTGCAGCATAAAAGCTCAAAAATTGATGAAATAGGAGCAATAAAGGTAGCAGGCTGAAATTATGGCGTGATAGGGTTTGTTTGTGTTCCCACATAAGTTTGTTGGAGATTGGAGGGAACTGACTTAGTGTTGTTCAATTTCTTTGAGGTACACACATAATCTTTCAATTATATTCGACTCATGCTTTTCATATGGTTGTACTTTCTTTATGTTCAATGAAAATTTTCTTTTAACAAGTTAATGGATCTCAAAATTATAATAGTGCCTAGTAAAGTACATTTTTACTTATACCTCTCCCTCTGCTCGTTCTGTCTTTGCATATATGTGGGTTAAAGGTTGGAGTTTCCAAAAAATCCCTCTTTGGATTGATTCATATTTTTTTGGTGCCTGCTGCTAGATTTAAATTCTGTAGAAGGCAGGGACGTTTGAACTATGGACGTATTCATTTGCTCAAGTCTTAACAAACACCTTGCATGGTTCTGTGTGTTTTT
Source organism: Begonia loranthoides (assembly GCA_022433065.1). NCBI lineage: Eukaryota > Viridiplantae > Streptophyta > Magnoliopsida > Cucurbitales > Begoniaceae > Begonia > Begonia loranthoides. The sequence continues at coordinate 18,035,218 of CM039473.1, forward strand.
ATTTCTACCTTCATTTTTGGTGCTGCTAGTAATATATGTATGTTGTTGGTTGTCACTGAACTACTTTAAGTGCAGATGTAGTCAATTTAACAAGGTCAATGTCACCAAACTTTATTTATCTATTTTTATGTTTGTCTTGGATACAATTTGGTTGACATGACGATGATTACATCTTAGTCCGATGCTATAGATTGAATTTCGCCTTAAATTTTAATCATTCTATATGGAATTACACAACACAATAGTCAGGGGAAAGTAGTAGTAGTAATCTCAGGTTCAATAATGGCTGTCCAAGATGACAGAGTAGAAAAGATCCTGTTTGATTTTAAATGCTGTTTGACTGCATGCTTATTTTAATTTTTATGCAGAGCATCTTCTGGGCAAAGGTGAATTCACCAGTTTAGGATACCTGAATCCAGAGATAGAAATTGCAGAAATGTGTAGCATATTGGCCATCTGATACGGAGTTGAAGGACTAATTTAATTTGTATTTGCATTTTGTTTCTCTTTTGTTAGGTTGGTATCTTGGCATATAACACGTTATTGTTACACTTCCACTGCCAAATTTCAGTACTGAGTTTGATGGGCAGTCATGCAGCTTTGATTGGTCCGAAGAGAGGCTCAGAAAACAGGACTCATATGATTCTCTCTCTATATTGTACATTTACAATATTCCTAATTATATTTGAATTTTTTGGTTCATCAGTTATAGGAAGGCTCAAGCAAATGTACTTGTAATCAAATCAGGTTCCGAATTGATAAATGTTAAGTAGTTTGAAGGAAGAAGTTAGATGGATAAGAATCTGTTGTTGGAAATATGGAATTGATGAACTTACCCATTAGGTTTTATGAAAAATAACATATACGCATACAAACATCTATGCCTACAATGGTTTCTATAACACAACATTAGGAGCTGTCAACTCCCATTCGCTCGAGGATGCGACACAGAGCAATTCTGAATCCTGTGTTTTGTTGCCTTTGCTTCAAGTGAAGTAGAAACTGTTCCATACCTGTTCGTGCGGACAAGAAACAATTAATATTTTGATGGAATGCGCATTAGCAGCATACTACATAAGAACTTGATCCAATTTCCGGCCTGCTAACATGGGCAATGACTTCAACACTGTGATTAGGGGTAGCTCTGGATTTTCAAGCTGAGTGTAAAGAACACAAGACTTGTTCGACCTGGTCATGAAACACTTAACGAGAAATCAGATATTTGACTGCTTAGATTGCTCCTTTGCTGGGCTGCTTAGATTACTGCTTGCAAACACTGTTGTAATCTAGAGAGTTGATTCAAGTAGTTAAAGACTGGGCTTTGAAATACTGATTCCAAATACAAATATCCTTGACTACGGAATGACTTATTCTAACTCGCATACAAAATTAGCCCTTTTGAGAAACCTGTCTCCCTACTTCCTACAATTTGATAATCCATTTTAAGTTTTGAGTAGTTTTATCTTCTTAAAAACAAGTCAATAGAAGGAACCAAAAAGTACTTACAGGTTTTAAGTAATCGACATGATCGACTTCTAGAAAGTAAGGAACTGTGCCTGCAAAGGCATATGCGGTCGAGAAGGCCAATTCGAATGCTCTGTGCATTAAAACCCTCCAAAAATTCGGCCATGGATATTCCTTTGTTGCGACTGGCAAATGAACACAAGACATGTATCCCTTTAAAGAATGCTGTCTCTATCAGCCAAGGCTGGCATATCGCAGAAGATCCTTCCCTCGGAGAGCAATGCGTTAAGTCTGGCTGATTGCCCATTTTTCAGCTCCTTTCTCTGTACAATTTTCATTCTCCTCGGTTCATTTCTGCCATCAGCTTCTGCAAAAAGCAATTTTTCTTGTTCTGTTTCTGGCGAGAGCCGGTTGAGGGGAGAAGCTTTCCCTGTCTTGGAATCACGTGCCACGAACATGAAGTGGGCAATTAAGGCGACCCAAACTGAAGGATCTGAGCTTCCTGCAAAAAAGTTTAGTAACTGAGTATGACTTGACTAGTTGCCATTAGTTATAAGTATGTGTTAAACTTCGAGTTTTTGTGTCTAAGTTGAAAGACCCGTATTACAGATCTCGTTTTGGAGTTTTATTTTTTCTCTACAAATTCATGTAATCTTGAACCACAAAACTTGAAATTGTAATTTAGTCTTCATATAGTGAAATTTTCCTTCGCTCTTGATTTTTTCTTGAAAAGAATTTTCCTCGTCAAATTATGGTGTCCAAATTTCATATTTTTCTTTTTTGTTATTGTTCAATTTCTAATAGTATGGGTAAGGAAAACCAGAACCATGTTTTAAATCCCGTGTTGAATTGATGAAGATCTGATCCAAGATGATTGCATATGCAGGAAGGTAACACTTTTTTTTATCTCTTTATGTGGTCCTTTAAATACACTGCAAACCTCTGGAGCTCATTTTGGCGTAGTGCCTTGAAGATTTTTAGTTGTTTAGATATTTGCTTATGTTTTTTTAGAATGTCTTTGTTTTAGATGAATAATACAAAAATTGATGATAAAAGAAAATGTTAGTAGAAATTGAAGATATACCTTCTATGAACTGAGACACTTCCAGTTGAACCTCAATTGACGACCGTCCAACCCATATTACAGAACCGACTATCTTGTAGGGGTGGAAACGGTTCGGTTCGGTTCGGTTTGGTTTTTGCGTAAATTTGGACCGAACCTAATAGGTTCGGTTTTTTTTTTTGAGAAACCGAAAATGAACCGAGCCACATGCTGAACCGAACAAAAAACCGAGTATTCAGTTCGGTTTTCAGTTTTTGTAACAAACCGATTATTAAGTATTCAGTTCGGTTTTTTAGTCTTCATTTCGGTTTTACAAAATATTTAACTAATGTCTTACAAAATCAATGAAGAATATGTCATATTATCCAGAATACAAATACCAAAATGAAGGAAAAAAATATTTATCTGTGATTCATATAATTTATTATTTTAAATATTTATATTAAATCAAAATAATATAAATAATTATATTATAATTTTTATTTTTATGAAATTTTTTTTAAAAAAATTGTAAAGTATAGTAGAAAGTATTTAGTTATTGAAATTATACTAAATTGATTAGTTTAAGTTTAATTTGATTCGGTTCGGTTTTACTAGGTTTTTCTTCATTAAAACCGAGAACCGAACCAAATATTTCGATTTTATTCGGTTCAGTTTTGAAATCGGTTTTTTCATTTTTAGAACCGAACCAAACGAGTAAAATTATTCGGTTCAGTTACACCGCAAAAAAAAAATGCGATGTCTTGAATCAAGACACCGCAAAAAAAATACAGTGTCTTGATCAAGACACCGCAAAAAAATGTTGTGTCTTGAATCAAGACACCGCAACAGATGCGGTGTCTTGATCAAGACACTGCAAAAAAATGTGGTGTCTTGAATCAAGACACCGCAAAAAAAATGCGGTGTCTTGATCAATACACAGCAAAAAAAATGCGGTGTCTTGATCAATACACCGTAAAAAAAAATGTTGTGTTTTGAATCAAGACACCGCAAAAAAATGCAGTGTCTTGATTCAAGACACCGCAAAAAGATAGGTGTCTTGATCAAGACACTGCAACAGATGCGGTGTCTTGATCAAGACAATGCAAAAAAATGTGGTGTCTTGATTCAAGACACCGCAAAAAAATAAGGTGTCTTGAGATACCGCGTGTTTCACGTCAACTTTTTAACGGAGAACGTGACCGCGATGTTGGGTTTGTCATTTTTCCATACGTCAGTGGTTAACTTGTTAAAAAAAATACCATAGTGGTTGACTTGTCATTGACCAAACACCACGATGGTTGATTTGTCATTTACTATTTAATTAATTTATAGTTAAAAATAAATAATAGGGAAAATGACAAATCACCCATCGTTGTTTGCGATCAATGACAAGTCAATCATTATGGTATATTTTTTAACAAGTTAACTACTGACGTATGGGTAAATGACAAATCCAACATCGCTGTCACGTTCGCCGTTGAAAATGAGACGGGGCGATGCAGCGGTTCGTAGACAAAATGCTGCAGGGTAGTGATTTTGAAGGACCAATCTCGGCGCTGTCTAGGACGCCGCGGCAGCGTCCTGGGAACCTGCTGCGACGTCTCGGGACAACGCCGTAGTTTGACCTATTAAAAATATTTGATCTCAAATTTGATGGCTTAAACGATTGATTTGGGGCCCAAGAGAGGGGGTCATAGGGTTTGCTCTATGACAAGTGATAGATCTTGGAGAGAGCTTCGATTTGATATCTTTTTTAGCAGATTCTGATACCTGTAGGCAAAGTTATGGACTTTTGAAGTTGAAGAAGTTAAAAATCTAATAAAAACATTGGATTCGTAAAACATATACATAGGGACTCTGTTTTTCATGCATGGCTACTTCAAAGTCCGCAGCTGTTCTTGATTTTTAGTGTTTCATGGCTACTTCAAAGTTCTTATGTATATGTTTTTCGAATCCAATGTTTTTATTAGATTTTTGATCTCTTCAACTTCAAACGACCATAACTTTGGCTACAGGTGTCAGAATCGGCTGCAGAAAGTATCAAATCGAAGCTCTCTCAGAGATCTATAACTTAATAAAAGATAAACCCTATGACCCCCTCTCTCGGGCCCCAAATCAATCGTTTAAGCCCTCAAATTTGTGATCAAACATTTTTAACAGGTCAAACCGCGGCGTTGTCCCGAGACGCCGCGGCGGTTTCTTAGGACGCCGCTACGGTGTCCTGGGATGCTGCTGGGGTTTCCCAGGACATTACTACAGTGTCCCAGACAACACCGTGATTTGGCCTTCAAAATCACTGCGCCGTAGCGTTTTGTCTACGAACTGCCGCGGCGCCTCATCTCATTTTCAATGGCGAATGTGACAGCGATGTTGAATTTTTTATTTACCTATATGTTAGTAGTTAATTTGTTAAAAAATATATCACAGTGATTAACATGTCATTGATCACAACCCACGACGGTCGATTTGTCATTTTCCATAAATAATAATTAAAATGAAATGAAAAGCAGGGGACTTTGGCTGTTGAGACTGAGAGTAGGGGAGGGCATTGAGGAGCCGTTTCTTCATCATGTCGTTGAGCAGTTTCAGTAAGAATTATGGTTCGGCGTTTTCTCTCTTATCTTCATCCGCAGCTCTCATGCCGCCTCCCGGTATTAACCATCTCTTTCTCCCCCTCTACCTTCAATTATCCTTCCCAATCGTCAATTTTGTTACGTATTCTTCACTGGAGATTTTTCTTCATTTTTTTCTTTGATTTGTAATCGCTAACTGGAGGAAAAATTTCATGTGTTGGGTGACTCGGAAGAAGTTTATCTGTTTTCATGAGATTTAGTTGTTTGTAGCACTACGCTTCGACTTTATTTCGTTCTTACTCGTGTTCTTCTTCTTCATTTTCCTCTGAAGTAAGGTGGATTAGAGCCCAACTACCTCCACCATGTAAAATGTTTAATGTTTCCAAGTCGGAGAAGATTCTGTCACTCAAAAAGTAAGCTTTGCTAATTATTGTATGACTAATGCCAGGTTTTCTCTTGTCTTGTTCATCAGTTTACTGTCTGTTTCATTCCTTAACTACGTACGTTCGGGGCATTTGTGTACGACTTCCTCGTTGACTTGAATTTTCCTTGCATTATGAACGAGGAGAGTCAAGGATAGTCCATTTTATTTAATGGTTTTTTGGGTATTGAAAAATCCTGCTCTATTCATTTTATTTCATAAGTTTGAAGATTAGTATGGCAAGCGAAGATGACACGATCATCAAGAAATTTCCCAAAATTTTTCGAGAAAAATTGTATGAGACTCGTAAGATGCAGTTGAAATATATCAAGAGCTTCTCCTTTGATTTCATCTGGTTTCTTATTGTAAAACTTTACCCATTTTGTCTTTAAACTACGTGTAGTATAATTCAGGATGTTGAACTTTGTACATTAGGTCTAAGAATTGAGTTGATCCACAGCTTGATAACAAGAATTGTGAAAGTACAAGATGCTAAACAGTTGCAGAATAGCGTATGGTGATCCATTGATCCTACTACTTTTTAAAAGCTAGGCCATTTTTTAGACCAGTATGAGTCCATTGTGAATCCATGAAAGTTGCAAAAAATAACCATTTGCTGCAAATCGGATCTTTCTTTCTTTTTCTTTTTTTTTTTTGGTTTATTTTTGTCATATTTTTTGTACTTAAAGTTGGTATTATCAGGAAGAGGAGGTTGGATGAGATTTGTCTTGAAAGGTTCCAACAATACAGTCGAACTTTCATACAATCATGGATCTTACAAGGTGACTTATAAGGATGGATTAGTGTTAGTCTTAAACAATAATTTATAGATCTAGCTTGTTTTCTAAAAGTCTTCAACTTTTAAATTTTCATACAATCGTGAAGAAAGGTAATTTCAGCTAATTTTTCATTCCTATATCTCATCTCTCTCTTTGACATCTATGGTTTAGGCAAAGTATTCGTAGATGGGAAGGTGGTAAATAAAGCTGGAATATCTGTCTCTGAAAAAGCAGTGATAGAGATAATAGCAGAAATTCCAAAATATGTATGTAGGTGATTACATGAAAAGCTCTTTTTTCAGCAACAGCCAATTTCATATTTTTTTTTTAACTTTATAGAGTCATTATATCTTATGCCTTATGTTTGTTATTTCAGAGCAGGATATAAGTTAGAAGCTGCAATTGAACAACTAGGTATTGACGTCACCGGAAAAGTAGCTCTTGATTCTGGGTTGTCAACTGGAGGATTTACTGATTGTTTGCTTCAGTTTGGGGCATCATATGTTTTTGGAATTGATGTTGGTTATGGACAGGTAGTTGAAAATGTGATAATTATTATTTTTTTTTCTGACGTACTAGGACATTTAGTGTCAAATAAGTCAAATTGTAATTTGCATTAATTTTAAAGAGGCATCTAAGATGATTATGTTAATCTTAAACATATCATGTGTCACTGAAGTTCGGCTTTTTAGGGAGGTAGTGACACTATTGGCCTCTCTTCATAGCACAAAGTGATCTTTCTGGTTAACTTGCTTTTGAAAATTAAAATATTTGCCAGTGGATTGAAGAGTAGAAATTTCACTTTAAGTTTTCTTTTTGAATAACCATGGGAGAATTTATTTTATGATCTAATGGTACACTTTCTCTCCTTGTTTCCCTTCTTGAGAAGGATGTTTCCCTTCTCTTCTCTTGTATTTTCCTTCTATCAATATACTTTGTTTCTTATAAGAAAAATTAATAATCCACATGAACATTTCCTTTAATATCAATATGCTGAAAACACTTTCCCTGAATGAATTTGAAAGAGAAGACATTCTTGGACAGTGAATCCTTGGAAGAAAGAATATTTATGCATTTTTCTAGAGTAACGATCACTGAAAATAAATTGAAATTAAACCTTGTGTAGTGAGTCTATAGTGACATGGACTAAATTTGGATTTCTGGTTTTTTTTTTTGAAAGTGTACTCTGACTTTTGTTAAGTATTCTGTCTGTAGATGTTCTAAAAAAGGCTAGTCATTGCTAAAATGATTATTGAGTGTGAATTCAACTTTGTCCTTTCCTAAAAAGGTTATCTGAGAATTTGATGTCCAGTTTTGTTGTGATGAATGTTAAGCATCTTTTGTAGTTCATCATCGATGAAGACAGTTTTTTTTTCTTCGAATTAGATGTTACAATTTGTGTTACATATGGTAAAAAGACAAAAATGTATTCCTTTATAGTTCACCTGAATGTGTGATCTTTATTAACTCTTCTTTTAGGTTGCTGATAAAATTCGCCGTGATGAACGAGTTTGTGTGATCGAGCGGACAAACTTAAGATACCTGTCTGATCTTCCCCAGAAAGTTGATTTGGTTACTTTAGACTTGTCCTTCATCTCTATTCTCCTGGTAAGGATTCAGAAATTGTTTTTTTATTTTTTATTTTTATAATGATGAGAAAAATTGAGATCATTCATTGAACATCCTAATGTCCATCATATTATAAAAGGTGGAGATTGCATGTATATTTTAGTTGTCATATTTTATGTTGTAATTGTTTCTTCAGAAGAGAAAAGGAGGTATTGATGGATATGATCTGTGATATATACAATATTTGTATTTACGATCTAAGATCATGATAGTTGAACCTGGGTTTTTATGGCTTCTACATGTCAGTTCTAATTTCATGTTTGTATTTATCTATTAATCAGGTCATGCCTGCTGTCGTCAAAGTGATGAAGGAAGAAGCAACATTGGTTACCTTGGTAAAACCTCAATTTGAGGCTCGCAGATCACAAGTATGATATTCATTTTTTCTTCTGTATATTTGACGTATTCCCTCTTATGCTTACTACTTTCTATGACACAGACTACACACGAGTAACACTTTGTAGATAACTTTATACTCTTGTGATAGGTACCAAACACAAAATTAAGATGAAAACAACACAATTTTCTTTAACAAGAAAAAATCCATGCCACTTCGTTCCTTACATAATTAACATATTTCCTACTCTCCTATTCGTAAATCAGCCATCATCCATAGCCTACTCCATTACAACTACTAATTCAAATATAAACTAATACAAACATAAATAAGTGATAGTTACAATGTTCAGATGCTGCAATGCTCATAAACCATGTTCATAGCCGATTCTCAGCCTGAGACTATTTTTGGTGGTTTCGCTCTCTGTCCACCTGGAATTGTTCTCCTCTTTCTCTTTGCACACACTCATCATCTAGCTGGTTATCTTCCTGCTACATTCAAGGAGAATTTTTTTTCCCATTTATCCCATTTTCTTTTGTAATTTCAATTGCTTGTGGAGAAACCAGCTACTCATGCATTGTTCTTTTTATGAAGTTCTCAATCATGAAATTTTTTTGGGTAAATGATTTAACACCTCAAAATGGGGTCAAGGTGACCCCACAATTGCCACCAATAGGCAAGGCTGATGTGAAAAAAAAAAAAAATCTCCCACTACTCAAACTTGTACACGTATGGTGCGCAGTTCACATCTAATTCTAAAAAAAAAACTTGGACTGTTCTTACATCAAAATTTATAAAAATGGCAAATTTAGGACGCATCAGACATGGTGGTTTTGAAATAGATATGGATGGAATATGTATGTAATTAATTAAGTTTATACTATATGCTAGGAAGACAATTCGTGGTTAGTTCTTTCCTGATACTTATTCTTCATATTTGAGAAAGTTTAAAATTTAAACATCTGGATTGATGATAAACCACTAGTTTCTTTTGATGTAAAAATAAAATTTCCCGTTGCTATATGAGACTGTTGTTTACTTTTTAATGCTAAACTAGCATGAGTAGGTGTTTCATTTTCTTTTTGTCATTTTGTATCTGTGAGTTTCCTGACCAGCATTAACAAATCTTATTAAGTATGAAAGTTAAGGGCCAAACCAAGATAACTTTCAGTTGCCCCAAGATGACTCGAACTTGAGAAACCATTGTGGAGCACACATAAGGCTCAAAAGTTGAGCTTATCCATTGCGGCTATTTTTGGTGCACTTTTCAGAAAAATTTAGGACTTTCTTATTTTCTTTGTTAATTATAGGAATAAGAATCTTATAGCAAATCTACAATGACAGATTGTTGAATATGCAATAATCCTTTTTTGAGAAGGGTTCTTCCTTGTTTTCTCTTGTAATTTCTTCTTCTTAATACACCATTTTTTGTAAAAAAAAAAAAGAAAAAATATTTATCCTTAACTGATTGTGGCTTTTAATTTGTTTTGTGCAGGTGGGAGGAGGGGGGATAGTGAGAGATCCTGTCGTTCACAAAGAGGTTTGCTCGTCTTTTCTACTTGAGTCTCAAATTTTTTGGGAGTATTTAACTTTTGCTCATCAGAAATTGTCACCAAACAAACTAACCCTATCCCTAACAAGAAAAGTAAAAAATCAATAGACTGGTCTTCAAATCACCCAGAAAAAAGTGGATTACGTTACTTTACTGTTTGTGATGTCCATCCCTTAAACTCAACGTCCTCAAGTGTTTGGTTTTAAGGAATTAACTTAGGAAGCTGAATATTAGGATCTAAAAACAAGGTTAAAGTGAGCTCAAGCAATGGAGGTTTCCTCCTTTAAACTTGTACTTTCTATTCTTTGTTCTTCTTTTTTTTTTTTTTTTCATTTAAATTAGAATGCAGTGGTAGGAAGTAGAAGTAGAAACTATGTAGTAAACTTTATGAGTGGCTCACTACATTCTTAATTTATGAGAGTTTGAGAGCGAATGAAACTGATAGAAACCTTGGTAAAATTCAACAAGGAAGTAGAAAATTACGTGAACCAATACTAAGCATTGGAGAGGCTTAGCTCTCTTCCCAAAAGTCTTCTTCCTTTATTTGATGTCTTTATAATACTCTTTATCTCGCTTTGTATAAATTAACCACATATGAAGGTGATCAAAATCTTATTAGTGGGAAAATAACAATGTAGAATGTGGATCTATCTCGATGTATGAGAGTTTGATTTAGAAATTGATTAGATTGAGCTCCTCCTGAAGAAAGGCATGGCATAACAGGAGATGTGTACGTTTACGAGGGTACCCCCTTCTGCCCACGGAATTATCGGAGACCTCTCAAGTGTGCATGACGCCATTCTCCATCTCCTTGTGAAGGATTGCCTTTGTGTTAGCTACTTTGCACCATTTGGTTGTGAATCCATTAAAATGATAGATCCACTTAGTTGATAGCATGTGGGGTAAGAACGGGGGAAGCAAAAATGGTCTTTGTGTGTGTTTTTATCATTTTGTTGTCTGATTTTATTATAAAGAATATTATTATTCCCATGGATTCAAAGAATAAACAGAGAATACACTAGTGATGAAGTTTTAACTTTTGCATAGGTGCTAGAGAAGATCATAAAAGGCGTTGAAAACTTTGGATTCTGCAGCAAAGGATGGATTGAGTCTCCCCTGAAGGGTGCCGAGGGCAACACCGAGTTCCTCGTTCACTTTGTCCGGACAGCTGATGAGTTTGCCGATTAAGTTTTGTAACTTGGTGAGAATTTTGAAAATGCATTAACATGTTGGATGAGGAAACTGCACTTAAAAACTTGTAACTATTTTAATCAAGTTAGGCTGTCTCTCTAGAATTGAAAGTGAAGATACATACTATTGCATTCGCGCTTGGCTGTGATGTTCTAATTACATACTCAAGTGAAATTGCAGGAAATCAAGATTTTCAGACACTAGAAACGAAGAACAAACCAATGGTTCCATTGCCTCGCAACAATCCCCCAAGTTCAAAGCATTGAATAAAATAGAGAACTGCCTCTCGGTAATCGGAAGACTTGCAAGCAGAGAAGGGCTGCTTCCAACTTCAAAGAGAGACTTGCTCTGCCTTAAATTCTTGGCCTTGATGGAGTGGGAGATGATGGTGGCTTCAAATCTGGGTACTGCAAGTCCATTCACAACAAAATAAAGCACAATCTAATACATACTAAGACAGCCTCGGTTAATACAAAACCACTTTTGAGAATCATTCTTAGAAAACTGTTTTGGATCATTCTTAGAATCATTCATGGTGTTTACAGAGAGCTGCTGTAAATGCTGTTTCATGGCACCTAAATAATAGATTTCTGTTTTTTCAAAAACAATCTCCTAATCATGCCAAAGTACCCTCAACCCAAATTTACTAGTTTTTCTTAATTAGACCCAAAACGAGTTTAACCGATTTCGAAATCATCCAACTCAATTAAAACCCAAAACGAGCATGCACATTTGCTTGATCCCTGTTTTTCCTTTATTTTATCACTTTATTTTATCATAATAGAGACTAATGGCACACCCAACAGACAAATTTGAGAACATACATTTGGATAGGGAGATAATGATCCACACACAGTCTTCGGCGGTGATGTAGATACTTCCGGTTTGCCAAGGTCTAAACTTGGAGTTGCATTTGCCAATGATGAATCCTCCTGGTTGTCTCCGCCTTCCACGAGCAATCCTCCATTCACCCCAAGTTTTTCTGAAGCTTTAACCTTCTTCTTCTTGGATTTAATGTGAACAGAAGAAGGCAAAAGAGTTTTTTGTATAGCCTGTGAGAAGGAAAATATACAATAACGTTGAAACTTTTCATAAACGTAGAAATAGAACAAACAAACAAGAGCAGATTGGAAAAAGACAGCATTCAAGGTAATCACGCCCCTCGGATTAGCAAAAGCATAGAACAAATTCCAGTTCTGTGATTATGATCAAAAGCATGCATTTATCAAGGTGGAGCATCGCCCTTTTGCAACCCGCTAAATTGCTGATCATAACTACAATTATTATCTGAAGTTGATTTTTTTTACCCAATCAACAATGTCAAGCCAATTGTTAATATATGCACAGATTTAAGATTTTGAAGGACTGTCAAGATTTCCTGATGATTCTTAAGATCTCCTTAACAATAATTCTACAATAATTTGGAAACACTCGTGTGAATAAACATAATAGTGGGTAATCTACAGTATATAGAAACATTTGAAAGTGCAGCAGAGCTCTACTACAACATACTTACTACAAGGCTGCATGTAGCAATGAAGGCTTAATCAATTATTCAGTAGCAGGGAAAAAAGATGCATACCAACCAGCCTTTCTTTCCTATAACCCCTCCCTTGATTGCATAAGCTTCTTTGAAACCATTCTTGAACAACAACTCAGCAACTTTCATGGAATTACCATCAGAACTACCTTGGAAACAAAAGAAAGTAAAAACATTAAAATTTTCAAGCCTCGTGGATTGTTCTTCTCGAGTTATTGGCATTATCTATGTTCCAGTTGTGCAAAAAAGAGATTAATATGTTTGTATGTATGAAACTACCGATAGAGGACAAGTTTTGGTGCATATGTCAAGTTTGTGATAGACAAATCAACTTCAGGTGTCAAAGAAAATGATACAGAATGCAAACAAATTCAGTTGTTCCTTGAGAAAGTAAACTTTGCAAAGCTCTTGGGTAAAAGCTAAACACTAATATCAAGTAATGGCACCTCAATCCACTTATCATCCAACATTACAATTCATTCCCATGAAAGCATATAGCTTAAGGAGAATTATTTTTATGCAGTTAGATTATGAAGGGATCCACATCGGCCGATCGGTGTTTCCTGCTTTATTCATAGTTGACCTCTACTTCCTATCACTATCCGCTTTCATAATTTTGTAGGCTACACATATGGTTGACCTCTACTTCTTATTCTGTATGGCCCTTCATTATCAAGTGTGTCCGCATTCACAAGCATTGAGATGTCATTCCTTCTAGGTTTTTTCTCAATTGATTTCAACTTTTAACAGGCATGGAGAAATTTATCTATTTCAATCCACGGCTACAAACAACCATTAAATAGTGTCATCGTTTGACAAAAAAGAAGGCAGTTCCATTCAAGAATTGGCAAATATTCAGACTTACTCGTCCATTATACAGATGACAGTATTGGCGGGATCCTCAAAGTTATCCAACACCTTGTTTACAAATCCATCTTCATCGTCCTCTGAGTACTGAACTTGCGCCACATTCTTCTTGAAAATTCGCAGATTAGGAGACTTCAAAGTCGTCGACTTTTTCTCGTCCCTGATATCCAGTAGCTGAGTATTTACATCACTCCGGAGCTTCTTGAAGGCATCAATGGCATAGATAAACTTGCATTTACTTAAATAATAATTTGATGATGGTATTACAACCAACCAAATGAATGCACAAATAGCAACAAAAAACGGGTATCTGTTAAGAAACTCGTCAATCGAAACTAAGACAGCTTCCAAGCTTAGTTTGTCAGAAGCTTGCTCAATTTCGGAAGCAAAACACGGGGAAGAAGAGAGAAGAAGCGGAATGAGAGTGAGAGGGAGTTGGGTTTTCGTTAATTCTCCTAACAAAGGGCGGATTTGGAGGAGCTGGGGAGGGTTCTGCGGAGGTTGTTTGGAGAGGAGGAATCGAAGAGGGAGCACTTTAATGGCGTAGCAGTGTGTATGCCTTAAAACTCTCAGAGATTTATACTCAAGGGGAAGGAGAGAAGGGATTAGAGAGAGCGATTTGGAAGTGGGTAATTTCTGAGCTCTGAGCCTGAGGTGGCGATGGAGCAGTGGGGATAAGGAAAGAACCATGGAAACAGACTCTATGAACGACATGGTAGAGAATCGTAGGAATGGGTGTGTAAGTGTAAATGTAAATGGCAGACGGACCAACGCTACTGTATAACGTGAATTGACACAATCTATTTCGATAAACATCATTCATTCTTGGCGTTTTCTAGCATCAAACAATCAACATGTTTTCTTTTACTTTTAATTTGGATGTGGTAAGAATTAAGAGTCTTAGCTCGATTCTTGTGTTATTAAATGTGTTATTAAGAAGACTCGTCTCTACAATCGTCCTCTACCTCCTTATGCGTCCATGTTCATCGATTTCTTACTCCTAAGGTGGCAGGGCAGAAGCATCGAGACACTCCATCTTGCTTGTGTGCATTGTTCCTTCGACCTTACCAACTTCTCTTTAGAAGTTATTCTTAATTAAATACGGTGTAAAATCAATGTTAAGTAATCAATTTTTGTAATATCAATTAAGCAACATTAATAATTAATTAGTTTTTACACATGATCATAAAATTACAATAGATTTCAATCTTGCTGTTAAACCATAAATTAAAAATTTTAAATAATGTAAATTGGTACCTTTTATCAAAATGAGGAATAATAATAAAGAAACATTTTCCGTACAAATAAACTAGAAGAAAAAAAGCATTTTTTAAAATTAATTTTATTTAGTTTGATTGTAATTCCTTTATTATTTTATTTGTAAATAATTATTGATTGAATTGTTCATGTTGTTTTGAAGTCTAGAATAATAAAAACAATTAATTAAAAATGTTTTATATGAGCAATAGATAAGTTGATCAACCAAATTTTGACAAAATAAAACAATGCTACTTATATATTGGTGAAAATGCAGTATTGGTCCTTGTACTTCAAGATTTGTTTCAATTTTGTCTTCTTATTTTGAATTTTCTCCATTTAATCCTTATATGAGAAATTAACAAATTAACCATCGTACTTTGTCATCAATGACAAGTCAATCACTGAAGAATTTTTGCTAACAACTTAAACACTAAGTATGAAAAATAGAAGCTGCAAATATCGTTGTTACATGTTGAGAAATATTACCATGAAGACGCCGCCGATGGGAAGACAATGTCGAGAAGCTCCGGCATGGTTCGGTCCGTCGTCAAAAATAATTTCCACGTTTTCAGTTTTTCGAACATCTTCTCATCGTCGAAAAAAATTCTCTCTTTTCGATTTCATTGTTTAGCTCTCATCACCGTCTTCTCATTTCTCTTCCTGGTCTGTCGTGCAAGGGAAAATAATATTTTCGTCGTGAAAAGTGATCGTTCCGCAGCAGACATTAATTTTCTTGTAAGCAAAACAATGTTGTTCCATGGTGGAACGTTGTCTTTCCGCTTTAGAATGAGAATGTTCCGTTACGGAACGACAACTCTTTTTAACGAATAGTCGAAAGACAACATTCTGCTGCCGAAAGACAATGCTTTTTAACAAAAAACGTAATTGCGGTGTTTGTTCCGTCTATTTTTCATAGTTTAATGGTTAAATTGTTAACAAAAATACTTTAATGATTAATTTATCCTTAATTATAAAGTAGGATGGTTGATTTGTTAATTTCCCTAATTTTAATATTATATTTCACCAAAATTTTCATCCACAACTTTAACAAAAAAAAAATCATATATCATTATTTTTTATTTATGTTTTTTTTTTTTATCTTGTTAACTAATTTTACGTGATAGATGTTTCATAAGAGACCATTAACAACTAATAAAGGTCCATTCGACCAATTTAAAATTTCTTAAAAAATATGAGATGGTTTTGTTGATATAAATATGTTAGCGTAAATAAAAATAAAATCTAGTTAATTTTATTAAGAAAAATAACAAGATTGAAAGTATAAAGATTTAAATGAGAAAATTGAGACTTTTGGAATCAAATTTAAAAAAAAGTCCTAAATTATGAAGAGCAATACTATATTTTATATTTGAGAAAATTAATAAAAAATTTAGGTCAGCTCATATTTTTCTTTTAATAAATTATTAGTAAGAAAAATAAATTTATAATAAACATGGGGTAATTATCAATTTAAGTCTTGTAGTTTGGAATTTCCTATAACTAATATCTTGTATTTTAAATTACGTCAATTTAAATCATATAGTTTAAAATTATTATTGATTTAAACCTTAGGTTAAAAATTTACTAATTTCTCAGCTTCCAAAATTGATAACGAGGATCGAGATTCTTCTTCCACTCTACCGAACACCATGGTTATGGGGATTCCTCTCTTGAAAGGGATGTACAGAGATTTATCTGGGAGCTTAACGGTTCAAATCGTTGTTCTTTAGTGGGATCATTTGGTACACTTCGATAGGTGTTTTTGTTCAAGTTTAGGGGAGCGAGGATCTTGATAGTCAAATAGTTTCCTGGCACTACTTGATTGATCATTTTGTTTCGAGTTGATTCAGATATTATTTCTCTAGATGGGAAAGAGAGATTAGAGATGGAAGCTAAGATAGGGAAAGATGGGACGCTTCATATTACTGTGAGGAAATCTATGAGTTCTCATTCAGAAATCTTTTCTTAGTGGTCCAACGGTCTCTCAATGTCACGACCCGACCCTTGATCCCCTCGGAAAATTGTGTCTCAAACTCAATTCTCTGTTCGAAGAACGATCACAAACTCATATCGGAAGCTCACCATAAAACATGCACTTGCGTAATTGGACTACATAAATATAAAATCCAACCCAAATAGAAAAGTTGTACACTATTATTTGTTTACAAAACTATATCTAATTTATTTTACAAATATGAGCTGAATTAAAACTAAATACATAAAAATAAAAACCCAAAACTTCACTCTGATATCTAATAGATCTTTATCTTTTTGTCATTGAGCTGCTATCACATGTTCTTGAAAAACATGATCAAGAACTATAGTGAGTATTTTTAGCTCAGTAAGAATTCTAATCTAAGGATTCAATAAACCATATTAATATCACAACTAACAATGTACTAAGCCTAACATGATTAGTCCTCACATTCTTAACTTCCAACATTTAACTTTTGATCAACTCTCATGATCACACATCTTAAGATCTATGTATTATCTAGATCTTTAGATGTTTCTAATTAATATCTCTACATCTCTTTATGTAAGAAGTGTTCAATGCATATGTATAAATGCTTAGGTTTATATAACGGTGGAAATTGGTTTGATTTGAACCAGGTAACCAAACCAAACTAAACCGAACATTTTTGGTCTGTTCGGATCGGGTTTGATATGGATAAATTTTTGTGTTAGGACCAAATCGAATAGAAAATTTTGTTTTAGTTGTCGGTTTTGAGTGGATTGAACTGGTAAAATCAAAACCGAATTGACCGATCTGTCCACATTAAAAAAAAACAAAACTCAAAACTGTACAGTGTGCCCTACACTCTGTACTTACGTTTCGTTCAAACATCCGAAATTGAACTCACTGCCCTACACTCTGTACTCTCTCAATTCTCTCTCTCAGCCTCTAGGAAAAAATTGCGATTCAAGAAATCGAATTTTCCTATCACCTGCGATAGAGCAAATCGACAATACCTGGCAACTCACGGTCCTCACTCTATAAGTCCAAACTAAAGTTATCCACTCCGGTCTCCAGCGTAGCCCGTAAGTTCGAAGTCGCAACTTGCAAGTTCATGAGGCGAACTTCACACATGTAGGTTCGTTGAAGTTTCACTCCCTTGGTTTTTTTTTTTTTGCTTCAAATGCATTAACAAAGTTTACCAAATTTGCTAATTTTGCTATCTTGGGTTTGTATTGTATTCTTTGGTTCATGACATAATTTTGCTATTTGCGAGAACAAGTTTACTAATTGTTCATGGCATAATTTTGCTAATTTTGCTATCTACGGGAACAAGTTTACTAATTCGGTCATGACAAAATTTTGCTAATTTTGCATAGGATATTTTAAACATTTTTTATGGAATAAGTTTACTAATTGGAAAAAGTTTTCTAATTGGAACAACAAAACTTTACTAAACAACTAAATAACAAAACTTTACTAGTTGGAACAACTAATTGGAACAAGTTTTCTAATTGGAACAACTAAACTTTACTAAACAACTAAACAACTAAACTTTACTAATTGGAGCAACTAAACTTTACTAAACAAAAAAAAGTTTACTAATTGGAACAACTAAACTTTACTAAACAATTAAACAACAAGTTTACTAATTGGAACAACTAAACTTTACTAAACAAAAACAAGTTTAAATATTGTTTGAAATATTTAATGCAAGAGATTGTATTACTTTGCTGTTATGATTGAATTTCAGATTTCTAACTAAGATGTTTAAACTATTATTCGAGTTCTGTTTAGTGTTTATAAATGTTTTTGACAAAGATATTGAAACAATTGTGCAACTTCTGTTTGGTGTTTATTGGAAATATTTGTATTGTTTGTAATAGTTTAATTTTACATTTTTCATGTTAAGAGAGAAAGTGATATGAGTTAAAGCAGGAAAACAAATAAAACATGTGAAGCGGGGAAATACTTTACTAAAATAGAACCAATAGAGTCGAATAATGTAACGACCCGGTTTTTATTTACTTTAAAAATTGTGTAAATTTAAAACTTTTCTTCTTATAAAAATATCAAAGTATTTATCTTTTATAAAACCCGGTCATTAAAACCATTTCCTTAAAACATTTATCAATTGCAGCGAAAATAATAAAATCATTTTCTAAAACATTTTGTTAAAACACAGCGGAAGTCCTTTTTAAATAAAACAATTATAAAGTTTAATTACTTTATAAAGTCCTTTACAAGACTCCTTTACAAACTATATTTCTTTAAATCCTTTTAGCCTGACCAGCCACAAGTTCCACCCGTACAAATCCTTCATCGACTGCCTCTTAGCCTGTTCACCTGTGCGTGCACCTACATCGCAAGACTTAACTAATGAGCCTAATGCTCAGTAAGTGATATAAAATAAAAGGTATGATGCATATGTCATGCAACTTTTAAATCTCTTTTTGTTTTCTGTTTCTGTTTCTCTTCTTTCTTTCTTTTATTTTCTTTTACCGTTTTCTTGATCCTAACTTTGCTTTATCTTGACGTTACTTTACTCTTCCTTTCTTTACTTGATTGTTACTGTATTTTATCTTGAAAGGCGTTGGAGATGTCTAAACTTGACAAGGTGAACCTCACAACACCAGACAACCCCATTTATCTTTATCTTTATCTTTACTTTATCTTGAAAGGCGTTGGAAATGTATAAACTTGGCGAGGAGGAGCAGCTAACTCAACCTCATATTTCCAAACGACCCCGTTGTATGTTTATTGTTGTCTTAATCTTGAAAGGCGTTAGAGATGTCTAAACTTGACGAGGAGGAGCGACTAACTCAACCTCACATCCCCAGACGACCCCATTTATGTTTACCTTTATCTTGAAAGTGTTAGAAATGTCTAAACTTGATGAGGAGGGGCGGCTAACCCAACCTCACATCTCGTCACACCCATTTATGTTTATTTCTTTACGTTTCTCAACCGTCTCATTCTTCTTTGTTTCCTTCTTGTCATTTTGTAATCGTTTTGTTTCTTCTTTGTTTTCTTTTTCTTATTTTGTAATCGTTTTGTTTCTTTTTTGTTTCCTTTTCAAAAGTATGTATGGAAACCATTTTCGTATCTTTTGAAAACTATGATGCATGATGCTCGTGAAAGCATATATTCTCTACCATAGGAATTTAATAGCACAACCAACATACAATTCATATAACATGCTTATAAAAATTGTAAACAATGAAACGTGCTATTTAAAACTGTAAACACCGAAACATGCTATTTAAAACTGTAAAGACCGAAACATGTTATTTAAAACTGTAAACATCGAAACATGCATCTCCTATTCTTGCGATGTAGGGCCCTAAGGACTAAAGCACATGCGTATCACTTACCTGTAGTCTTTAGGGTGTTTAGCCCTTTGCCCTTTTTCCCTTTAATACCTTCAAAATAATTATCATTTGTTAATTAATATATTTATCACATTTCGTCCAATTATTTTCATCGACCAATTTAATCAATAATTATCTATTATTAACAAACTACCAAAATTTCAAGAACCTCAATGCTTAACAATTTTCAATAGCCAACTTATGTACTTAACAATTTCCCTTGTTTACAACTTAACAAATTCATATCATCTAACAACATCCAATAAGCATGCCTACAATGGGCAATTACTAGAGAACAATTTCAATTAATTTCCTTTGCTGCCTTTTTCTTTCTTTTACTATCAATTATTTAAATTGTTATCCAACATCCTACTGCAGATCAAAAACAATGATCAACAAAGCAACCAACACCGTAGTACCAAAAGAAATTCTTACAATATCCAATAAGGAGAAATTGAACATATACCAAAACTAGAAATCATTAGACATCCCTTAACCTAACATATAACTTCTGAAGGTAATAGTCTCAATTCCAAAGTAATATATTCAGCAGCACAATTCAAGCCGCATAATTCCCAAACGGCACGTTGTAAATCCATTAATCATACTCATCATTCAATTAACGCAGCAACTAATAAACCAATTACAATCACAAATAATCCATCAGCAGAACATATCCATTTTCTTTACATCCAATAACCATTTACAGAAGTCCAACCAATTAACAAAGCATATTTACCCAAAAATGACATCTTCCTTACCTGAAGACAGGAGAACTTCTTCTTCCTCCCTGACTCTCGGTCTTCATCTTCCAACAGCTTCTCACTGCCAATTTTAATCTCATCAAAAGTGATACTCCCACTTCTAATATTTTCCTATTTAATTTACCAAGTGGGTATTCTACCATCCAATCGAAGACCATAATTCAGAAGGCATACCTCATTGAACGCACAGACTCGATCGACACCCACGAACCTTCATTCCTGTCCTCACCATTGCCATTCCCTCCACAACACAGAGTGTAGAATCAATCAACAGAGCGCAACTTAAACAAAAATGCTTACCATGGTTCGTCGCAGTGAACACCACAGCTCGCGGGCACCATTCTGCGAAACCAAGCGCACGAGCCCTAGCTCCGCGACTCGTCGTTCCTGTTTCTCGCCTCGTCGTTGTCTGCTCACCGGACTGCACCACTGCGCCACACCCCTCTATCGCCCGAGCTCTCCCTCTGTCTCTCTGCCCTTTCTCTTTCAATCTCTTCTTAGCAGAAATTCGCAGCCCTAATGTCGTTTCCCCCTTTTGATTTATTTACAGCCATGAACTGGACAGTGGACCGAATGGGACAACTAATCGAACCGGCATAAAAGCAACCGATTCACCATCATCCCATCCACATTTGGTTTTTCTTCTAATCTTAAATCCCCACTAATTCTATTTAATTAATTTTTTTTTCATTTAATTTAAATCCTCATTTCAACCAATTAATTCATCTTTTAATAATTTAATTAAAATTTTCATTTAATTAAATTATTTTCAACTCAATTTCAAATCTCGATTTATTCCAAATAATCTCATTATTTATTTTTCTCATTTAACAATTACTTCATCGGTAGTACCCAATAATTATTTGACTAATTCGAATACCCCAAATTACTTTTCAATTTATCCTTTTTAAATTCCGTTATGAAAAAGTCAGGTTATTACAAATAACCCTTGAGCAACTTGTAATTACTGTGAAAATTCATATGCATGTCATCCACTAAGAAATGAGACTTCAAACTTGAACAAACATGTTAGTAATTGTAAGAAAGTGTTGGCTAGTTTAGACAAGACACAGAAGACAATATTGTTTTGTAAAAAAGAGGCAGTCGGAGCAAGTAAAATTAGTTCTTTAACAGTAAATCATTTAATGTAGAAAGATGTTGAGATACACTGGCTAGAATGATTGTGATTGATGAGTTATCTTTTACTATTGTTGACGGAAAAAGTTTTATAGATTACTCATATGAATTGGAGCCAAAATTTATTGTTCCTTATCGCAAAACCCTTGTAAACGATATTTTCAAGCTTTATGTACAAGAAAAGAGTAATCTGAAGCCTTTTTTTTTTCTCAATTGCCTGCAAGAGTATATTTAACCACTGACATGTGGGCGTCTATATAGAATATAAATTATATTGTTATGATTGCTCATTTCATTGATGCAAATTGCTCTTTACAAAAAAATATTATCAATTTTTGTGTCATTCCTAATCATAAAGAAGAAACTATTACTATGATTATAGAAAAATATTTATTGGATTGGGGGATAGAGAGAGTTTTGACTATCACCATTGATAACGTTTCTGCCAATGAAGTTGCTTTAATAATTTGGTTAAGACAAAAAACTAGAATGGTGATATGCCGCAAGGTCCCTCGACTAGATCGAGAGCCCGTGAGATTTATAATTTGTTTGCTCATTTTGCAGGGGATCAATTTTATGCTAATATTGGAGGAGAACCAACAATTGAAGACATGGAGAATCCCTTCAATTTATTGGTTTGGACACATGAAGGAGACAACTCAAGTGATGCTCCTCTTGGCCCTCAAGAAAAGCACTCCCACTAAGGCCGTGTGTTTCAATCCTTTTTTGTACATTTTATGCTAATGCTTTTTGGAGATTATCATGCTGGTGTTTTTTGGAGATTTGCATGCTTTTAGAAAAGGAAATTTTGCATGAGAAATGGAGTGGCGATGCTAGAGTCCACGGATCACACAAGCCAAGTCTACTCAGCCATCCACCTAGCCGATTGGTTACCTTTTTTTCAACATTGCCATTTTATTTTATTATTTGTTTCTTTTATTTTCCTTATTTTTGTAACCTTAATGGGAGCACTATATATATTATATGTTAGTTACTGAGAAGGTAGTGAACATTTTGACAAAAACCCTAGCTTTGAAGAGAGACTCTTCACCTCTTTGTGAGGAACAAATCGGCCAAGCTTCTTGGAGTAGATCCGAGTGAGTGAGCCACCATTTCTTCAATCCTTATTCATTTTGATTGAAGATCTTATTGTCCCTCCTTGCCCTACTGCCTCTAAGGTAGTAGATCCAGAGTGTAAGTGAGGTAAAACGCATATTCCAGCCCTGTTGGAGACACTCCTTGTGGAGCTCAATCAAACCTAAGGTGCAGATCGGTTCACCTTAGGCTCATTCCGATTCTGTTTTCCATTTCTACTCCAACATTCCTAACACCAAAGTTAACAAAACCACTACCAAAATCACCCCATATTCATCAGGGTTCCAAGGAAAGAAGAATCATCAGAAAAGGAGTTTGGGTTCAGAAGTTACACAACTTTCTTTGCTGAAGACTCAATCTGTCGATTCCCACTGACCTCTGAGCAGCTTTCGTACAAGATCTTGAGTTGCATACAGGCTTTTGAGCTGAAATTTGGAGGGAGTAAACTAGATATATATGAGAGTAAGGTATCCAAAATCAACTTCATAAGAGCTCTGGAGAGTAAGTTCAACCATTGCTAATCTGAAGCAGCTGTAGGAAAGTAGCAGCTGCCACCGCCTACTTGCAAGTAAGCTACTTGATTGAAGTACTCCATTTTCATTGGTCTGGTTTTTGACCCCTCTTTTGGAGGCACGTCAAATGGTTTGGTAGTTGATGGAGAGTTTATACACGTAAGATGTTTTGCTCATATTATAAATTTGATTGTTTGCAATGGCCTAAAAGAGCATAGTGATTCTATTATGAAGATTCATAAATTTGTGAAATATGTTAGGTCTTCTCCTTCTATGATACAAAAGTTTAAAGCATGTATGGATAGTGCGAAGATTACATGTAACACCCCGATACTATTTTCCCTTTTAAGCAATGTAATCGAACTTTGGAGATTATTATATATTCCATTGCGCCTCTATATGTGTTAAGTTGTGACGGTAATTATGAGAAAATTATTTCGGGATAAAAAGTTAGTAGAAAGGGAAGATCTGGCGAATTCGGAGGCCTGCGGATGCCATGGGGATGAGGGTTGGTGTTTGCACCATCAGATTTTACTTGGGGATAACTACAGGACAGATCCTTGAGTCTTGAAGCAACTCCGTCCCTTTGCAGACGACACACAGACGATGCGGACGAGGATGGGATGCATCCGCATCGAATCTGTCCAAGTCTGGAGACATTCGGATGACATGCAGACGGATGCGGATGAGGTGAGGCTTCGTCCAATTTGCATCTGTCCTATTTCTGAGCATATATGGATGCTAGGTGCGGACACTAAATGGCGTCCAAACCTTGGCTGCGGATGGTACGAATGAGGATGGGAACGCCATTTCTCATCCGTGATCACAAATTTGCCTATGAGATTTTACGAATGCAGACGAAATCTATGCGTTCGCACTCGTCTAGAGGATCGTAGATTTGCGATAGAAAATAATTTAAAATCAGAAAAAAATGACGCCCAACCAATAAAATCACAACTCCTCGACACTGAATCGCACTCGCCATGATCCTGACTAGCCAGAGACCTGTCCCCTACCACACGTATGACTTGTCCCAAGGTAAGTCCTCTATTTATCTCCAGCTTCTCCTCCATCCTCTTCTTCATTGGAGTACGACGTCTTCCTGGTTGAGTTCCTGCGTGAAGGGTAGTCCAAGAGTAGGGGAGGCTACTGTCCCTGTGAAGAATCGTCTACAAGGGTAAGGAATGAGGTAGTCTTGGCCATGTGGAGGCCCTACACCCAAGTGAAGTGTGTGTGCGTGTGATGTTTTTGTAGTTCTTGTAGTTGCTTAGGTTTTTGCTGTGAAATTTGTTTGCTGTAAACTATTAGTTACCTTAACCCCTATGTGTAGTTGTCCCTTACTATTTTTCCTTGTTACTGTGCCTTGGATATTCTTTCATTTGCTTTCATTGGAATGCTCATAGAAAAGTAGTGAAAGTGCTAGGTTGAGCTTGAATGAATCAAAGAGAAGATGTTCAAATGGATGAGAAATATGAATGAATGACTAATGGATTTCTATTGTTGTTAATAATGGTGATTTCGTTTTATTAGTAATCTCTAGGTAGTCTTCCACTTAATAGCTTCCATGTGTATAGTTAATCAGTGTGTGTTCACTGTTTCACTTCGTTACTACTCGCTGACGTATAAACATTCAAAAAGCATGACTGTTGTTGTTTCGTTTATGCTATTCTTAATGCTATCGTTATCAGTTAGGGTGTATGTTTTCGCTGTCTTATTCAATACCATCGCTACAAATTTTAGTTGTGAAAAGCATGACGTTCGCTGTTGGTTTTCCATCAATCCTTACTGTTATTATTATCGTTAGGAAGCATGTCCTCGCTGTCCATATTAGATGGTTACTACTATGGATTTTAGTTATTAAAGAGCTTGTTTTCGCTGTATTGTTCGTTATTACTTACTGTTGGCTATAGCCGTTAAGAAGCTTGCATCACTATCTGTTTTCGATGTTGTTTACCGTTGTTTATTTCTGTTAAGAAGCATGACCTACCGTTTCATTCCATTACCTTACGCTACTGTTCTGTCGTCATGATTTGTTGTTCCGTTTTCATTACTCATACTATTGTTATTATTATTTAATAAGCATGCCCTTTGCTGTTCTGATTCAATATTGATACTGCAGATTTCTAGTTGTTAAAGAGCATGTCATTGTTGCTTCGTTTCGTTATTTTATACTGCTGCTAATATTGTTAAGAAGCATGTTTTTGTTGTTTCGTTTCTGATATCTCTCGCTGTTATTTTAGCCGTTCAAAGCATGATTCGTTGTCTTGTTTCGTTATTGATCTCTACTATTTTTTAGATGTTTGGAAGCATGTTTTTGTTAATTTAATTAGTGGATCTACTATATATCATTGATTAAAAATCATGTTTCACTGTTTCGTTTTCAATATTTTACTGTTGTTTATAGTCAACTGAAAAACATGTTTTCTGTTATTTCATTTTCGTTAACTCTTATGGCTATTGTTACCATTTAAGGGGTATGTTTTTGCTATTTGGATGTAATATTAATGCTGTGTAATTTAATTATTAGGAAGCATGTTTCACCACTCGTTTCATCGTTATGGTCTGCTGTTATATTAGTCGATTTAAAATGTGCTAGCGGTTTTGTTTCCGATCTCCTTGCTGCTGTTTGGTGACATGGAGAAGCATGATTTGATATTCTGTTTCATTGTCATTACTGCTAATTATTGTTGTTAAGAAGCATATTCGCAAGCATAATTCGCTATTTTACTCGTTATTAATTTCTGTTGTTTTTAGTCATTTAAAAGCATGATCCGTAGTTTTATATAGTCGTAAATCACCGCTGTTTTTAATTGTCGATTGAACAGATGATTAGTAATTATTTTCTGTTGTGTTATCAGTTGCCTTAAAGCATGATTAGTTGTTCGTTTCTGCTGTCATGTCCGTCATTTAGAAGCATGCCTCATTGTTATAGTTTTCAATATTTCGCTACTGCTCATAACATGTCTCGCTGTCTTGCTCTGATTGTTATTCGCTGCTGTAAATAATCATTAAAAATGCACATTCGCTGTTCTGTTCTTTTCATACTTCTGCTATATATAATTTTTTAAATCGCACGTTTCGCTGTTCTGCTTGACATTTTATTGCTGTTTATTGCCGCCTTAAGATGCATGTTTTCGTTACTTTATTTCATTGATCGTTCACTGCTCTATGTTGTCACACTCGTTCCGTTTTCTATGTTTGCTGTTGCATAATTTCATTTCGCTTAATATCATGTAAACTGTCAGCCAATTTAATTGTAGTCGATATTTAAGTATGCTAATGATTTCTATTATTCTTCAAGCATAGATAAGCTTTGTTGCGTTTAGACAAGTATGCCTAGTTGATCTCAATTATCCGTTTAGCATGTTTTAGTGATTGGTGGTGAAAGTGTCCCCGGTAAATGCCTTCTAAGATTGCTTCACATGTTTCCCCTTATAGTGCTCTACATAATACGTGGATATACCTTTGTTTTCCTTATATGTTTTGAATTCTGCTCATTTATGGTTAATCATAGAATCTTTGATGCTTTGTCATTTTTCGTTCATGTATGTGTTAGCTATTTTGGAAATGTCCCCCATGCATTAACGTTAATAGAAACAAAGTAGGGAGTACTCCCTTGGGGTGGTACTCACATGCATTGGGAAAGGAAAAATGATAAGAAAACGAAAGAAAAGAAAAGAAAAGGGAGTTGGGGGCAGATGGGTGGTTGGGTCTAGTTTGCAATCTAGCCGAAGCCCCTCCCTTACCGGGTGCGGGAGTTCTAGGTTACAAGTAAAAGGTTAGGTCCGGTCAACTATACCATTCCATATAGGTCCTCCAGTCTCCAGCTCGAAGTACGAGTAAAAGAATGAACGAATGAACGTAATGAAAGAATTGGTTTGGGTGCCCTATTCTAAAGGAACTAAAGAGAGGCATAAGCATATGCATTTGTATTATCCAATTTCCTTACTGGGCGTAACTCACGTCCTTACTTATGGTGTAGGTAATAAAGTAATCCTACTAGGAGCGGAGGAGGCCTTTCCCGCGGAGCCTGCGGTGTATCCGGAGGAAACGCAACCCGAGTAGAGTAGTATGGAATCAAGTGAAGGAAGGAGTATTTTGTACGGATTTAATGACAAATGCTTTTGCAAGGCGTTAAGTATTTCCTAAACTATGGTTTCAAGTATTTAGTAGGCTACGTGTTTAACTTTAAACTCTAACATATGTTTTAAGTAATATTTCTGTTCTTGTTTCCGGTACATCTTGAGAAGTATTTATTTTTAGACTTCCGCTGATTTCTAAATTAATGACTTTTCTAATATTTAATAAATGTTGAGATGAGTTTTGGTAGCGATCAGATTTTTGAAAACACTCTGATACTATTTGAAAGGACTTTTCAAAACAACGATTTCTTTTTAGTCATTAGCGAAAACTTAAAATTTTAACGTATTTTTAAGACAAGTAAGAATTCGAGTTGTTACATTACATGCAAAAGTAATGTATGTCTTGATGTTCCAACTCAATGGAACTCAATATACTTAATGTTGGATACTGTTGAAAAGTTTGAAAAAGCTTTTATGAAGTTGAAAGAATATGATAGTCAATATGTATATGAATTTCTTTAAGATGAGAATGTACAAGTTCCTCCCTCTGATGAAGATTGGTGTACCTTTCGTCAATTCATAGTATTCTTGAAAGCATTTTATGATATGACATTAAAAGTTTTGACCACTTTACGTATTACCACCAATATATTTTTCTCAGAAATATGTAAACTTCATAGAGTTATCAAGAAATTTGTTGCAAGTGATAAATCATCACTAAGAACCATGACATTTAATATGCAAATTAAGTACGAAAAGTATTGGGAAGATTTCAGTAAAGTCAATCACTTTATGTATGTTGCTGCTGTGCTTGATCCACAATATAAATTGAAGTTCCACGATATCAACCAAAGTTCATGAAGCATTGTCTATTGAAATTGCATGAATTGGAGATGACAAATGAGTTGATAATGGAATTAAAACATACAATTATAAGGTTCTATTGTGAGTACAAAATAGATTCATCAACAAATAACATAGAACGAACTTCTACTTCAAGGCCTGTGGTTGAAGTTACTCATAAAAATTTAGATGATGACGAGTTTGAGTTGACATTTCATGTAGCATTGAACAATGAAGATGAGTTTGCCAATAGAAATTAAGTTGAAAATTATTTGTCTGCAAAACTAGAGAGTTTTTCATATGAAATTGATATATTGAGTTGGTGGAGAATGCACACTACAAAATATCTAACTTTGAGTAAAATAGCGAGAGATGTTTTTGCTATTCCTATTTCAATGGTTGCTTCAGAATCGGCATTCAACTATGGTGATTGAGTGTTAGATTCCTTTTGGAGTTCTTTAGCTCAAAAAACTGTAGAAAGTCTCATTTGTCTTCAAAATTGGATTCGTGATTCCAATAGACCTGCAGATATATACAAATCATTGGAAGAAGTCATGCAATTTGAAAAAGGTATAATTATTTATATTTCAATATTAGTTTGTTTATAAGTTATTTTAATTATTTACTTTTTGGATTTGGATGATTTTATGATAACATCAAACAAATTGATATTTTCAAGACTATTTTTTTTTCTCAGGTGACAATGTTTCTGTTGATTCTTGTTTTTGATTATTTATTTTATTTGTCATTGGTAGTACTAATTATACCATTGCAAGAGCTTTCCCTTTGGTTACCGGTGACAAGGTATTCGCGTAAATTTTTCCACCTCCGGTTTCATTCTCTGTCGCTGTTGCCTGTTTGAGTTTCATGCAAACTGGAAAGTTATTTTGAAACATTTTTTTTGGATATTTAATTGGGACTCAATGATTTCCAATTTATAACAATTTTTTTTTTGGATATTCAAAATTTGTGACTCCTTTTACTTGAAAATTTTGAAAATTCGTTTGAAGGTCTATAAAGGTAGGTGTGGATGATGCCAGATGGAATGCATGTATACTTATGCTATCATTTATAATTTGTCTTTATGAAATGACTTTCGATTTTAAAATAAAGTGAGACATCCAAAAGTTTTATATAAACATCTAAAGTGAAAGCTATTTTAAACCAATTTGATAGTTTCTACTGACATAGATTACACTACATGATTGAAACACATTTAATTCTTGCTCGGCTAGAAGACAATTCCATTATTATATATTTCAAATCCGATAAACAACAATTTTCTCGTTGGGTTAGAATTTACATGATCTTACCAATGACCAATTGTGTTAATTGCTGCATGTAAACTTGTACATACACAACCATTTTTACTAGGATAAAACAGTGCAACATAGTCTAAAACCATAACTCTCTCTTGTAGCTTGAACATTCCATATTTTAAATGGTAAGATCAAGTTTCATCAATGCTTTAAAAAGGAATATATCCACACTTCCAAACAATTTTTATAGGCATAGATAAAGTAAAAAATAATCAACCCAAAATGTTATCTTCATAAAAAAATGATCAGAATTGAAAAAAAAAAAAATTCCAAATCCATTACATTATGAAGATTAATAAAACTACAATAATAAAGGGAAAAAATTATCTGAATTTTTATAACAAACCGTACAAACCAAATAATAGATATGAGGTTTCATTCATT
Source organism: Begonia loranthoides (assembly GCA_022433065.1). Classification (NCBI taxonomy): domain Eukaryota; kingdom Viridiplantae; phylum Streptophyta; class Magnoliopsida; order Cucurbitales; family Begoniaceae; genus Begonia; species Begonia loranthoides. Next base: position 18,065,340 of record CM039473.1, read on the forward strand.
TACATTTTTAGTCTGTTAAGTTTCAAAGCTTTGACTTGTCAAATTGTATAAATCAAAACTTTGCCTTGAAATATCAAGAAAGTACCCACATTAAGACTGAACTCAAGAACCGAAAAAACCAAACCAAGAAAACCAAACACAAAACCGACTACAAAACTGAAAAACCGAACCGAAAAACTAAAATTCGAAGACAAGGAAAAAAACCAAAACCAAACTTAAACTGAACCAATGAGAACCGAAACAGAGGTTTGGTTTGTCGTTGTCTTTATGGGTTTCAGTTTTTCAAAACAAAAACTGAACCGACTTGGTTCGGTTCTAATTTGGCCAAAAACTGAACTGAACCAAACCAATTCCATCCCTAGGTTTATGATTTGGGTAACCATAGCCTACCTTTCTAATTATTCTCTCGTATAATTACTCTTTATGCACAACTTATTCTCATATGTGTTTATATGTAAACTACTTCTATCATCAATCTCACGTGCTATATCCCTTAAGCACTACCACTTCATGGATAATTTACTCCATATAAATCATTCTTACTTACTATTTCCTTTAGGCTCCTTTAAACTCTATAGAATGTTTATTGTATAATTCCTTTGCTTCATTCCAATGTGATTTCTCGTATTATAAATCACATGTTCTATTATGGTCTATTTATTACTATTACTATTTAGACATTTACAATTAATTTCTAATTCCCAAACCATAGCTCATGATCTTCTATAGTTTTTTTTATCATCAATGCTAGACATCTCTAATGTGTGTCTCATCACAAGCTATCTAGACATTTTTATTTATGTCGCTCACAAATTATGCCTCAACCACAGAATCCTATATATGAAGGACTTTCTTATTTCTAGGTATTTCTAATTAATGTCTATCTCATACTATTTAGACATTTTTATTTAATGTCTATTGTAAACTAACTAGACATTTCTAATTAATATTTATCAAAAGTAATTTCTCTATATGAAGGAATTCCTCATCATGGTGCATATATAAATGTCTAGACTTATGATATAATAAATCATAACCTAGATTCTTTAACACTTTATTTCTAATAACCCTCTAACCATGTCATCCCATGATTCACAATTATGCAATAATTATGAAATGCATATGAATATCACACCACGAGTCTTGTTTCACAATTATGCAGTAATAATATGAATCAGTGCAATGCTCTATTTTATATTAGATAGTCATATTATTTAACAAGTACTGTATTATTAACATGTATGTGAATGTCGACATGTATGTGAATGTCAACATGTATGTAACTGGCAACATAAATGATCAAACACCATCGTATGTAAAGTCACACACGACCATGAAACCTTACCATACTGGACACTATGTCCAATAGTTATGTCTATAAATATAAAAACCTCAGGAGGGCTAGAGACTTACAACCTAAGGGGGACCCACAATCACTCCCCTTCTATTTTTCACTTTATATATGTCACACAATACATAGTCTGACGAGTCATATTAGGTTCCTTTGTGATCGATAATACCACATGGGTAATATATTTATACGTACAAATATTTCCATAATGCATAATTTGACATCTTCACTGCACATACATTGAATGCATATAATATATAATAATAATGCATGTACATGTATCATGCACATCTTGTTATTGAGTATACATAAATGATGTATGAAATGATATTATACATCTATTTAGAGATATTCTATCTATCTCTCAATACTCTCCTAAAAGAGTTTATGCAATGGTTAAACATTCAGGTTAAAACCTAAAGAAATATCCTAAAATAATAGGTTTTAGACGTCCGCACTTCATCCGTAGTCGTCCTCTCCAACACATTTTCAAAAGCAATTTGCAGTTCCCAGTCATTTGTTCAAGACTTTGGTTGATCATTCATGACTATATTTTTAAAACCCGAGACTCTGTCATTTTTGAGGATGTCCTCCCCAAAGATCCATCGTTTGCTCTCAAGGCATTTTCCCTCTCTGTTACTGTTGCGGTAGCCTGCCCACGCGTATATGGTTACTCATACTCATTCGTAGTAGTCCACTCATCCATGGATACCTATTTCTATGACATTTAACTCATGTTCCGGTCGACCGCCCCTTTGAAACCGGTTGAGTACATTTTCTACATATTGATAATTTTCTCACTTGCTGTCGTCCACCCCCGTAGGCTGGTCGTCCGCTCCAATGTCTATTTCCCAATTTACTCATATTTCTAACATTTTCGTACCAAAACAATATCAAACCATCTTAAGATTATAATCACATTATATAATCCACTAAATAGACATTTTAATATATTTAAATAACTTATCCACTATACATTTCTAATACTTTCCAATCAGGCATGATAAAACGCATATTCATTCAATTTATTTATCATCAAGTTATATGTCAATTTCATACTTCTAATCAATCCTACACAATCCCAATTCTATACTATATAATTCCTAAAACCATATTGGATACAATTATTCAATCCAATCATTTCCATTCAAAACATTGATGCAATTCATTTAAAAAATTACATATTAAACCTCAAAGTATCAAGCATCTCAAATTCATGCTCATACCCTATTATTATCATTATTTACTCATCAATACTTCAACCAAAACAATTTCATCTATAATGTCAATATTGGTTATTAACATTAACCTAAAAATCTTAGATTTCTCCTTAAACATATCCAATGGTTAAACCAACATTAATATCATTCTTTAATCATCCAAATTGACCAATATCAATATATTTATTCACAAACATCAAATATTCATAACCATATCATAAGATAAACCAATGTATATCCCAATTTTGCAGCTTCCTTCACAAAAAACTATGTAACATAGCATAGTTTATAAAAACCATCTAAGGTAGGGTTCTTACCTCTTAAAGATCACTTTACTTTTCACTTTCACCTCTTGATTTTTAGCTCAAAAAGATGTGTTCACTTAGGAGGCTAAGTATGTTTATTTTGATGATGAATGTGTTTAATTGATTATAATATTTTAAGTTATTATTTTGAAAATACTCTTGAAAATGGATATTTAATTATACTAACATGTTTATTGAGTCTATGCAGTAAAGGATAAAATTATAGGACTCAAAGTTAAGAAAGATCAATTTGAGAAGTGGGAAGATCATTCGGTGTGGATGTCTGGATTCAAAAAGTAGACGCACATACACGATGTATGAAAGAAATACTCATTAGTTGTGGTCGTCTAGACAAGAGTTGAGTTTTCACATGCAGATGCCGAGACAGTAATTTAGAAGGAAATATGCACATGCCCGTTTGCCCAGTCTAAACATGCAGACGTCCAACAATTGAGAATGGATGAATTTACATTGATGCGGTCAACCGCGCAAAGAAGGCGGACAATCGCTACAGCAGTCACGTTGAATCTGACAAAGAAGATGATGATGAGTTGATAGCTCTCTTGACCCAAAAGCTCAACAAATAGTTTCAAGGGAGAAAATGGCAAAGAGAAAGGATAACTAAAGAAAAAAGATCACTAAAAGAAAAAGAAGCCATTTATTTTGAATGTTAAAGGTCAGGTCACTTCAAAGCCATATGCCCTTAAGCAAAGAAGGTACCAAAAGCTTTCAAGAAGAAAGAAATGATGGCCTTGCGAGATGAAAGTGAAGATGATTCATCCTCTGTGGATGAAGAAGTGGCAAACATGTAATTCATGGCTAAGGAGAATGAGGTACATGACTCTTTTAGTGATCTTGATGATAATTTTGATTAAAATGAATTATTAAATGCATTTGAGGAATTGCATGAATAGTTTGCTGAAATCTAAATATAAATTGTTGAAAAAGGAAAATGAAAATCTTGTGAAAAAGTATGTTAGTAGTGTTCAATCATTTGAAAATGAAATTAGCAATTTGAAAGTTAAAAATGATGACTTGAATGTAACGACTCGGATATTCAGAGTGCGTCTAACCGGATCGCTACTAACTCTTTCGTAAAACTCAGTATAAAGTCACCTTTATTAAAACTTATGCGGAAGCGTGAATAAAATCATCGTTTATAAAACATAGCTGAGGCATACTTAAAATCATTATTTAGAAACTTAACTGAAACATTAATAATTTGAATGGAAAGAATAACCAATTTAAATACATTTCAAATAAAAACAATGTTAATTATAATTTAGACAATTTATTTAAAATATTTCTCTTTTACCATCATGCCTGGCTAGCCGTGAGAATCCATCGACATGCAAATCCATCATCCCTGCTTGCTATTGATTTTTCTTTATCTTTTGCTACTCCTCGACCATGCATTCTTCTACGTACAGTACCTATATCTACACCACAAGCAACTGTAAGCCCAAAGGGCTCAGTAAGGAAAAAGGGAAATGCAATTATGAAATGCCTCTCTTTAGTTCATTTGGAATGGGGGTCACCCAAACCAATTCTTTCATTTACGTTTTCTTTCTTTCTTTCTTTCCTTTCTTTCTTTCTTTGCTTCCTTTCTTTCTTTCCTTTCTTTCTTTCTTTACTCGTACTTCGAGCTGGAGATTGGAGGATTTCCTTTGTGATGGAATAGTGATCGAATCTAACCTTTTACTTACAACTAGAACTCCCGTACCCTATGAGGGAGGGGCTTCGGCTAGTTGCAGACTTGACCCGCTACCCATCCGCCCCCCAACTCCCTTTTTCTTTTCTTTTCGTTTCCTTTGTCATTTTAGTTCCTCACCATGCATGTGAGTACTACCCCTTCGGAGTCCCTTCGGAGTACTCCCTACTTGGTTTCTATTACATGATGCATGAACATACATTCTTAACCTAGTATGATGCATGATGCATATAACATAACTTTAATAATTAAAGGGCGCACTAAGTAATTGAAAACAAATTGTAATGAACGTAAATATAAAGAATGACAGTAAATGAACGTGCACATTAAAATAGATCTAACTGGAATTTAAAGCACATTTAACATGAAAAGTAACCAACCAATTGGAATAGCACGCTTAACACAAATAACGAATTTAAACGAGGAAGGCATGCTTGAACTATTAGAACACAATACTATAATTCGATATGTTAATTCTTCTTGTTAATTTCCTAGTCCATTTTCATCCTTTCTACATTTATCATTCTTGGTGATTGTTCTAGTTAGCTATCAAAGTAAATTAACATGTTAAGTGACGTGAAATCTAAATCTAGATCGTAAGCAATACCAAGAAGACGATAACAAAAGTAATTATAAAATATTCATTTGCCTAATAAGTAAAACTATTAACTCCTTCACATTTACTTCATTCTCTTTTCATATTCTTCATCATCCTACTCTCTATTAAAGTAAAGTATCGATTATGAAATTGAAATATGCATATAATAGAGCAACTGGAAATGAAAGCACACAACAATTATAATTAAAGTGCACATCTGGGAACAATTGTAAACTAGAATTTAAATAGCAAACAGACAATGATTATCTAAATTAATTACATACTCAATGTTATATTATATTAAACTAGTTGGTTATCCTGATAAATTTACATGCTCGAGGATTTCTTTAATTATTGGTTGATCTCTAATCAATTACATGCTCATGCTCATACCATCATTGTTATCCTAGCTAGTTGCGTGCTCAACTAATTGGTTAATTAATGTGCTTCAATTATTCATCACATTAACATTAAATGTACTTAACTGATCCATTAACATGCTGAACTAGTTATTAACAACTTACAAGAATATACTTAACATGCTCAGTAGAAATTTGATTAACCTAGTTAATTAACATACTTGCATATCAATGAGTGATTGTTAATTAACATGCAAACATACTATTATCTAATTTAGTTAATTAGTTGATTAAGCACTAATAACTTGACATGCTTGATTAATTATTCTTAGAGAGTTATTTAGGGCTGATTAATTATCATGCTAAGTTACTAAACATGTTTAATTCACATCATTAATTAAATTTCCCTAAACATGCTTGCTAATTAGTTCATCAATAATTTAATATGTTCATTAGTTTGCTAATTGATTACCCTAATTGATTTCATGCTAAGCAAATGACCACACGTGAGAAATATGTGTTGTGCATAAACAAAGAGGGATAACCAATAGCAGTAATGAAATAAACAACCGGAATTACATTAACATAATTCAAGGAAACCTTAGTCCATTCCTACCTATCTCATTCTTACACGTTTTTCTCCTTAACATTCATTCTAAACTCAATAACAAAACTTAACTAAGACAAACAAGGTAAAGCATATAAGCATAGAGGGAATTTATCACCTAAACTATCCAACAACAATAATCAGAATCAATTCAAGTAGCAATAAGCATTTCTAAGGCTAATGTACTTAACAACTAAGATTAAGCATTTTAAGGGAAATCACATACTTAACAACTAGAAATAAACCTATCATCACTAAACTCACACACCCATACTTGTGGTGTAGGGCCTTAATGGCCAAAACACTTCTTAATCCTTACCTCAAATCTTTAATGCGGTTTAGCGCCAAAGCTTTATTCTTCTTCTCTTTCGATACCTTCACAAATTAACAACATTTATTACTAATCTAATCGAATGATCAACTTATAATTACAACGTCTCTTCCTTGTACCTAATCCCCACATATTCCTTAGTTTCGTAACCTAAACCCAACATACATTACCCAATTGATGACTCGAATCCAAGCGAATAAAACTTATAATTTCTTTATCCTTTATCCAAATAATAGCACAACTGATAATTCGTCCTATCATGCATGTCAACAACATATATGTTTTACAATTTCAACTAACAGATAAGCTTTCAATTACTAAGAAACCCATAAACATTGAGCAACCAATTATCCCCTCTCAAAAATTAACATATTATTGTTTCCAAGAAGAGGTTATCCATCAATTTACAAAACAACTCATACATAGCAACCTTTTCTAGTGCCTGCCTACACTTTACAAATGGGACACAACATCCCAACAATATATTCCAATTGCTATACCACAATCAATCTACATAATCAACATAATCCATACGTTAGCAGCTCCAACCAAGTCTAATCCATTCTTATTTAACAATTGAAATACCACCAAATAACTTAGAACAATTTCTGCATAATCACAATAACTAGCAGGGTGAATGTCCAGCAAACTAATCCAAAACAGTGATCAAATCTAACATCAACTGGGCATTGGTAAAAAGGCAGATTGTAATCATCCAAAATCCATCCCAAAACATCCATCTCAGTGTAATAACAGATTAATAACAATAAGAGGAGGATTTCGTTACCTGAAGAAATCTAAGAAGTCAAATTGGGTTGGAGAAATCGAATCTGAAAACCAATGCCCTGGATCTACCTCTCCAATGCCATTGCTCTCTGAGGAACATAGGAGGTTCGAGAGCTGGAAACAAGGAGCTCCTGCAAATCAAACCCCGTGTCGCAGCAACTGCTCGCTGTTCATCTGTCTTTGACGAACCGAGCTCCAGATCGTCACTCACCTGACCGAGATGAACCCGAGCTCGAGCGTCGTTCGTCCCCTCGCAGTCGCCGGTCGTCGCCCATCGCCGATCGCCTCTCACCCACGATCTCTCTCTCCCGATCGTTGAACTCTCTTCATCGCCCTCTCTCTTTTTCTCTCTAAATTTGTTCTCCAGATCTGAAAATAGGTGAGGGCGAAAATCTTTCCTTCGATCTCTATGTAAACGCGAAATGGTTGAGATCTCTGCAGACGTTTCTCCTCTCCTTCCTATTTCTTCGGATCTCTCAGTTAAACAACAGAAAATGGCTGAGTGCCAGTTAAATTAATCCCTAAAATTATTAAATTAATTAATTAATCTAAATTCAAGTTAATATAATTTAATCATTAACTTTAAAATACTCATTAGTTTGTAGTTTCCATCTTATCCTTTCAAATCTCTAATTAATTTCTTAATATAAAATAATTAAATTAATATTTAAGTTATAACACTTATAATAAATTCTAAATATTATAAACTAAGTTAGTTAGTTTACTATTTATTATGATATATTTGATTTAATCTCAATAAATAAAATTTTGTAAAAATACGTCATTCGTAATACTCTGATAATTATAATTATCCATTTTAAAATTATCGGGGTGTTACATTGAATGCTATTGTTCTAAAGTTTACTAATGGGAGTAAAAACATAGACATGTTATTAGGAAAACAAAGAGTTACTTTTGATAAAGCCAGTTTAGGATATCAATCTTTTCAAAAGAAAAAGACTTACAAGAATTTCTTTGTTAGTCCATCTACATTTCATGCATGTAACTTGATAGGACATACTTTTTCTTGTCCATTAAAATTGAATGATGAAATGACAACCTCTAAATATGTATGGGTTCCTAAAGGAACCAAGGCTAACCATCAAGGACCTAAAAAGATTTGGGTACTTAAAAAAACAAATTAAGTTTTGCTTGAACGTTTGAGCTTCTCTTATGAAGCATGAATGACTTGGATAATAAATGTTCAAGACACATGATGAGATACTCCTCAAAACTTACCTCCTTCACCAAGAAGACAGGAAATGCAACATGTGGAGGTAATAAAAAGGGTTAAATACTTAGTATCAAAGATATTAGTAATTCTTCGATCCCTATCATTGAAAAAATATTATTTGTTAAAGGGTAGAAGCATAATTCACTAAATATTAGTTAATATGTAATAATTTTATAAAGTGCCATTTGAATCAAGAGTATGCATGCTTGAGGTTAGTTCAAATGAAAATATTAATACTTTTGGTTTGAATAATTTTTGATGTCTTGATGAGAAGTGTTTTAGCGCAAATTTCCTTATTGATTATTGGTCCTCACATAGAAGATTAGGAATGGATACTTTAGCTAAGATTTATAGAAATAATATAGTTAAGGGTCTTCCAAAAGTCACATTTAAAATGGATAAAATTTGTGATGATTCTCAAATGGGAAAGCAAACAAAGAGTTCATTTGCCTCTAAACATATTGTATCAACTTTCTAACCTCTCCTTAAGGGATTGTTTTCTTAAATTGTTTTGACTTTTTCTATCGATCGATTGTCCTATGAAAAGGATTGGGCCACTGCAATGTTTATAAATTCTTATAAGTTTTTTTTTTTTTTTTCAGTTGGGTCTGGTCTCCCATTTTTTAATGATTCGGGCGCCCGTGATGTCAACTCTATAAAGGGTAGGACTCCTAATACTAGAGATTAAGCTTGGACTAGGAATAATGTTAATAGTAAATTATTGAAAATTATGGAGTGATTTTTATGGATTTTAATGTCTTGGAAATAAATTGGTAATGAAAGTTGGAATCAAATTTAATGTGTTAGTATACTTAAATATATGTTGAAGGAATTGTTAATAATCTGAGAAATAAGGATTTGTTGTGTGGTGGTCTATTATGTGGACTGATGATGGACGCTGCTTAGAGTTGATGGACGTTCCAAATAGAGGTAGATCTGGCGTTGAAATTTTGTGGAACGACGTCCTTTGGGTTATGACGGACATCCCTCAAGGTAAAGTGGATGTCTATCATAGAAATGGAAAGCAGGCGGCGTCGTTTGTTAAGAGTAAGTAGAAAGTGGCATCATTTTGATGTGAGGGACGAAATCATTTGAAACAAAGGGAGGAAATACTTATTGAGGAATGGACGTCCCTTATTGAGGAATGTATGTCCCTCATAACGAAGAAGAAGATGGACGTCTAAAATTTGAAGATAACGGACTTCCCTTATTGAGGAACGGATGTCCCTCGTAGTAAAGAAGAAGACAGGTGTATAAAATATGAAGGTAACAGACATCCCTTATTGAAGAACAGACGTCCCTCATTGCAAAGAAATTAACAAGTGTTTCATAGGAGAAAATGAACAAATTTTCTAGTTCGTTAAATGGAGATTGAGTGAAATGGGAGAATAAGAGACGTTCGTCAGTGAATTAAGGACGGGGCCATGTACAAGGCACGTATGAATCAAAAAGAAAAATAGATGCATTTTATGACCGTCGGATGAGGGAGCGAACGAAGTAGGATCGTAGGATTCGAGATGAGGGACGTCTCTTATGGAAAATGGACGTCCTTCATAACGAATTTCATGTTTAAAATTGTGGGAGCGGCTAATCGTGGCAGTTATGCAATCTTTCAAAAAGGAAACTGTTCCCTTCCAGCAAGTATTTTGGCTTTCCTTCAGCGAGCGTTTTGGCATTATGTTTTCTTAATCCTCCTTAAATGATATGCTCGTTCATGTGGCAATTCAATATGGTACCGTCCAGGAGTTGTTGGCAAATGTGAAGGTAATTTACGAGATTCATGGAAATTCTTTGCTTATTAAATCGAAGGTAGAAGCAAAAGAGAGGACATTCTGAGTTTTCCTACTGAGAAAAGAGAGAGAGAGAGTGAGAGAGAGAAAAATGTACAGAGAACGTGAGGAAGGAAAAAAGTCGCTACTTTGGGTGTTTGGAGATCGCTGCTTTTGGCGTAGAGTGAAGCATGTAGTTGCAAGGAATCGTTAAGTGAGATAAGGGGTGTGGCCAGTGGAGGCCTACACCATAAGAATAGGATGTGTTCTACCTGTTGCTTAGAATATTAAACTGTTGATTTTACTTTGGTGATGAATATTCGGTCTTTTGATTGGTTCTGATTAATGCATTGAATAATGGATTAGTTATTGTAGTTTATTGTGATGTTCGCCATGTTATTCCCTGCTTATTTTGGATGCATTGAGAAGTTGTGACTGTTCTATGGAAAGAAGTTTAAAGATGATACGGTACATGGTTGAAAAGAATTATATATTGCAATGCATTTGTATGATTCTCCCTTGTTTATTCCATGCTATCACTTAGATTTGATTATGTGAATTTAAATGTCTTTTTTTTTTACCTATTCCTATTACAATGTTCATATATTGTTGAGTTTTGATCATAATTTGCATTGACATGCATCATGTTTAGAAACAGTTAGGAATCACATGCATTGCACAACTTAAATGAATGTAATGAAAATTGGAATTGGGGAGTCTAGTGACGGTGATGCCTGGGAGCGTAGTACGATGTATCCCTTCCCACGTAGGGATTAGGTGACCTATTCTGCTCAGGTTAACGACAAGGATGTATCTATTCTCTCCAATATCTTAACTTAAATGAATGTAATGAAAATTGGAATTGGGGAGTCTAGTGACGGTGATGCCTGGGAGCGTAATACAATGTATCCCTTCCCACGTAGGGATTGGGTAACCTATTCTGCTCAGGCTAACCACAAGGATGTATCTATGCCCTCCAATGTCCAATTTCTTAATGATATGAGACTGTGAGTAAAGAACAGATTGAGTGGATTCCTTTATGACATAATCGGACATATGCATGCATCATACTGCATCTTTCCTACTGCATCTTATCTCTTGCTAGGCATTAGGCTCATAGTTTACTTGTGGTGTAGGTGATGAACAGGGTACATGCTATATACCAGATGAAGGAGCATTTCAGGATGAGCACTTGAGTTACCCAACAGATTTGACCTAAGGGTTATGGCTCACAGAAAATAAATTGGGATTTTAAAATAGTTGATGTTTTCATTTTTAGAAATATGATGAATGTTTTGTAAAAAGCATGGATTTCTGTTTAAATTAAAAGTATGTTTTAAATTGTTATCCCTTTCTGCTTTATTAACTCTAAATTGTTTTTTCTTTTATGCGTTTTGAATAAATTAAAAGAATTTTTTTTTGTTTGACTAAGAAAAAGATAAGGTTTGAGAATGCGAGTCATTATAGGACGTCCTATGTCGCATCCACGAAAGCTCGTGTTCAACATCCCCTTTTGACTTTTTCTGTTAATTGGTCGTCCTTTGAAAAGGATCGGGCGACCACAACGTTTATAGATTTTTTAGAGTTTTTTTTTTCGGTTGGGTTTGATCGTCTTCTTTTTAATGATCTGGGTGTCTGCTATGTCGACTTTATAAAATGTAGGATGTCCTTTGTTCCATCACTTTTAGATCACCATTCGTTAATTTCTCTTCTCCGAATTATTTCCTTTACTTGATTTCCATTTACCCTCTTCTCTTGCTCGTGAAATCGTTGCTTCATCTCTTCCTAACTCTCAGTCTTCCTCCTCAGAACTCCTATTGCTTTGAGCAATATGGCATCAAATTCATCCAAGCTTAAGTTGAAAAGGAAAGCTGCTCCATCTCAAGGAAAATCCTCTCGAGCACGTCAACCTCCTTCAACAAGGTATTTCTCTTCTGAATATAGGATTGAAAATGATAGAATTCATTATGAATCAAACATTAAGAAATGTTCTGACATTTAGGCCAGAAGAGTAAATTTTTCACATTTTAGTTCTTTGGGCATTGGACATCTGTTTGATTGAATTGGGTTATCTAGGTTATGCAATGTTAGCTGTGACGCTAATGAGGGACTTATTTGTCTCTTTTATGCCAATTTTTCTACCTCAATTCAACATGCTGTAGTTAGATCATATGTTTTGGGTCAAGAAATCAAGCTTACTTTAAAGACAATTAATGATCTCATTGGCTTTTCAATGGATGAGCCAAGTGATGAACACTATACATCTCTCAGGACCCTGAATTTATTGCTCAAGGAGAAGGGCTTGATTTGCTCCATTTGATCCACAAGAATCTTGACATTACTATTTTCTACAAACCGAAATTGAAGGATCTCAATGTCAATGGATGGGTTCACCATCACCTCATTTCCTATACTGTCTTACCTCATGATGGACATCAGGATTTTATAAGCTGTATGGACCTTTATCTAATGGAGAAAATTTTGTATAGAAAGCGGTTCAATCCTGGGTACGTGATTATGAGGCATATGGGCGATAACCTTATGAATTGTAGCAAGAATTTTCCCTACAACACTTTAATTAGAAGATTCTCTAGTGTTATGATGTTGCTATACCATCTAATGAGCCTTGTAGGTGGGAAAAAGAAGAAGATATATATGATCATCGCACTCTCGATCAAATGAGCATAATTCAAGTTCGAGGTGAATGGATTTTAATGCTGATCAACATGTTTCTAGCTCGGCTGCTCCTTCTTCCTCCGATCCTTCCCCTCTTGTTCTTGATGCTCTAGTGGATGATAAACATCCTTCCAAATCTCTTCCTTCCTTATCTAACCCTCCATCCTCTCACCGAAGGATTGTGCTTGAGGTGGATTGGAACTCTCTCATTGCCAGTATCTCGAGTCTAACCTCTATTGTCGAATGTTTGTCTTTACAAGAAAAATCTGTTGTTGAGGGTTTCTCTCAACAAATCAGGAGATTAAGACCACATAAACAAATCTTATTTCTAAATGGATAAGCTTCAAGAATCAAAGGATGATGCAGAGGATGATGACTTTATGTATGACGCTCGACCTAGGGATGCCCCTCGTGCTCACATGTTGCCTAATGCGATGTAATACCCCGATACTATTTTCCTTGTATATGCGATATAATCAAATTATTAAGATAATTATAAATTATATTGCGTATCTGTACTTGTTAAATTATGACATGTATTCGTGGGGAAAATATTATGGGGTGAAAGTTTAGTAGGAAAATGTGAAGAAAATGGAAATCTGACGTATACAGACGCCTGTGGATTGGAGATGAGAATTGGCGTCCGCACACATTTGGATCACACTTGGGGACGAATGCAGGATGGATCCTCACGTCCTGAACTGACCCTGTCTCTATGCGGATGAATGCGGACGGGGGCAGACGAGGATGGGGTGTCTCCGCTTTGAATCTATCCAATTTTTGGACACTTTCGGATGCGTGTGAACGCTACATGCGGAAGCCATATTGCTTCTGAATGTCGTATGCGAATGGTACAGACAGGGCGGGGATGCCATTCCTCGTCCGTAAATGCAAAATTAGCTAAGGAATTTTACACATGCAGACGTGACTGGCACGTCTGCACTCGTCCACAAAATCACAGATCTGCAACAATTCAGGATTTAAATCAGACGGCTGGTCGCGTAATCATTAGATAATGCACTCACCCTCAACACAAATGGTCCCCTCTAGGTTCTAGACCATGTAGAGCCACCCTCCTACCTCTCCATAGGCATACTACTGCCTCCATAGGGTAAGTTCGTCCTATTAATCTCCAGCCAACTCCTCCTGCGTCCAATCTGTTTGTCCTTCCCCTGTGTTCTCTCCTTACGTTCAGGCTCTTCCTTTTTAGAGTGCGTGGGTGAAGCTAGGAGCAAGGAGTTTGGCTGTCCGTGTTTGGGTTCATCATCCAGGGTAAGGATTTGGGGGTAGTCTAGGCCAGTGGAGGCCCTACTCACAAGTAGATGTGTGTGTGTTGGGATGATTTTTGCTGTTAAATTCTGTAATTAATATAGCCGCCTTTAATTCTTTAGACGTCTTACTCTGATATCAATTTCTTCTAAATCCACTTCTGTTAGTTTATGTACTTAAATTTCTACATTTCAATAGTTGCTCAATGTTGACTGTTGTTCATTGAAGTTAAGCTTACTAGTGTAGAACTATGGATTAAGGGTTTCATGGTGACTACTAAGGATGAACTAACTAGACTCAGTGTTGTACTCGTGATATATGACATTGTTTGTTTGAAGTATCACCTGGATTATTATTGTCCTATAGTTTACTTCTGTTCTAAGCATGATTATTCTTTATTCTTTAATGATTTATTCTCTGTATAAAACATGTGGTTCATTATATCTCTGCTGTTGTTTATTCTCTGCATAAAGCATGTTGTTCACAACACCTTCACTGTTTTTTTATCTCCGCCATTGTTTAACCTCTGTATAAAGCATGTTGTTTCTATGTATCTTAGTTGTCTCTCATTCGAGCATGTCTGCTTAGTTTATTGGTACGATTAGCTATAAATTGAGATATAACCTCCGTTTAATAGCATGCCCCGATCTGTATTTCCTTATGTTTCTTTTATAGTTATCATATATTTATTCAAGCATGCCCTTCATTCTTATTGTGTGTTTTAAATTCTGTTATTCAATTAATGATTTGTCATTTCTTTAAATTATTGTTATTTATCTTCCATGTATGCGCTATTTAATTGTCATGTCATCATGCATCATGATAATAGAAACAAATTAGAGAGTACAAGTGAGGAAGAAGGAATTAAAGAAGAATAATGGGGGGTTGAGGGATGGAAGGGTAAGTACGGATAGTTAGGTAGATAGAATTTAAAAGAACGTTACCATTCCCTTATCAGAACTGCAAGACTGTTTACCCTAGGTGGCTGAAGCCGACAAAGACTACCCTTCTGCCACGGATTCCTCCAATTTCCCGCTCCATGTATAGGTAATGAATAAAGAACATAAGAAAAGATTGGTTTGGGGTGGTACCCATTCTAAAAAGAACTAAAGAGAGGCATAAGCATAATGCATAAACCCCATTTCCTTACTAGGCCTTTAGGCTCATGTCCTTACTTGTGGTGTAGGTAATGAGATGATCGTGCCAGGAGTAGAGGAGGCTTACCCGTGGAGCCTGAGGAGTATCCTGAGGAAACGCGACTCGAGTAGCTGTATGGCTCAAGAGAAGAAGAAAATATCTATTTTGTAAGGGATTAATGATAAAAATGTTTTGTTAACATTAACTACGGCTCTAACCCTTATTTGGTGCGTTAAGTATGTTATGATTTTAACCTTGAACTTTAATTAATGTTTTAAGTAATATTTCCAGTTACGTTTCTGCTAATTTTATAACTATAGTTTTCCCACGATTTAATGACTGTTGTAATGAGTTTTAAGTGACGATCGGATTTTTAAGAAAAAGACTCTGATTTTAATTTAAAAATATTTTTAATAAAGATTTTTGTCGTTTATCAAAGTTTTAAATTTAACGCATATTTCAAAAAGGTAAAAATGAAAAATCTGGGTCGTTACAGTTGGTATCAGAGCCATACTACTCCTGTGCGTTTCCCTGCGGATAACCCAGACTCGTCGGGCAATGCTCCTCTGGCTATAAGTTTTTCCTTTATATTATTGAATTGCTCACTTGAATTAATTGCACCATAGTGTAGAAATGTATAGAATTGTGATTGACAAAACTGTCCCTTAAATTTTCCCTTTAAATTTATTACTTTATCTTATAACTTGGACTCGTAGGAGATTTTAGATGGCTAGGAGGGGAAGAAATATTATGCCAGGTGAGGGAGATGTACCCCGTGCACCCGATCAGCATGAGGATCTCGTCCGAGATGAAGCCCTTGAGCGCATAGCAGCAGTTGTGGAGCAACAATCTCAACATATGGAGAGACAGACTCAATTTATGGAGCAACATTTCTGCTATATGAAGAGATTTATTGGGCAAGACAATGGGAATGGTAACAGAAACCAACGACATATCCAGATCCAGCCGGTTCAAAGAGAAGCCGGTTGGAAAAAAATTCAAAAGCTTAAACCACCCTGCTTCAATGGAGATGTCTTTGACACTACAGGGGCCGAGGAGTGGATACACTCTGTGGAAGACAAGTTTGCTTATGTAGAGATCCTCGAGGCTGAAAGGGTTAAATGTGCCACGTACTACCTGACCCACGAGGCATGTTTTTGGTGGGGCACAGTCAAGGCCTCCCCTGACGTGACAACCCTCACTTGGAAGGATTTTAAAGATCTGTTTAACAAGAAATATTTCAACCACACCATTCGTACTAACAAATTGATGGAATTCATGTGCATGTGCCAGTTAGGAACCGTGGCAGAGTATGCTCAGTGGTTCGAGGCCCTATCCCATTATGCCCGCATCTGGTAGCGATTGAAGAGCACAAGGTGCAATACTTTGTTCAAGGGTTAAAAATTGAAGTCTAGGAAGGAGTCATCGGGGCTGGTACCAAAGGTGTCACTTATTAAAAAATGGTGTCAAGAGCTTTGATCGTGGAGGGAGTGAAGTTCGCAGCCGCTAAATAGAGAGAAGTTAGCCAAAGAGCGTGGAAGGCTAATTCCGCCCAGCAAGCACGAAGTGGTCCTCCCATGGGCCAGGGAGTCAAACGCCCAACTGAGGCTGAAGCACCACAGAGGCCAGATAAAAGGCCGATGATACAAGCATCTAACACCCCTCAACCTAACGCCTGTCCGAGGTGCAAAAAGGTACATCAGGGTGAATGTTTAGCTGGCTTCGAGAAGTGTTACGTGTGCGGCAAGCCCAACAAATTGCCAGATAATGCACGGGGAGACCCATAGGATATGGGGGAGTGGCCCTGCGAATCTTCGCAATGTACGGACCCGTCTAGGATGACGATAAGCCATTGATGGTAGCAGGTACGCTTTATTTAAATAATAATTATGCATATATTTAGGATTGCTTCTTCCCCTAGATGCAGTAGGAAAATTTTACCTTAGAATAAAAAACTTACCTAATCATAATAGGGACAATCTATATAAATAAGTGTGCTGCTTACGTCCTCTTCGATTCGGGTGCTACACACTCGTTTATTTCTACAAAGTTCTATGAATGAGCAAATTTTTTCTCCATTAGCGTTAGTTACACGTATCGTGGGTTGCTCCCTTCCGGTGACCGTTTGATCATTGACGGAATGCTCGAGGCCTGTGTAATGGACATTAATGGCTGTTTATTTCGGGTCGATTTAATCATTATAGATTTAAATGTCTATGATGTCATAATTGGAATGGATTGGCTGTCTGCACACTAGGTGATCATCAATTGCAAGAAAAAGGAGGTCTGCTTTTGTCCTCCGGGTGGTGGACTACACACCTTCCAAGGAACCAAGGAGAAAGGGAAATTTGCTATTATCTCTGCACTCAAGGCAGACAAGTTGTTGAAGAGCGGTTGCGACGGATTCCTGGTCAATGTAATTGACAGTTCCGCAACTACTAAGGCCAAGTTAGAGGACGTTGTAGTAATACATGATTTCCCAAATATTTTCCTAGATGATCTTCCCAGTTTACCCCCAGACCGTGAGATCGAATTCGAGATCAACTTGCAGCCTGGTACGGATCCTATTTTTAAAGACCCATATTGTATGGCACCTATCGAGCTACGGGAGTTGAAAGTACAATTGGAGGAACTGGTCACCAAGAGATTTATTCGACCCAGCTTCTCTCCGGGGGGCACACTAGTGTTATTCGTCAAGAAGAAGGATGGAACCCTGAGAATGTGCATCGATTATAGGGAGCTGAATAAAGTAATGATTAAGAATAAGTATCCTTTGCCAAGGATCGACGATCTGTTTGATCAATCGAGCGGTGCTCGGGTATTCTAAAAAATTGGCATTCGATTAGGCTATTATCAGTTGAAGGTTAAACATGACGAAGTATCGAAGACTGCATTCCTCACACAGTACGGGCACTATGAGTTCCTAGTTATGTCCTTTGGGCTGACCAATGCCCCAGCAGCCTTCATGGATTTAAAGAATCGAGTCTTCCGGGATTATCTGGATAAGTTTATTATCGTCTTCATTGGCGATATCTTGGTTTATTCCCAATCTGAGGCAGAGCACTGTGAACATCTCCGGATGGCCGTATTGTTCTTAGCCAGCATCAATTATATGCAAATTTTTCTAAATGTGATTTCTGGCTGAGCAAAGTTAGCTTCCTTGGCCACATGATCTCTGAAGATGGCATATCAGTGGACCCGACCAAGGTTCAAGTGGTGATGAATTGGGCACAGCCGAAGAACGTCGGAGATGTAAGAAGTTTTCTGGGATTGGCCGGGTATTACAGGCACTTTATTGGCGGATTTTCAAAAATTGCTCTACCACTTATTAGTCTAACCAAGAAGAATGCCCAATTTTGGTGGTCCAGCGATTGTAAGAATAGTTTCCAAGAGTTAAAGCGTAGATTGATGATTGCCCCGGTATTGACATTGCCTGTGGAAGGCGGCGACTTTTGTAACTATTGTGATGCATCAAAGAAGGGGCTTGGTGGAATTCTTATGTAGCATAGAAAAGTTAGTATCTATCCATCCCAACAGCTTAAGCTCCATGAACGGAAATACCCCACTCACGACTTAGAGCTCGTAGCTGTTGTCTTTACTCTCAAAGTATGGAGACACTATTTATATGAGCAGCACTGTGAGATCTACTCGAATCACAAGAGTGTCAAATATATTTTCACCCAAAAGGAATTAAACATGCGTCAACGGCGATGGCTCGAGTCTTTTAAAGACTACGACTGTGAGATTAAGTACCATTCGGTGAAAGCCAATGTTGTCGCAAATGCTCTTAGCTGGAAGGAGGTAGTGATGAGCATGATATGCGAAGAAATGCCTTCTGGGCTTTTGAGAGACTTTCAAGAGCTTGATATACAGATGATACCAGCACAGTTGGACATGGTATTAGCAAATCTGACTTTGATGCCATCCATTCTCAAGCAGATTAAGGAAGCTCAGCAAGGTGACACTGTATGTAAGGATTTTAGATTAAATCCTACTTTGCTTAAATATCGGAACTACTTTGTGGCTGCTAATGGCACGATCAAGTATGATAATCGGTGGTATGTACTGAGAGGTGTAACCCTGCGAGCCGAGATCTTACGAGAAGCCCACACTTCTAATTTGTCAATTCATCCTAGTTGCAACAAGATGTATCGGGATCTCAAGACTCACTATTACTAGCCAAATATGAAGTACGACATTGCCGACTAAGTGGCTTCGTGCCATGTATGCCAACAGGTGAAGGCTGAACACCAATGACCTGGTGGATTTCTCCAACCATTACAGATTCTGGAGTGGAAATGGGAGCACATTGTGACGACCCGTCAATTTAAAACTCTTCTTCTTTACTTAAAATTTAGCGGAATAAAATTTTTCTTTTAAATCGAAGAGATTAATCAATCAAAAAGCATTTACTAAATAGAAAAGGAAGCTTTATCAGAGTTCAAGCGGAGATTGTTTTACGAACAGAAGGAAACGTTCAACTTCAAACCTCTCTTGCACGCATCCAAACACATGTACATTCTTTTAAATATTGGACTTGGACGGGCCGTCAGATCTGGAATATATAGCACCACCAACAATGTGCTACCGGGATTAAATCTTCTAATCTCTTCTGCATACAACCACAGTCGCTTATATTGTTCGTTACCATTCTCTTCGTTTAGGTTCAGTGCTAAATTTTTGGCCCTTCTAGAAAGACTCGTAATGTTGACATTAAATTCCTTTATGACAGTCTCAATAATTGAAGGAAGGTTCCACGTGGGTTAACTTTTGAACCTATCGAAATATTGGTTTGCCACCCATTTGTAGGAAGCGTGTCGACTTTCCATTTGTCATGCACATGTGTGCGCCTCAATATAGCTCTTAAATTGAAAGGTAAGTTCACCTTTCATTTTGAAGCGTGAATCCGCCATTTGTATCCATCCTTGTACACAACAGTCAACCGATGATGTTTGCTTTTGACAAATTTTATCTCGTGGCCATTGTTCAAAGCATAATCAACCACTTCATCTCTAATTCCCTTCAACGAAATATGCTTCTTTCCTAGACAGAGTTCCGAGGACAAACATTTTAGTTGGAGATGCATACTCTCTGCCCAATCATCATCATCTGAGTCACGTATTGAACGAAGCTCCGAGTCCAAAGATGCCTAGATTGAATGCACCACTATACTAAGTTTGTGATAGAACCAACAATGCTCATTGGTCTCTACTACCGAAATAAGGTCCATCTCCATTTCGCAGTCAATGGAATCTTTAACAATAGATGCACTCCTCGACTCCATGTGATGTGCAACACTCAAAAAACTTTGTTGTTCGTTCAATTGTGTTTAGGGAGTTGGTCGGGGGAAGACGAAATGCCTCTCTGCATTATTTAGGGCAAGGGACGCCCTTTGCGATTATAAGGCAGATTTGGGTCGTCCGTCAAGAGGAAAACGCTGTCGTTTAGCGTTCAGAGAATGACATTCAAGAGGGAAATGGACATCCCTAGTATTAAGACGGACGTCCGTTATGGCCTAAACGACGCCGTCTTAAGACGAGCGACGTCCATTGAGGGCAGAACGATGTAGTCTTGGTATACGGATGTCCGTTTCTGGGCGAGGGACGTCCGTCATAAATGAGGGAATTCGCGCATTTTAAAAACGCGTGTGCCTTGCACGTGACTCAGATAATTTGGAGTCAATCCTGGCCGTCGATCTAGATAAGGGACGTCCCTCGTTCTATCCAACAGTGACGGATTATTGTCCGCCATCGCCTCTAGAAGATGCCAGATTCAATTCTGGCCGTCAATCACTATAAAAGACATCCCTCATTCGATCCGATGGCCCTGGATGATCATCCGCCATCGCCTCTAGAAGATGCCAGATCCAATCCTGGCCATCAATTCCGCGATCCAACGGCCAATGAGGGACGTCCGCCATAGCCTGATAGTCATCCTTTGTCTTCCAACGGGCATGAGGGACATCCCTTGGCCCCGATTTTGATGTCCTTCATCTCCGTTCGAAGGTTCTTGATAGAGACAAAATCGAGGCGTTAAATTTGACGGTCCTGGACGGGAAACGTGACTGCGAGGTCGCCAGCAAGAATTTTCCACAGTTCAGGGTTTTAGTTGTTAAAAAAATTCTTTAGAGTTTAACTTATCATTGATTGCAAACTATAAAGTCTACAGTATTAATTTTCAAATTATAAATATATCACAAATAATAAATATTTGGCTAAAATATTATTTGAAAGGAAATTATCAAATCAATCATCGTAATTTGGGATAAATGACAAGTCAATAAATAAAATATTTTAACTAATAAATTAATCACTAAACTATGAAAAATTGATGGAATAAACACTGTGGTTACGTTTTCCATTAAATAGCTTGTTGTTTCTTTGCGAAACGTTATCTTTGCTCTGCAGAACGTTGTCACTCCTCTGCGGAACTTAGCTTTCCGCAGTGGAATGTTGTCTTTCCGCTGCGGAACGTGAGTTCTTAAAATATAACTCAAGAAAGTCTACATTCTTTAGAGGAATGTCGACATTCCGCAAAGGAATTTCGTCTTTCCACAGAGGAATGTCATTTTTACTTTGCATAAAGTTGACATTCCGCTATAAAAAGACGACTTTCTGCAGAAGAAAGTTGTCTTTCCGCAGATGAATGTCTGCAAATTAAAAAAATTCATTGTCTTCTTCGTAGAAAAACACATATAACACAGACAAGCTGTGATTCTCTCATGGACTGTAAAACAATTATAAATCATCTGAAATCTAAAATATTAACATTCTTTTACAAAATCTTCTAAATTAGAAAATCTGAAATATTTTAAATCCATTCTTTTACAAAATCTGAAATATTCTAAATCCATTATTCATGGATATTAACTCTTTTCCACTTAAAGTCTCTTCTAAATCACGAGTTCTTTCCGTTTTTCCCATAGGTATTTACTCTTTTCCACTGTGATTTTTAGAAAGTTAATGGCAATGTTTGCGATAGTGATTTTCAATAGTTGAGTGGTTAAGTTGTTAGTGAAAATACGTTAGTGGTTAACTTATCATTGATTATAAAGTACGATTATTGATTTATTAATTTCTCTTATTTTAATATTGTAATTAGTTTTAATTTACTGTGTAATTTTAATTTTGGCATTAAAGTCCTTGTAATTTCAATGTGCTGTTTAAAATATAGTCTAATCTATTTTTATCATTAAATTTAATAAAAAAAATCAAAATATAATTTTTCACTCTGCCATTTATTTATATCAACTAAAATACTTACTTATAATAAACAAATTAAATAATTTCTTTTAATTAATTTACATCAAAGATGATTTTAAACAAGAGTTATTACTCCAATAAAGTATTTTAACTAATATGAACCAATGACATAAATAAAAATAAATTGTAAAATTATTTTTGTGATGACCCGCATTAATTATTAAAACTTTTTTCTTTTTGATTACTGTGTAAATTTTTTTTTTTTTTTATTTAAAATATATGAAAAGAAATAGTTAAAGTGAGTGAAACAAATTAAAAACGCATAGTTAAATCAGAGTAAAAGCGGAAACATAATTAAATCTAAGAAAAGGTTTGACAATCAAAACGTGAGTTAATAGTTTTATAAAACGTTTATAAATTATCAACTCATTTCAAAATAGCGTTTTACGCCATATCCCTCTCAGGTCGATTCAATTGGGTAACTCAAATGCTCAACGAGAAATGCCTCCTCCTCCACTCCAGAAATAATCACATCCTGACAATCACCTCCACCACAAGCAAACTGTGAGCCTAAGGCCTAGCAAGAAATGAGATATAATATGATGTATACATGTAACTGATTATGTCAGAATGGAATCCACTCAAACTATTCTTTACTCACTGTCATATACATTAACTCGTACATCGAAATGGGAAATTGGAGGTTCCGTCGCAGAGAGAGTGGCCGCTAGTCGTCATCTAACCCTTGGGCAGATAGGCTCTCGCGACTTGACAAGGGAAGGGCATAATCTCGAGTCTACCTTGTTACGATCCGAACCACCTACCCAGCCTCTAATTCCCTTTATATTCATTTACTTTATCCATTTTTCTCTCACAAAATGCATATGAATACCAACTCACATTTGACATTCCAAATGGTTTCTATTATCATGATGCATGTCAATGCGGCACAACAATCACAACAATATGTCAATATCATGTAACGGGAAAAGAAACAAAACTAATTAGAACAAGTCCGAGCCAACAATTAAAAGAGAGTCAACAACCTATATTACCAAGTCACATATTACAAGATGATGATTATGCACAATAATCCAATTAGTAAAATTAACGAACTAAATAACAGAAAGCTAACATGAGGCAATATAGTGCGATGACAATTAACGTGCAATAATTTAAATAGAAGGACAACGATAAAGCATGAAATATGGTAAAACTACTAGCATGCTATAACATGGAGTAATTTTCTAAAACAGATTATTTTCAAGTTATCTAAATATAAACTAACAACCAATTTCATTTAGTTAACAGAAAGGTGAACATTATTAAACAACAAGGAGTTTATTGATATCCAAATGATTGCAAGAAAAGGTGTGATTTATATGGACATCTATTAGGCTAGAATTAAACCACACTAATATAGTTTGCATGACAATGAACATTAGTACTAATTTCACAGATTTGTGCACTAAGTAACAGGGAAATATTCACAACAAAATATTTTGATAGTGTTTTAAGTACAACAGTTAATCATTGGTGAAATCCTAGACATGCTCGACAATTGAGAGAAACAGTAACAATATTCATAATCCTAAACATGCTCAGCAGTTAAAGGAAACAACTATGGTACTCAACATCCTAAATATGCTTAGCAGATAAAGGAAACAGTAAGCGAGACAGAATAAAAATCATCCAGTGAAACGACAACCAATAACAAAGATTTAACTAGCAACTAATAGCAAGAGTTAACTAAGCAGCTAATCGCAGAGAACTAAGTTAAGCAACTAGCAGCAGGGAAATAACTCACATATTAGCCAACAAGTAATTTCCAGAGAAACAGAGAATTTTTATTCACAAAGAGTCAGTAGGCAATTTACAATGGAGGGTAGACTAACAACCGATAGATTCTAAGTTGAAAGTCAAGAGAGCAATGAGAATCAAAACTTCACAGTTCATGCATTTTATAACAAGAAGTTACCTAAACAGGACTATAAATTCTCAAAGTGCAATATAGATAAATCTACAAAGGTAAGCATTGATTAACCAATAGAAAATTCCAGACAGAACATTAACAGTAACCATCCAAAAAATAGAAACATTATCAAAAATCAAGACATTGCTTTGTGGTGTAGGGCCTCCACTAGCCACGACACTACTCATTTTCCTACCTCACAACAGTTGAAGATTCACAAGACAGAAAAATAGCAGCAGTAGAGAACGTCCACCACAACAGCAAAATTCACAGTTCACAGCACACCCACGGCTCACCAACACGCACCAAGCACCAGTATAATATTTTCCTCACTCACTTCTCATCTCTCAGCAGGATTTTTTCTAGAAGAAGACGATCGATTCACCACACACAATCCCAGCTCATAGCCAAGAGAATTATAAAATCCAAGATCGTCACCCGTCCATCCATTTAAGTAGAGACACTACCAGCAGAAGTGAGGGGTTGATGGACAATCGCCTATATCAAGGGAGGAGGTCCAGTACCTCGATGCCACGTGAAAAGCTCTCTATCTTCTCAAGAGAAAAGGAAAAGCATCAGGAGAAGATTCAAAAAATGGTGGCAATTGAAGCCACAATTTTGTTAAAATTAGACTTTTCGGTCGAGGAAGTGGACCAAACCATCAACCGTACATTGACTGATTATTCTAATTTCACTGCAGTTTTGTGTTTTGGTCGAACCTTGCGACCGTGTCCCGACAGATGACTCGACCGCAAAATTGACGAATTTGGTATATTCACAAACCTGATGTTTTTTGGTCGCGCATCATGTCTTCACCCTCGACCGCCTTGCATCCGAAAACCACAAAATGTAATCAGTAGTGCATTTCGGCCGAGATATCTATCCACAATCTCGACCTCGACTCAACCGAAATATCAAAGTGCAACCTGCAATGCATTTTTGGACAAGAACCACGACTGCAGAATGACAAAAAACCCAAAATGCACTCTGTAATACATTTCGGACGAGAGCCACGACCGCGACCGCGACCGAGACCACCTTGTGACCGAAAAACTAAAATGTACATTTTTCATTAAAAATTCATACTTTAATCACTCCCTACAATTTTTCATACATTTACAGGATATTAGTCCAACAAAATATCATCCTGTAATATAATACATTTCACAAAAGCATTACATTATGTAATACCTCGATCCTTATTTTCCCGTGTACGCTATGTAATCAAATTTTTGGAGATAAGATATATTACATAGTGTATTATTACGTGTTAAATTATAACTTGTATTCATGGGGAAAATATTACAAGATAAAAGTTTAATTGGAAAATGTGAAGGAAATGGAGGTTGGGTCTATTCGAATGCGTGCGAACGACGTTGCAGACGTGAAGTGTCATCCGCAAAATGTATGGAGCATCGTCCCGAACCTTGGGACGACTTGGGGATGCGATTTCGCGTCCTAACTTTGCTATGTCGGAGACTTGCGGATAACCATGCTGATGATACAGACTAGGACGATTGCGTCCGCATCAAATCTATTTGAATCTTGTGAACTTTCAGAGCTTGTGGATAAGCACGGACGAGGGTACGTGTCGTTCGATTTGAATCTGTCCAAATTATGGACAGATGTAGACGATACATGTGAACGCCAAACAGCGTCCGAAGGTCAATTGCGTACGGTACGGACAAAGGTGGGGACTCCATTTCCTGTCCGTGGCCACATTTTGGCCTATGAATTTTACCCATGTGGACGAGATCAAGGCATTCGCACTCATCCGAAAGATCATAGATCTGTGTAAAATTAGGGTTTAAAATCTGACCGTTTGTCGCATAATCCATAATTACGTGATCTCCCAAAGACCAAAACACCTCCAGACAACGAAATCACCCTCCAGCTGCAGCTCCAACTCAACGTAGCCCCGTCGACCTACCTCCCCTATGCATATGATCACCCCTACCCCTAGTAAGTTTCCCCTTTATCTTCCAGCTTGCCCTCTAGTTTGATCTAGCTTTTTTCCTCTTCCCTTGTGTTTCTCCTCCTTCTTCATGCGGCTGCGAGAGTGCCACTGGAGTGAGGAGTTCAGCTGTCTCTGCTTGTTTCCTTCAAAACCTAGGTAAGGATATGGGTTAGTCTTGGCCAGAGGAGGCCCTACCCACAAGTAAATCATATGTGAGTGTGTGTGTGTTTGATTCTGTCGTTGCAGGAGAACCGGTAAATTTCCTTCAGATTATACTTTGTCTTATCCATACAAGTTACTTCTATATATTACTCTGTAGTTATTGCTCATATATAACTTGTTGTTAATTCCATTTCACGTTTGAATTTCATTTACTAAGAGGATATAGTTTGAGGGATGAAACCGTGAAGGAAGTATGAATGAATGAGAAGGAAAGGAACAAATGACTCTATTTTTTTATGGCATCACTTAGTTATATCCTTGTTTGGTTGTTCACTTTATTCTGTGAAGTATGTGTTGGCTTATTTTGTCGTTCATCAATTCTGCGAAACTCCTGTTGGGTTTTGAATACGTGTTGTTTATATGCTACCCATGTTCACTATTATTTTTATTTCGTACTTCGTTGAGCTGAATGTTAAGAGCATGATTGACCTCCGTTTTGTTCATCACACGCTGTTAATTAGTTGGTAACCCTAATATTATAAGTCTTCGCGTTAACTACATGCCAATTAGTCCTAGATCAAGCATGTTAATTCCTTGTCTAAGTATGCTAATTATTCGAGCACATTCTTTAGTTAATTTTCTAGGATTTCTTGTCTAAGCATGTTCAGTAACCATTTCTCGTTAAACCTCAAACATGTCAATTAGTTAATTCCTGTTTACTTTTCGAGCATTGTAGCTAACTATATTACATGTTAAATTCTCAAGCATGCTAGCTAATTATTTTAGCTCCAATTATTTCTCATTAGATTTGAGCATGTTAAGTCACTTGTTTTAGCGTTAAACATGGTAATTAGTTATTATCTGTCAACTTCATGCATGATAATTGACTCGTTGAATCTTCAAGCATGTTTACTCGTCATTACTCGTTTAATCTCTAAGCATGATTAGTTGTCTAATTCTTGTTAAGCCTTGAGTATATTAATTAGCTGAAATATATAACCCTGTTGCTCACTTACTTTTGAATAACATGTTCCGATCATTTCCATATGTTTCCATTATAGTTGCCCCATACTTATGCTTTTGTTCTATTCAAGTATCTTTTAAATTCCGCCATTTATTATTAAGTTGCCAATTACTTATCAAATTCTCATTCATTGAATTACTATTATTTACCTTATGAATGCTCACTATTTATGTGTCATCACACATCATGCTGATAGAAACCAATAGGGAGTGCCACCTTGGGGTGGTATTCACATACATTGAGTGAGGAAAAACGTTAAGATGATAAGGGTTTCTGTAGTCCGGTAGCTTAGCTTAGCACAAGATCAAAAGAAAAAGGGAGTTGAGGGGCGGATGGGTAGCGTATCTAGCCTGTGGTTAGGCGAAGCCCCCTACCTTGACGGAAACGGGGACCTAATCACAAGTAGAAGGTTAGATACGATTAACTATTCCATCCCTCATGAACCCTCCAATCTCCAGCTCGATGTACGAGTAAAGAATGAATGAACAAACGTAATGAAATGGTTGGTTTGGGTGGCCCCCATTCCATAAAGAATTTAAAGAGAGGCATAACATGAGCATAAACCTCATTTCCTTTACTGGGCCATTGGCTCACGTCCTTACTTGTGGTGTAGGTAATGAGATGATAGTACTAGGAGGAGAAGAGGAAGCCTTCCCTGTGGAGCCTGTCGGGTATCCAGAGGAGACACGACCAGATTAGACTGATGGCTCAAGGAAAGAAAAAGAGTGTGTTTAGTAAGGGTTAAACAGTGGACACCTTTTTGTAAAAATATCAACTTTGACCCTCAACTCGTATTTTGAATATAATGCTTTTAACCCTAAACTTTAAGTATGTTTTGATTTGAATTTCCGTTCAATAAATGTTTTAAATGAATGGTTTTATTTCGCCTCCGCTGTATTTTGCAAACAGATTTAATGATTTTTGTCTCTCACGTTTTAAATGAGTTTTAAGAAAGCGTACTGGCGACCGGGATTTCCAACGAGCACTTTGATACAAATGCCAAATTAATCTCGATCGGTTTATGAATTTGGTTTTGAAAAGAAATCTCAACTATTTGATAAAAGAGTTTTAATTTGACAAAAGATTTTAATTCAGCGAAATTTTTGAGAAAATAAAAGGTAAAGATAAAAATTTGAGTCGTTACATATTATATAAACAGGAAAAAATTATCGGGGTATTACAAATTTAATTGTTTATTAACCTATAGTTCTATACTTACATACATTCTCATTAATTGGTTTGATTTTTCTTATGATATTTACTCAAAATCCTTCCATGCAAACAATTTTTTTTATTAGAAATAGACAATGTCAAAATATTGTAATTAATCAAGTATAATTATTACATATAATATTCATCACATATTAATTATTAATATGACGTTGAACAAAATTATTCTTCTCAATCAAGTAATTAATATTGAAATATAAATTTTCAACTAACCCATAAGTAAAGTTTAACGAAATAAAAGTTTATGATAATAATTATGGATAGTGTGTGGGTTAGAAGAATAAAGGGTACTTCATTTTTTCTTTTTGTGTATAAAACTTCAAAATTTCACTTCCTTTGGTCATTTAACTCAAACTGAATGACAAAATTTAATTAAAGAAACAAGAAATAAATTATATTAGGGAAAATGGCAAATCAACTAACATACTTTGTCATCAATGATAAGTCAATCACTAAACTATTTTTGCTAACAAATTAATCACTGAACTATAAAAAAAGTTTTCGTAAACATTGTTATCACGTTTTTCGTTAAACGTATTGATTTTGTTCTGCTGTGGAATAAACATGTATTGATTTCGTTCCTCTGCAGAATGATAGTTTAAAAAATAACTTTATATTATTAACGTTTCGCCGTGGATCGAGACACATTCTGCCGCGGAGTGACCACGATCCACTACAGATTGATAATGATTCGCCGATGATCATCCTATCTCGTTTGCCTTGTATAAATTCACAATACACTCATCGCGATTTTCTCAGTGATTTTGTCAGGGATTAGCAAACCCTAGAGATTTTTGAGAGTTGAAGTGTACCGCATTTTGGAAAAGTTGAAGCATTTGTTGAACATTAAAAGGTGTCTGGGAGTGTCGAGTGTAACATCCCGTAACTTTTTTCATATAAAAATTTTCTTTCCTTTAAAACATTTGCGTGATGGAAAACCAGAGTAACAAACAATGAAAGTCTCACATTTAAATACCATAAACCAGCAGTTTAAAAACTATTTAAACAAGCATTGCTAGAATATTTACTTAAAACCATTTAAAGCCAATAACACATGAAAGTAGTTTGAAAACCCTTAAAATAATTAAATTCACTTATTCCATTTCTGTGAGCCATAACCTCAAGGTTAATATCGCCAACAGTACAAACGTCCTCCCAGCAATACTCTATCAGCTATATCCTTTATCAGCTTATCCAATTATCAGCTCCTTACCAGCATCACTTGACCTAACTATGAGTCTAAAGCTCAGTAAACGGTATAAACATAAAACATGAAATACACCTACAACTTTTAAGTTCGTATATAGTTTTTTGTTTCGCTTATTAGTTTATTGTTCCTGTCTTTTACTATTATTTATTCTGTTTCTATGCCGAGCGTATCCAACTGGACCACAAAAACATCTATTACTATTTCTGTCTTTTACTGTTATTTATTATGTTTCTGTGCTGGGCGTATCTAATCGGACCACAAAAATATCTGTTATTGTTCTTGTCTTTTACTGTTATTTATTCTGTTTTTGTGTTGGGAGTATCCAACCGAACCACAAAAACACTGTTACTATTTCTATCTTTTACTGTTATTTATTATGTTTCTGTGTTTGGCATATCCAACCGGACCACAAAAACATCTGTTACTTTAATTATCTTTGGTTTCCGTGCTAGGCGTATCCAACCAGACCACAAAAAAAAACTATTTACGTATATTCTGTTTATTTATTTTCTTATACTTTAGGATTCCAAGTCTTCATGTTGTTGTGCGCATACAATCCTATCTAATGTGTTCCTCATCGTATCCTCAAAACATGGTCTATCCTAACTAAAGAACTGAACATAAATATAATAAACATACAATTGAAACAATCAAGCAAACAAACAACCCCTAACTCCCGTGATGTAGGTCCTTTTGGACAAATCACATGCAGTACCACTTACCTGGAGTCTTTAGCTTTAACGAGTTAGCACTTAAGTTTCTTCTTCACAAAACCAATTCATCAATCATAACAATTTAGCAAATTCAGTATCAATGAAATAATCATCAATCCTAAACTTGATAGATTAATTTCCCAATAGTGTATAACTTCTCTATTATTTCCAACAGAATCAATCCTCTTCCTTAACTATCCCAACATGGAGTTCCAACCCTATTATTCATCAATGTAAGTTTCCATAAATAATTAGGGTATAATGTCTACTAGATAGTTCTTTAACCATAAAAACCCAACTACTTATCCTTTAAACCAATAGAATGTAGCTTCCAACATTATCCAACTAGTCAACTCAACATCTTATTCCAGATGATAATAACTTGCACCATCAAAGTATTCACAATGGCATGATTTATTAAAGTAGTTTCTTTAACACATGAAGAATATATCCATCAACAAGTTTAATTCATTAAATCATACAGAGAGCAATTCATCCTATCATATGCTTCACATGCAGTAACCAAACTCTAACATCCTTTTCATAAGTCACGACAGTAATCACACCAATATTTCCCACTTAAACAACCAATACATTATAACCAATTCTCGGGCAGAAATCCAACAAATAGAATATTTCTTATATCACAATCATTCAATAGAGAACAAATTGAAAGAATCCATTACCTGAAGTATCCAAGAACATGAAACCAAAGAGAACTCCCAAACTCCCTTTCTCCTTCACCAATTCCCAGCCACTAGAAGAACCTGATGGACTGAGAGCTTAACTCCAAAGGATTCCACTCAGACATAGAATACTTCATCCTTCCTCACGTTCTCCTTTCTTCCATAACCTTCTCGGTCACTCTCTGAAAACCCTTCATAGACTCCTTATTCTCACAGACCTTCTAACAGCAACAACCTCACAATTTCTTTCATAGAATATCCTCACTGCTCTTCTTCTCTCCACGGTTTCACCTCTCTATAAACCTTCATGATTTCTTTCTCTCAAAACTACAAAATTCAGTGACCTAAAACCTCAGCATCTTAGCCTCACAAACACAAACTCCAGAAGCAAGACTTCTCTCAAGATTTCGATAGAGGTTCCCCATGTGTTTCCTTCTCTGTGATATATAGACCACTCACGATACCTCTTCAGCGTCCACACGAAGGTGAAGAGCCAAGGGACGCAACTCTTCAACGTCCAGACATGTCAAACGCTAACTCTAGAAGCTTCTAGTGATGCATTTTCATTACCAGGTGACCTTTCAGTTTGGCAGTCGATCGATTCGTCTTCGGTCGATCGACCTCCAGACAGTCAATAAACCGCAGATTCCTTCTTCAAAATCAGCGGTAGATTGTGCCGGTTGATCTCTAACCATGACGATCAGCCACCTCGATCAACTGCAACATTTTTCTTCAAATTATATAGATATATTACATGTTATTTGATAACATGACATATATATACATATGTATACTTTACATATATTAGGAGAGGTCTTCATTGCAAATTCTAGTATCTTCCATACGACTTCATCTTCTCCAAACCAATATGCTTTAAATCCATATATATATTTGAACATCTATATAATCTAAACCTACTTATGCTATATGTTCCACCATTCTTCTTTCACATTATTCTTCACTAAATCCAATATGCCCAAAAATATTATAAATCATATACTTTCAACCTTATTATATCCAAGTACATTTTTTCTTACTAATTCTACTGACTGTCAATCTAGTTGATATCGTTCTATCTAACTCCAAATATTATCAAACAATTCTCCAATTAACCTCAATCCTTCCCATAAGCTAATTATGAACATAACGGGGTTCATAATTCACTTATCCTAAATATGTTTATCTTGACTAATATCTTTAAATTGTCCAAGTCAGCTCATAACATCCCAAAATCATCATTTAAGTTTTGTGCTTAGCTCTATGAAAATTGAGGATATTACATTGAGGAATCTGTTATTAATTGTCAAGTTGAAGTGGGGTCCACGTTGACAATTTTGACAAATGAGGTACGTGCAATTGGAGACAAAGTTATTATAGCGGTGCATTCTGTCTCGGCAACTCTAGATGAGGAGGAGCTCCATTAATTATGAGAATCCAATAGTGGCAAAGATATGAACATGGCCGAGAGTAGGCCTAGACGACCACCACAAGTAGAATGCACGTTCGGTGGTATAGGTCTTGGCAAGAAGTATAGTTCACTAAATAAATTTATAGAAGAAATTGTTGATCATGTGTTGAAGAATGGGTACAAGACAAATTCACCCACAGTGAAACTCATTGATTGAGGGTTGCCTGCCAGGAAGGATACACATGACAGATGCATGCCTAAAAAATGTAAGGTGAAATGACATTTCAAATAAAGTGCTATAACGACGTTCACACTTGCTAGAGAAAGATGGAAAGTTGCCATACTTCTTCCAAATGGGTGGCAATGCATTACTTGGATCGATTTAAAAGTCAGGCCGACTGGGACATTTCTTCCATAATTGAGACAGTCAGGAAGGATTTTAATGTCAATCACACCCAGCCTTGCTAGAAGGGCAATAAATGCAGCAAAAAAAATTAACGAAATGGATGGCAATGAGGAATACAAGCTCATATGGTCCTAGGTCGAGGAGATTTGGAGGTCTAGTCTTGGAAGCTCGCTTTGTGTTCAGTTAGAGTTGAGTGCATCTAAAAGGATGTACATGTGTTTGGCTACATGCAAGATGGGTCTGTTGAACTATGGTAGACCGGTTATTTGTTTAAATGGTTGCCACTTGAAAGGTGATACTCTAGGCCTCTTGCTCATTGATGTCAGCATTGACGGGAACGATAGAATGTACCCAATTGTTGTAGCAATTGTTAAAGCATAAAATAGGGATTCTTGGGAGCAAATTTCTGGAATTATTGCTCTAGGATCTACACACCTCATCTAGTAATGGGTGGACAATCATTTCTGACTGACAAAATGTGAGGTTGATTTCTTTTGCCTTCTATGTTTATATTATGCGTTGTGTACCAATGTTTAACTCATACTGTGAATCTTTGTAGGGGCTGGTGCCAGCTGTCATATGAGGTGGCAGGGCAAGCGGACCATCAGTTTTGCATCCAACACCTATATTCCAATTTTCAAAAACAATCTAAAGGTAGGTTGTTCAAGGATGCAATGCGGGCCGCTTCTCGAGCCATAACAGAGGCACACTTTGAGAGAGAGATGGTGAAACTATTTTTACTTGATCTGACAGCCCACAACTATCTATGAGGAATAGATGCGAGATTCTGGGTCAAACATGTAACGCCCCGCGTTATAAAGCCATTTTCTTTATTTCATTTTTAGCCATAAAAAATTTCTTTTGTTTATTTGAAAATAATTACTGTAAATCAGAATTTAAGCAAAATTAATTTAAAACATAGTGTTTAAGAATTTAAATGACAGTTCAAAACATTTAATAAAACAACCAGTTTATTTTCTTGAGTCATAATCTTCCAGGTGGAATCCGGCTATTAACCCAAGAGTTCATCTGGCAATGCGTCCTCCTCCACATCAATGTCATTAAGTTTATTACCTACATCACGGTCGATACCTTGAGCTTAAGGCTCAGCAAGAAATAGAATGTATGCTTATGCAATTGTTTTAGAGAGAGAACCTATCTCCTATTCCTTTTTGTTTCACTTAATAGTCCAAATGCATGAGATTTATCAGTCTATGATCTATTATATAGTCTTGTGGTTTAACCGTCACTCCGACAAGGAGATACATCCATTAGGGGTGTCGCCACCAATCTCATATACCTATTTATGTTTATTGGTTCATTTCATTTATCATGTCAAGCATATGTTAGCAATTTCACAAGCTCTATTGTGATGCATGTACAGTTCACAACAGTATAATGAAAGGAGAACAACAGTCCATATACAATAAATTAATGAAATTAAGGCAGTTCAAATATTAATTAATAATTATTTTAACATTTATTTCAACGAGTATTTCCAACAATAATTCTAATAATTTTAAAAAAATATAATAATTGACGGTAATTAAAACATAAAAATAATCCTGTGATGCAGGGCCTCCACTGGCTACCGCATCCTATTTCTTACCTTTAAAGAACTTTCTCGCAGTCCTTAATACATTTAGCTCATTATCCTTTTTCTCGTTAATACCTTCAAAATAACTATCATTTATTTATTAATATATTTATCCATTATAAATCTTAACTTTAACCATTATTTTGTTTATTTATTCCATAATTCATTTCATATTTTTTGTCCAATTATTTTCATCGACCAATTAACCAATAATTATTAACTATTGAATTTTTATAAAACTTAATGCTTAATAAATCCCAATATTCAACTTCACTATACAATTCATTATCTTTTAATGAAATCCATTGGAACTAACAAAGCATATATTCAACTTTATACCCAAAATCACATACCAATATATCCTACAAATTTAGGCCTTCCAACAACCAACTAATCACTTAACAGTTTGCCAAAGTCAAGACTTAAAAACATGGCAATTAATTGGCATTCAAACAGTCCGACCATCCAACCATTATCTCGACCACTCGAAACCTCTCAAAACCTTTCTTTAATTTGTAGCTCAATGTAAAAAGAACATAATATTCAAAGGAAACCAATCATCAATATATCCAAGTAAACCAATTCAATAGCATAAGTCCAAGTCCAATTTAACAACTTATATCTAACAATAATTCTTCAAAACAAATTCAACCTTAATTGATGCAACTATCAACAAGGCTATCGACAAGAAGCACCATCCAACAAAATCATACATTAACAGAGCATAATTCAAAGAGAGAATTTTTCCAATGATAGAGCATTTAAAACAGGGCATTATTTCCTCCATCAACACACATCCAAACAATAGTCCAACAATATTCCAAGTAACAACAAATATCCATAGTAGTTCAATAAAGCAACCACCAATTCCTCATAATTTTCCCCTGGCAGAATCCAAACCATGAAAAAAACCAATAATTAATAGCATCAATGAACTCTTCATACCTTGAAGAGCTCCAACATGAAGAACACGTAAAGAAGGCCTTCACCCTCACGGCCTTCAACTCACAATCATCCATAACATCACACAGAGAGTTTTCTCCCTTCACTCACCTTTTCCTCTTCTTCCTTTCTCTCACGCACTCTCTCTCATTTTTCCAAAGGAAGAAAGTAGATCTGTCTTTTGCCTTCTCACTTCCTCCACCCTGCTTCTTCACCTCTCTTCCAACCCACTCTGTCAAATTTATCCTCTCATCTCAATTATTTCCCTGATAGCCCTCCACTTATTTCTCTCTACTTTTAAGACACTGTCCTTTGATGCTTTCTTCTTCAATTTGGCAAGCAATTCCAGCAAGTGTTTCCCATTTGTAAAGGAACCACTAACCTTAATTTGTCGGCCAGAACATAATTCATGAACCAAGTTCACAACAGAACTGGTCGACATCCAGGCAGTGGGGCTGTCAACAGCTGCCCGTCCGCACCCACTACAATCCCCTGTCCAAATTCAATTCTGCCATTTTCTCACCTATTCAAACTGTCGAATCTCCTAGTTAACAAAATGCCATGGAGAAGAAAACACAAGACAGAAATGAACTACATAAGACGGCCGACGATTTTGCAGCTCCAAATCATGAAATCATAGTCCAACCCGTGCCCTACGTACCTTTGCCCGGGGCAACACTGGGCCCTAC
Source organism: Begonia loranthoides (assembly GCA_022433065.1). Classification (NCBI taxonomy): domain Eukaryota; kingdom Viridiplantae; phylum Streptophyta; class Magnoliopsida; order Cucurbitales; family Begoniaceae; genus Begonia; species Begonia loranthoides. The sequence goes on from CM039473.1 coordinate 18,101,891, forward strand.
ACCCACGGGAAGCCCTGCAACGGCAACAGCAGCTCTCTTGTTTGCTGGACGTCGCCGCATCACCTCCCTCGACGTGAGCTCTCCCTCCTGATTTCTCTTCTCCTCTCGGTTTCTCTCTCTTTCTCTCTCCATTCCCTCTTTCAGAAACCTTACCCGATTTCCCCTCTATTCTTCAAGAAAAACCAACCACCCTCATTTCATTTCTTCTCACTTATCTTCCAACCGGACTGATTGAACCACCGTGAACCGGACAGACCAAACCGGTTCATCCTTCCTCTATATTAATTATATTTTCTTTTCTTTTCTTTTAATTTAATTATTTCAATTTATATTTATTTTAATTCTTTGAATTTAATTCTTTTAATTAAACTCTTCATTTTTCATTTAATTAAATTACATATGACCCAATTCTGATTCTTGATTTATTCTGAATATTTCTTGACGATAATTATCAATCGAGTTTAATTTCTTTGATTCTTTTTCTCAAATTAATTTCCATGAAATAAATCTTTAATAATTATCTAAATAATTCTCCACTGAAATTTCTCATCAAATAAATATTCAATTATCCAATTATGCCCAATTAATTTTCCAATTATTTTTACTTAATTCCATTATGGAAAAATCGGGGTATTGCGTCCTATGAGAAAAATCATTCCAAAATATTCAAAATTCAAACATAATATACATCAAATTTTGATAAAATTCCAGGATATTACAAAATATGTCTTCTACTCCATCCCAAAGTGCGACATAAGCCTTAACAACCTAAGCGAGTCCTTCAATGCCAGCTTCCAACCAACCAGGGACAAACTGATTCTTAGTATGTTTGAGATCCTACGAAAGAGCATCATGTGTAGGATCGTTAAAAGAAATGAAAAGATGGCATGCTCGACGGACCTTTGATGTCCGCATGTCAAGAATCAGCTTGCCAGACTACATCTTGCAGGTCAAAATTGGAGTCCCCAGTTTCAAGCATTGCCCAGTTTAAGGTCAGCAACGGTAATGAACAATACCATGTTGATTTGTACAGGCGTACTTGTAACTGTTACCGGTGGGAGTTGACTGGCATCCTGTGTGTCCATGCAGTCTCATGTATGCAATTCATGAGGAGATTTCCTAAGGACTTTGTGCATGACTACTACTACCGGGTAACATACATCACTATGTACTCCTACTTTGTCCACCCCGTTAGTGGACAAATCATGTGGCCTTCTGTGACATATCTTGATCCAATATGCCACCACCATTTAAGAGACGTCTTGGAAGGCCATAAAATGAAGAATACAGGATGTGGACGAGGCCCAAAGCTGATAGTGCTGCCCAGGAGACATTTGAACATGACGTGTGGTCGGTGTGTGGGTGTAGGCCACAATTCCCGCACATGTGAAGGCCCAGAGTCTAGTGCATATGGCTGCCGCCGGTTTAGAGGTAGAGGTTGCATATGAAGCTCGCAGGGCACATTTATGGGTTTCAGAGTCCCCAATATAGCCCCTGAGGCAATTCCCAAGATAGTCCCCGAGACAGTTCCCGATATAGTTCCCGAGATGCAAGTGAGCACATTATTGTGTTTATGTTTTCATGTGTTACGTTTTAAACTATGCTAATTTTATTTGCAATATGTTATGCAGGAGAATGATGCCCAAGGTCCACAAACACAAATAAACACAAATGTGGAACTTAACCTTGATTAGAGAAGACAACGCTCAATCAAAGTGACTATTAACTATGCGTTGTAACCAATATATATCATCTACAATAGTTTATTCAAGGTAGCATATTGTAGAATCTCGAATAAACTATTGTAGATGATGTATATATGGTTTTGGTGCATAGTTAATCATCACTTTTATTGAGCGTTGTCTTCTCTGATCAAGAAAGGTTAAATGTATACGAAGAATACGGGATTGATAATTTGGTTTGCATCTATAATGCACATATGCACGATATGGTTGTAATTGAATTGATAAATTGGTTTGTGTTTGTAATGCACACGTACATAATATGGTTGTAATGAAATTGATAATTAGGTTGTTGATGGTGAAATTTTGAATATGTGTTCATTTTGAATTTGGAAACGAAATTTTAAATTTGTACTTTAGCCATTTGACCGCCCTCACTTTTCTATCGACCACACTGACTTTCTGCGGCAAAACATCATCATTTCTCTGCTTTGTATATTTCAGTGTTATGCACAAGTTGCTTAAATTGTTGCAATGAACATGTTAGTTGTTTGTTGATGAGGAATTGAATGGATTGAGTTGATTTCTCTTTCAAAAAATTGAAAATTTTACAAGAGTTTTGCTTGTTTTTAGTCTATCCCCCCTGTAACATTATTAAAACCAGATAGTATCCAAACAGATATTTTCCAAATAAATATTATCCAATTAAAAAAAAACATAAATATCAACATATATTATTCAAGTACAATAAAATCGCAATCCCTACACATCTCAACTACCCTAAGCCGCCTTCCTGTCAGTTTTCTTCTGTAAATCCATGATGTCAAATGACAACTGCGGGTCCAAGTATACGTTGTACACTTTGCCGAACATCATACCCTCCGCAAGTACATCATCGTGATAGTGGAAGTCGTCCTTCTTACAATCTCAGATCACCCTTAACCCCTTACTTGTACACTGAAAGATGCTATGCGAGCTAAAATGCAAAAGGAAAATCAGCACCCAATGCATCTGTCTCCTGCACCTTGGCAAGCACGGCAGGAGAAGCAGGTTTGCCTCTGAGGGCAATGGTGCTGCAAATTTCAGACACATTATTACATAGCATACAAATGAAGTAAATAATGTACTTTGTGTAAAAAGTAAATAACTTACAAGAAGTTTGTGTCTTCTGTTGCTGAAGAGGACAATGGAGAGGCCACTAGAGTGGCTACTGCAGGGGCTGCTCGAGAGGCTACTAGAAAGGATGGTGGAGGGGCTACTCACTGCCCCATTTTTTGCAATGCTACCAACATCTCTGATGGCACTCATCTGCTCGCTCCTCCATTTTTTGCATTTGGAGCAGCCTCATTTGATGTTGGTCCTCCATATTTTGCATTTGATGGTGCTCCTCCATCATTTCTATTATGTTCAGCCCCATTTGATGGAGCTCCTCCATCCGGACAAGTTAGTCCTGCATCATGCGCATCTAAATAGAAATCTCCTCAGGCATCAATGTAAAATGAGATGACTAAAGAAGAGGTGGAGTCATCAGCTACAGAGCATCATCCTCCATGTACTGCAAAGGCGATGTTAGAGGCTATTCCTCCGAGGGCGCTGAAGGCTATACCACTGAGGAGGGTGGAGGTCATACAACTGGGGAGGGGTGGGGGGGGGGGGCCTGGCGACTAGGACACTGGAGCTCTCTTCAGAGCGGGCTTGGATGGAATCTTGCATACCCATACCCCTTCAACTCTGCTGAGCCCCATTCGGGGCAATTTTAATTTGTTGTGGACGTTTGTAGCCTTCTCTTCGATTCTCTGCTCCTCATCTGAGATCGGTACCCCGTAATGCTCAACAATCCTCTGAATGAGCTAATTAAAAGTGTAACGCCTGCATTTTTAAAACCTTTTATCTCTTTATATTTTCAGTCATAAAAATTTTTCTTTTTAAAACGTGTACAATAAAAATATATCGAAGTAAATCATCAGATAGTTTCTAAAAATTATTTAATAAAAGTCCATTTATTTCACAAAAACATTTAGAAAGTTCACAGTCCATTATATTACAAAACATTATCAAAATAAAATTATTATTTAAAACAACCTTTATTTTCTTTGAGCCATAACACATCAAGTCGTATTCGGTTGATAACCTAAGACCTCAATCGGCAATGTCTCCACCTCTACATTGATATCATCAATAAAGTCATCTGCATCACGGGTAAAAAATGAGCCTAACGCTCAGCAAGAAATAGAATGTATGCAATGCTTATGTTCATCCTTATGCACTCGTTCTCTAGAAAAGAACCTATCTTTTATGTCTTTTCATTTTCTTTGCGTTTCATTACCAGAGAAAGGATACATTTGTTGATATGGCTTAACCGACTTCATCCCTACGTGGGTGAAGGTTTCCATCAGGGGTGTCACCACTACTGTCACCTAATCTCTATCTTTTCTGATGTTGAGGACTGAGAGCAAAGATACATCTATTGGTTGGTGTGGATTAACCGACTCCATCTCTTCATGAGTGGAGGTTTCCATCTAGGGTGTTCCCACCTACAACCATCACCCTAACTCCCGAACTCCCCGTGCCCATTTACATTTATTCGTTCATTTTATTTATCATGCCATGCACATGTCACATTTTCATAAGTCCTATGTGATGCATGAATGCCAGTTCATATACAGTCTAACAGTTCATAGCAGTATAACAGTATAAAATATATATCCACGAAATTAAAGCAGCTCACTATAACGCTCAACAAAATATTCCATATTTATTTTTAATGTTTTATTCATCTTTACGTTTAAGCATTTTCTCCGTAATTTCGTGTGTTAATTAATTTCAACAATTAATTCAACTATAATTTCAACAATAATTGACAATAATTTAAAAGTTAAAAATCTCATTATGCAAGGCCTCTACTGGGCACCGCATCCTATTTCTTACCTCTTGAAGAACTATCCTGCAGTCTTTAGCGCATTTAACTCATTATCCTTTTTTCCGTTAATACCTTCAAAATAATTATCATTTATTTATTAATATATTTATCAATTATAAATCTCAACTTTGATACCATTATTCTGTTTATTCATTTCACATTTTTCATCCAATTATTTTCATTGACCAATTTAATCAATATTTATCCATTATAAATACGCCTGTAGAATACCGTAACCACATCCAATAACATCTCAACTGTACATATCCCACATGACAATATAACTTAACCCAACAGAATATAACTTCCAACTGTAACCATTCGACTGTATTCCAAATTGCCACAGAATAAACATGATGTAAACTCAAGCTTCAGTAACCAACAGGAAGCATTTTAATCCAACAGAGAACAATCCCAAGTTCCTCAATTGCACCAGGTAAATAATATAGCCCTAAGTAATAATCTTTTACATTTCTGTACAAATTCCAAACCAGCCGAATCATATCAACATTCATCAATTCATACTACCAGTCTAGAGGATGATATAACATACAATTTGCAGCAACCAATTCCTCAAACTTACTTCATTTAGTAACAACACATTAATTCCAACCAAGTAACATGCATTTCAGTCAAGTTATTCAATCGTGGCCTCGACCATCCATAGATCGAAAACAAAAAATTCAATCTATAATGCATTTTGGTTAAGTTATTCAACCTCGACCTCAACCGATGCCTCGACCGAAAATTCCAATTACACCTTAATTAATCCAATGATATTTCTTCCCCAATTTCCATTGCATTATATCATTTCCATTGAATTATATCGAGTGTACAATATAAAATTACGAAACATATCGAATTGTTCATTTTGAAAAATTGTTTACATTTAATTTATGGAGGAATTATCCGGGTATTACATTCTCCCCCCTGAAAAAAATTTTGTCGTCAAAATTTGGCTAAGGAAATAGTTTCAGATATTTGGCTTCCATGTCTTCCTTCCTTTCCCACGTGGCTTCTTCCGTTGTGTGATTTTGCCATAATACCTTGACGAGTGGGATTTGCTTATGTCGATATTTTTTAACTCTTGAATCCAAGATTTGAATGATTCTTTCTTCGTAGCTCATATTTGTCTGGTGTAACACCCCGATATTTTAAGTTGGATAACCATCAGGGTATTACCACGAACGTTCTCGAACGTTAAGTTAGGGGTAATTCCGCTAACGTTTCCCTCGTATGCACGATGTAATTGAAGTGTTAGAGTTATGAGGACATTACATGGCGTATCTATACGTGTCATCTTATGACATGTATTTATGGGAGAAATGTTATGGAATAGAAGTTAAGTGGGAAAAGAAAGTGAGAAAGACTGTCCAGGGTGTTTTCGGACGCTTGGGGACGACACTTCGGACTCGTTATGTCGTCCGCAAGTGCATTGCGTTGAGTCCCCGACGATTGGGATGAGTCTGGGGATGCGAGATATCGTCCTGACTTCACTATGCTGTGACATTTCAGACGAGGTTCTGGACGATACGGAAGAGAAGAACGGCGTCTACATCGAATCTGTTCTAAATCTGGACAGTTTCGGTCGAGTTGGGACGGCTGCGGATGAGTTAGGATATCATCTGATTTGCCTCTATCCCATTTATGGACACTTTCGGACGACACACAAACGCCACGTGCAGACGAGATTTGGCGTCCGAAATAGCTCCGTTCAGCAAATAGAATAAGGTTAAAAATGATAAATGGGGTATATTAATTTAATTTGATAAATTAAATTAATAATGGGGTAATATAAATTTAGGGATAAATTTAAAAGTGGGTAAGATTCAAAAAGGAGAATTAGGTATGCTGAACCGGTTCAGCTGAACCGGTCCAGCATCTCAATTAACATCAACCACAACATTCTACCTCATGTTCAATTCTTTATGCGTAAAAATATACTTCAAGCTCTTATGGTCCATGTAGACTTCACATCGTTGCCCATATAAATAATGCCTCCATATTTTTAGTTTAAAAACCATAGCAATGAGTTCAAGGTCACGAGTAGGGTAGCTAGCTTCATGCGGTTTAAGTTGTCTTGAAGTATAGGCGATCACTTTTCCATTCTACATGAGTACCCCACCACGTCCACTCTTGGACACATCAAAATAAATACAAAAATTGTCTTCTTGGCCAATACAGGTGGTGACGTCAACCGGTGTTTCAACTCTTGAAAGTTCTCTTCGCATTCATCGGACAACCATAATCTTACATTCTTCTATCTTAGGCTGGTGAGCAAAGAAATTTTTGAAAATGCACTTATGAACCGCCTATAGTATCCCACTAGTCCAAGAAAACTCCTCACATCGCCCACACTCTTCGGTTGTGTCCAGTCGACAACCACTTGAATTTTCCCTGAGTCTACCACGATACCATTTTTAGAAATTATATGGCTAAGGAAGCTAACTTCACTTAGCTAGAATTCACACTTGCAAAATTTAGCATACAGTTGTTGCCGTTCCAAAATAGATAGGGCAATCTTTAAATATTCACGGTGTTCTTCTGACTGAGAATATACAAGAATTTCATCGATGAATACGATAATGAACTTGTCTAGATAATCTCTAAAGATTTAGTTCATCAAATCCATGAAAGCCACAAGGGCGTTTGTCAGCCCGAAAGACATTACCAGAAATTCATAATGCTCATACCTTGTTCGAAACATTGTCTTAGGTATATCATCTGGCTTAACCTTCAGCTGATAATACCCCGAACAAAGGTCAATTTTTGAAAACACGCTGGCATCATGTAGCTTGTTGAATAAATCATCAATTCGGGACAAAGGGTATTTATTCTTGATTGTCACTTTGTTTAGTTCTCAGTAGTCTATGCACATCCTTAACGATCCATTCTTCTTTTTCACAAACAAAATTGGCACTCCCCAGGGTGAGAAGCTTGGACGGATGAACCCTTTGCTTATCAATTCTTCAAGTTTGACTTTTTACTCGCACAACTCTGCTGGCACATTCTGTATGGATTGTTTGAAATGGGTTCAGTGCCAAGATGTAAGTCAAATATAAACTGAATTTCTCTGGTAGGCAGTAATCCAAGAAAATCATCTAGGAAAACCCCCCAAAAAGTCTTGAACCATCGCAACATCCTCTATCTTCACCTCTGATGCGATTGTGGTGTTCATTACATTTACTAAGAATCCTTCGTATCTGCTTTGCATTAGTCGATCTGCCTTGAGTGCAGAAATAACTGCCAGCTTGCCCCTTTCCTTATCTCCTCAAAAGATAGGTTGTTCGCCACCGAGAGGGTGAAAGTGGACCTCCCTTCTTCTACATTTAGTAATCACTTGATTCTGGGATAACTAGTCCATGCTCAGAATGATGTCAAAACCCTTTATGTCTATATCAATTAGGTTGGCATGGAATATGCGGTCGTTAATATTAGCTGCATATGCTTCTAGGATGCTACTAGTGATCAGTTAATCTCCTGAAGGTAGAACCATCCTGTACCCACTCGTCATAAGAGCAGGGAGACAATTTGATTTTGCACAAAATTCAGGTCAAAATAAACGAGCGAGTAGCTTTAGTGTCAAATAAGGCATGTGTAGCAGTATTATTAACATAAATAGTACCTAGGATTATCAGAAAATTTATTTATTTTAAATGCAAAAATTTCTAATGCCACGGAAGGACACTCCAATATCATATAAAACACATATATGATTACTTTATTATATCATGTGCACCTAATACAACCGCTAGCAGTTCTTCCTCTTAGTCGTTTTTGTATAATGAGAAACCTTAGAGAGCCACCCGCCTGATCCTCTTGCCAAAGTTGGACAATTTCTTGCCACATGCCTCGGCTTTCCACACTTGAAACATAGCCCTGAGCCTGCTATGCATTGCCCATAATGGTTCTTCTAACACTTCAGGCATTGGTTGGGTGGAACAGCAGTTGCTTCAACCATAGGACGCTTGCCCCTTCCCTACTAAATTTCATTCCTTGATGGTCTCTTCATCCCACGGTTCACAAATGGAGCACCATGTTGCTACAAGTTCTGGTTGTTCCACCAGACCCTTTGGTNTCATACAAAGAAAAAAAAAACAAAACTTGTGAAGCTTGGAATTATTTTACAAAAGTCGAACCAATCGACTTGGACAACCCTAGAGCAACTTGCAATTATTGGAAGCTCGTATGCTTGTCATCAAATAAAAAATGGGCCTTCCAATTTAAACAAGCATGTTAGCAATTGTAAGAAGTTGTTAGCCAGTTTAGATGCAACTCAGAAAACAATATTATTTCGAAAAAAAGATGTTGCAGGATCAAGTGAGGTTGGTTCTTTGGCACTAAAATCATTTAGCGTTGAAAGATGTTGGAATACATTGGCTAGAATGATTGTAATTGATGAGTTACCTTTCAATATTGTTAATGGGAAAGGTTTTATCGAATACTCAAATGAGTTGAAGCCCAAATTTAAGGTTCCTTGTCAATAAACTGTATCAAATGATATTTTCAAGATTTATATACAAGAAAAGAGTAATTTGAAGGTCTTCTTTTCAAAATTACCTGGAAGAATATGTTTGACAACCGATACATGGACTTCAATACAAAACATAAATTATATGGTTGTTACTGCTCATTTCATTGATTCAAGTTGGTCTTTGCAAAAGAAGATTATCAATTTTTGTGTAATACCTAATCATAAAGCAGAAACTATTGCTATGATTTTGGAAAAATGTTTACTGGATTGGGGGATAAAAAGAGTTTTGACAGTCACCGTAGACAATGCTTTTGCTAATGAAGCTGCTTTGAAACAGTTGGCTAAAACAATTAAACATTGGAATGGTTTGATATTTGAGGGAAATCTTTTACATATAAGATGTTTTGCTCATATTGTAAATTTAATTGTTTGCAATGGTTTGAAAGAGCATGATGATTCTATTAGAAAGATACGTAAAGCTGTTAAATATGTTCGGTCTTCTCCTTCAAGAATGCAAAAGTTTAAAGCGTGTGTTGATAGTGCAAAAGTTACATGCAAAAGCACTGTGTGTCTTGATATTCCAACTCGATGGAACTCAACATACTTGATGTTGGATACTGCTGAAAAATTTGAAAAAGCATTTAAAAAGTTAGAAGAATATGACACTCAATATTTATATTAATTTCTTGAAGATGATACTATGAACAGTCCTCCCTCTGATGAAGATTGGTGTGCCACACGTCAATTCATAGTATTTTTTAAAGTATTTTATGATGTGACCTTGAAAGTTTCGTCTACTTTACATATTACTACCAATGTGTTTTTCTCAGAAGTATTTAAACTTCATAGAGTTATCAAAACATTTGTTGGAAGTGATAACTCTTCATTAAGATCCATGGCACTTAATAAGCAAATTAAATACGAGAAATATTGGGGAGATTTCAGTAAAATCAATCATTTGATGTATGTTGTTGTAGTTCTTGATCCACAACATAAGTTGAAGTATGTCAAGTATTGTCTTTCGAAAGTGCATGGATTTGAGAAGACAAATGACTTGATAATCGAACTAGAACATACAGTTAAAAGATTGTATTCTAAGTACAAAATGAGTTCATCAACAAATATAATGGAGCAAGTTTCTACTTCTAGGCCCGTAGTTGACATCACTCGAGACAATTTAGACGACGATTACTTTGATAAGGCATTTTATGAAGAATGTAATGATGAAGATCAGTTTGCCAATGATAATGAAGTTGAAAATTATTTGTCTGCGAAACTGTTGAGTTTTTCATCTAAAATTGATATATTGAGTTGGTGGAGATTGCACACTAAAGAGTATCCAATTTTGAGTAAAATAGCAAGAGATGTGTTTGCTATTCTCATTTCAACAGTTGCCTCAGAATCGGCATTTAGCTGCGGTGGTCGAGTGTTAGATTCTTTTCGAAGTTCCTTAGCTCCAAAAATGGTTGAAAGTCTTATTTGTCTTCAAAGTTGGATTCGTGACGATAAAAGACCTTCAGATAATATGTACGAATCATTGGAAAAAGTTACACAATATGAAAAAGGTATAATTACATAAATTGTGGTCTATTTAATATTAGTGATTTAAATGTCATTATTATAATTACTAACTTAATTTCTTTTTTGTAGATTTGGAGAATTTTATAACAGCTTCGAACGAAGATTGATATTCTCTCCTTCTCAGGTGGTATTGTTTATAATGATCTGAAATGTTAAACCTGTTATGCATTTGATATGTAATGTTAAACCTGTTATGCATTTGATATGTAATGTTAAACCTGTTATGCATGTTTGCAACAAGTATGCAATTTTAAATTTGTACTTGGTTGTCTGAAAATAGGGTAAATGACAAATCAACCATCGTGGTTGGACGTGGTATATGACGCGGTCTCTTGCAGAAGACGCGGTCTCTCGCACCAGGAGACCCCGTAAAACGCAGTCTCTCGTATCAACAGAGACCATGTTTTATGCGGTCTATCGGCATGAGGAGAGACCGCGTAAAATGTGGTCTCTCTCATTAGCAGAGACCGCATTTTATGCGGTCTCTCGGCAGGAGGAGAGACCACATAAAACGTGATCTCTCGCATCAGCAGAGATAGCGTAAAACGCGGTCTCTTGGCAGGAGGAGAGACTGCGTAAAACACGGTCTCTCACATTAGCAGAGACCCTGTTTTATGCGTCTCTCTGAATGAGGAGCTTGCACCAGGAGAGATCATTAAATCGAGAGAAAGAATCGAAGGAAAGATCGATTTTGATGATCACGATTTAGCGAAAAATCAAACCGAATACTTAATAATTTGTCTTATACAAAAACCGAACCGAATAGAACCGAACCAAATACTTCAGTTTTTCTTCGATTTACGATGTGGTTTGGTTCATTTTTGGTCTTTAAAAAAAAACCAAACCTAATAGGTTCGGTTTGAATTTAAGCAAAAATCGAACCGAACCGTTTCCACCCCTATTTGGAAATAAACCTGTTTAGTTGTAGCAGCTTTGGAAATATACTCTGTTGGTTAGATTTGGGTTATTAATTGGACGAATGTATAACGATATGATGCGAGACCGTTAAGTCCTTTGTGGACAAGTCCTTCGTGGACATGGTCGCTAGCGAGCTTTTGGATTATGTCATCGGCGCTAGCAAGCTTTCAGATTATGTCATTGCTGCTCGTATCTATTGCAAGGTCCCTGGATTATGTCGGGACATAACGACCAATGATTAGCAGGCTTTCGGATTATGCCATCGCTGCTATATCGGAGGTAAAAAAGAAGACGATGAATAAAATGTAAAAGATGAAAACGATGAAAAAGATGAAGACGAAGAATAAAACGTAAAAGACGAAAATGATGAAAAAGATAAAAAATGATGAATAAGATGAAAAAGATGATAACGACGACTAAAACGTAAAGGATTGACAAGAATGATGATTAAGATGTAAAAGATAAGAAGATAAGAAAAAGAAGAGAAACGATGATTTAAGGTGTACAACATAAACATATAGTAGCATGATAGGTATTATCACTTACTGAGCCTTAGGCTCATAGGATACTACTTGCGGTGTAGGGACAAGTATGAGAGAACAAATGATGTACAGATATAGGAGCAGTTGATGAAGAATTTGCACGGGCGAGACTTGCAGCTAGTTGGCTAATTTAAGTAAAGATGAACAAGCTATAATATTAAAGCAATATTTTATTAATTGTTTTAAACGAATCATTTATGCTTCCGCTACATTTTCAAAGAAAATTAATTTACGTTTCTGCTATGATTTAAATAAAAGGTTTTACAATGCTTCCGCAATGAAGAATTTCATTAGCTGAATTTTATATGAGTTTAACGAAAATGTTTAGTAGCGGGCTGACTTTAGACGCACTCTGATTCATGTTATAGAGATTTTCAAAGTTTTAAATTTCACGCATTTTTAAAGGGTTTTAAATAGTTGGGTCGTTACAGGGACTGCGAGACTGTCTACACTAGGTGGCTAGAGGCCAAAATGAGACGCCCTCTCCTTTATAGATTCCTCAATCTCCCGCTCAATATACGAAATAAGAAAGAAAAAAAATGAAAGTAAAGAAAAGACTGGCTTGGGGCAGTACCCATTCCAAAAAGAACTAAAGAGAGGCATAAAGCATACTACATAACCCCAATTCCTTACTAAGCCTTTAGGCTCACGTATTACTTGTGGTGTAGGTACATGTACAAGAAAATGATGAACAGATTGAGAAGCAGGGATGAAAAATTTGCACGCGCGGAACCTTGTGGCTAGCAGGGCTTAGGAAAGTATAAGATAAAATATGTTTTGTAATTAACATGTAATGTTTTGTTTAGTATTTCTTAAACGAGTTATTTACACTTCCACTATGTTTTGATAAATCCGCTTTGTTTCTTGATTTGGCTTCCACTATGTTTTGAGAAATGATTTTATAATTATAACGATTTTCATAGCGGGTATAACGAAAGGGTTTTGACAGTCCGGCTTTTTGAAAGAACTCTGATACATTTGAATAGGATTTTTTGGTGTTTATAAAAGAAAAGAAAAGTTTTGAATTTTAACGCATTTTAAAAAGGTAAGGAAAAATCGGGTCGTCACACGGGCTGTTGATTGAAGATATGATTATTGCTTGTTTACTATTCATATTGAGACGTTGATCGATGATATGATTATTGCTTGTTTACTATTCATATTAAGACATTGATCGGTGATATGATTATTGTTTGTTTACTGTTCATATTGAGACGTTGATCGATGATATGTTTACTATATGTTCATGCACGTTAAACTATTATCATGTATCATATATGTTCCATGCATCATGTTTTTCAAAAAAAGAACGAAAATAGTTTACATGCATATGTCCTTATGTAAGAAAGAAACAAAATTTAAGATATGTAAGAAAAAATACAAAAGGTTGGGGAAAGGCTATCCCAAAAGCTGGTCGTATGGGGGATAAGCTCGTTAGCTCAGTTACGTTGGGGCTTGGTCGAAGTTCACTAGGTGGTTGTGCTTTGAGTGCACAACACTAATTGAGGTCCTTGTTCGCCGAAGTTCACAAGACTGAGTGGTGTGTTTCCCATAGTCATGCCTACTCTTCCTGTAAGAATCTCAACAAAGGTTGCGAGGTCATTAAAAGAAAGAAAAGTAAAGAAAAAAGAAATAACAAAAAGACATGTTTTTACGAAATTGCATTGCATACTTATATTATGTTGTGCATCTCTTACTGAGTGTTTGGTTTATAGTTTGAACTTTGTGATATAGGTAATGATAGATTTACTAAGGAATTATATGATGAGATCAATTGATAGCACGATTAAAGAGGAATTCTCATGGGCAAAGCTAATGCGTTGTTAATGTAAAGTTGATCCGTGGGTGAGGATTAAAGGTAAGATGGATTTTAATAATGAGTCATAAAACTTTTCATTCAAAATTACGTTTATTATTATTTGAATTTAAGTAGAAATATTTTATAAAGGCTTATGTTTATTTAAATGATGAGTTTTACTAAGTTTGATTTTAAATTAGTTTTCATTGAGACTTTAGTGGCAATGGTTTTAAAAGGTACGAAAGACTATTTAATTAACTTTGAATTTTACTAAGCTTTGAGTTAAAAAGAGATTTATCGTAAAGACTTCTGTTGTGTATGGTTTTAAAAGCTTGATTTTTATGACTAGTGTATTTTTAAAAAAAAAAGAGCAAGAAAAAAAGTTTTAACGTCTAGGGGCGTTACAATTTGCAACTGTTGCGGATATCCACATATATGCTTTACACTTAAATTCTGCGGATATCCACAGAGTTTTATCAGTCCTTCACAAATCCATAAAAAAAACTCACTTCATAAAACAGTAAGAGAAACCATAGAATTTCTTAACAACCCCCAAGTCTTCATTATGAGCAAGCTCCCTCAACCTGACCTCACATTTGCAATTTCTTTCGTAATATCCATACCTTCAATGCAAGATTCTTCTATAAGTCTATGAATTATCAAGTAATGCATGTGACCATTACATGACGTGACACTTATTTCATCTTTTCTCTTTCTTTCTTGTCTTTCATCTTTCTTTCACTTTTCAGATATGAGTAAGCTCAACAGTGGGGCACACACTACTTTTCTCCACCAATTTAGGAGAGTCTCCGACCCTTGTAAAGACAGACTGCACCCTTTTGGGAGTCTTTCGTTAGTTGCTGTGCTATTTAATGCACAATGACCTAGTGGCCCTTGTGCCAATCAGTCCTGGGTTGCGCCAAAAGCAAACTAACGGGTTAATGTACTACTAGCCCACCCTTTTGGGGCAGCCTTTCTTTAGTCACCATTTACGTGCATTTTATATCTTTCTTAAATGCAGACTCATGCATGCACATACATCATAATACAACACGAACAATTCCGCATCATATGCAAATATCAAACTACAACAACAACAAATCCCTAATGCCTTTATCCATCATGCACAACACCATAAAGTATTACAACAAAACCTCCTATTAGGCAAATGGTCAAAAAAGGCAACAACCACATTTACCAATAACAGAACCTCAACAAATAATAAGCATCAACAGTACATAGCAGTTACTAGCATTTCCTAAAGAAAACAACACATAAACCTATCCAAACTGTAAGTATACCAAATACCATCAGAACCCATCATTTAAAACCAGGGAACAAATGAAAATCCTCTATTCTCGTAATCAAAAACCGTGGCATAGAAATATAGACAGCATACACATGGCACATCCTCAAGCCATCAAATATATGCAGTAAAAAATATCCCGAGAATCCATTATTAAGCAACAAGCATAAAACAACAGAATCCATAGAAAACCCATCCTCGAGAAATTATCCAGCAAAAATCGTAACACAACCAGAGCAGGAGACAATGTTGGGCAATATTTAAACAACACAACCAAGGAAACAAATCCTCATGCGATAGTCAGTGGGCCTCTTAACAGCCCTAAAAAATTCTCAAGAGCAACAACAAGCAGCATAGCATCAAAAATCCATCAACAAAACAGAGAGCATCACCAAATACAAATAGCAGAGACATTCCTCGGGTGTATTCAGCAAAAGCAGCAATGAGAATAGAAGATTTTCCTAACACCTTGCATTGTAGGGCCGAGAGGTCAAAATGTATACAACAGTACTTACCTCGGGCTCCTTAATAATGGAGCAACGTGGTTGAACCCACCTCCGTAGCTCGCCTCTCCATCATGAGCTCGGTCTCCATGTTGGAGCTTTGAACAGCAAACCTCAATGACACCTGCAAATATACAGCATGACTAGGCTCTTATCCCGAGAGCTCGGCCTCTTCATGGGAGCTCTCTCTCTTGAAACTCCTTCAAGCAGGAAACACAGCCGCCCTAAAACCACATTCCCCTGTTCTATGCCCTAAGCCCTCGTTCTCATACTCACGAGCTAGGGGACAACCCTCGCCGTTTCCACAGTGCACAGCCGTGCCTCCCTTCGTGAGGAAGGTTCTTCACCATATGAGTCATTCTCCCTCTGTCCAAATCCCTAACATTCTCTTCCTTTTTGTCTATTTCCTTGCCCTTTGCCCAAAACCATATACCCTTTTAATCTTTACCAAATACACAATAACCTAACTTAATTTCCAAATCTACCCTCTCAATCCCTCAGCATTCCCTCAACATTTCCACAACCCTTCCTCTTCTCTCTTTTTATTTTCTTTTATTTTTCCACCAAATAAAATCCAACTCTTATTCCAATTTTAATTGTTATAATCCCATAATATTTTTCTAAAATATCTCTTATCTTTTCCTTATAATACTTCCTATGCCAATAATAATCCCTCCATGAAATCTCATAAATTCCTATTAAATCTCCATAATCATAAAATAATATATCATACTAAAAGATCGATCTGATAATTATTAAATACACTGAACGACATCGTTAATCATTTTAAAATTCGTCCAAAAGAAATTTTGGTATTACAACCCTTCCTCTGCAATTTAAAATTTTTTCCTCAAAATTTGGTCATCCTAGTTAACTTCTTACCCACACAACACCCCCCCCC
>CM039473.1:18128497-18185837 GCA_022433065.1 Begonia loranthoides
ATTCAATCAAAAACTAGCTCCTTCCTTCCAAAAGAGGGTTTAAAAACCCTAATGTTTACAAAATAGGTCAAAAGACCAAACTAACCTTAATGATAAAAATTTGGCATGAGGGCGTTGTTTGCATGCAAACCACGCACCTCTCCAACTCTCAATCCAAAACAAACAACAAAGTAAAAAAAAAACAAATAAAAGTTTTGTTCAGAATAAGTCTACTATTAATTCAATAATAAGAATTTAAATGGTACTCATAATCTTCAAGTCCTCACTCTTCATAGGCTATTTGGAGGTCGGCTTAGATTGGTTGTGCATGCTTCCATGAATTCAGATGGAATGGAACTCATTTATCGTCTTGTGATATCTCCTTCAAAGAATCCCAAACCTTGACATTTCCTGCAAAATAAAAGCGAGTTAGGAAAGCTATGAGTTTCTTGGCTCGACTCCGTGTAATAGGACCCTGGGGCACATCATCCTCCCCGGGTGATTGAGGATTTGACCTCAAATCCATAGAATGCTCCGATGCATCCCCATTAGAAAATTCATCTTCGCCTTGATATGGTGACAAATCTTGAACGTTGAAAGAGGCTGAAACTCCATAATCCTCGGGTTGCTCGATCTGATACGCATTATTATTGATACGTTCCAATACTTTAAAGGGACCATCAGCCCTCGGTAATAGCTTGCACTTAGGATGATTAGGAAATCGATCTTTACGAAGATGTAACCAGACAAGATCACCCACCTCAAAAATAACTTCCTTTCGCCCCCGATTTGCAAGCTTAGCATATTCAGAATTTTTTTTTTCGATACTCTTCGGGACTTCTTCATGTAATAACTTAACTCCCTCGGCCTTCACAGCCCCATCTTCACTCACATAATCGGTCACTAGAAGTGGTAAGAGATCCATAGGTGTAAGAGGATTAAATCCATACACAACCTCAAATGGAGTATGTTGAGTAGTTCCATGTACACTACGGTTGTAAGCAAACTCCACAAAAGGCAACTGTAAGTCCCAGTCGGTTAGTCTTTTACTCAGCACCGATCTTAGTAATGCTCCTAGGGTACAATTTACCACCTCCGTTTGCCCGCCAGTCTGGGGATGGAAAGAAGTGCTGAAGAATAACTTAGTACCCAATTTTCGCCATAAAGTCTTCCAAAAAGAACTTAAGAACTTTGTATCCCGATCTGACACTATGGAGTGTGGAACTCCATGCAAACGAATGATCTCCTTAAAGAATAAGTCAGCTATATGAGGAGCATCATCGGTTTTGTTACAGGCAATAAAGTGGACCATTTTGGAGAAACGATCTACAACCACCATGATAGAGTCTTTGGCTCGGGGAGTGCAAGGAATTCCTATGATGAAATCAACACTGATTTCCACTCAAGGATGAGTGGCTACAGGAAGTGGCATATAGAGGCCTTGTAGAAGGACTCGGCTCTTTGCCTTTTTACAAACAATACAGCTGTAACGACCCGACTTTTTAAACCCTTTTAAAAATACATGAAATTTAAAATTTTGAAAATCCTTATCAGAGTGTACCTTAAAGTCAGAAGCTACCAAACCTTTTCGTTAAATTCGTTGTATAAAATTCTTTATTTAATAAAAATGCGAAAGCGTAAATAAATTTTTCTTTGAAACTTAGCAGAAGCATAAATGATTTGTTTAAAACGAATAATAACAATTAATAAAATATTACTTTAAAATTACAGCTCTTTCCTCTTTACTTTAATTTGCCAACCAACTGCAAGTCTCGCTCGTGCAAATCCTTCATCAGCTGCTCCTTAATCTGTTCGTCATTTATTCCTTCGTACTTGTACCTACATCGCAAGTACTATCCTATGAGCCTAAAGCTCAGTCAGGGATATTTACCTATCATGCTACTATATGCTCGTATTACGTATCTTTTAAATTGTCGTTTCTTTTCTTTTCCTTATTTTCTTATCTTTTACATTTTCGTCATCATTTATGTCTTTTACGTTTTATCCATTGTCTTCGTTTCTTATGCTTTATTCATTATCTTCATCTTTTACGTTTTACTCATTGGCTTTATTCATCGTTTTTGTCTTTTACCTCCGATATACCAACAATGGCATAATCCAAAAGTTTGCTAATCATTGGCCGTTATGTCTTGGTAAATCCAAGGACCTTTGCAACTTCGCTTCATATTGTTGCCTTTTTCTTTTTCTTTCGCTTATTTATAGCTTATTATTCATTTATTATTTGATTCATTTAGCGTTCATTCTTTATCGTTGTCTTCATTCGTTTAATACTTTTTATGACTTAAGATTCGTATGTTATTCGTATCGTTTCGTTTGTTGTTCGTGAATGCATTCAAACTTCTGAAAGCATAAATAAACACCAAAATGTGCTATGAAAGCGGTAAACAACGAAACGTGCATTTAAGTACTGTAAACAATGAAACATGCTTTTAAAGCTGTAAACAATTAAAAATGCTGTAAAAACTGTAAACAATGAAGCATGCTAGGAAAGCGGTAAACAATGAAACATACATTACCTAAACTTGCGATGTAAGGTCCGAAGACCAAAACACATGCATATCACTTACCTCGTTTCTCACAGTGTTCAATGCTTAAAGTTAACTTTTCTTCGTTTCAATACCTGCTGCATATGGTCGAAGGATTCCAAAAATGCTTCTTTCTTCTTCACTGCTGGGGTTCCAGCTTCAATGAAGGTCAGTAGCTTCACTTGATCCAAAACTGTTTCTTCTTCCTCTTCTCCACTCACTACGAAGACTCAACCGTCTAAAAGCTCACCTTTCTCCGTCTCCCGATTTCCTTCAGATTGCACATCACGTGATGCACTCGTTCCTTCACTGCATTTATACACAGAATCCTAATTTGAAATGTTGATACTCTATCCAGGCTATCCCATGATTCAAGTGATTGAAATAAAATTCTTTGGATCAGAAGCAGATCCTGATTTTTTGGCTAAATCTTTGGCCTTCAAATCATTGTAGCTGAATCAGACTCCTTCTCATTTGGACCGAACAATGGGCTGGACCCTAGCCTTGGGCTGGTCCAGCTCAATCCTACCGCCGATTAGTCCAACTGCCGAACACCAAGCACCAATCGAGAATCATCACCGACCGTCCCTGCCAGCATACAAGCACTGGATCACGAAGGGGAAGGAAAAATCGTCAATTCTTACCGCCAAACGTCGTCAAAAATGCAGCTCGCGGAGGGGTCCGATTCGTCGCACAAATTGTCAAGTCTATGCCCTAGATCCTCGTTCGCGAACGATGCCAACAGACCACTGCACGCCGGTCGTCGTCGCCCGAAGCCTTCGTTGTCGCCATCGCCGTTTCGCGCTCGTCACCACCGGCGAACGCTCCGATCTCTCTCTTCCCGATCTCCTTCCCTTGCTTTCTTTCTTCCTCTCCCCTCTCATCTCTTTAGTCGATCTCTCTCTCTCTATTTCTTTCTCTCACTTCAATTTTGTTTGCAATTTAACTTCACAAAATAGCCCTCATTCTTTTTCCTTCCAATTTGAACCTTGAACTAACCTAAACCAAACCACAACGTAAACCGGTTCTCCTTCTTTAATCCCAATTAATTCTAATTCCTCAAATAAATCTTTATTTAATCTCTAATTAATCACATTTTCTAACATTTTAATTTACGATCCCTTAATAATTCTCCTTCCAAATTAATCATAATTTTCATCAATAACTTCCTCTTTAATAATTTAATTAAACATTTTATTTAATTAAATTATTCTCAATTCCAATTTCAATTTCCGATTTAATCTAAATATTGCTTGACGATAATTGACAATTACGTCTTTGGTAATACCTCGATAATTATCCGATTAAATCTGAATATTCCAATTCACTTTCTAATTAGCCTCATTAAATTCCGATATAAAAGTTTGGGATATTACAACAGCGATCCACAATCCTCTGTACATCTCGACGCAAATGAGGCCAATGAAAGTATTCTTGAATGGCTTCAATAGTTTTCTTATTGCCGAAATGTCCTACTAGACCGCCACAATGAGCTTCAAGGATGAGAGCTTCCCGAAGACTGCATATAGGAATACACAACTTGCCATTCTTAAAAAGAAAGCCATCCTGTAAGAAGTATGGAAATTCCGGTTTGTGCAAACAATTAGAGTAAATACTCCCAAAATCCTTATCCTCCGAATATAGTTCCTTGATCCAATTTAGACCAAAAAGTCTTGCATTCAGTTCTGTCAATAACATAGATCGCCTAGATAGAGCGTCTGTGACCTGATTAGATTCTCCCTTTTTATATTTAATAATATAGGGGTAACGTTTCAGAAACTCTACCCATTTGCCATGACGATGATTAAGCTTCCCTTGACTATGAATGTGTCTCAATACTTGGTGATCGGAGTGAATAACGAATTCTCTAGATAAGAGATAGTGTTGCCAAACTTCTAGTGCACGGATGATCGCATAGAATTCCTTATCGTAGGTAGAATAATTGAAGGCAGCTCCCTTTAGCTTTTCACTAAAATAGGCAACTGGCTTGCCTTCCTGCATAAGAACCGCGCCGATTCCTAATCCAGAGGCATCGCATTCAATCTCAAAAACTTTGGAAAAGTCTAGTAGTGCTAGGAGAGGAGCATGACATAATTTTTCTTTAATAGATTCAAAGCTAGACTGTCACGACCCGAAGACGGGCCTAACAGAACCGCCGGGTCAGGGGACTCGATCCTCATAGAGAACCCGATCACCTAGCCCAAGGCGTGTGTTTTAGCGGAAGACTTATAAATATTTAATTCGGCCCAAGATGATATGGGCCTAGGTCGGAGTAGGGATCACGAGAAAATAACGGTGCATAAATTAAAAAGAAATCCAAGTACTATGCAACAAATCCAAAACCAACTGTGTTTAAGGTTTACAGAACCAAATGGAAACATAAATGTCCTCACCAAATAACGATGAATCACTCAAGTAGAAATAATAAAACGCTTCAACTCCTGATCCTCAGCTACTCTTTGCCTTTACCTGAAGTTTTGGGGGAAGAGTCGTTTGGGGTGAGTGACTAACTCAGTAAAGTATGGCTATACTAAATGCACCTCATGCAAAACTGGTTTTGTACATTTTTCGAGAACAAGGTTATGTTTCATTCTACCGTACATGGATTTTTAAAATCACTTCAAACTTTTTATCATTTTACCAAACCGACCCAAGGGCCATCAATGAGGCTTTTATTAAAAATCTTGCTATATACATAGACAGCTATACCTCGCAAAATAAGTCATCATCGTTTTCCAATTTGAAAACGTCGTCAGTGAAAAGGGGTGGTCACTCAGGGACTCACCCGCCACACAACATAGAAGAGGTGGTCACCCGTCGATGACAACACCTTATGAGGCAGGAATAATGACGACGATCCGAAGATTCCGTACGTCACCCGAGTTGCCGGCGCACCTGGCTGCACGACACAACTCGTGTAATCGTATAATCAAATAAAACGGATACAGTTGCTCACTATATGTGAACTTAGGATAAACAAGTCTCAGCGATTGACAACCGTTTGATCCGTGGGACAAATCCTGGCCAGGTTTAGGGGCTTGCAACCCAAGGAGATCACCCTCCCATACGAGGTTTACGACTTTCAGGAGTTTCAACCTGAGGACACGTCACCAATGCCCCACCTATATTTTTTGCACGTCAAACAATCAACCTTCATGCAGCAGAAGGTATCAAAGGGGATGGCGGATCCATCCCTCAACATGTGCACAATAAATCTCAAACCATGTACGGAATCAAACTTGAGAAAACATACTACTAATAAAAACGGACGTACTGTCGAACAGTCCCCATCATTTTTTTTTCAAGTGTGGTATTCCACAAAATAATTATTTTGGAAAACAAGATAGGTTGCAATGTAACGCAAGAGATATAGAAATCCCTACCTCGACGGCGGTCTCGTCATGTTAACCGAAGCAAGCATTTACTCAAGAATTATATCATACTCGTTGAAATTGTCCAAGTCTGACAAATGTACAAAAGCGGGAGTTCGTAAATTAATCCCAAAAGTTAAGTAAATGAGCCTATACCAGTAAATGACTCATCCAATATTCCCAACAAAATCCCCAACTTTATCATTTGGTAAATAATTATATCACCATCCAAACAATACTTATCCTCAACACATTGTGCTCATTCAAACATTTAGCAATATCACATAATGTTTCCCAAACTTAGGCAGAATCGACTCGATCACATGGATAACTATAATAGAACCTCAACCCAATTCATTTATTGCATAGCGAAAACATCCTCCATATCTATTTCCAAAACAAATCTCCAATTCCAAATAAAAAAATCATTATTCAATCTAAAATCCATTTTTGAAATTGAATAGAACCATAAAGGCATCTCCTCACTACAGTTACAGTTCGACTCAACAAACTAACAGGTATGAAATTCTCTTTTCCATTTAACAATGACTTAAATCCTCTTAAATTCACAGATTCTCAATCCCCTAAATAGGAGCAATTCAATCGGACAAGCAATGACGTACAATCAACCACAAAGCACACCCAAGTAGAAATCCAGAATTCAACTTAATAGAACCCAACAGACAGAAACTTTAGTACAAACAAATTCGAACAAAAGCTGTGACTCCGCCTTATTTCATTTGCAGCATAACAAAACTAACAATCAATATCTCAACTTCATCAGTGAACCAAACAAACTGAACAAAACCTAGAATCCTTTAGCGAGCAGGAATTCAACTAAAATCCCTCAACATAACAGAATCGAAATTAGTCATAAACGGCAGCGAAAAATCCAACCAAAATCACGAATCACTCTTAATCAGCATCAATCCACATTCAAGATCAGAAATCGTAATGAAACAGTCCAACTAAAAATTTCCTCACCAATAGGATGGGATCCGCGTCCTATTTTTTTCACGCCGGAATCGGAGATATGCTCGGATTCGGAGCTGCCGTAGCCGGAGATTGCCTCTCCAGAATCCTTCGATTCGATCACTGTAAACCCACAACACAGATCAACCAACGACATCACAAATCAAACTTAACATCGGAATAAAAACTCGAATCAAAGACCTCACCCACTGAGCCGAGCAGAATCGCGTCGGTTCGCTCACCGGAATCGAAAAAGGGTTCGGTCTCGGAGCTCCTGTCACAGATCCGAGATCGCCGCTCGCCGGAATCGGAAGGGCACGCTCAGGGTTGAGCCGTTCAGTCGCCGGCGTCGCTCGGGGTCTGGAGTTTGCCGAAAGAAATCGAGAAACGTCGATTTTGCTCTCGGGCGGCGTCGCCTGCTCGGACGTCGAAGGCAGTTCGTTGCCGCGGTTTCCGCCGGAGGAGCCGTCTTCGTCGTTGGCCAGAAGTCGTCGCCGCGCTGTTCCGTTCGCCGTCATTTCTCCTCGCCGTAATCGCTCCTCTCTCGACTTCTCTCTAGAGGCAGGGATGAAGAAAATCAGGGAAGAGGAACCCTATTCCTCTTCTCCGATTTTTCTTCTAATTTTAATTGTTTTTTTTTTTCATTTACAAAATCATCCCTAAACTTCCCAATTCCAATATTAATGGCGGGATTTTTCCCCCCTTTTCCTCTATCTTCACTTATTCATCTCTTTCTCCCAATAATTTCCTTAATTCTTCTCATTTTATACAAATGTATATACACCAACTATATACATTATATATCATATAGTCAACTCAAACTCCCAATTAAATCTTAACATCATCTAACGTTGTTATAACTCCAACTTAACTGTCCATTTTCGTTTCTAGATTAAATTTTCGTTTGGAAAATCCCAATTTCACTGACTTTGACCAATTGACCAAATTTGCGTACATGGCTGCTACACGACAATTCAGTCAACTTCTTCAATGCTATGACCGATTTTAATGCAAAAAATTTACACGTTGAATTTCTTATTTAAAAATTTCACGGCTTTTACATCGACTGGCAAGATGAAGTCCACACAAAATCTTTTTCTTTCTTGGTGCAATCAGTGATAGGGGCCATAATTGAGCTAAGCCCCTTTATGAAGCGCCGGTAAAAGGATGTTAAGCCATGGAAACTCCGAACTTCTGAGACACAAGTTGGAGTCGGTCATTCCTTGATTGCCACTATTTTAGATTCATCCACTTCCATCCCGTCTTTAATGATGATAAACCCCAAGAAATAGACTCGATCTTGAGCAAAAGAGCATTTCTTGAGATTACCAAATAGCTAAGCTTCCCGTAATACTTCAATAATAGTTGCAAGTGTATAAGATGACTAGAGATATCCGAGCTATAAATAAGTATATCGTTGAAATAAACGACGACAAACTTTCCCATAAAATCTCGGAGAAGGTGATGCATCACTCGCATAAAAGTACTAGGGGCATTAGACAACCTAAATGGCATGACCCTCCACTCATAGAGTCCATACTTTGTTTTAAAAGTCGTCTTCCACTCATCCCCTTCGCGCATTCGAATCTGATGATACCCGCTTTGTAAATCAACCTTCGAAAAGATTGCAGCTCCACTGAGTTCATCAAACATATCCTCCAACGTGGGAATAGGGAAACGATATTTGATAGTGATCTGGTTAATGGCATGGCTATCAATACACATCCGTACCGAACCGTCTTTCTTAGGAACCAATAAGGTAGGTACTGCACAAGGACTAAGAAATTCTCGAATATAACCCTTGTCCAGTAGTTCAGTAACTTGTTTCTGAAGCTCTTTGGACTCGTTAGGATTTAATCTATAAGCTGGACGATTTGGTAGAGGAGCCCCTGGTGAAAGATCTATCTGGTGTTCAATTCCTCTCAAAGGTAGTAATCCCGGAGGTAACTCTTCCGGAAATATGTCTTCGTACTCTTTAAGTAACCCCAATACTGAATCGGGGATAGTGCCCAATTCCTCCAATCTTTCCCAAAATAACATGAGAATAATTGGCCCCCCTTGCAATAAGGACCTCTTAAGATCCCCTTTTGTGATTGTAAGAGAAGTTTCGGTTCTATTCTTGTTCATACTCTCGTAATCTTTAGCAATCTGATCCAGGTTGAGAGGAGCTAAATTCACAGTCTTCCCTTTGAATTTGAAGGAGTAATAATTAGAATACCCATCATGCTTTGTCTTTCTATCAAATTGCCAAGGTCTCCCAAGTAAAAGATGGCTAGCCGTCATTGGAACAACATCAAATGTGGCCTCATCCTCGAAGCCACCAATGGAAAAGGACACTTTCACTTGCTTGGTAACCTTGATCGGATCTTTGTCATTCAACCAGTTTAATCGATAGGGATTGGGGTGGATTGAAGTAGCCAAACCCAATTTTTCAACAACTTCCGATGATATAACACTAGTGCAACTACCACCATCAATAATCAACAAGCAAAGTTTTCCTCGAATTTGACAATGAGTATGAAAGATGGTTTCCCGCTGTAATTCCTCAACTTGATTCTGGATAGCCATAGAACGCCTCATCACAACAAGTAAAGACCCTCAGGAGCATAGTAAGTCTCTTCCACATCTTCTTCTTCCGTTACTAACACAACCTCTTCTTCATCTTCACTGATTATCTCATTAGTTCCCGCTTTAAGAATCATTACCTTTGCATTAGGACATTGAGAGGCTATATGACCGAATCCCAAGCATTTAAAACACTTGATATCCCGGTATCTAGGCTTATTAGTATCAAACAAAGGCTCTTTTTCTTCACTACTCTTCACGGCACTAGGTTTGCTTTCTCCCCTTTGAATCGATTTTGACGGATTGTTGCTTTTAGTGAAGGACCGTGACATGCCTTCCTTTGCTCTCCTTTTCCTTTGCCTCTCAATCCTCAAGGCTAATTGTACCACATCATCAAAAGTAATATAAGATTGCAACTCTACCGTTTCACCAATCTCTTTGTGTAAGCCTCTAATAAAACGAGCAATAGTTTTCTCCATTGGCTCACTCACATTACAACGTATTTTCAATATTTCAAACTCAGTTAAATATTCATCCACGGTTAAAGTGCCTTGTCTTAAATTTTGCAATTGTAAAAACAACTCTTGTTTATAGTGTGGAGGCACGAATCTTTTCCTCATAAGTGCTTTTAAGGCCTCCCAACTTCGAATCTCTCATTCTCCATCTTTACGCCTTTGTGCTTTTAAATCTTCCCACCAAATATTAGCGTAGCCCGAAAATTCCAAGGCCACCATTCGAATTTTGGTCCTTTCCGAGTAATCGTAACATTCAAAAACACGATCCACCTTCTCGACCCATTCAAGAAAATATCCCCCATTACTAGAACCTTTAAAATTACGGATAGAAACTTTGACATGCCTCATTTCATGGTTACCATTTGATCTCCTTCTAGGACTCGGTCAATCCGACTCCCCGGGTTCATCCCAATCATCGTCAAACACACTAGCACCCCGTCCTCTAGAATCATTGGAAGTACTAATCCTCCTTCGAGGTCTTGGAGTTCTAGGACCCCGTATATGATCATTATCTGTAGTTCCAATTTGTTGCTGTAGTTTGAGGATCATTTCGAACATCTCCCTCATAGAAGGCTCGGTTGGCTCATGATTTTCCTTGGGTGGTGGTGCACTTGAATTATTTCTCATATCTCTAGGGCTGTCATATTGAGCCCCGCTTCTAGTACTCATAAAAAACCCTTTTAATAACAATAATACAGCAAGAATACGTGAGCCAAAGCTCTGATACCAAATGATAGGATCTAAGAATCGCCAAAAGTACGAACTAGAAATCTGTCAAGACAATCTGTAATAATCTGGATACTGAACTTAAAATAGAAATAACTCGTAATCCAACTGCGAAATTTAGCTGGATTTTGGTGAGCACCACCTCAACACATTCATGAATATTGTATCAAAATTACAGCTCATTATCCACTCAGAAACGAAAGTTATCGCAGAAACAATATAGCCTAGAAATTTGGAATTCTCTTGGACAGATCCGACAACCCAGATTAAAACGAACAGAACTTCTCTTGCATACGGAATATTAACGTCAATTTTGGAGGGTAGCTACTTATATCAAAACAGAACAATTCTCCAGAAGAAACAAATTTGATACAAAGAGTGCAAGGGCCTCAAAACAGATTCACAATCGGGTACAATCAGCAGCTCAAATAAAAGCAGAATTAGCGGCAAGAAATTAATCCAACAAGAACTCAATCCAGCTTGCACACCATGAATGAACACCCAAAACAGAACACCAGCATCCCAAATAAGAGAGTTTCAGAGTATCAAAGAACCAGAATAAACGTATAAAACCTTTAAGAAACGAGAAGAGAAATCAAGGAGTCCGTGGACCTCCTACTAAGAGGGACGATTTTCGGTTTGCTTGGAAGAAAACACTCTCCAAGGGTGGAAACCTACTTTTATCCCCACACCACAATCCTCACCTCAAAGATAAGGGATTGGAAGAGATAATAATCCGTGGATTGCAAGAATAAGAGGCTTCAAGAAAATCTTGCACGGAGGATGGAGGGATTGGCGCTAGGGAGGAGGAGGCCGTTGGTTGCTCTTCAAGGAGAAACAATTTCTATTCAATCAAAAACTAGTTCCTTCCTTCCAAAAGAGGGTTTAAAAACCCTAATGTTTACAAAATAGGTCAAAAGACCAAACTACCCTTAATGATAAAAATTCGGCATGAGGGCGTAGTTTGCATGCAAACTGCGCACCTCTCTAACTCTCAATCCAAAACAAACAACAAAGTAAAAAAAAACAAATAAAAGTTTTGTTCAGAATAAGTCTACTATTAATTCAATAATAAGAATTTAAATGGTACTCGTAGTCTTCAAGTCCTCACTCTTCATAGGCTATTTGGAGGTCAGCTTAGATTGGTTGTGCATGCTCCCATGAAATCAAATGGAATGGAACTCCTTTATCGTCTTGTGATATCTCCTTCAAAGAATCCCAAACCTTGACATTTCCTGCAAAATAAAAGCGAGTTAGGAAAGCTATGAGTTTCTTGGCTCGACTTCGTGTAATAGGATCCTGGGGCACATCAAATCATATACAGGAAATTACAGCAGCATATATAAATGGCAAGAACTATCACACAAAGGGAAGCAACAACAGTAAGGAGGACATCCAACAATCAATCAAGGAAATAACCTAGAGCTATCAATATGCTACAGAGTGCTAATAAATCTATACTAAAAATGAAGGGAAGCATTTAGTCATGGTACTAACAACAAGGAAATTACAGAGTATAACAAGGAATAATCACAATAACTCATTCAAGAAATCATCACTTAGCAACCAACAAATCAACACTCTGCAGTAAATGTTTTAGGGACACTAACATAAACTCACGCACCCCCCACTTGTGGTGTAGGGCCTCCACTGGCCAAGACACCCCTACTCCTTAGCTCAAACTTTAATATGCATTAGCGCTAAATCTTTATCCTTTTTCTCTTTCTGATACCTTCACAATTAGAAACATTTATCATTAACAACTTCTCATCGAATTCTATACTTTAACACTTAACAGCTCCCGATTAATGTCGCACCAAAATGCTATAATCCATGTACGTTGAATAACAATTTCCATTAATAAAACTCAACAACCAACCAACCCACAGAATTATCCAACTCTTCACTATTATATTTTCCACAACCAATAGAATTATCCACCAGAATATAAACACTCTAAATAAATTCATGGCCTGAAGTTCATGCAACCAACAACAGACAACAAAGCAATATCCAGTTATTGTCCAAATAAAACCCAAGATGCAGAAACCAAGATATCCAGCAGTCAGTCATAAATAACAAAGCATAAAACTTCACTTGATTAACAAGGGGCTAGATCAAACATAATAGCAATCACTTAAATCTATTTCTCCGAATGTTATCCTCATAGACAACAAAGCAATAACCATTAGGAAATCAAATATGTTGCTGTAAGTAAACAGGTAGCATAACTTCTATCAAGCATGCGATAGACATCAATATTCTCCAGAAATCCAAGCCTAAGTCCTAGCAGAAACCATGCATCCATAAACACAGGGGAGAATCTTATTCCTGAAGAGTACCCAGGAGCAGCCTCTAGCATCCCAGCAACCCCTCTCCCCTTCACCCTTGTTTTTCTCTCTATCCTTAATTTCTCTCAGCCATTGCTACATCACCAGCTCACCCACACCTATTAACAAATTAGAAATGTCCATCAAATCCATTCAGAAGTGGAAGGAATTCTCACTTGGAAGAACACTCGAGGAGCTACACCTGAGAGCCTTCCTTCTCCAGCCTCTCTGTCTCCATTTCTTATTCTCTTCTGCACTTTTCATCTTACCTGAAGGGACACTCTCTGCCAATTCCCAGAAGGCAGAGAGTGTTGTTTTCCAGCATGCCCGACAGCCACTGCCCAGCTTGAACGGAGTGTCCCCCACGCATGACACGCTGTCGATTTCACCTGGAGAAGAAACAGCAAAAATTGGTTTGGCATTGGAGAACCAACAGACTGGACCATGGCCTGCTGCCGGTTCAGCATGAACTACCAAACCACCCTCACAACCCAAGGCTGGACATCGCAGCACCAGTCTTCACCGAGCTTTGCCATCGTCATCCATCTTCTTCGCCAATCAATCGCCACCGGCCATCATCGTCGTCGTCGTGCACCATGGGACACCAAAATCAGCAGCAGAACGTCGACGCCCACACTGCCCCGACCAAACCCGCGAGCCAGAAACCCCCAAAGCCCGACCTGCGACGTTGCCACCAGCTCGCTCAACGCCGCCCTTCACTTGCATCTTCCCCCTTCTCCCTCGTCTTTGCTCTCTCGCTGTCTCCTTGCTCTCCCTCGATCTCTCACTCTCTTCTCTCTCTCCCTCTTCTCCTGTTCTTCTTTCTCTTCTCGAATGGCCAGAGGCCATTTTGTCTTCGCCCAGACCGGTTCACGCTCACCCCTTCCTACAATTTCTTCTTTTAATTAATCCACTTAACTTCTAATAAATCACTCTATAATCCTTATTCTCTCTAAATAATTTACCCCAACACAATAATTTAATTCATTAAATTTTAATTCCAATTTATCCAATAAATTCCTTAGTTTATATAATCCAACGAATACGTTCTCGATAATACCCCGATAATTATCCAATAACTCAAATATTCCCAATTACCTTCTAATTATTCTTATTAAATTCCGATATAAAAAGTCGGAGTATTACAATCATAGTAGTGCATGGCGTTGCTCACAATAGACCGCTTCTCAATAGGATACCTCGATGTTCCAAATTGATGAGAGTTGCCAACGAGCAGAGCTACGAGCCATCCAGCCACCTGCCAAATGGAACGGTACTAGGATAGGCTAATCTTCGCGACTGACAACCTTGCCAACTCTGTGTGACAAATACCCTGGCCAAGTTTAGGGGCTTTTGACGCAAGAAGGCGTCATCACCCTCCCATCCTATTTTCGACTTTCAGGGCTCTCGACCTGAGGACACATCACCAATGCCCCATCCTCTTTTCGCACGTAAACGACCAATCTTCACGCAGCAGAAAATTGCACGAGGATAGTCTCGTGATGCTTTAGAACTAGAGTGCCTAAAGCATAAAAAAGATTCATCCTCCCAATGTACATTGTTAAATCTTCTAGCAATAGAAGATTTTGGAGATAACTTCGTGATGCTTTAGAACTAGAGTGCCTAAACCATCAAGAGGATTCATCCTCCCAATGTACGTAACCAATATCAAACCTTCTCGCAGTAGAAGGTTAATGGGATAACCTCGTGATGCTTTAGCGCTAGAATGCCTAAAGCATCAAGAGGATTCATCCCCCAAACACATGCACAGAAGTCACATCGTCAATATGTACAAATATGAGCAATATACCATGTACGAAATGTAAACATGTATGTATACATAAAAACTGACGTGTTGTCAAACAGTTCCAATCGACTTTTCAGTTGTGGTATTCCACAAAATAGTAGTTTTGAAAACCATGATGCAATGTAGTGCAGAAAGTATAAAGATTCCTATCTCGATGGCGACCACAACACGCTTACCGACAAACCAGCTCCACGCACTGTCGTAAGCAAAAGTTGGACCACTGACATCTCCATAACCTATAACAAGGTCAATGTCAACATCTCATCCATCATATAAGGGATAACAAATAGGTCTTAAACAAGACTAGAATTCAGGATGATTTGAAAGAACAACCACGAGTCCCAAACTAGAAACCAAATCTAGGAATATAGCCTATACATAAGATTTAGCCAAACGTTTATCAACACTATACTTAGCATTTTCCCCATGGTTCATAAACATAGAACAGCATGGGTCCTTAAAAAATTCTTATATAATGTCTATCAAAACTTAATTTAACCAAGAATCAAATAACAAAAGACCAATCAATCGAGTGTAACGTCCAATAATATCTAGAAACAGTGACAAATAAAGTTTAGACAATGGTACAACATTTATTAACAATGCCAAATAGGAAGAAACCAACAAACATAGAGCATGAAGCAACCACAACCAACAGAAAACTATCCTCAAGAATATTTCTCGATGGAAACTAAAACAGGACATTCCCTCGGGAGTTCTTAACAGAGAAGGCAAACGAATCCAAAACAATTTCACTAGTGAATTTGTAACTAGAACAGGGACTAAAATCAACTTAGCACAACACTTCAAAATTTTATTCTCCAATTTTGAATCCAAAAACAGAACCCAAAACTAAACTTAACTCCTCGACTTCATCGTATCAAAACAGAACCCAACAACTCATTATCTGGATTTCATCAAGATTACTAACAGAACCCAAATTCATCTACTCAAACATCAGGAAAAAAAAAACAATGCATATCCTAGCAATTCTCCATCCCAAAAACAACAGCAAAAATGGAAACAAAAAATCAACCTAGCTCAACACATTCTAAAAAATTCGAAGCATAGATAACCCAACAACAAATTGAAATCCAACACTCGGCAAAACAGAAATCACAACAAAACCCTAAAATTTTCCAAATCGGCCGAGAGACCCGAGAAGAAATCACAGGGCATTTCCGAAAGAAAAAACAGAACAAATGCGGAAATCTTTCAACCTAGGGTACGGTATCCTCACCTTGACCAAAGAATGGAGGAAGCCCAGCCGACCCTGTCTCTCAGAAGCTCCCAGCCAAAACTTCACCGTCGCAGTTCCGCCATCGCTCGCGATCGACATGGCCCGTCAACTCGCCTCGGAACACCTGATTCCCCATCGCCGGAATCGACAGCTCATCGCCGTCCAGCTCCCCTCCCGCGAGGCCCTTCCGGGCCGAAGCAAAACCAGGAGAAAGAAATCGCGTTTCTCCCTCCCCCTTTCGCAAATTTTTTTTTTTCTTCCTTTTATAAAATAATTTTATTAAATTAATAATAATTTATAACTATATAAAAATATAATTTTTATATTATAAATCTAATTAAAAACAATCTGATTTAAAAATCCAACCAGTCTTCAAACACTAATTGAAAATAATTTCTTTAGTCAAAATAGTTTACCAAAATATTTTTGAAATTAAATTCCTGCTCGAAAAACTCAATTTGACTGTCTTACGAAAAAACGCACACGACGCCAATACGCAACAAAACAGGTTAATTTCTAACATTTGATCGAAAATTTGCAAAAAATTTACACGTGGCATTAAAAAATCTCAGATTTTATATAGCCAATCACAAGATCTGCGCGTGCACATCCTTCATCAACTACTCCTTAACCTGTTCATCATCCTGACCTCGAACGTATACCAAATCACAAGACTTAAACTATGAGCATATGACTCAGTAAGCGATATAAACTAAAACATGAACATGCTATGCAGCTTTTAAAATCTGTATGTAGTTTCTATTCTCGTTTTCTTTTTTGTTTACCGTTATCTTTTCCTTACCTTTGAACTTTAACTCTCACATTGAACTTAGGCTGTATTGAGTGAACTTAGGCCCTCGTGGTGAACTTAGGCCCTCGTGGTGAACTTAGGTCAGCACAGTGACTTATACTGCAAACGGTGAGCTTACATCATGATGGTGTATTTAGGCCATCATCATGCATTTTTACTGTTTCCTTTCTACTAGAGGAATTATGATAATGAACTTAGGTTATCATGATGAACTTATACCGCAAACGGAATCATGATGGTGAACTTAGGCTATCATGATGAACTTATACAGTTTTTCTTTTCTGCTAACAGTTCGAGAATGACATGTGAACTTAGGCCGACTCACACCCTTTCATTTTCTTTACACATTTAGTTTTACTCTTATCTTTTTCATTTTCTTTATGTTTATTCATATTTCATTCATGTTTCCGTTTCCTTTTTAAAAACCATACATGAAAACCATTTTCATATCATTTTGAACATCATGATGTGTGA
Source organism: Begonia loranthoides (assembly GCA_022433065.1). Classification (NCBI taxonomy): domain Eukaryota; kingdom Viridiplantae; phylum Streptophyta; class Magnoliopsida; order Cucurbitales; family Begoniaceae; genus Begonia; species Begonia loranthoides. The sequence continues at coordinate 18,145,834 of CM039473.1, forward strand.
ATGATCGTGAATGCATACAATTCTATAACCTAAAGGCATGATTAGTATAAAGTCTATAATCCTTAAAGCATGATCATATCAAATCCTTTACTTAAACACTTAAAAGCTAGAAAACATATCTTTAAAAGTACTTAATTCTAATAAACACAATGTCAAGCAGCAATACAATCCTCGATCCAAAGTTATATCCTCGAGCAATAACATGATCAATAACCGAACCTAATAATCTAGTACACACAATCAGCATACAATTCCTAAATCTTGCGATGTAGGCCTTTTGGCAAAACACAAACAGTGTCACTTACCTAGCGTCTGCACCGCGTTTTAGCACTTTATCCTCCTTCCTTCTTATAACCTTCAAAAATCATTAAATAAACCATCATCAATAATTACAGACTATTAACCTCATTTCAATAGTTCATTGCCCACCAAGAGTTCAGTACAATGAATTCCCATAATAAAATTCCAACAACCCCCTTAACAGCTTCAAAACCCAAAACTAAGTAACAATAGTGGAGTCTAGCACACACGATCAAAACATAAACAATCACCAATGTAACACTCCCCAGCTCAACCGAGTCTAAACATCAATAGCATTTTTCCATAAACTACACAGTTTTTCAAAATAGTATTTTGACAGAGAATACTTTCCTTCGTTCCAAAATCAATAACAGCAGAGACATTATAATTAACTTCCAACATAATTAACTTCAAGCAACTGAGCATACATCAACCAAAGGTTCACAACAACATAGTGAGCATTATCCCACAACAGAGCATTAATCTTAACACTTTTTTTATCAAACAACAAAAATGGAGAAACTTAATCATACCATCCATTTATCTACATTAAAAATCCATAAAGCCAAGGAGGAAGCTGGATACCTGAAGAACTCCCGAGGCCAGAAGTAGGGAACTCCTCCTTCCCTTTCTCTTTTTTGTCTTTCTTTGCTTCACTCCGGAAAGCCTTCCTCCTTCTTTCTCTTTTCTTCTTCTGTAATACCCCGATACTAATTTTTCCGTGTATACGATGTAATCGAACTTTGGAGATAAATTACACATTACATTCCATCCTTATACATGTTAAATTGTGACGTGTAACTATGGGCAAATTATGTCGAGATAAAAGGTTAGTAGGTAAAAAGTGAAGGAAATGAAAATTTGGTTAAGTGAACGCCATGCGGACGAGAATTGGCATCCACACGAACACTTGGGGACAAAGGCAGGACAAATTCTCACATCCTGAACTTACCCTGTCACTCTGTGGACGAACTATAGACGATGCAGACGAGGATGGGATGTGTCCGCATCAAATCTGTCCAAGTCTGGAGACTTTTGGACATCATGCGGACGCTGCGGATGAGGACAGGATGCGTCTACATCGAATCTGTCCAATTCCTAGACACATTCGGATGACATGCAGATGAATGTGGATGAGATCTATGCATCCACACTCGTCCGAAAGATCGTAGATCTACGTTAGAAAATGATTTAAAATCAGAAGAAATGGATGTTTAACCAATAAAAATTGCGATTCTCCGACACAAATTGCCCTCCACCACGACCCCACCAGCAGGAAACTGTCTCTTGTGCCCCTCCTGCTGGACGTATGGGTGGTCTCCAGGTATGTTTTCCTTTCCCCCTTTTTTCAATCTCCAAGCCAGCTCCTACTCCTGGGCATCATCATCTCCTTCTTCATTTAGCTCTTGCGTGAAGGGAAGTCCAGGAGTGGGGAAACAGCTGTCCGTGAGAAGACTCCCTCTATTAGGTAAGGAATGTGGTAGTCCTTGCCAATGTGGAGGCCCTACACACAAGTAATAGTGTGCGTGAATGGTAGATTTTTCTATGCTCTATAGAATTTTCTTTGAGTTACATATTTCTATTCCCTTTGTAGTTGTTTCCCATACACTGTTAGATGCCTTAAACTCCCATGTTTTTCCTTTAGGTACTCTACTGGGTGTTGCATTTCGTTTCTGCTTAATGTTGGATTTCCTTATTGTTTCCTTGTTGATATTCTCTGTATATTTCTTTATTGCTTTTATTGAAACATTCACGTCAATAGAGAAGTAGTGAAAGTTTACTATGTTGAGCTTGAATGAATCAAAAGAGAAGATGCCTAAATGAATGAGAAGTATGAATGAATGCCTGACAAATTTCTAATGATGTTATTAATAGTGATTCTGTTTTGTTGGTTGTAGACTTATTGTTCCTGATGTGGTTTGGATATCAATTTCCTCCCTTAATCTGGATGTGTGCAAATAACTAGATCAATAATTTGTGAACTAGTTATAATGCTATTGTGTAATGTTATTATGTCTTGGTTCAGGTTAAGAACAATAGATCTTCTAGTTTCAGTTAGCACTAATTCGTTCAACACGTTTCTCGTTATATTAGATTATTCAACATGTTTCTATCCATCATTCGTCAAGTAAACTTCCGGATATGATTTGTTAAGCATGTTTTATTAGTAAATCTCTGAGTACGCCTCCAATAAATAGATTTCATATGTATGGTTTATTCACCATGTGTTCACCATTTCATTTCGACCATTATTCGCTGACATTTATAGTCATTTAAAAAGCATGTTTTCGCTGTATTTTTTTTTGCTATTTTTTACTGCTATTATTATCATTTAGGAAGCACGTTTTCGCTATCTTGTTCAATATTATTGCTGCAGATTTCAGTTGTTGAAGAGCATGTTTTTCACTATTTCATTCGTTAATGTTCACTGCTGACTATAATCATTAAGAAACACATTTTTCTGATTTACTTTTGATATTTTTGCTATTGTATATTATCGTTTAAGAAGCACGTTTCGCTGTTTCGTTTTGATTATTATTGATGTGCCCCAAGTTCCGGAACTTGAGCCCGAGCCAAGGGCTCTTTTATTTTCTAACTTTTTATTTATTTTGTAGGTTTTTGAATCAAATAAACAAAGAGGAGTTGGCATTTGAGCTAATGGAGATCTTGTAATCTTTGGGAGGAAATTATGGGTTTTCCATTTCCGCCTAAAACCGGAGCTGTGGACGTTCAAGGGCTATTTTGACAATCGGGACGGCTTCGTTTCAACTTTCATCGTTCATATGAATTGTATCCAACATACAGAGCTTTCCAAGGACATATTGGGCGTCTTATTTGGGTTTGGGTTACTATATCTAATATCCCTTTTTCAGAGACTGATTTTCAAAATCGGATTTATTGTTTTGTTATTGTTAAAGGGCTATTTAGGTCATTTTGTAATTAGGGTTATTTTAGTCTTTTTTTTTCCTTTAGTGTACAAATTCTTAGGGTTTTAAAAAGCCCTCTTTGCTGCAAATGAAACTAGTTTTGACTTGAAGAAAATTTGGTTCTCATTTGAGAGAAGACACCCACGGCCTCCCCCTCCCTTTGTGCCGATTTCATCCATCCCCCAAGCAAGGCTCCTCTTGAAGCTTCTCAACCTTGCATCATTGGAATATTGTTTCTTCCAATCCTTATCTTTCAAGGTAAGATTGTGGTGTGGAGACAAGAGAACTTTCCAACCTTGGAGAGTGTTGGTTTTCAGCCAACCACAAAGTCGCCACTCTCACTAGGAGGTCCGCGGACTCCATTAAAGCTACTCACGATTCTTGAAGGTTTTCTTTGTTATTTATTCAGTACTTGGATGCCTAACATTCTGATGAATGAGTATTTATTTGCTGTTGAGGAGATCCTTGTGGATTATTGATTTGGAGGAATATCTTGTTGGATTAATATTGTTGCACTGAATCTGTTTTATTGCTGGAGTGATCTTAGCGCTGAATAGGGCTTCTGTTTGGGGTATTTGCATCGTTCTTTTCTGGTTGACGTCTTCTAGAGATTTGTTCGAGATTGAGTCAGGGAACTACCCTCCAAAATTGAACTTTATATGATGTATGCAACTCGAGTTATTCCGTTTTGAGTACTCATAGTTAAATCTGCCCTGTATAAAAACAGTTTTTGGAACATTGGTATTCGGAGCATAACTTTTGAACTAGAATGGATTTATTTATGGAATTTTGACACGATTATTGTGATTGTATTGAGAACAGCCCTGCCAAGTTTCAATTTAAGCTCACGCACAATTTGGGAGTTAAAGTTGATTGATTTTTGTTGATTCAGCGAGTTATAGTTTTTCCGAACAGATTTCTCTAAGGCTCTCCATTTGTTTTTTGGAGCTTATCAATTATTCGCTACTGTATATTATCGTTTAAGAAGCACATTTCGTTGTTTCGTTTGGATGTTGCTCACTTCTATTTATAATCGCTTGCAGAGGCATGTTTTCATTATTGATTACTACTGTATATAGTCATTAGAAAAGCATGTTTCGCTGTTTTGCCATCCAAAAGCATGTCCCTTTGTTAAGCATGTTTTTTGCTGCTCTATTCTGAAATTATTGCAGCTGTTTTTAGTCGTTAATAAGCATATCGTTGCTGCTATTTTTAATCATTAAAAGCATGTTTCGCTGCTCCGTTCAGATATTATTTGCTGCTGTTACTTTCATTTAAGAGCATGAATTACTATTATTTCATTGTTATACGTTGTCGTTAACTTTATCGTATAGAAGCATGTCTGTCATTTGTTGAATGGAAGTTAAGAGCATGATTAGTTTCTATTTCATTGCAATATACTGCTGTATTAGTTGAAGAAAAGCATGTTTAGTGTTTATTTATTGTCGTGTTATTAGTCATTTAAAAGCATGATTAGTTGTTAGTTTGCTGTTTTATTTTCGTTACAAAGCACGTTCCGCTATTTCATTTCGATGTTGCTCGCTGTTATTTATAGTCGCTTGAAGAGGCATGCTTTCGTGTTTTAATTACTGTTGGTTATTGTCGTAAGGAGCATGTCATGATTTCTCGTCATCGAACGCTACCATATATTAAAGCATGTTTAATCATTCTATCCTGTTCAATATATATATACTGTTGTTTTTTTATGCATCGTTGAAAACACATTCTGTTGATTTATTCCATTCATCATACGCTGCTATGTGTTCATTTATTTTGCTTCATATTGCCTAACTACTGTCGATACATGTAATACATGTTTTAAATTCTACTTTAATTATCAATTGTAAATTCTTTAAATCATTGTCATTTACTATCCATGTATGCGTTATTTAATTGAAAGTGTCATCATGCATCACCATAATAGCAACAACTAGGAGGTGCCACCATGGGGTGGTACCCAATGCCTTAAGTCAAGAAAAGAAGTTAAAGAAGAATGATGGGAGTTGGGGAATGGGGGGGAGGGTTAAGTAAAGATCAGTCAGGTAGACAAGATTAAAAGAGACGTTACCTTTCCCTTGTCGGGATTGCAAGACTGTTTACCTTAGGTGGCTGAAGCCGACAAAGACTACCCTTCCGCCACGGATTCTCCAATAACCCACTCGATGTACGAGTAATGAACTAAAATACATAAGAAAAGTTTGGTTGGGGCGGTACCCATTCCAGGGAGAACTAAAGAGAGGCATAAGCATAACGCATAAAACCCATGTCCTTGTGGTATAGGTAATGAGATACTTTTACCAGGTGCAGTAGAGGAGGCCATTCCCGTGGAGCCTATGGTGTATACAAGGAAAGGCGACCCAAGTTGTAGTATGGCACCAAGTGAAGAAGGAAGAAGTAATTTTGTAAGGGTTTAACGGCAAACTTGTTTTGTAAACATTAATTATTATCCTAACCCTTATTTCGAGTAGTTACTAGGTTGCGATTTTAACTTCAAACTTTAACTGATGCTTTAAGAAATATATTCTTTGGTTACACTTCCGCTAAGTTCTACCATTACAGTTTTTCCATGATTTGATTAACTATTTTAATGAGTTAGTGATGATCGGATTTTGTTAAGGCACTCTGATTTCTAAATTGAAAAGATTTTTAAATGAGGAATTTGAGTTATGCACCAAAATCTTAAATTTTAACGCATTTTAAGAAAATGAAAATTCGGGTCGTTACATCGTCTCCTTTGTTTCTCCTTATTCCCCCCGACCTTCTCTCGGCCACTCACTGTCTCCAGAACCTCATTCCTCTTCTCTCTCTCTCTCTTTCTCTTCCTTTCTTCTTCTTTCTTCACTCGGCACTTTCTCAAGAGTGTTTATCACATAGCACTCCTCTCCCTTCTCTCTTTCCCCTCTCTCTTTCCCTTTCCCTCTCTCTCACACTCTCTTTCTGCTCTCTATAAAAACCAACAACAAGAACACCCCTCTGCCTTCACGTTTTATCAACACAGGAGAGGCTTCCCAGAGAAGCCTCTGTGGTACAACGTCTCACCTACAATGAGGAGGTTACCCAATCCAAAATTGCCCCATGTATAATCTTATCGTTTTGGGAGAATCGAGGCTAATCTATCTAGTGAAAATTGTCGCTGTTGGAAAGCTAGAATTTTTGAAAAACATGTAGGACCGATTGATCATATGATCGACCGCTCCCACATGAAAACTAATTTCTCAATTTTAAGGTCAAGCATACACTCAACCTTTCCCACATAAATTTTTACTTTTCATCTTCATGCTCGACCTCTCCCACACCAAAACGCCACTGCCTTATAATTTAACCTCTACCTTATTTCTTCTGACATTTTTGCATAAAACTTGCTCTTCTCTCTCCTCTATATTGTATCTTAATTAAATTAATAATCTCTTCTACTTAATTTTATACTTTAATTAATCCACAAATTACAATTTAATCACTATACATATCCCACATTAACTCTAATTATTCTCCAACATCAATATTATCATCCAATGAAATTCTTAATTATTCTTACTCAGCCTCATTACAGAAAATCGGGATATTACATTCCATAATAAAATGATCCCAAAATTCACAATTATTATTATTTGTAGTCAAAGCTTCATTCCAAGTATTACAATCATCCTAGGCTTACGATAACCCAAAATTCAGGGTATTACATTCCATAAAAAAATCATTCAATAATCTCTAATAACTCACAATTATCATCATCCTTAGTCTAAGCTTAATGTGACCCAGAAATCTCAGGTATTATAGTTTAGGGAATTGCTCATTCCTCAAGTGTAACCACACCAAGTCCCCTTCTTTGAATACAACTTCCTTGCGTCCCCGGTTTGCATTCTTAGCATATGATTCGTTCATCTTAGCAATTGTCTTGCTTACTATCTCATGGAGCAATTTGACTTTTTCGGCTTTAGCAGCTCCATCAACATTTATGAATTCATCATGGGGCAACGGAACAAGGTCCAATGTGCGAGGGGATTGAACCCGTAATCTAGCTCGAAAGGAGTATGCTAAGTAGTTCTATGCATGCTTCTGTTGTAGGCAAACTCTATGTATGGCCATTGTAAGACCCAATTCAAGAGACGTTTCCTAACAATAATTCTTAAAAGTGCCCCCATCATATGGTTGACTACCTAAGTTTGCCCGCCGGTTTGAGGATAGAAAGAAGTACTGAAAAGCAGCTTAGTGCCCAATTTTCTTCAAAGTGTCTTCCAGAATGAACTTAAGTGTAACACCCCAACTTTTTAAGTTGGACAATTATCAGGGTATTACAGAAGACGTTTCAGAGCATTAGGTCTAAAGGGTATTTCCTTTACGATTTCCCCGTATACACAATGTGATTAAAGAATGGGGTAGTTGGGATATTACGTTACATATTTATATGTGTCATTCTATGACGTGTATTTATGGGAAAATGTTATGGGGTAGGAGTTAAGTGAGGAAAATGTGAGAAAAGTGCTGGACTGTTCACTGGCGGACGACTAAGAATGACTCCGAGGACGCCGTTCCTCGTCCGCAAGTGTATAGAATGTTGTCCCAACACTTTGGGACGACTTAGGGACGTTGTCTATTGTCTTTACAGACAAGGCTGCGTACGCAGCCAAGTTCATGAGGATGCGGGTAGCCTCGTCTGGTTTGAATCTGTCCAAATCCTGGATAGTTTTGGATGCTCGCAGACAGGTGCGGATGAGGTAAGGCCTCATCCGGTTTGCCTCTGTCCAATTTATGGACATATGCAGACGCGTGCGGACACCACAACACGTTCGAACATCGTCTGTGGACGGTACAGCCTAGACAAGGATGCCAGTTCTCGTTCGAGACCACGATTTTAGCCTTAGTAATTTTACTCTTGTGGATGAGATCAGAGCATCCATACTCGTCTGAAAGTACCCAGTTCTCTGACATTAGGGATTTAAAATCGGAAGGAAAACAACCCTGAACCAATTAAAACGTGATTCCCTGACAACGAAGAGGTCCCCCTCCAGGCACAGACCGTGCAAGGCGCCTCCAGGACCGACCAACAGGAGTTGTCTCCTACACCCTCCCCTCCTAGGCGCACCGGTTGTCCCCTCCTCTCCAGGTGATATTTCCTTCCCCTGGCATTTGCTTCTCCAGCCTTGTACTTTTTGCGTGAGTAATTAGCGAGAGGGTAGAGTTTTAGTGTGTGAGAGAAACCTCTGTGCGAGTGAGTCTTAGCTTAAGTGAAGTGTGGGTTAGTCATGGTGGGTTGAGTGTGTTACATGAGTGAGGTTGAAGGTTGGAACTATGGAGTTGGAACTGCTGTGTGAGTGAAGTGAACTGCTATCGTGGGCTCCTGGAGTGATGTCCCTGAGTTTATTTCATCGATTTAGGTAAGAAAATAGGGGTGTCGTGGCCAGTGGAGGCCCTACACCATAAGTGGGTGTGCGTGAGTTTTATGCTAGTTGCTGTTAGTTGGTTTATAGTCCATGGATGATTACCTGCTGTATTTTCCTTTGATATCTCTGCTGTAGATATTTCTGTGGTAATGATAGTGGTAGGCTTAATGATGTTCTATAATTTTCCTTGGTTATTAACTTTGTTTCCTCATTGTTGCTAGCCTTTGTTAATTGTGAAATGTCCTTCAATGCTAGATAATAATGTTGGTTCATAATGTTGTCGTGAAATGTTAAATGATGGACCGTGAGCCTAAAAATTGTTAGGAATGAGCAATTAAGACTACGACTTTTCTCTATATATAAGTGTGTGTGTGTGTGTGTGTGTGTGTGTGTGATCGTTTACTTGCTATAGTTTTTTGCTGTGTACCTAATTATCCTTGCACCGCTGCATTTGATTTAAAATCTCCCTGTGATTCTCTGTGTTGATTAAGCTGTCATTCCTTTCACAATGCACATGTTGTTCTGCCACGGGTTTGGTCTAGCTATATATCTCCATGTTAAGCATAATAGTTAACTAGATTGTAAATTGTCTTCCTTTAAATGCATGTATTGTGTTGCCATAAATCGTTCTGCCATCTCCATCATTGATACCCATGTTACATTGACTAGCACGTTCAATTAACTAGAGCTAAACTAGCATGCTAAACTAGCATGCTAAACTAACTAGGCCTTAAGCATATTAAATTGTTAACCAATTAGAATCTTAATTGTAGTTATTACCTGAGCATGTTAAGTAATTTGACTAGCGTAAATAACCAGACATAAGCATGTTAATCCACTTAGCATGCTCATCAACTTGAGCATGTTAATTATTACTTAAGCATATCAATTAGCTAAGCATGTTAACTTAGCTAGGTCCAGCATGTTTAAATGTTAATCAATTAGCATGTTCACTTACTTAAGCATGTTTGATTAGTTGGCCTTATAAGCATGATTAATTAGAGCATGTTTAATTAACTTCCTTGAGCATGTTAATTAATTAGGACCACAAAATTAACTAGTGAGCATGTTTGCATGTTAATCAACTCAAGCATGTTTAATGGATAACTAATCTTGAGTATGTAATTATCTAACCAGTTGGGTAAGTAAATTAACTAATTGAGCATGTTTAATTAACTTGGTTGCTTCTTGATGCATGTATGTTAACTAGAGCATGTTAATTAACTTAGAGAATAATGGTGGATAACTTCCTTGTATCTTCCTTGAGCATGTAATCTAACTAGAATATCTAGATATAGTAATAATTGTAACTACCCCTTGAGCATGTAAATCGACCTAGAACAACTAACTATAACCTTGAGCATGGAAATTGACTAGGATATATATATGTGCAGAATTCTAAACACACCTAACCAATTAGTTAAACTTGTTAATTAACTAGTTGTAAGTAATAACAAATTCTTGAGCATGCTAATTAAATTATGCTTTACTTTCATATGCATGTCACTTGTTGATCTGTTATATTTCCTTTATTAGTTCTATAATTGCTTTCTTCATATGATATACTTTATTCAGTGTCCCATTAATTATTACTCGTCATTGTGTGCACTTTCAATTACTTTCTTCTATATGCGCAATTCAATTATTGTTAATGTTATGTTATAACGTATCATGCATCATGTTAGGTTGAGAATGTATGGTCATGCATCATGTTAATAGAAACTGATAGGGAGTGCCACCTTGGTGGTGGTACTCATACATGCATGAGTGAGGATAAATGATGAAAATGGATAAAAACATTAAGATAATAATGGTTTCTGTGGTACTGGTAGCTTAGCCCGACACAGGAACTGGAAAAGAAAACGATAAAAATGGGAGTTATGGGGCAGATGGGTAGCGGGTCTAGTCTGCCACTACCCGAAGCCCCTCCCTCTTAGGGTACGGGAGTTCTAGTAGCAAGTAAAATGTTAGATCTAATCCACTATTCCATCACAAACGAAATCCTCCAATCTCCAACTCAAAGTACGAGTAGAAAACGAACGGATTAAAGTAAAGTAATAAACGAGTAAATGGCTTAATGAAAGGATTGGTTTGGGTGGCCCCCATTCCAAAAAGGACTAAGGAGAGGAATAACATGTTGTAGTAACCCTTTTTCCTTGTTGGGCCATTAGGGTTACATATTACTTGTGGTGTAGGTGTAGGTATGTGCACGTTAAAAGAAATGCACAGACTTAGGAGTAAATGCAAAAAATGATAATCAAATAATAAAGCAGGGTTGAAAGATTTGCACGTATGAGGATTGGGGTAGGCCAGGCTGATTAGAACCAAAGAGGGCATGGTTGTAATAAAAATGTATTCAATTCTTCGGTTTTCATTTCTCTTAAGTTTATTTAGTTACTTAGTTCTTTCATTAAGTTTCCTTATTAAATTATTTAACGCTTTTGCCATGATTTGCTAAACCCGCTATGTTTTTATAAAAGATTTTACAATGCTTCCTTGATAATTTTATAACATTTTTTGTTGTGGGTAGAAAAAAAAGGGTTTTAGTAGCGGTCCGGTTAGACGCACTCTGATATGTATTTCTTTACAAGAATTTTAAATAAAGAGGGTTGTAGTGGATTTATAAAAGTTTCAAATTTTTGCGCATTTTAAAAAATTTACAAAAAACCGGGTTGTTACATTAAGAACTTGGTATCTTGGTCAGAAACAATAGAACGTGGTACCCCATGCAATCTTACCACTTCCTTGAAGAATAAGTCTGCCACATAACTTGCATCATCCGATTTATTGCAAGCAATTAAATGTGCCATTTTAGAGAAACAGTCAACTAATACCATAATCAAGTCCTTCACCCAAAAAGTGCAAGGAAGCCCCAAAAAAATCCATGCTCACTTCTACCCAATGATGAGTAGGTACAGGCAAAGGCAAATATAAACCCTGGGGTAAAACTCGGCTCTTAGCTTTCTTGCAAATGACACACTTCTCAATGATTCTTTGCACATCCTTAAGAAGGTGAGGCTAATAAAAATGTTCTTTTTCCACTTCAAATGTTTTCTTTTCCCCAAAGTGACTCGTCAATCCACCACTATGAGCTTCACTTATTAAAGATTCTTGAAGACTACAAGATGGAATACAAATTTTGCCCCTTTTGAAGAGAAATCCATCCATAATGTAATAAGGCCCCTCGGCCTTTTTCAAACATCTACTATAAAAGCTTCCAAAGTCTTTGTCATCAGCGTACAAGTTCTTAATATAGTCGAAGCCAAAAAGCCTGGTATCCAATTCAGTTAAAAGAGCATACCTCCTTGAAAGGGCATCGGCCATTAAGTTTGTGTCACTCTTCTTGTACTTAATAATATAAGGATAGCATTCCAAGAACTCCACCCATTTGCCATGCCTCCTATTTAATTTGCCTTGGCTGCATATGTGTTTGAGAGCTTGATGGTCCGAATGAATGATAAATTCCTTGGAGATGAGGTAATATTACAACACCTCAAGAGAACGGATGACTGCATAGAACTCTTGCATAAGGACAACATCAATGCCAATACCCGAGGCGTCACACTCCACTTCAAATACTTTAGCAAAGTCGGGCAAAGCAAGAACAGGTGCATGGCATAACTTTTCCTTCTTTGTTGCAATTGTTGATTGCAGCCATTATTGTGCTGAAGTTCTAAATAAATCTCCAGTAAAATGAAGCCAATTCGTGAAAACTTCTCACTTCGAAAATGCTTCTAGGAATCAGCCATTCTTGGATTGCTTCTACCTTTGCCTCATCAACTTCCTTGTCATTCTTGGTTATAATAAACCCTGGAAAATATACCATTTTCTTGAGCAAAAGAACATTTCTTTAGATTTCCATAAAGAGTAGTAAAAAGTAGCCGGAGGTGCTCCACATGAGAAGGAAGATCAACACTGTAAACAAGGATGTCATCAAAGTACACAACTATGAACCCCCCCATAAAATCCTTACAAACATGGTGCATAACTCTCATGAACGTTCTTAGAGCATTTGCAACCCAAAGGGTGTAACCATCCATTCATACAAGCCATACTTTGTTTTGAAAGCTGTTTTTCATTTGTCACCCTCTCTCATCTAAATTTGGTGGTATCCCCTCTTAAGGTATATCTTGTAAAATATGCAGGCACTACTTAACTCATCCAACATTTCCTCAAGTCTAGGAATCATAAACCTATACTTGATGGTAATTTGATTTATTGCTCGACTATCCATGTACATTCGCATAGAACCATCCTTCTAGGGCACTAACAAAAATGGAATGACATATGAACTAAGGGATTCTCGGATATACCCCTTCTCAAGGAGTTCATTGACTTGCCTGTGCAACTCTTTGGCTTCTTCTGAATTAAGTCTATAAGAGGGCCGGTTTGGTAAAGTAGCTCCCACAATAGGTCAATTTGGTGCTCAATTCATCTAAGGAGAGGGAGGCCTTGAGGAAGTTCTTTGGGAAATAACTCTAGGAATTCTTGAATTAGGTGTTGAATAGAATCGGGTATAAATCCCAATTCTTCCAACCTTTCTCTAAATATGATCAATACCATAAGGCCTCCTTCTAATATAGATTTCTTCAGCTCCTTCTTGGACAATAAGGAGGAACCAGTTCTACTTCTCTTCATACTCTCATAGTCTTGTGCCACTTGCTCAGGTCATAGAGGGGCTAAATTAACCACTCTTTTCTTCATCTTGAAAGTGTAATAATTGGTATAGGCATCATGTTATACCCTCTTATCAAATTACCATGCCCTCCCCAATAATAAGTGGCTGGCAGTCATTGAAACTATATCAAACAAAGCTTCATCTTTATAACTTCCAATCGAGAATGGTATGCGGGTTTAGTAACTTTGATGGTCTCTTCGTCATTGAGCCAATTGAGATTGTATGGAGTAGGATGCAACATAGTTTCTATTCCCAACTTGCCCACAACATCTTGAGAAGTCACATTGGTGCAACTACCCCCATCTATGATCACAGAGCATACTTTCTCCTTGATTTTGCATTGGGTGTGAAAAATGTTCTCTCTTTGACAATCTTCCACTTGGCTTTGCATGGTTAGAGATCTCCTCTAAACCATAAGGAGTGGCCCTTCTTGTGCAAAATAAGTATCATTTTGAAGCTCTTCCTTTGTTCAAGGCCCTTCATTAATTTTATCTTCACTTTCAATCTTCTTGGTGTCACTTCAAATCAACATAATGCGCTTGTTAGGACATTGGGAGGCAATGTGCCCTAGGCCGAGGCACGTGAAACACTTAATGTCTCTTGACCATGGCTTTGTGGCATCTCCCAGTGTTTTCCTTTCTTCCACACTCTTGCTTTCATGCATCTTTAAGGCTTTGAGATTTTATCATCAATCTTTGCTTGAGGCTTGTAGGGAAGTGTATTTTTTTGAAATGATCGAGAGCTTGATTCCTTGAGCTTCCTCTTTCTTTGTCCTTCAAACTTCAAAGCCAATTGCACAACATCATCCATATTCTCAAAGAGTTGCAGCTCTACCATATCACCAATTTCCTTGTTATTTATAAATCTTGCAATGGTTTGCTCCTTCGGTTCTTCCAAAGCACATCTAATCTTTGGTATTTCAAATTTGATTAGATATTCCTCAACCGATTGTGTCTCTTTGTTAAAGATTTTGAATTTGGAGAAAAAGTTCTTGCTTGTAATGCATAGGGACTTATCTCTTCTTCATTAAAGACTTCATGGCTCTCCAACTCTGAATTTTATCATACCCTTCTCGTCTTCTTTGAGCCTTCAAATCCTCCCACCACAAACTATCATAGGCTGAAAGTTCCAAAGCTACCATTCATAATTTCAACTTTTCCCTAAACTCATAACATTCAAAAACTTTGTCAACCATTTCCAGCCAATCCAAGAAGTCATCTCCATTAAATGACCCTTTAAAAGCAGGGATAGACACGTTGAAGTGCCTAAATCATTCCTAGCACAAGATCTCCTTCTCAGACTATACAATTCCTCCACATTAGTTTCTACATACTCCTCATCTTGGCCACTATCTTCTCAGCCTCTAGTATCAATGGAGGAACTAATTCTTCTTCTTAGCCTAGGGGTTCTAGGGCCCCTCACATGTTGATTAGAAGGTTCTTCCAACGTTTGCTGTAGTTTGGCCATCATGACATAGATCTCATCCAATTGGCCGTGTATACTATTCTTGGCCTCATTTGTTGCTTTCCCGGGTTCTAGGTATGTTGGCGGGTTTGCATCTTTGTTATGAACAACATTGGCTCCACTTTGAGTAATCATCTTAACAAATCAAATTGAACAATCATAGGGTATAAGGTAGGCTAATTTTGCTTTGATACCAAATGATGCACCAAGGGGTGCAACTTGTGACAAGCAACGCGGAAGGCGGTTATCATGTTTGCAAAAATAGAATACTAACATATTGATTTTGTATCTTACTCTCTTGACCTCTAATGAGTACCAAATTTGGAAAGTAATCAACAATAATAGTTTATAATGCACCCTCCAAAAACGATGTAAATATTCATAAAGAAGCGAAAGTTATGTGAATGTAAAGGAACCTTCCCGGAAAGGCACCAATGAAACTGTTTTGAACCAAAAATGGACAACTCACAACTTTTGTGTCTCTAAACCAAATAACATAAAAATTGAAATACACAATCCTTGAAAAGTGAACAAACAATCCTCCAAATTCCATACTCCAATTCGTTCAGTAAAGGAAACCACAATAGAAACTTACAAGCTGGTCCAAAGGATACTATGTCGGCAACCTTTGACTTCAATGGATCCTTTTTTAAAGAACCTCTCCAACTTGCTTCATAGCATGAGTTCTCCTCTGGAAGGAGATGATTGGAAGACCAGTATGAGAAACCTCCCCAAGACAAACTAAGAAAGTGGTGGATTAATGGAAGACACACACACTCCTTGGGTTCACCCTTTGAAAATGGAGGCTGATTGCATTGGAGTCAACTCCAACACAAAAACTCAAGCTGAAAATTCCAAAATTCCTTCAAATGACACAACATAAAATAAAGTCCTCACAAGGTTTGCCATAAAGAGATAATTACAAAAATGTCCTTCAAATGACACAACATAAAATAAAGTCCTCGACTAACACACATAGCAGAGAACACCAAGCAACATCATTATCCAAATCAACAATAATCAATCCAAAAAAAAGGAACCATATGCAAGCATACCATGAACCAATAAATAAGAAAGCATAGAATCACATTGGTATGACACATCTTCAGCTACTGTCCTTTTAAGGCACGGTATTGGAAATGCTATCTTTTTCCTTGGGTGAGGCTGTAGCCGAGTGGGGTGCATGGACTACCCAAGTGATGAGGTGCTTTGGCCTTTCTTTGTCTTCATGGTGTGGTTCATCCTCTAGACTTTCTAATGTCACATCACCTGCAAGATAAGAGTTTGTGAAAAGATTAATAAGCTTCTTGGCCCAAGCTCCAGTAACCAGGCTCTGTGATGCATCAAATAGCTATTCCTCATGTCCATATAACTCCTTAACTGAAGAAAGGTCTCCTTAGTTTGACATACATTTCCCCGAAGGGTTGACTACATGCAAGCAATTCGTTTCAAGCCCATTGAGCAAATTCGTGGTCATTCCTTATTGCAAGGAAAGTTTCATCCCAATTACTGTGATATATTTATGTACTTATTCTTCTTATCTTCGAATGCCCATAATCATGTTGGAATCCATGCAAGAACACTATAAATTTTGAACACTCATTATCGATCCTCAATACTCCAAGTTTATCCCTTCCATCCCTGATACAAGTCTTCACCTTCTTAAGTCCTCACCTGCTACTCCTAGCTATTTCCCATGGTAATTCATGACTAGTACCATCTCATTAATCTCCCAAACTCGAAGGGGTAACTTATCCAACAATCACAACCTGTTGTGTTAAAGAGCCTGATGCACCACAAGTGCCGGTTATTAGAGCCCTTGCCAAAAAGCTTATTAATCGCTTTACCAATTCTTATTTTGCAAGGGGAGTGACATTAGAGGACCTTGAAGATGAACCAAACCATGAAGATAAAGCAAGGCCAAAGCACCTAGTCACTTGGAAAGTTCATGCACACCCAATGCCAAGCTTGCAATTCCAATACCATGCCTTATGAGGGCAGTAACTAAAGATGTATCATACCAATGTGATTCCATGCCTTCTTAAGCATTGGTTGAGGGTATGGTTGCATATATTTCCTTTTTGGATAAATTAGTGTTGATTTGGATAATTTTGGATAATGTTCATGGTTGGTGTTCTCAGCTAAGTATGTTAGCTAAGAACTTACTTTGTGTTCTTTGAGGATATTTTTGTAATTATCATTTTAGGGCAAGCCTTGTGGGGTATTATACCCTCACTAAGGCTTGTCTGAAGGTTAGCTTTGAAAATCATCAGCTTGATCTAAACCTTGTGTGGAGTTTTCTCCTTACAAACGGCCGTGTCCTTCTAGGGTAAACCCGAGAGGTGAGTGTGCCACCAAATTAATCCACTTGCTCTTGGTTTGTCTTAGAGTGGATTTCTCACACAAGTCTTCCTATTATCTTGGTCTAGAGGTGAACATCAAAAGAGGGAGATTAGAGACTTGCTGTGAAAACAAGTTGGAGCGGATCTTGAAGAATTCATTGAAGTCCAAGGCTGTCATAAGCATCCTTTGGACCAGCTTGTAAGTGACTGTTTGGGGTTATTTTTCCAAAACGAATTGGATCCTTATTTTTTGGTGGGTCTTTTGTATGCAAGTAAAGGAAAGTGTGGTCAAAACTTTATCATTTGGATCAAATTCGTGTAAGTTGTGACTCTTTTAATTTTAAATTGCAATCTGTCTTATTGGTACCCTTTTAGGGGAGTGAATTTTGCAAACGTATAATCTCTTTTTCTTCAATAATTTTTTGGTGCAATTGGGAGGATTGTTTGGTTACCTTTTAAGGGTTACATGGTTCAAGTTTTGCGTTATTTGGTTCAGAAATACGAAAGTTGTGCATCTTCCATTTTCTGCTCAAAAACTATTTTATTTATGCTACTCCGGGAAGGTCAATTTGCATTCGCAAACCTTCCACTCCATTCCAAATTTTGGTGTGATTTTTGGAGGGTACTTTATTCTTTGGTATTATTGATTGTGTTCCAAATTTGGCACTGATTGGATTGGGAAAGTAAGTTACGAAATTGGCAAAACTGGTGTTCTGTTACAAACCCGATAACCACCCTCCCCATTTGCTTGTCACAAGTTGCACCCCTTGGTGCCTCATTTGGTATCATAGCAAAATTGCTCTGCCTTATACTCTGTAATTTACATTTTGATTTGTGAAGATGACGACTAGAAGTGGAGCCAACACTGTCCATAATAAAGTTACAAACCCGCCAACAAATCAACCATCCGAGAAGACAACAAATGAGGCCAAGAATAGCCTTCAAAGCCAACTAGATGAAATCCGAGACATGATGGCCAAACTACTACTAAGGTTGGAAGAGCCATCCAATCAACATGTGAGGGGTCCTAGAACCCCTAGACCAAGAAGAAGAATTAGCACCTCCATTCATTCTAGAGGCCGAGATGAGAGTAGTCGAGATGAGGAGTATATAGAAACCGATATGGAGGAATTACATGGCCCGAGGAGGAGATCTTTTGCAAGAAATGATATGAGGCATGTCAAGATGTCTATCCCACCTTTTAAAGGGTAATGTAATGAGGATGAAATCTTGAATTGGTTAGAAAAGGTTGATAATGTCTTTGCTTGCTATGAGTACATCAAAAATGTGAAGTTACAAATGGTCACTTTGGAGTTTTTGAGGTATGCTAGTTTTTAGTGGGAGAGCCTAAAAGCTCAAACGAGAAGAGAAAGGTATGATGAAATTTAGAGTTGGAGAACCATGAAAGCTTTAATGAAAAAGAGATTTGTCCCTATGCATTACAAGCAAGAACTTTTTCTTCAAATTCAAAATATTAAACAAGGGATACAATTTAAAACACTAAAGATTAGATATGCTTTGGAGGAATTGAGGGAGCAAACTATTGCAAGATTTATAAAGGGGCTTCACAAGGAAATTAATGATATGGTAGAGCTGCAACCTTTTGAGAATATGGATGATGTTGTGCAATTAGCTTTGAAGATTGAAAGATAAAGAAAGAGGAGGATGAAAGAAACTAGCTCTCAGCCTTTCCAAAAGAATTCACTTCCATACAAACCACAAGCAAACTATGATGATAAAAACACAGCCTTGAAGGAATATGATAGCAAGGTAATGGAGGAAAAAAAAAGCAAGTGTAGAGTCCATAAGACCACAGTCAAGAGACATTAAGTGCTTCAAGTGTCTTGGCTTAGGGCTTATTGTCTCCTAAACAAGTGCATTATGGTGATGAGATATGACACTGAGGAGATTGAAAGTGAAGATTAGGTTAATGAAGTGCCTTGTATAGAGGAAGAACCTCAAGACGATACTTATTATGCACAAGGGAGGCCGCTCCTTATGGTTATGAGGAGATCACTAACTATGCAAAGTCAAGTGGAAGATTGTCAAAGAGAGAACATTTTCACACCTGATGCAAAGTGAAGGAGAAGGTTTGCTCTATGATCATAGATGGGGGTAGTTGCACTAATGTAGCTTCTCAAGATGTTGTTGACAAGTTGGGAATAGAAACCGTGTTGCATCCCACTCCATACAAGCATAATTGGCTCAATGATCGAGAAACCATCAAAGTTACTAAACAAGTCCGCATACCATTCTCTATTGGAGGGTATGTAGATGAAGCTTTGTTTGATGTAGTTCCAATGAGTGCCAGCCACTTACTATTGTGGAGCTCATGGCAATTTGATAGAAAAGTTTCCCATGATGGCCATTCTAATTATTACACTTTCAAGATGGGTGAAAAAACTATAAAGTTAGGTCCTCTTAAATGGGAACAAATTGCAAAGGACTATGAAGAGAAGAAGAAAGGAAAGGTCAAATCTACTTTACTTATGTCCCGAAATGAGTTACTAAAATGTCATCCTTATGTGATCAAGCACAAAAAAAAAAGACGACATTAACAACCAATACACCAAAACAAAGGTGTTCCCTAGAAAGTGTTAGTGTCCGTGGGAGAGAGATGTTTGCGAAGGAAATGTATATATGGCGGACAAGGAAGTGTGCACAATGCAAAAGAATTGGTATCTATGGGAGATATATCTACAAAAGGATATGTTTACATGGCAAACAATGATTGGCAGATAGTTTACAAATGATCCATAGATGAGGTGCCCCATGAAATGTTGATGTCTGCAGAAGCATTGGTGTTTGTAGTAGAAAGGTATCCACAAAGAATGTGCACGTGGCAGATAGTGATTAGTGGTTAGTTTAAAAAAGATCCATGGATGAGGTGTCCACATAGGAGGTTTGCGCAAAAGTGATTGGTGTCTGCGGAAGCGTTGATGTCCATAAAAGAATGTGCATATGGCAGATGGCAATTGGAAAATAGTTTTAAAAGGATCCACGGATGTGGTGTTCGTAGAAGCATTGGTGTATGCTGGAGAGAGGTATCTGCAAAAGGATGTGTACGTGATGGATGGCGATTGATAGATAGTTTAAAAAGGATCCATGGATGAGGTATTTATAGAAACGTTGGTATCTACGAAAGTGTTAGTATTCATGAAAGAAATATCTGAAAGGATATATGTACGTGGCAGATAGTGATTGGCAAATGATTTATGAAGAATTTGCAGGATGAGATATCCGCGGAAAGGTTGTTGTTCGTAGAAACGTTGGTGTCCACGAAAGTAAGTGTAACATGTGAACATGGCAGATTGTTATTGGAGGACAATGCGAGTAGACATCCACAGCGAAAGCCCATGCGTCTGCAACAACTGTACAAGACAGATTTTTCAGCCAAATAAACATTAGGCTTAATTGTTTTGATGATAAATGTTTAATTTGATTATAAGTTGTTTATAACTTGGATATGATTAATATCATTATCATTATGTTTAGTTTGCAATTGATCTTCACTAGAAATACCTTCTAACAAAGGTATTTACATTTGCTAACATATGTGTTTAAGTCCATATAGTTAAAGGGTTGATCATTTGAACTTAGAAGTTTCAAAGAGTTCAAAACATGAAGGTAGCGGTCGACCTCAGACAGATGTTGGTCTATTGGAAATCTTACAGAGAGCAACAAATTTCTCAATTTGACGAAGGCAGTCGACCAAAAAAGGAATCATAGTTGACTAGCAATATTACAGATTGCTTCATATTTTGAAGTAGAAGAAAAAGATTGACCAGAGTGAAGGAAGTAGTCGACCCGAAATCGGACAGAGTCGAAATGGATTTACTGAGTTGCACTAGTGCACTCGACCGAAGATGATATATGTCCACCAGTGTGGATAACCAAAGTGAAGGGTGGTTGACCAGATGCATGATGGTATCATGCAATGGTCAGTAAGCGGTCGACTGGAAGTGTTGAGTGGTTGGCCGCTATGCAGAATTTTATAAATAAAAGAGCACTCCATGAAGAAAAGAAATAAGACAAAAGAAAGAGAAATCATACCGAAGTGTTGCCAAAATCATTCCACAATATTTTTCTTCTTGATTGAATGCATAGGCCTAATTCTCTCATTCTTTAACTTGAGAGTTTATATTTTTTTAGAGTTAGACATTCAAATTGTAATTTTCATTCCTATCCTTGTACTATCGTGATGATATAAGGGTGATACCCCAAAATAGTTAAAGAGAAAAGAATTACATCCTACAATAGTATGTAAAGGCTTGATTGACGCTCGTGAAGTTCAATCAACAATAATCAGGGTGGTTATTGGTTTAAAGAATCTTCAAGGAGAGCCTTGAAACGCAGGCATAGGCAAGGTTGGTCAAACCATGTTACCAAATTGTTCTCACTTCTCTTCCCTTAACTCCTTACTTTTATGCTTTTTTTAATTGCATAGTTATTGATAGCATACTTAGTAATTGAGATAAGGAAATGATGACACTTGGATGCATTTTTTGCAAGATTTTCAAATTGACGGCTTATAAATACAAAGGATTGAGGTGAAACCCTAATCACCCTTGAGCCACAAAGTTGGTAGATTTTCTTTCAAGCTCTCTAAAGGTGTGTCTTCTACAGTTAGGATTGCGTGAAATTTGATGGATAATGGTGATGAATGGCGAAATCATGGCGTTGTTTCTAAGTCTTTGAAACGGAGTGTAGCTGATAAAGTTTCATCTTTTACTATTAACCCAATTCTTTTTTATCTCAAGGGAAGCAAATGGTTGAAACAAAAGTTGGATATTACAGACCCTATTAAGAACTTCAAGTAAGTAATGTTTGTTTGTGTTTGGCTTTTGGCCTACATCACAAAGTGTTAGGGTAAGGTAGTGTTATGATGATGTTCTGCTATGATGCCTATAGGCTGTTGATTGAGGTTATGTTTATTGCTTGTTGCATACTATTATGTTTGAGATGTTGAATTGTTGATCAATGATATGTTTATTGCTTGTTGTTTACTGTTTATCTTGGAGACGTGAATCGAGGATATGTTTACTGCTTGTTGTCTATTGTTTATATTTAAGACATTTTTCGAGGATATGTTTACTGTTATTATGTATTATCTTTATGCATGTCAAAATGTTATTATTTGTCATGTGTATGTTTCATGCATTATGAAAAACATTTTCATTAAGATAAACTAAAAGAATGAAAAACTGAAAATAGATTGAATAAACGTAAATAGTCATTGTGGGCAGGATTCAAGTTAGCTATTTTGCATGAGGTAAACCTAATATTGTCACTCTCTCCCCTAGTCTAAATTACTCACAACAACTAGACTATTAAGTGGAAGAAAAAGAAAAGAACAATGACAGAAAAAGACATTGTTTTTACAAACTGCATCTCATATTCATGTCATATATATGCATCTCTTACTAAGTGTTTGGCTCATAGATAAACTTTGTGATGTAGGTGATGATACTCTTGATGAGACATATAATGAGAAAATATGTGAAGGTTGCAATTGATATAGAATTTTCATGGGTGAAGCTAAGGTGGTGTTGTAGGAAAGTTTATATGTGGGTGAAAACTGAAAAAGATGGATTATTCTTTAGATTTTTTTTAAGTTGTCACAAAATATTTTTATTTAAGTTATGCTTTTAAATGTTTGGATTTAATTTAAATATTTTATGAATATTTACATTTATTTTATGTTGGGTTTTACAACGTTTGGATTTTAAATGAGATTTCTTTTAAGACTTCTGCTGAATTATTTTAAAGGCACATTTTTTATATGGATTTAAAAAAATTGACAAGAAAAAGATTTACGCTATGGGGCATTATAGGCGTCAACATAATTAAATGGGTTAAAAGCTCATCTTGACAAGTTGTTAGAAAAGGGATTCATTCAACCAGGTTTTGCACCATGAGGAGCATCATTGTTATTCGTGAAAAAGAAGGATGAATCTATGGGGTTGTGTATCGATTATCGAGAACTCATTAGAGTCACCATAAAGAATAAGTATTCACTTCCAATGATCGACGATCTTTTGATCAATTAAAGGGTACAACGTTATTCTCAAAGATAGATCTTAGATCTGACTATCACCAACTAAGGATCAAGGAAGATGATGTTTTCAAGATGACATTTTAAACTAGATATGGCCATTATGAGTTTCAAGTAATGCTATTTGGATTAAGTAATGCTCTGGCTGCCTTTATGGACTTAATGAAATAGGTATTCAATGTGTTTTTAGATTACTTTGCGATTGTGTTTATTGACAAAACTCTCATATACTCAAAGAGTAAAGAAGAGCACGAGAAGCATTTAAAAGTTGTTCTTTCAATATTGAGACCCAAAAAGTTGTATGTGAAGTTCTCCAAATGCGAATTATGGATTGAAAAAGTGATTTTTCTTCGTCACATAATTTTGAAGGAGAGCATATCAATTGATCTAGGAAAGATTGAAGTAGTAAATAAGTGATCGTAGCCTAAAAATGTAGCTGAAATATGGAGCTTCCTAAGTCTTACAGACTACTACATGAGATTTATAAAAGGATTTTCGAGATTAGTCACCCCACTCACAATGCTAACCAAGAAAGGTTCCAAATATTTATGGATTGATGAATGCGAGCAGAGCTTCATAGAGTTGAAAAAGAGATTGATCTCAACATCAACTATTACTATACCTTCAAGCACATTCCTTAGGCAAGAGGGAAAAGTTGTAGGCTATGCGTCTAGACAATTGAAGGATCACGAGAAGAATTATCCAACTCATGACCTAGAGCTTGCAATAGTGGTTCATGTGCTTAAAATCTGGAGACACTATTTGATAGGCTCCAAGGGTCACCAAGAGCACAAAATAGAAATCTGTCCTGAAATTAGTAATAATCCGAACCAGTAACGCTAAAACAGAATTAACAACCAATTCCCACGTGAACTTGGGCTGAAACTTGGAGGGCACAAACTTAACACATTCAAATAAATCGTGTCAAAAAATTCATTACAAAATTCACTCTTGATCTCCACTTATGGCCGAATCAACAGAACTAAAAAACTAGGGCTTCTCCTGGACTGATTTGGCGACCAGAATTAAAACAAAGAGATCTCACTCCATCAATCCAATAATTACCAAATTTGGCAGGCAGCAACTTCACTCAATACAGAATAAATCTCTATAAGAAACAAACTTTAAAAGGGTAGCGCACGGACCTCAAAACAGAGTGTCAATAGAGTGTTTCCAGCACTTCAAATAAAAAAACAGATTCAGCAGCAAGAAATAAAATTCATAGAAATTCAACTTCCACTTGGATATCACAAACAACCCTTCAAGAGCTCATAGACATTCAACCAAGAGAACAAATAGATACCAAGAGAACCAGATCTAACATAAAAACCATCAAAGAAATAGATGAAATCCAAGGAGTCCGTGAACCTCATAATGAGAGGGACGACTTGCGGTTTGCCGAGAAACAAACACTCTCCAAGGGGTGGAAACCTACTTCTATCTCCACTCCACAATCCACACCTTGAAGATGAGGTATTGGAAGAGATAGTATCCCAAAAATGCAAGGCCAAGAGGCTTCAAGAATGCCTTGCAAGGGTGATGGAGGAATCGGCGCTAAGGAGAGGGAGGCCGCGGGTTTCTTCTTTCACAAGAGAACCTAATTTTCTATTTCAACCAAAAAGTGTGTTCTTCATTCTCAAAGAGGGGTTATAAAACCTTAAGTGTTTATAAAATAGGCCAAAATACCAAAATGACCTTGACTTAAACAAATAGACATGACTTACACAAAAATCAAAAATCCCGAGTGGAATTTTTAGACTCTGTAAAATGGAAATTTGACATAGCAAACGAAAATACAATATAACGTTCAATAGCTTGTTCAAAACCTCTATATGTTGGCTACATTTGGTATGAAGGACCAAAGTTGAAAAGACATCATCCCAATTGTTGAAAAAGCCCTTGAACGTCCACACCTCAGAATGTAGGCGGAATTGGAAAACTC
This sequence comes from Begonia loranthoides, assembly GCA_022433065.1. Classification (NCBI taxonomy): domain Eukaryota; kingdom Viridiplantae; phylum Streptophyta; class Magnoliopsida; order Cucurbitales; family Begoniaceae; genus Begonia; species Begonia loranthoides. The sequence continues at coordinate 18,170,923 of CM039473.1, forward strand.
ACAATTTTCTCCAAAAGATTGCAAGACCTCCATTAGCCCAAATGGCAACTCCTCTTTGTTTATTTGATTCAAAAACCTACAAAATAAATAAAAAGTTAAAAAATAAAGGAGCCCTTGGCTTGGGCTCAAGTGATAGGAACTTGGGGCACATCACTATTTATATGGAGAAAGATGTGAAATATATACGGATCATATGAGTCTGAACTACTTTCTAACTCAAAAGGACCTAAATATAAGACAACGAAGATGGTTGGAATTGGTGAAAGACTATGACTGTGAGATCATTTACCACCCTGAAAGGACTAAAGTGGTAGCCGATGCTTTAAGTAAGAGAGCCTTGTCACAAGTTTTGTCTCTACGGCTCATTTCAAGATGGCTAGCTAAAGAAATGCATTGGTTCAATTTGAAGAATGTGCCATACGGATTACTTGAATGATTATTAGCAATGATACTTCAACATAGGTTGCTCGAGCAAATTAAGGATAAACAGTGGCGATGCTTTCATAGTTAAGGCAAGAGATCAATTGGAAGCTGGGAAAGAATCTAAATTTTCCATGTCAGAAGATGGAATTATCAAGTATAAAAAGAGATGGTATATTCCTAATGATGTTGATTTGAAAAGACTTATATTAGAAGAGACACCTTCAACCCCATATCTAATACATCCTGGTACAACCCACATGTATTGAGATTTGAAGCAACATTATTGGTGGCATGGGGTGAAGTTGGACATAGCCAAATTTTTTTAAAGATGTCTTACCTGCTAGTAAGTCAAAGTAAAGCATCAGCGACCTACTGTTACATTGCAGAAATCAATGGTGTCTCAATGGAAATGGGAGTAAATAACTATGAATTGTATAGTGAGACTTTCAAATATTGTTAAAGGACATGACTCTATTTTGGTTATAGTGGATCGACTAACCAAATCGACGCATTTTCTTCCCGTAAGAACTACATATACTTTGGATCAGTATGCATAGCTTTATATCCAAGAGAGCATAAGATTACATGATACGCCAATTTCTATAGTCTTAGAGCAAGATACTTATTTTACCTCAAAATTCTAGAGAAATATGCAAAAAGCAATGGACACTAAGTTAAATTTCAGTACAGCTTTTCACCCTTAGACGAACAGACAGTTTGAAAGAATGATTCAAATTCTTGAGGATAGGATATGTTGAGCGCTTGTGCTATTAATTTCTAGGGTAATTGGAGTAAAAACCTATCACTAGTAGAGTTCGCTTATAATAATAGTCACCAAGCTTGGATTGGGATAACACTTTATGAAGCACTTTATGGTAGAAAGTATAAATCTCTAGTGCATTAGAATGAAGTTAGAGATGGAATACTTGTTGGGCTAGATATTTTAAGGTAGATTGCTGAGATTGTTACATTGATTTGCAAAAGGATCCTTACATCCTATAGTAGATAGAAAAGCTATGTTGATCGAAAAATGAGAAAATTGAAATTTGCAGTAGGAGATCAAGTATTTCTAAAGATTTCTCCAATAAGAAGTGTGATGCGGTTTAGTAGAAAGGAAAACTGAGTTCAAGATTTCTGGGCCCATTTGCAATTTTGGAAAGAGTCAGAGAAATTGGTTATTAGTTGAACCTACCAGAATCACTCAAGCATGTGCACAATGTGTTTCACATCTCGATGTTGAAGAAATATGTTCTAGATCCATCACATATTCTACCAATGAGATCCATTGACTTTGTGATTAACCCTGATTTGCCATATGAAAAAAGGTTGATTTAAATTCTTAATACGGAAGAAAGAGAATGGAGGAACAAGAAGGTTTTGCTAGTAACCTAGAAAATATAAAAGGAAATGAGAAAGGTCTACCTGGAACTTTACAAGTAATAATTTAAATTTTGAGGACAAATTTCTTTTGAATGAGAGGAGATTGTAACATACTAGATTTTATTTTTAAAATTTGAATCAGAAATCGGATTTCCCCCAAGTCAAAAACAAATTCCCAACAACCCTAACCCTAATCTAAAGATCTAAACCTAAAATCTACCCAGCTCAATGAAAAATTTGAATTGAACTAGAGTTTTGCAACTTAATAGCTTCAATCTATTGAAAGAAATTTGAAACCAACTAGCGTTGTTTAGAGGGTTCCGGCTGGAAATCCCCTATATAAATAAAAGGCAACAAGAGAGAGTGGACGTCTGCAATATATCCATTGGAGACCCGCTAGACACAGCAAAAACAGGCAATGAACATCCATAGTTTTAATGGACTACCGCAGCGGTCGTCCACTATCTTTGTGTGGTCGATCGTATCAGTGTAAATTCATCCATTCTCAATAGTGGGGTGTCTACGTGTTAAAACAACCCTCTAGAATAGACAACCACACGTTTGCATTTTTCCTTCTGAAATATTGTTCGAGCATCCGCATGTGAAAACTCAACTCTGGTCTGGACGATTGCAACTGATGAGTATTTCCTTCATATATCGTGTCTGAGAGTCTATCTTTTGAATCCGAACGTCCGCATCGAATGATTTTCCCACTTCTCAAATTGATATTTCTTAATTTTGAGTTCTATAATTTTATCTTTTACTGCATAGACTCAATAAGCTTGTTAGTATAATTAAATACCAATTTTCAAGGGTATTTTTGATATAATAACTTAGAATATTATAACAATTAATCACATTCATCATCAAAATAAAATTACTTAGTCTCTTACATCAATAATCTCCCCCTTTTTGATGGTGACAATTACTTATTCTAAGTTATACATTTGCTCTCCCTATGTTCATGAAATTCTAAAAATAAAAACTTTAAATTACAAATTAACTTCAATTACTCTTTCTCTTAATTGTTCTCTCCCCCTTTGTCATTGTCATAAAGAAATCATTGAAGGGATTTTTATAAACATTGGACAAAGTGTTTATTGTTTTCTTGCTCCCTTTTTTGCCATATAAATACTCCGCATTAGAAATGAACATAAATCCAAAACAACTAGACACCCAAACAGAATATTCAATACCATGAAAAAGTATCTCACATCATAAAAATCAAGTTTAAACATACAATAAATCACCAAGATTTAGTCCAACCCATGTTTTACACCATCAAAACTAAATTAACATTTCAAATCCACAATCCAATAAAAAAAAAGTTCATTAATTGTACAACTAAAACTTTGACAAGTAGATTAAGTGTGAGAAGAAGGTCTCGCATGTAACGACCCAAATTTTTCATTTTCATCTTTTTGAAATATGTGTTAAATTTAAAACTTTGATAAACAACAAAAATCTTTATTAAAAATCTTTTTAAATTAAAATCATAAGTCTTTTTCTTAAAAATTCGATCGTCACTTAAAACTCATTACAACAGTCATTAAATCGTGGGAAAACTGTAGTTATAAAATCAGCGAAAACGTAACTGGAAATATTACTTAAAACATTAATTAAAGTTCAAGGTTAAAAGTGTAACATACTTAACGCACCAAATAAGGGTTAGAGCTGTAGTTAACGTTAACAAAACCTTTTTATCATTAATCCCTTACAAAATAGATATTTTCTTCTTCTCTTGAGCCATACAGCTACTCGAGTCGCGTTTCCTCCGGATACTCCTCAGGCTCCATAGGTAAGCCTCCTCTACTCCTGGCACGATCATCTCATTACCTACACCACAAGTAAGGACGTGAGTCTAAAGGTCCAGTAAGGAAATGGGGTTTATGCATTATGCTTATTCCTCTCTTTAGTTTTTTTTAGAATGGGTACCGCCCCAAACCAATCTTTTCTTATGTTCTTTATTCATTACTCATACATCGAGCGGGAAATTGGAGGAATCCATGGTGGAAGAGTAGTCTTTGTCAGCTTCAGCCACCTAAGGTAAACAGTCTCGCAGTCCTGATAAGGGAAAGGTAACGTTCTTTTAAATCCTATCTACCTAACTGGTTATTATTCTTCTTTAATTCCTTCTTCCTCACTTAGTGCATGTGAATACCACCCCAAGGTGGAATTCCCTAATTTGTTTCTATTAGAATGATGCATGATGACATGACAATTAAATAGTGCATACATGGAAGGTCAATAACAATAATTTAAAGAAATGACAAATCATTAATTGAATAACAGAATTTAAAACACACAACGAGAATGAAAGGCATGCTTGAATAAATATACGATAACTATAAAAGAAACATAGGGAAATAGAGATCGGGGCATGCTATTAAACGGAGGTTATATTTCAATTTATAGCTAATCGTACCAACAAACTAAGCAGACATGCTCGAATGAGAGACAACTAAGATTACAGTTCAGCTAATTTTTCAAACCGTTACTGCATGCTTCCTATGATGGCAAATAATAGATAATTTGGTGAGAAGCAGGATTTAACAATGTAATACAAGAATTGTCAAACAATTAATATTTGATTAAGCATGCTTGAAATAGTTAATTAAATGTGCTTGAGTTGATTAATAAAAGTTCATTAGACATGCTCGAATTCGTTAATTGAAAAAATAAACAAATAATTTAAAGATGCTAAAAGTTAAACATGCTCACATTATAATTAACTAAACATGCTTAATTAAGTATTGGTTGTTTAATCATGCTTGAATTGATTAAACAAACAAGGATAAGGAGTCAATTAAACAAGCTGTTAAACAACGAATATAACAATAGTGAAGGTATTAGCATGCTTTTAAGTGACAAGCATAACAATAGCGAAGGTATTAAAATTACAAGCTTAATACCAAGAATAAACAACAGCAGAGATATAATGAACAACATGTTTTATATAGAGAATAAATAACAGCGGAGATAAAATGAACAACATGCTTTATACAGAGGTTAAACAATGACAGAGATAAACAACAGCGAAGGTGTTGTGAACAACATGCTTTATGCAGAGAATAAACAACAGCAGAGATATAATAAACCACATGTTTTATACAGAGAATAAATCATGAACGAATAGAGAATAATCATGCTCAGAATAGAAGTTAACTATAGGACAATATTAATCCAGGTGATACTTTAAACAAACAATGTCATATATCACGAGTACAACACAGAGTCTAGTTCATTCATCCTTAGCAGTCACCGTGAAACCCTTAATCCATAGTTCTACACTACTAAGCTTAACTTCAGTGAACGTTCACCAACATTGAGCAAGTATTGAAATGTAGAAATTTAAGTACAGAAACTAGCAGAAATGGATTTACAGGAAATTGACATCATATTAAGATGTCTAAAGAATTCAAGGCAGTTATATAAATTACAGAATTTAACAGAAAAAATCATCCTAACACACGCACATGTACTTGTGGGTAGGGCCTCCACTGGCCTAGACTACCCCCAAATCCTTACCTTGGATGATGAACCCAAACACGGACAACCAAACTCCTTGCTCCCAGCTTCACCCACGCACTCTTGAAAAGAAGAGACTGAACGTAAGGAGAGAACATAGGGGAAGGATAAACAGACTGGACGCAAGAGGAGTTGGCTGGAGATTAAAAGGATGAACTTACCCTATGGAGGCAGCCGTACGCCTATGGAGGGGTAGGAGGGCAGCTTTGTGTGGTCAGGACCTGGAGGGGACCATTTTGTGTCGGGGGTGAGCGCATTATCGAATGATTATGCAACCAGTCGTCTGATTTAAATCCTGAATTATTGCAAATCTATGATTTTGTGAACGAGTACGGATGTGCCGATCACGTTCGCATGTGTAAAACTCCTTAGGTAGTTTTGCATTTACGGACGAAGAATGGCGTCCCCGCCCTGTCTGTACCATCCGCATGTGACATTCGAATGCAATATGGCATCTGCATGTAGCATCCGCACTTGTCCGAAAGTGTCCAAAAATTGGACAAATTCAAAGCAGACGCACCCTGTCCTCGTTCGCCCCCGTCCACATTCGTCTGCATAGAGACAAGGTCAGTTCATGACGCGAGGATCCGTCCTACATTCATCCCCAAGTGTGATCTAAATGTGTGTGGATGCCAATTCTCATCCCCATGGCGTCTGCAAGAGTACGAATATGCTAGATTTCCATATTCTTCACATTTTCCTACTAAACTTTCACCCTATAATATTTTTCCCATGAATACATGTCATAATTTAACAAGTATAGATACGCAATGTAATTTATAATTATCTCTAAAATTTGATTACCTCACGTATACGAGGAAAATAGTATTGGGGGATTACATACTACCCCCTTTATAAAAATTTTGGTCTCCAAAATTTAGCCACTGAATAATTCGGGGTACATAGCCCTCATATCGTCTTCCTTCTCCCAAGAGGCCTCTTTGCATGTGTGATTCTGCCATAAGACTTTGACCAGTGAAATTCGCTTGCGTCGTAGATCTTTTACTCTTGAGTCAAGAATCTGCCTAGACCTTTCATTGTAGCTCAAGTTGGGCTATACCTTGATATTATCGAAAGGGCTCAATATAGTTGCATCGCCCAAACACTTTTTGAGCATAGACATGTGGAAGATTTTGTATGCCTGCCATATAGTCTAGCAACTGTAGTTGATAAGCAACAAGTCCTATCTTCTTTGTGATGGTATAGGGCCCCACATATCTCGGGTTGAGCTTTCTCCTCCTCTGAATAGAACGACACCTTTGAAATGAGATATCTTCAAGAACACGTTCTCTCCTTTCGTCGAATTCTAGGGCTCGTCATCGATTGTCTACGTAGCTCTTTTGACGACTCTGGGATGATAACATCCTCTGATTAATTAGGGCCATAGACTCTGCTGTTTTCTACACTATTTTTGGACCATAGAGGGTAGCTTCACCTGCTTCATCCCGGCACAAGGGGGATCTGCACTTTCTTTCATACAGAGCATAGTAGGGTGCCATGCCTATAGTAGCCTGGAAGCTGTTATTCTAGGCTAACTCAGCCAACGGCAGCATCTTACCCCATCCAACCTGAAATTCTAATATACAAGCTCGAAGCATGTCTTCAAGCGTTTGGATCATCCGTTCGCTCTAGCCATCCATCTAGGGTTGAAATGTTGTGCTAAAATTTAATTCTATACCCATGGCTTTGTTGAGACTCTTCTAGAATGCTGACGTAAATCACAGGTCCCGATCCGATACGATAGAAACTGAAACACCGTGAAGTCGGATTATTTCCTTGACATATAAATTAGCGAACTGGTTTATCTTATACGTCATGGCTACTGGCAGAAAATGTGAAACCTTAGTCAACCGATCCACGATCACCCAGATTGCATCGTGACCTTTAGCTATTTTGGGCAAATAGGTAACGATATCCATAGTGATGTGTGTAATATCCCGTATTTTCCTAATTTCTAAGAAATTGTAATTTAATCTTCTTAAGTCGAAAATGATGTTTATTGAGGTTAAATACTCAATTATGTGTTGTGTGATGATTGGTTACAAATTGGAGTAATTTTGGGTTGAATTTGTTAAGGAAATTAGTGAGATTTAGGGTTGAGGACGTGGAGGATGACATTCTGGTGTCCTCATACTATGCTTTTGCGGATCCAGCAGATGCCAAAGTGCAGCATCCGATTTGAATCTGTAAGATTCTGGAGTAGCGCGGACGACACATGCGGACTGTGCGGACGTAGAAGTGCAGCGTCCGATTTAAATCTGTAAGATTTTGGAGTGTCGCGGATGACACATGTGGATAGCGTGGACGTAGAAGTGCACCGTCCGATTTGAATCTGTAATGTTCAGATATGTCGCAGACGACATATACAGATGGGGCGGACGCTAAATGGTAGCGTCCGAAATGAATATGTTTTCAATTCTAGTGCAATGCGGACGATGAGGACGCAAAAAGATCCATCCTCATGCGTCTGAAAGTACACAGATTCGCGAGAAATCTGCTTGTAAACTGTCTCTCTCCACGTTCTTCCCCATTTCCTCTCAACTTTCTCCCATTTTCTCTCCATTTTCGTGACAACCATCCCCCACCCCATACTAAACCGACCCTCTCCAGCTAGTTTAAGGATTTATAAAGGTTCATGGTGAATGGGTATTAGGTCTGGGGGGGTACGTTAAAAATTGAATTGGGAGATTATGCCAGAAATTGATTGGAGAAATTCACACCTCCGTTTTTCCAAAGCAAAGAAGGTAAGGAATTGTGTGTTGGCATTCCAAAAGCCCTACCCACAACAAAAGTATGTTTGTTTGTTAAGTAGAAGATCTTGACTTCATTGTTGTGAATGTATGGAATTTGTGTTAGTTCTTCTGTGCTTCTTTATTTAGTTGTGGTTTGGCATGTGATCATGTATTCTTGACTTCTTAATATAGGATTCTAGTTGTTTTAGTACATGTAAATCCGTTTGGAGTTTGAGACTGATTTAGATTAGCCTTAATTCAAGTTGCTCTTTATTACATGCAACTTTTGGAGTTTGGGACTGTTTAGGATTGTTTAAATGTATTGTTCTTATGATAGATGTTATATAATCATAGTAGTTCGTGGGATTTCTTGTGAATAAGTGTTAGAGAGCATGTTATAGCCTGTCTCTTGTAATTTTTGCTCAAAAAGTCAGTTTTATTACTCAACTTATTATTGGACATCATTATAGGTTAATTGAAAAGCATGAACTAGTGGTTAACAAAATTTGCTTTCATCATGTAAGAATTCTATTTCATGTCTTAATCTTCTATTCAAGCTTCCATTAGCATTATTGAAATTCGATTAACAAGCTAGGGTGTACGTATGATAGATTAACTAATCGATCAAATCGCAATAGGTGTATAGTTCGAATTAGTATGGTAAAAGCATGATATATAATTGTTGTAATTATAGTTTTCTTTTTTTTTTTTTTGACATGTTTCCATAAAATAGTTGTCATTTAAATTCCTTATTCTTATTGAATTTGTAGATAGGACTGTTAGTTTATATTTCACCATGATTTCGTTGTTTGGGTAATATGATGAATACAAAAGCATGAAATACTAGTTCTGAATTGTCGAATGTTAGTTTTATACTTCGTTGTTAGTTAAACATGATAATTCGTTACTTAGTTTGTTTAAATTTCTATTGTGTAACTCGTTGCTATTTTCCTTGATGTTGTACGTCTAATCCACTATTTAGTTTGTTTACTGTTATTAAGTACTGTGAATTCTTATTGAATGTAACTAGAATTATTGAGATTGAATAATTGATTCTGTGATAGCTTAAAAGATTGATCCATTGAAATTAGCGATTGTTTGTTACGTTGATTGCTAGAGTCTAAGGGTTGTGAATTCATGGTCTTAGAAACCCTTAAGAGATACCACATCCAAGTTGGTATTCATGATGTGAGCTAAAATGAGTAATAATATAAGTAAGGGAATTAGTGGCCGGGTAAATGGTTCGGATCTAAACGGTAGACTCGGTACACCAAATTAAGATCTTCTCGTCCATGGGATAGATAAGCTTGTCTACTATAGGGTGTTAGATGTCGAGTTTCCCCCCATTTGCCTATAGGGTGTCCTAATCTCCCAACTCGATAGTGGCCGGGTTAATGGTTCGGATCTAACCGGTAGACTCGGTAAACCAAATTAAGATCTTCCCGTCCATGGGATAGATAAGCTTGTCTACTATAGGGTGTTAGATGCCGAGTTTCCCTCCATTTGCCTATAGGGTGCCCTAGTCTCCTAACTCGAGACACGAGTAAGAAAGATGTAACAGTAAGTAAAGAACGGTTGGGTGGATCCCTTTCCGATATAAGTAGTTAGAAACATTTGTCGTGCTTTGTTTATTTTCCAATTCCTTACTAAGCCTTTTTGGGCTTACAGTGTCTACTTGTGGTGTAGGTGATTTTAACGAGTTTATTAGTCCGGGAGCAGAAGAGGAAGTGTTCCCCATGGAGGAGGCGAGTTATCCGGCGAAGTAGACCTGTGAGGCCATGTCACATGAAGGGGTCGTGCCCAGGCTAGTTGCTCACAACCGTTAGCATTGAGCCAGTGATGGAGTTTATCTAGTTGTTGTGGCACTTGTTGAATTAGAATGCAGAGACTCCTAGAGCTGGTTTTTGTGTTGCTTGCTTTTGGACATAAACAGTGACACAGGTAGGGGAGGGACATTTATTTCCGACTGACAAAATGGGTTGCTGCCTGCTATCGAACAATATGCCACGACAGCTGAGTATCATTTCTACCTTAGAAACTTGTATTCCAATTTCAAAAAATAATTTCTAGGCAATTTGTACAAAGATATCATGTGGAAGGCAGCTAAGGCCACAACATCATAGCAGTTTCAGAAAGAGATGAATAAACTACTTGTGCTCGACCAGTTAGCACACGCATATCTATAGAAAATTAACCTGAGGTGTTGGTCAAAACATAGTTTCAGTTCCGTCCCAAAGTGCGACATGGGTTTCAATAATTTGAGCGAGTGCTATAATGCTTGCCTCTTGCCAACCCGGGACAAACCAATCCTCACTATGTCTGAGATGATTAGAACGGGCATAATGTGTAAGATCGTTAAGAAACATAACAAGATGGCCGAATCGACGGATCTATTGTGTCTTAAGACCACAAAAAGCTTGCCAATCTACAACATGCAGTTTGGAATTGGTCTCAAACACCTGCAGGAGCTAATCGGTTTTAGATCAGTGATTGTAATGAATGGTACATAGTCGATCTAGACGCGTGCACCTATCACTGTTACCAGTGGGAGCTGACTGGAATCTTATGTGTGCATGCCATCCCATGCATGAATTTTATAAGGACTTTAGCTGAGGATTATGTGCATGGATGGTATCATCGGGACACATTTATGAGGATGTACTCCTACTTTGCCCGACCTACCTGTGGCCACCACATGTGGCCTGAAATGAACCCGACTCCAATTCTGCCACTGCGGTTAAGAGACTCCCAAGTAGGCCTAAAAAACGAAGAGTGCGAGGGGCGGATGAGCCCGTAGCCGCACGGTACTTAGCAGGAGACATGTCCACATGACATGCAGCCATTGTCATGATGTGGGCTACAATGTCCACTCTTGTCAAGGTGGATGCTCAACCGCTAGCATGGCAAGTGATAGTGGCAGAGTAAAACGCTCACACGACACCTTCATGGGTTTTACCATTGTTACCGATATGCATCTGCTTAGATTGTTATGCTTTCATACTTTGTTCTCACTATGTGCATTTTGTATGACATAGTATTACTTTTTTGTTTTGCAGGAGTCTGTCGCCCCACACCCGCATCCTTAACCATGGGGGGTTTCTATGAGTGCTATTCTATTTGTTTAGGAATTTCCATGTGTTGGAATTGTGATATATGGTGCAAAGTTTGAATATTATTGTGATATGTCGATCAGCTTCTTTACATATTCAAACTAAGGAAAAATAGGCGTCGCTCGGCAAACAACCATTATAACGGACGTCCCTCACAGCATAACGGACGCTCCTCATAACATAACGAAAGTTGAAAATCACCGAACGGACGTCCCTCATATTTCAGATGTTTGAATCTGCCTTATTTCCTTTAGCGATTGATGAGCCCTCTGGATAACGGACGTCCCTCATAGCATAATGGATGCCCCTCATAACATAACGGACGTCAAAAATCACCGAACAGACGTTCATCATATTTTCGGACAATCGAATATTCCTTATTCCTTCAGCGATTGATGAGCCCTCAAGATAACGGATGTCCCTATCCGTATAACGGACGTCCCTCGCTGAAGAATGGATGACCCTCTGCATGTTTGGGGCGTTCCTCGCCCACAAAAACAAAGATACAACATTGAATTTGTAACAAACAAAATCAAAGAACAAAAATACAACAACATTCAACAACAACCACTAACCATAGATACAACATCCCAAACCAAAACCAATAACCTTTCTAAAAAATATCAATTCAGCCACTTTTTAAAAGTTTTTTCAATTCTTGCAATTCTTGTAAGTTTTGCATTTTTTGTGAATTTTGAAGTTTTTGCGGCTTTTGCAGATTTTGCAAAATCTGACGGTTGTGCATCTTGTGTAGTTGTTGCCTGCGTGCACTGGATATCGATGACCTTGAACTGCAAGTCGAAGCTCATCTCGACATGAGTGGAATCCTCGTAAAAGTCATTTGGTTTGTGCGGGTCGTGAAGATTGAAGCCTTGATGCGGACACTCGACAATCACCGACATCCCTAAAGGGCACGAGGCTTGAAATATGCCATGGTGGCTGCAATTGAGAGGCGGAATTAGTTTGTTATTTCATTCAAATCGCAGGGTGGAAAAACATACCGCTTTGTATCTGTATGTGCCCGGACAATTACAATTGCCTTCAACATCATCAATTGATATCCATACTGTGTGTGCACGTCAATCGATGACATGAAACAATCCAGGTCCGGGTGTATCTGACATAAAATCCATATATTATATGAGGAATAAATATTGTATGAATAAATACAAGTGTTTTACATTGATCCAACCAAAAGTCAACAGTTCCTCCCTCGTTTGAACCTCAAGTATCTCCTCATCTTTTAATGCCATGCACTGCATGTTAAGAACATGATTTATTTATATATTTAGTTAATTTCAATAACAACATCTTATAAATTGGTTAAACATTCTCACCCAGTCCGCAGCTCCTGATTGCTTTGGAACGAGGAGGGTTGTTATTGAATAGATATCTTTACCCTACAAATCGACAACACGACGTACAACATACAATCACAACTAAGAATAATTTTCAAATTACATTGTTTTTTACCTTGGACCCGCAAAGTAGAGCACATGTCTCCTTGTTATTCTTCGTATTTACCCATGCCAGTGCCACGTACTCGTCCATCAATTTCACAGGCTGCAATGGAAAATCAATGTAAGTGTAAATTTATCACATTGGACAAAACCAAATTGAAAACATACCACTTGCACTGTTGGCCTTGGAACCACTACCATCACTGGAGGACCCGTTGCCAAAATCTTCTGAACTTTGGCAAGGGTTGGAGGAGGGGATGGTTGCTTGATGATAGGAGACCTGCACAATTGTAACACATTGTTAATCAACAATACTAATGCATATATGGAAATGGCATGTAAGCTAAAATACATACTGGCATCCATCCAGACCAGCATCAGAAGATGCAAGAGAAGCTGATGGAGGAGCTGGCTGGGCTACAGGACGAGCTGACTGGGCTTCTTTCATTTGTGGTATAGTGGCTTGAATCTCGTCAAGTTGCCTTTCCTATCTCTCCAACTTGGCAACAAGCCACTGCCACCTCTCCTCACTGATCAGTACATAGGACGATGACTAAGGAGGGGGAGGTGCATCTTCCATCATAGGATGAACAAAATCGTCCTCCACCTCCACGTGATCTGACGGTTGTGCATCTGATGTCCACGGAATTAGTGCAGTGGACATGGAAGGAGGAGGTGCAGCTGATGTTGAAGGCAATTTTGTAGCTGACTTTGATGGAGGAGGTGCAGCTGACGTGGAAGAAGGAGGTGCAACCGATGTGGAAGGAGGATGTGCAGGCTGAATGGAGGGAGTGTCTGCTCCTTTGAATACCCACGCCCCTCCTAGTTTGAGCAGCCCCATCTAAGCCAATGTCACTTGATTGTACATGTTAAGTGCTTTTTCATTGATTCGTCACTCCATGGGAGGGACAACAAATCCGCAGCTGTCAACGATATGCTAAATGAGCCAATTATAAGGGAGATGCTTCCTTGTACTCTTCAAGATTGCATTCATTTGATGCATAATGACATATGCAAGGTTGTACCTCTTCCCATTGTAGAGCTTCTCCATCACATAGAGATCCATGCTAGCTGACATGGTCTCTATGTGCATCACGAGACAAAACTGTGTAGGTGATCATATGATTTGCTTTAGCATTTAGATCCTTTGATTTGGGCTGGGAGAAAGATTCAATGGCCATAGGATTGCGAGCCAATCGCTTTAGCAATGCCAGACCTTCACCTTGTTTTACAAAGTCGAGGTCCTTTGATACATGGAAATACTCCTCTGTCGGCCTCTGTGGAGCATCCAATAAGCTCATTCAACTCATTAAGAGTTAGCCTAATATGTTTCCCATATAGAAAAGTCCTCAGCTCACTATGGCTGTCTAACTCCAAATTTGCGTAAAATAATTTCACAACCATCTCACAATAATAACCCATCATTGTGCACAATCCATATAGACCAATGCGCTCAAACATTTCCTTTAATCCAAAATAGCGAACGCATTGAAATCTACCTTCCTAGATATAATTACGGCACAAACTATAATGTCATTGTTTGGAGGAGGCTAAGCTGAACACCGCGGATTGTGCCTCTATAGACATGCGTGCGCAACCTTTGGGATCGGAGGGAGCCACTTTACGCTTCTTCAACACTTGCCCCGCCTTTGACGCCATTTTTCGCTTCAACAAACGTGAGGATATTTCTATGAAAGTTTGAGTTGATCAGGGAAAGACGAAATTCCTCTCTGCAATATCTAGGGCAAGGGACGCCCTTCATGAATATAAGGTAGATTAGGGTTGTCCGTCGAGAGGAAAACACTGTCGTTTAGCATTCAGAGAATGACATTCAAGAGGAAAACAGGCTTCCGTAGTATTAAGACGGTACTCCGTTATGGCCTAAACGATGTCGTCTTAAGACAAGCAACGTTCATTGAGGGCAAAACGACATAGTCTTGGTATACAAATGTCCATTTCTGGGTGAGGGACGTCCGTCATAAGTGAAGCAATTAGCACATTTTATGCCTTGCACGTGACCCATATAATTTGGAGTCAATCCTAGCCATGGATCTAGATAAGGGATGTCCCTCACTCGATCCAACGGCGATGGATTGTTGTCCTCTATTGCCTTTGGAAGATGCCAGATTCAATCCTGATCGTCAATCACTATAAAGGACATCCCTCGTTTAATCCAACGGCCCTGGACGATTGATGTGCCCCAAATCCCTGTCACTTGAGCCCGAGCCAAGGGTTCTTTTATTTTCTAACTTTTTAATTATTTTGTAGGTTTTTTTGAATCA
>CM039473.1:18195760-18493669 GCA_022433065.1 Begonia loranthoides
AAAGAGTGAGGGAAAAATAGGTGAGGTGCATTTGTGCACATTTTAAGAGTTGCGTTTTTCTCTTGGTGAATATTTTCTAGAATATTCGGTTTCTAGAAGAATATTGTAATTCCTATTTTTCATAGTGATATCTTTTTGGACTCGGTCCCCGTGGTTTTTTCCTGATTTGGGTTTCCACGTAAAATTCTTGGTGTTTATTTTTCCGCTAATATTTCTCTTATTTCTTGTGAGATATTTTTATTGGATCGCATCTGCTATAATTGATTATTTCAATTCGCCATATTATCCGTATTTTTCCTAACACTTTTCTCTACTCCATGATCCCATACAATTCTGTCCCTCTTTTTAGGCTCTCCACCTTTTCTCTTTCGAGATACGCGTGCTATTTTGTAATTTTCCCTCATCCAGTTTGCTCTCTTTTTCTTCATTTTCATCGCTTTCCAACACAAAACCCAGAAGCTGTTTAGTTATACATCATTAGCGTTTCCCTATTATGTTATTGTTTCATTCATTTGAGGAAGAAGACGATCTGTAGAAACCCCGTTCTTGATGAATCATTCACCGCAAAGACAACATTATGAATCATTCAACATTTCCACAGAACAGTTTCTTGCTTTACTTCCTCTGTCTCTCTCTCTCTCTCTCATCCCCACTCACCCTGCTTAACCATTTCATGTAAGCTTTCACCATAATCATGGCATAGTACCGCATGCAGTTTGGATGCTGTGAGAGAAGAAATTGAATATTGTAGGACAAAAACTCCTCGAAAATCTACATTAAGAGTGAACCGATTCTGTATTATTTTATTGTTCTTCATTTAGACGAAATAATGGGTATTGTTTTTTCAACACGATTTAATGTTCTTCTCATGATTATCTCCGATACCACTTGTCACCTTTTTATTTTCCGCGTCTTCATTTTCTTAACTTGTTAGTGTTTTCATTTTTATCTGCTCTCTATTTTACAACTTATATGATTAGAGTTTAAAGATGGTGTGCAATTAAAAAGATCGAAGGCTGTTTCTGCACATTAATGGCGATGGTGATTGATGCAGAAACATAAGGCATGATGGAGTCAACGGAATCATGTGTCCCACCTGGGTTTAGGTTTCATCCAACGGGTGAAGAGCTCGTCGGATATTATCTGCAAAAGAAAATCGCTTCCCACAAGTTTGATCTTGATGTTATCAGAGAAATAGATCTCTACAGAATCGAGCCATGGGATCTTCAAGGTATGCTCAGTAATATTTTCTCATTCTTCTCTACCTCTCTTTATGCTTCAAGTTTTCAGTTTATCGACATACTTTCACTGTAAATTCTTATATTGAACGATACACTTAGTTAAGAATTCGATTCCGAAGAAGATAACCTAGGATGTCACAAATTTAAGAGAATATGTTCTCCATTTTTTTGAAAATATGGATCTAAAAAATGATTCGAATGGGTGCAGAGAGCTGTCGGATGGGTTATGAAGAGCAAAATGAATGGTATTTCTTCAGCCACAAGGATAAGAAGTATCCAACAGGAACAAGAACAAACAGAGCAACAATGGCGGGGTTTTGGAAGGCGACTGGGAGAGACAAAGCTGTGCATGATAAAAGTAAGCTGATTGGGATGAGGAAGACTCTCGTGTTTTACAAAGGAAGAGCACCGAATGGACAGAAAACTGACTGGATCATGCATGAATACCGGCTCGAATCTGATGAAAACGGACCTCCACAGGCAAGTCTCGTTCCTCTCTCTCTCTCTCTCCCTCTCCCCTCTCAAAACTTAGGTTGATGGTGAAACTTTTAGTAAAAACATTATAAAAAGGATATTTTAAGTTATAAAATAGGTGTTACAAAATCGAAGAATTCTTCTTTACTTTCTTCTAGATGAAAAAGAAAAACAGATAGACAAGTGTTTCGTGGTACATGCATTAACTACATACTTTTCTTTGTCTGGAAAAGACGTTTCTGCAGTCTTGTTTAGTGTTTCAGGTGTGATGAATACAACTTCCTGAAAGACTGATTTTCAAATATTAAGTTTTTATTATTTTTATCTCTCCAAAACAACTTTTAAGAAAATGTTTGAGCAAACCAAGCATAGTGTTTACACGTATTGTTTGTTAGACATTTTTCCCAGCCAATGATAAAAGAATAAAAAGACTGGATTACATTGCATTGAAAGAAACATAGAATGAGATGAGATTCGAAGAGGGTGCAAAGTTGTTGTTAGAGTTATATTGACCCAAGTTCTTTTCCTGCCAAGCCGAAAAGCTCATGGTGCAAGTAGAAAATTATGGATATTTTTACAGGGATATGTGATGGTGGACCATAGATCCCCTCAATGGCTAAACATTATCCACCGTGAGGATACATGGGTGTAGCTCATGGTATACGAACCTCTTTTAGGCTTTTATACATTATTTAAGTCACAAAATTACTTATGTGCTGTCATGGTCCGAAGACGATTCAAGTCACAAGTGCTGGGTTGAGCGATTGGACCTTTGAAGAGAGCCAGATAGCCTAATTCAAAGGCTTTAATTCATGGTCCATGACAAAAAACTTAGGTTAAATGTAAGTCATAGTACTCACTAGATGACCTGATCCATATAATAATTACAATAATTTAAAATGATAGTTCAATATAATTAAATCTCAAATAATAGATGTTAAAAATCAAACAATAACACAAAAAAGAAAAATACAAAAGTTGGGACACTAAAATTTACAAAGAAAACCCTATATGTAGAAAATTTACTATAAAAAATAAAAGTACAACTGATTTTTGTGAGTCAAGCAATATATATAGTGTAAGATAAAACCCTAATATGAATATGGGTCCAATTGGAAATTGAGTTATATAAATTTTAGCAATCTCTATCTTGACATGAATCTTATATAAGAGATCAAAACTCAGTCTTCTAGTCTAGTCCAAAAAAGAATGTGCAATACTAAACTCTAGCACTCCCCATCTTCAAAATAATTTTATTACAGAGTGAAACTTTCAATCTTTATTCAACAAATTCTCCACCTTTTCCCAAAAAAAAACCCCAAAAGGAAAAACTTAACAATTGATACAAATTGTTTAAACTTTGAGCGACATACTCGTGAAGATATTTCATCTACTCCTCCATGGTATCAACAAATTATTAGAATCATCACAACTAATTGTATCTGAATATGTACAAATCTCCTGAGTAGAATCAACAATCTTGAACAAATTCAATACATTAGCAACTAAATTAGTTTTACCATATCATGATGGTGGTTGAGTTTTCCTCTTGGATCTGCCTTTAGTGATATAACATTGACATGAAACTCAAACTATAACATCTCGTAACCTTTTTACCGTATAAATTTTTTTGATATTTTAAAACACTTATGTGAGGGAATGCTAGAGTAAAACAAAGTGGAAGTCTTAACTATATAAAACACAGAGTAAACGAAATGCAGAAGTCTTTTACATTTAAATACGACAATCCAGTAGTTTAAAAGCTATTTAAATAAGCACATGTAAAACATTAACTTAAAACAGTTTCAAGCCATTAAACACTTGAAAACTCTTAAAATATTTAATTACTCTTATTTCATTTTTGTGAGACATAACCCCCAAGGTCAACATCACCAACAGCACAAACGCTCAACCCGGCAATACCCCATCAGCTGCATCCTCAACGAGCTTTATCCAATCATTGGCTTCTTACCTACATCACATGACCTAACTATGAGCTTAAAGCTCAGTAAGCAGTATAAACATAAAATAAGACATGCAACTTTTAAAGTCCATATAAAGTTATATGTTTTCCATTTAGTTTTTGTTTGTCTTTTACATATTAGTTTCTTTAGCCTGTTACTATAATATATTTTGTTTCTATGCCAGGCGTAATCAACCGGACCACAAAAACAACTATTTGGTTATCTTTGGTTTCTGTGCCGGACGTAACCAATTAGATCACAAAAATAACTATTTACTTCTCTTGGGTTTTTGTGCCGGGTGTAACCAATTGGACCACAAAAATAGCTATTTACTTATCTTTGGTTTCTGTGCTAGACATAACCAACTGGACCACAAAAATAGATATTTACGTTTATTCATTTTCGTGTTCTTTAGGTTCAAGTACGTTTATTCATTTTTGTATACATTAGGAAAACAATGATGCAAGCATACAATTCTATCTAATATGTCTATCTACCGTATCCTTAAAACATGATCTATTCTTAACTAAGGAACTGAACTCAGGTCTAATAAACATACAATTCACACAAAAAAATCAACAACATATCATGTAAAACACAAGCATCAAACAAAACCTAATTCTCGTGATGTAGGTCCTTTCGGACAAAACACATGCAGTACCACTTACTTAGATTCCTTAGCTTTAAAGAGTTAGCACTTAAAGTCTTTTCTCCTCAATAACTATTTATCAATCAATAATAGTTTACCTATCAATAATAATACTCAAAAAATTATTTTTGTCAACAAATTACATATCTTTAACACCTCGAGGAATATTATTCCCAACCACTACTTAACATGACATAGTTTTACTCTCCATAATTCAACAATATAAAACCCAACTATAACAATATTAGTCTTATCGACACAACCCGTTACATTTCATGCAACCAAGGTAATAACAATTTTCAAAATCACTGTTTCAACCCAACAACTAATCCAATAACCACATATCCTTACAGAGAGCAAAACATTCTTCAACGTCCAACAGAATACAATTTCCAATTCTATCATCCAACTATTCAACCCAACAGTTAATTCCATATGATAATAACTTAAACCAATATCATTAAGATCATTCTCAAGCAATATCCAATGTAAAGTGACTTACTCATGCATACAGTGCAATACCCAAAATGAAGACAAAGCTTACCTTCAGTTTTCCTTCTCTTAAAACTTCTCTCGGTCGCTTCTGTCAAACTCCCACTTCCTTCTCACCTTCAAAACCACAGCAGCAATTCGCCACCCATACAACTTCTACTTTTAAGACTCCAGAACCTCACAAAACGTAGCAACCACCTCCTTGTCTTTCTCACATCTCCCCACTTTCACTCTCTCAGTTTCTAACTCTCTTGACCTTCTCTCTGACAAATCCTAACAGAAGTAAGGTCTCACAGTTTATCTCGGAACTACTTCATATAAGAACCCTCATAAACACTAGAACCCTCTCTACCATTCTCATAAAATTTCAACAGAGTTTCCCCACAGTTTTTCCCTCACTGTGATATTCTCGTTCTCCTTCTCCTCTATTTATAGGCTACCACTGAAACTCTTTAGCGTCCAATGAAGTTGGAAGGCCAAGGGAAGGGACGCTTCTTCATCCATAACATGTCAAACGTCCAACTTAGAATCTTCCAGGCAACAGTTTCCGTATTCAGGTGACTCTCCAGATCGCCAGTCGATCGATTCCCCATTGGACGATCAATCGCCAAATCCATATTTTACAACGCAGAGAATTGCCGGTCGATGACACCATATTATTTTAATTCTTCAATGCTAGAATGTCTATTTTCCATTAGGGATGTCTATTCCTCACATGTTCATGCAGCATCCGTTATTCCATCATTAACGTCCGTCAGCCCCTTCGCTGTAAGGGACATCCGTTCCACAACAAGGGACATCTGTTGCCTTCATATTTTAGACGTTCGTCATTTCTAAGAGACGTCCGTCATTTTCTTTGCCATGAGGGACATCCGTTCCTCACATTAGGGACGTCTGTTTCCCTTCCAACGACGTTGTTCACATTATTACGCTAAACACTCGCCTTTAACAAAGGACGTTCGTCCTTCTTTAAAGGACGTCCGTCATAGCTTCAAACGATGCCGCTTCCTCTTCATCTTTAGCATCCATTCCTACAAGCGATAAAGGATGTACGTCTCCCCCAAGAGACGTCCACCATCCCTATTTTCTTCCTTTATTTATTCCTTCATTTTCTTATATATACATATATATTATAGCGTCCTAATGCAACTTCTCCTCCATATATATATATATATATATATATATATATATATTTATATTAATATCTATATCCTTCATAAATCTCTTTTCCAAACTATTCAATCCTAAATTTCCAAATTATCCAAATCTCAATTTATCCCTCCATAATCAAGGTACAGTCCATAATTCCTCCTCCACTATATTTTTTACTAAAGCTAATATATCCATACATATTACCAACTCTATTATTCTCAACAACTTAGGTATTGTAGCTCACTATTTTCTAAATGTATTTTCCCTTGATCAATATCTTAAATCATCCAAGTCAATTCCAATAATTCCCAAATCATCCTCCTAAGCTTAGTATGAACCTAATTCGGGGTATCATAATTTAATTCTTCCAAATATGTTTCTCTTGACCAATACTTTAATCGTCCATTTAAGCTCCTAATACCCCATAATTATTACATAAGTCGTATGCTTAGCATAACGAAAATTTGGGATATTACACAAACTGATATATAGTGACGACATCTCCGTGAGCATTTAAGCTAGTCAAACATATAGATTGTGATGTAGATCTTAATCCAAATTTAAAGTTTAGCTAATTACTTGATTTTTGGTGAGTCTTCTCAAACAAATCTCTAGAATATGGGTTAAGAAACGTAGCAGCTATATAACCAATAATAGTAGAACTTCCGCAACACATAAATTAGTTATCTTTCTATGTCATTTCAACATAAGAAAACACCTCTATTGATCTTCACAACTCTATCTATAGTAGTGTACTTATACCTTCCAAATCTAGAGTACTTAAAGAGATTAGATTTTTCTTCAAATTGGGAAGGTGTCACACATTATCAAGTGTCCCAACAACTCCATCAAACATTTTGTTTATGATTGTTCCGATACCAGCTCTCTTACAAGATGTGTTACAATTCAAAATAACACTGTAAGAACAGTCTCATATGTTGAAAATTAATTTCGACTGAAACACATATGAAAATGAACAAGCTGAATTCATAACCTAATTTTTGAAAGACTTTGATTCATTTATACACAACTAGAAGATCTCCACTACCATGATCTTTTTGCGCAGCATTAGCTTCACTGAACATCTCTGTTTGCTTTCCTTTCTGATAAGTTGCTCTCTCATTCTTATTGTACAATTTATAACACTTAGATTTAATGTGACATTTCTTGCAACAAAAATTACAAATCTTATAACGGTTCTTTGACTTTGATCTGTCCTTCAAACCTTGAATATTATCACTATCATTGTTATTAGACTCTTATGTTCTACTCCAAACAATGATGCCCACTACTTGAGACTTAATCCAATAACAATTTGCTTCATGTTCTCCTTTGCAAATAAAGCACCTTAAATTTCTTTCACAATTAGCGTGTCTTGAATATATAAAATAGTATCTCTGAGTGTACAATGAGAAGTAGACAATGAACACAATAAAATCAACCCTAAATCCTCTTTATCATATTTGCACTTTATAATCTATAAGTCAAACAAAATTTCTTAAAAGATAGTTGAGTGATAAACAATAAATGTACCTTTCATCATACATTAAGAATAAAGTCATTGTTTTATATGCAACTTGCTAATTATGGTTTTCATTATATATAGTTGCTCCAATTTTAATTAGAATGGAGTGATTTGCTAGTTAGGGTTTTCGATAAATGAAGATGCATTAAAGATAGGGCTTCTCGATTCTTACGTAATTTCTCATACTTTGTCCAAAATGTGTCATTTCATAAAAGCCCAACAAAACATCATACAAGTCCATCTATGTAAAAACAACTTACATCTTTATCTACCGTAACGAAAATATCATATTATGATCCAATAAAGGATATCATATTTCAAAGAATCCATTGTGCTGAAAAATTACAGCTTCAATAGAATATCCAAACCCAAAAATTGAGGCACATAAATCTCAATAGAAAACAATGCGAGTTTGAATTACCAAAATAGAATTACGCAACCCAAAAATATCGATACCCTAAACCATAACAAAATCAACTCCAAGTTATGTGAACAAATCCACCAAAAATCAAATCTAAATTCCAATATATATAATCAAAACTAATAAAACTCCCCCAAATAAGTAAAAACTTCCTACCCAAAAAATGTTGGCCAACAAATAGATCAACGTAAAAATTAAGTAACGTACTACAGTGAGCACAACATAAGAAACAATTTGAAGATGTAGAGCAGAGAATTACAATGCGTTGTACCACACAAACACATAGATTAGAGATCCTTGTAATCCGACTTATCATTCGGGGTAAAAGACGAAGCTTTTTGTCATCCAACGAAGAATAGTGAAATAGGGTTCAATGTGTGTTTGGCTTCAATGGAGAAGATGGTTGGAGCAGATAGCGGATTGAGTTGGAATCTTTCTAATGGAACTTGAACAATAATAGACGATAATGATTGGAAGGCTTCTGCTGGAGGCTTATTGGTGTTTAGCAGCTTCTAAACAGAGGAGATAGATTGAAATTTGTGAAGGAGAGGCAATGGTCAAGACAAAACTACTTCTAATTGGCAGCCTTGTGCGGTGACTTTTACAAATGAGAGGCAAAGCGACAGATTCAAGAAGGAGGATGGAGAATGTCGTGATTTCCTTCTCTTCTTTGATCAGAAATGGCAGCAGACTGTTTCTTAGGGAGGAAGCCAGGGAGAATTCAATATTTCGACAAATATTGAATCACGAATTCAACAAACTCTTAAAACCTAAACTTACATACTAATTGTAAGAAATCAAATAATAATATAAAAAGAATAAAAAATTTGGGACGTCAATATTTATGTGGAAAATCCTAACAAGAAAAACTACAGGCATGGCAAAAAATCAACTATAATTAAGGTACAATTGAATTTCGAGACTCAACACAATGTATATAGTAACATAAAAATCTTAATTCTGAATATTAAGCGCTGCCCTACCCAATTGGAAATAAGGTCATACAATTAAATATTGTGCAAGAAAAGAAATATGTCACATTAGTATAAATTATACAAACTCAGAGTAAAAAACAAAAGTAATAAAATCAATTCTCACCAAAGAGAAATTACCACATAGAATGAAAGAAAATAAAAGGGGACTCCATGACACTCTATCACTTTTGGTCTTGACCAATATGGTTTTGTTAGAAATCTAAACCTTATTCAAAACATCATCTCAAGATAACTTTAATTTGTGAGCACTATTTTGATTTTTAACCCCTATGGTTCACTTTTTATCACTTTACAAAAGATTATCTATCTAACACGAAAATGAATTACAAAAATTAGAATTAAGCACCAGATAATTGAGCTTCATTAAATGCAAAAAATTAAATCTAATTTTTATTTATTTAGAACAGTGTCAGATTTTACATATACCTTGATTTTCATAGTGAATTTATCTTCTTTTGCCAAAGTTTTTTTCCGTTTGCTCATTAAATTTTTAATCTATGTTTTTCTTTTTGATATTGGTATTTGATTTTTTTTTTTGGAGTTCTTGTTGATAATCTCTTACCTAAGGATGTTTATTTTTGGCAGGAAGAAGGATGGGTTGTTTGCAGAGCATTTAAGAAGAGAACAAGCTGTCAAACAAAGACCATTGAAGGGTGGGACTCGAGCTACTTCTGTGATGAACCTACTGGCTTTGACCGAACCGAATTTTCCCCTCAGAAAACTCAAAATTTCACGTGTAAGCAAGAGAGAGTAGCTGATAGTGTAAATTTCTTGCACTACTTTGATAATTTTGTGCAGCTTCCTCAGCTAGATAGTCCATCTCTTCCATTGATGAAGAGCTCGAGCTTGATATCCTTGATGTCGGACAGCAATGAAAATACAAACAATCAGCAAAGAAGAAAGTTAAACAACTTGAAGAACGTGACTGATTGGAGGGCTCTTGATAAGTTTGTTGCTTCACAGTTGAGCCAAGAGGATAGGTTTGAAGGAGATGGTGAGTCGAGCTTTGAAAATTCATCAATGGAGTTGTTGTTACTGAATGGAAGGGAAGATGGGCAAAAGTTTAGTACGTTCTTAAATGGTGGTTTAGACTGTGATATTGGAATATGAGAAACGAAGAAGGTTTTTTAGATTGGAAGGTTTTTTTAAGGATGTGTTTGATAATGATTTTAGTCTTTAAAAAAAATCAAGAAGTGACGTGTTGTGTAAATGTAATATTGCCGAAATAGTTAAACATTGATATTGGATGTGTCATCCTATGCTTAGAACTTGCCTAATTGAATGAACATTGATTCGTTTAAGCTTGCTTGTTATACGACATACTATAACTTTGAAAAGTTGAAGTTCTTACATTAATCTAAATGAGATCCAACCAGAGTTTCACAATAAAAGATGATACATCATTCTCTTGCTTCATAAATAGTTGTAGCAGAAAGGGGCAAGGGAGAGAGAGAGAGAGAGAGTATATTGAAAAGATGAGTCATTTATCAAATCTGTAACCATGTATGAGGAGTGTTTTGACATCTTCCACCGCCCTTGAAGCGGAAAGATGGCTGTGATCCATGGCGTACCCGCCCAAAGAAACCTATTATTCGTCTGAAATACACGTCCTACTCAATGAATGCAAAGGAAGCAAAGTTGAATAAACATAAAAAAATTACTCCTTTGGTACATAGCACATGCACTGTGAGGGTTATCAGCCAACCATTAGTTCTCCTCACTCAAATGAAAATTGGGGTAACTGGTCGACTGAAGCTTGCTTCGTGGAAACAATGATGAGCATGATAGCACGCAACAGTTGGAACTCCCCTCTTTTTACATGACCTACTTTTTTTTCCGTGCTATGATTACGTCCATACTATCTCAAGAGGTTACTAAAAATTCTCTCCCGCAATAGAGAGATGGAGAGGAGCTTAACCTCAAAGGACATCCCACTCAGATGATATATGTAAAATAGAGAGCGGGAGAGAGAAAGGGTGGGATGAACCATCGTGAAAATTGTCACAGAACAAGACCGTCCAATGCTGTTGAGGAAGGCAACATCAGTTTGATAATAATAAGTGAGAATGTTATTGTAGGATTGTTATAACTTAAGAATAATAGAACGAATTAAATTCTTTATAACCTTTTCTCAAATTAAATCTAACCAGAGAAATTAACAAAATAACTACTGTATTAAGGAATCAATGACAAGTTAACCACTGAACAATTTTTACTAACAACTTAAACACTGAACTATGAATGACGTAAACATCGCTATTAACTTGAAAGAAATGACTCGACCATATCGTTTTAGAGAATACGTAGTGGAAAAGAGCTAATATCCGTGGAAAAAAATTACAAGAACTCGTGATTTCAGAAACTTTTAGTGGAAAAGAGCTAATACCTATAGACAATAGATTTGAGAAAATATTGTATAAGTTGATTTTAATATTTTTTTAGTTTTATAATTTAGAAGATTTTATAAAAGAATATATATAATGTTTTAGATATTGTATGATTTATAATTTTTTTACTGTCCATGGGAAAATCACAACTTGTCTGTGTTTTTCCATGAAGAAGACAATGAATTTGTTTCTTATCTGTAGAGGAAAGATGTAAAGAAAAGATTACTTTTCTCTGAGAAAAGTAATCTTTCCTGAGTCCTATTTCAATGACTCACTTTCTACAGCGGAAAGTTATCTTTCCTCTTTCCTCTGTGGAAAGTCATCTTTTCTTTGCGGAAAGTTGACTTTCCTCTACGAAAACTTGTCTTTCCTCTGTGAAACGTTGTCTTTCCTCTACGGAAAGTAATATTTCCTGAGTCCTATTTCAATGATTCATTTTCAATAGTGGAAAGTCATCTTTCCTCTTCGAAAAGTTGACTTTCCTCTATGGAACTTCATCTTTTCTCTGTGGAACTTCGTCTTTCCTTTGCGGAAAGTCGTATTTCTCTAAGGAAAGTAATTTTTCTGAGTCTTATTTCAATGACTCACTTTCCGCAGTGGAAAGACAACATTTTTTTTAATGAAAAATGTATCTGCGATGTTTACTCCGTTCTTTTTCATAGTTGAGTGTTTTATTTGTTAGCGAAAGTTGTTTAATGGTTGACTTGAAATTGATCTCATAGTACTATGGTTGATTTGTTAATTTTCCATCTAACCAATTTGCAACACTTTCGATGATTAATTTCTTTTAATCACAAGCTATGTACAATCACAAACAATAAACCAAATCACAAGTACATAGAGATAGAGAGAATAGTTTGCAAACATAATTTATTGAAAGATGTTATCAAATTAAATCTTTCCTCAAATGAAATTTGCATTATAATTGGAATTTATGTGTTAGGTTACAAAAAAAAATATTCAATGGTTTGTGGACCTTATTACTTGACGGGTTAGGGTTGGAATAAAATAACTTCTTTTCATTGTCTACCCTATTCCTCACTTTGCATAAAAGCCAGTGGCTATTGTGGAGAAAAGTGAGAAATGATAGAGAGAATTCAAACAAAACAATTGTGAATCGGAGGTTACAAGAGACGTGCTAGGATTTTACGTCTGTAATTATGGTAGGTAAGACTCCTTGTCATCCAACTATGAAATATTTTTGGTTAAATTCAGAATTTTGAAGAGAGATTTGGATTTAAGACAAAAATATTTTTATACAATGTTGGATCAGAGAGTTTGGATTGTAGACCGACAAAGTAATGAAAAGATCGTCAAAGTGAGTTCTGATAAAACTCAAATTTTAAAGTTTTCTTCAAGTTTAGGGTTCTAGATTGAAAATATGGAATTTTTAGTTTATGAATAAAAAGTTGATGGACGTAAATCATAACTTTTGCATGAACTTGACATAGATTAAGTCTGAATTTCACAATTTGGACCGTAAGATCAAATGGAAATCAAATGTAATCAAAGATCCAATCGGAAAGTCAATGTTTTCAATCGACCAGACTTTAATGTCTGGTTGATTGAACATGTTTAACCGATGGACCAAACCTTTTGCCGATTGGTGAATTTGTCATTGTGGTTGACCTCTTCCATCTCCAGTTGACCACAGACTTGTTTTCAAAAACATGTTTAAACCTTATTCTTTACTAAACTTTTGTGGGATTGTTTTTGTAAGTCCCCGAGTTGGTTTCTATCTCGGTTATGAATTCCAACTATTATTTTGAGAGTTTAAAAGGAACTGATGATGATATTATGATTAGGTACCTAGTTTTGACTACTATATTGAATTTTTTGGATATTAGATTCTAGTAGCAATATAACACCCAAAAATTCTAGAACATGAATTTCTACTTAAAGAGTTGTATTATGAGAGCATGTTGTATTTGTAATACCCTGATTTCCTGTAATGGAACTAAGTAAAAATAATTGGAAAATTAATTGGGTGTAATAAGATTATTTGGATAATTATTGAACATTTATTCAATGATATTATTAGAAGTGGCTAAGTGTGGATTTCTGTTAAAATGTAAAACGTAAATTATTAATGGATTTTAGAGAAAATGTTAATTTGTGAAGATTATTGAGGGAGTAAATTATAAATTGTTGAGGAATTGGTTAAGAATTTATGAGGAATAAATTAAAAAGGAAATGGAATTGAAATAAAAGGAATAGAATAAATGAAAGGGAGAGGAAACACGACGTCGTTTGGGTTATGTTGGACGTCCCTCAAGGGAAAATGGACGTCCATTATAGAAGATGGAAAACAGGTGGCATCGTTTGTTAAGAGCAAATAGAAAGCGGCATCGTTTTGATGCGAGGGACGTCTCTAATGGACAAAGGATGTCCAAAATAGAAGTAATGAGAACAACGTTAAGATTTAAGTGGGACGACGTCGTTTGGAACAAAAGGAGGACAGACTTATTGAGGAACAGACATCCCTTATTGAGGAACATACGTCCCTCATAGAGAAGAATGGATGACATATGTGAAGAAGAGACGACAAATGTGAATAACGGACTACAGATAAGAAACATCGGACAAATTATGGACCCTTAGATGAGGCCTAAGAAATATCAGATGAATTGTGGACCGTTAGATTAGCAAGGGTGATGTCCATTATTTATAGGAGACCTCCATCGTTGAATCAAGGATGAGGCCCCGTGCAAGGCATGTGAAAATCAAAAAGAAAAATGGATGCGTTTTAAGACCGTCGAATGAGAAAGTGAATGAAGTAGGACCATAGGATTCGCGATGAGGGAACATCCCTTATGGAAAACAGACATCCTTCATAGCAAATTGCATGTAGAAAATATTACAGTGAACTCTGTGAATAAAATTGGACGTCCCTTATGGAAAACAAACATACTTCATAGTGAATTTCACATTTAATTTATGGGTGAGGCAAATCGTGGCGGTGATGAAATCTTTCAAAAAAGAATCTGCTCTATTCCAGCAAGCATTTCAACTTTTCTTCTACGAGCATTTTGACATTTTGATTTCATAATCCTCCTTAAACGATAAGATGGTATATGTGGCATTTGGATGTGGTGCCAGTTAGGAGTTGTTGGAGAATGTCAAGGATGCTGAAACATCTGAAGGAGATTTCTCTCCTTATTAAAATGAAGACAGAAGTAAAAGAGGTGGACATTTTTTGAATTTCCTTATAGAGAAAAGAAAGAGCGAGGGAGAGAGGGAGAAAGGCACAGAGAATGTGAAGAAGAGAAAGAAAGTTGCTGCTTTTGGTGTGAAGGGAAGTGTACGACTATAAGAAATAGTCAAGTGGGATAAGAAATAGGTGTAGTTGGCCAGTGCAGGCCCTACATCAAGGGATTTTGTTTGGAGTTGATTGCTATCTTGATTCCTTGCTGGTAGTTGTTAATGTGCTGCTATGTTGATTACTACCTTGTCGAATGATTGATTGCTTCCTTGGTTACTTCCTGCAAATTGTTAGTATATTATGAATAAAAGAAATCAAATATTGTCATGATAATTGGATAAAAGAAATAGGAAGATTGCCATCTGTAAGAATGCAAAATGAATTGTTTTGTCAAGTTTTGGGTGATTTGAGACTGCCATGTGTTCTTGGTTTGTGATACTGAATTACGCATGAGTTGTCTATTTGCTGTGAAGTATTGTGATATTCTTGGTCTTGTTAGTCTATGTTAATTACAGTGTGATGGATAACTTAGAAACTTCTTGTGATCTGTTGGTAACTGTGAAGTGTTAGACATAAGAATTACTTTGAAGCATAAATCTGTCAATTAGTATATAAACTGCTCTTTGTTTAATTTAAGCATGCATTGTATGGTTTCAATAATATGTTTCCTTTTGTATACTCTATACATTGTTGTGAATTGTATATAACATGACATACTTGCATCACGCTTAGGATTTATGAAGATGTTGACATATGCATGTCATGTTAATAAATGTATGAGTAAATGTAAATAGACATGTAGGGGTTCGGGAGAAAAGGTGACGGTCCATCGATGGTAACACCCCCAATGGATGTATCTCCTCCCACATTGGGAAGGAGTGACGGTTAAGCCACATGGACCATAGGATGTATCATTTCTCTTGTACTATAAATCCCCCACGCTTGCACAACACAAGAGATTGGTGAGGTCATGGTCGTGACACCACTAATGGATGTATCTCCTTGTTGAAGTGACGGTTAAGCCATATGACCATAAGATATATCATTTCTCTATAACGAAATGAAAAGGAGGAGATAGGTCGTAACGACCCAGATTTTCGTCACTTTTTGAAAATGCTTAAAAATTGGAGAAAACTTGTCAGAGCGCGCCTAATCTAGATCGCTACCAACCGTTCATAAAAACTCGTTATAAAAATAATTTATTCAATAGAAAATGCGGAAGCGTTAAAATCTTGTATTTTAAAATACTACGGAAGCGTTAAAACAAATCATTCATTTTAAAATGTTGTTGAACCGTTAATAAAATTCGTTTGAGAAAAAACTAAATAATTGAAATACACTTAAATTAGAATTTAGAAAACTTAATTAATTAAATTACAATCCAATTATATCTTACTGCTCGTAACCTGGCCAACCATAAGCTCGCTCGTGCAAATCCCTCATTGACTGCTTCTTCATTGCTCAAGGATTTCCGCGCGTCATGTGTACAATTTTGACGAACCCAGAACAGAGACAGCAGCAACTTCAACTCCAACAGCACCCAGTTCTCCAGAGAGCTCCTGATCCTAGCTTCAGTCTCCAACTCTTCTTTGCCTCGGCCTTCAGCATTTTCCAGAGAAGAGAACTCTCACTCTCCGTCTGCTCCTTTTATCCTGCACCCAAGAGACAAATACACAACCAGAAGACAAGCCCCCAATTTTCCCCAGCTTTTCAAAGGCTGTCCCCCCACGCCTTGTACGTTTCTAGAAGGAATGATGGGTTGTCTGCATAGGAGGCAACAAACCACCCCAACTGGAAGCTGGACCACTGGCCTCTGGCTGGTCCAGTCTCGAACTGGTTGCCACTCCAGCGCTTCCCACCCCTGCGAAGACCACAAGCTCAATCGCTGAGGTCCAAATGTCAACCAACAAACGCAACAAAGGGGGAAGGGAGAAAGCTGACGACTTACCTCGTCCCGTCGTCGAAAATCGTGACCCACGAAAAAACGCCCACACCGTTCTCTAGCTGGGACCCATGCCAACGGCCCCACCTTGCCTGGATGTCGCGCACGCCAGACCCATCGCCATGCTCGCCGTAGTCGTTGCTCTCTCGCTCTCTGGCGCATTCCCCGCTCGTCGTCCCTCCTGCTCCCTTGTCCTGTCTTGCGTCGACTAGAATGGCCGAAGGCCATTTTTGGCCTTCAGCGAAGAATGGCCTGCGGGGCATTCTTTTAATGAACTAGACCGGTTCTAAATGAACCCGTTCAGTCAAATCTCAATTCCAAAATTCATCTATTCCCATTTTAATTTAATATTTTCATTAATCCAAATATCCAATTAACTTTAAAATACCCCATTATTAATTTAATTGATCAAATTAAATTAATATTCCCTAATTTATCATTTCTAACTCTATCCTATTCGTTAGTTTTAAAATACCCTTCAATTGATTTAATTTAGCAAATTAAATCTAATTTATTTCTTATCACTAAAATACCCCTAGGCCTATCGCTTATTATATGCCCTCTGTAATATCTCGATAATTAAAATATTGGGGTATTACATAATTCCCCCCTTAAAATAAATTGTCCCTGAAATTTGCCCCTTAACAATCACTATCTTCCCGTCCAGACCCTTTACTAGCTACCCAATTGGTGTGCTAGTTGACTCTAGGCTTCGGCTCGATACTAACCCCTCTCGGATTGACGTTTGCCTAACTCTAGCTAATACATCGGCTTGACAACGTCCAAACTCATCTCTTTGCACTAAAGTCGATCCAACTATCGAACTTACTCTTCCACGCTTCTGCTGCGCTACTCTATTACCCATTTACCCCTCTTAGGTTTCTAACCCGTTTGTGCTTCCCAGTCTATGTGTGAATACTAGTTCCCGTTCCCGTATCCATTTCCAGAAATCACTTTTGAAACTTTGTTTCCGTTTCAGGTTATGATTCCGTTCCCGTTTCTACCTCGGTATCCATTTCGGTTCCCATGATCGTATACATTCTCGTATTCGTTTCCGTTTCTGCTACCATTCCTAGAAATTTTGTCTCCGTTTCCGTTTCCGCTTCCATTTTTGGAAGTTTTATTTCTGTTTCCGTTTCCGCTTCCGTTTCTAGAAACTTCTTCTCCATTTTGGTTTCCATGCTCATACCGTTTCTGTATCCGTTTTCGTTATCCGAGGTTTTTTGTTTTTGTTCCCGTTTCCAGTTCGGTTTATGTGCTCGTATGTTGAAGGTTCAATTGACTCTCCAAGCTACCATACATAATCCCATTGACCCTTACCATTGTGTTTACCCTTTATCTACCCATTGTAACCTCTCCTATTTTCTTACACTTTTATCTTTTACGCTTTAATTTATCTTTACATCATTCTTGACCTCTGGTATAGCAGCGATGGAATAATCCGAAAGCCTGCTAACCCTTGATCGTTCTTTTCATCGTTTGCCTCTGATATAGTAGCAATGGCATAATCCGAAAGACAGCTAATCATTGACCGTTATGTTCCAGCATAATCCAGGAACTGTCCCGGCATAATCCAGGGACCTTGCAATCGATATGAATAGCAATGGCATAATCCGAAAACTTGCTAGCAACGATGCCATAATCCGAAAGCTCGCTAATGACCGTGTCCATGAAGGACTTAATGGCCTCATATCATATCGTTGCTATTGTCTTTTCTTTAACTTACTTTCATTTTCTTTTCTTTACTTTTTCTTTTCTCGTTCCTGTGCCAGGCTAAGCTACCGAACCACATAAATCTTTATTAAGAGTTTTGCTTTTGTTCACTTTTTATCATTTCTTAATTCACTTTTGTTGCTCGTGATTCGTTCATTGTTTGTGCTAGACATTGTGCATGATTCTAACTCGTTTAACTATCTGACTCCATTTAACCCTATGTCCTTCCCACTTATTATCCCATTTAACCCTATGTCCTTATTTTTAGACTCCCTCAGAGCTAAACATCCTGCATATCAAAAAAATTTTCCAAACAGTTCCAGTATCTTCTACCCTCTATTACGTACCATCATCTACAACTCATTCTCTACTATAGACTCATTCTCGTTACAAAATAATCTTAACTAAATAAAGAAATTAAAGCGATCAAATTAAAGTACAACCGATCAAATTAATATACAAGCGATTAAAGTACTTGCAGTCAATGAAAGATTTCTATGTCGAGGCATGTGTTGGTAGACAGGCTATAGTTTCAGTTTGAATTTTTTACAAAAAATCATTTTAGAACAAGAGAAAGACTTGGTTTTAAAAACGATCAGGACAGTCCATGAAATCATTTTTAAAACTTCTGCTCTAATACCAATTGTAACAACCCGGATTTTTGTAACTTTTTGAAAATGCATAAAAATTAGTGAAAGCATGTCAGAGCACGCCTAATCTAGACCGTTACCAACCGTTCGTAAAAAACTCGTTAAAAAATCATTTATTTAATAGAAAATGCGAAAGCGTTAAAATCATGTATTTTAAAATACTGCGTAAGCATAAAGAATTTAAAGGAAGTAACTGAACATTTAATTACAACTTAGAAATTAAATTAAGTTACAACTTCATTATAATTTACTTCTCGTAGCTTGGCCAACCACAAGCTCGCACGTGCAATTCCCTCATCAACTGCTTCTTCATTACTCGAGGATTTTCGCGCGTAATGTGTACCTACACCGCAAGTAAGACGTGAGCCCAAAGGCGCAGTAAGAAAATGGGTTTATGCATATGAAATGCCACTCTTTAATTCTTTGGAATCGGTCCGCCCCAAACAAATCCTTTAATTACGTTTATTAGGAATATTACGTGTTTTAGGAATAGCTGTATATGGAGCATGGAGTTTGGGGAATCCTACAGTTTCTAATTAATTACGTTAATTAGGCTTGTAATCCCTACAAGGGAAAAATTAATGTTTTTCCTCACTCAAGGCGTGTGGCCATCCCGCGGTGGTTTTTCTTAATTGTTTCTATCGTTATGAGCCTAAGGCTACCCTAAGGTACATACAAGAGTTCATATAACAACTATAGTGGGTATGAGAATGCACGACAATAACATACAAGGTGAACCAATAATTAAATCAAAGCAATACATTCAAGGATGATGGTATGCTTGGATTAGTTTATTTAACAACTCGTTCATTAGTTATGCTAACTAGGTTATTTAACAGTTAGTTAATTAGTAATGCAAGTTCATTAGCGGTTGGTTAATTATTCGTCGAATTCCATGTTTAGGAATTTAATTAAACATGCTAATTGGTTACTCACAATTTGGTTTCACTTATTAAACTAATTGTTTTGAACATAACAACTACAATTCACACAGAGCTATTTAATATCAACAGGGAATGCACACGAACAGCCAAGCATCGAAAACATGTAGACACCCACTATCACAGAAAAACATGATAATCTAACATACTACACTATCAACACAAGGAACACAACATCCGAAACATACAATAAGGAAAACAACCAATGATTCACAATAGAATTTCATCCAGTAACAACAAGCATTTCCATCATCAACCTAACTTACTAGTAATTACAGTGTAGTATAAATAATCAACAAACAAGCATAGAAACATATAAACTCTACCACTCACGCATATACTTGGGGTATAGGGCTTCCTCAAGCCAAGACACCCCCACGTCTTACCTCATGTCTTTATTGCAGTTGGCACTTAATAGTTATCCTTCTTCTCTTCCTATACCTTCATCAATCCATAACATCACATCATTGCTAATCACTAATCATTAATCACAACATTGACATCATTAGTTCAAACCTAATCACCTAACGTTTTCCATCGACTTATTTCTAACTGTCCCAATAACAACTTAACCAACTCATTTATCAAGTAGCATTAACAATTAGAAATAACATAATTAATTTCTCACAACAATAATCCAACAGAGGCTAAATGCAATAATTATTCCCATTTCTTTATCATTTATAAACCAAGTAGGAAAACATTACTTTATCCAATATTTCAAAATCATCCTCTAAACTAATTACTTTATCATAAACAAAACATAACATTCCAATTACTCTCATGGCTTGTAGCTCACACAACCGATGAAGTGTTTACCCTTACTTCAACCATCACAGAACATCAATAACAGAGCATCAACCCATTCACAAGACATAACCGGTTGAGTACACATTCAACACACACACACACTTAACAAGAGTTAATAGAGACATTATCAAGTAAATTCTTTATCCAACCATTATAACAAGTATGCATAAACTTAAACATCCAAGGTAGCAGAGAGGAGATCTATCTTACCAACATAACAGGACTCTAGGAGCGTCACCTCGGCCATCACCCCTCCTCACGGCACTTCAGCTCACGGATGACAACTCCAAAGAACCCAGCTCCCTCACTCAACTCTACCGGCTTCTCTCGGCTGTCATTCCTTTCCAGAGAGCTCTC
This sequence comes from Begonia loranthoides, assembly GCA_022433065.1. Taxonomy (NCBI): domain Eukaryota; kingdom Viridiplantae; phylum Streptophyta; class Magnoliopsida; order Cucurbitales; family Begoniaceae; genus Begonia; species Begonia loranthoides. The sequence goes on from CM039473.1 coordinate 18,216,676, forward strand.
CTTCTCCATCACCATTTCTCCCCCTTCTCCAGCCCTTTTATCCTGCACCTAAGAGACAAATACTCAGCTAGAAAACAAGCCCCAACAATTTTCCCCAGCTTTTCAGAGGCTGCCTCCCCCATGCCTTATACATTTTTGGAGAAAAGGATTGTGCTGTCTGTATAGCAGACAACAAAATCCACCCAAACTATATGGACCATTGGCCTCAGGACCGTCCAGCCCGAACAGGAAGCCACGCCAGTGCGACGAGATGAATGCCGGAACGCCCACCCCTGCATCCCATCAAATGCCGCTGCACTAAGCTTCGCCGAGCATTGCAGTCTCCGTCCGTCTCACCGTCGCAATCCCATCGCCGAGCACCACCCGACGTTCCCCCACCAGACCCGAGCCCTACCCTGCCATGGTCCCGACGCCAGTTGCTCTCCCATCGCTGGACGACAAACATCGTCGAGTTCCTCTGCTCGAGCTCGCCGCACACCGTCGCCTCGCTCTCCACAGTCCCGATCTCTCTCCCTCATCTCTCCCTTTCTCCCCTGTCTCCCTCTCGTTCTCATTCTAGTCCGCGAACAACACACGAACATAGAATGGCTTGGCCATTCTGTGTTTTAATGAGCTGAACCGGTTCAGTCCATTCCAATACTTAATCCCCTTTATTAATTTACCCACTTAATTAATTAACAAATTTATATCCATAAATGTATAATTCCCCCTATTAATTTAATTTAGAAAATTAAATCCAAATTTATTCCTTATCATTAAAATACCTGTAGGCCTAACGCTCCTAATACGCCCTATAATATCACGATGATTAAAATATTGGGTTGTGATTTATTTAAATTAAGTTTTCTTTTCTTAATTTGTAATTTAATGCTAGTTCATTTCTTTTAAAATATTTATGCTTCTGCCATGATGTTTACTTCTGCAAGAAATATTTTAAGTGTTTCTAACAGCCCGACTTGTACTCTAATATTTCTTTCATAAAAGCTTTGAATTTTAATGCATTTTAAAAAGGGATTTATGAAGAAAAATCTGGGTTGTTACAGTTGGTATCAGAGCAGAAGTTTTAAAAACGATTTCGTGGACTGCTCTGATCATTTTGAAAACCAAGTCTTTCGCTTGTTCTAAAATGATTTTTTGTAAAAAATTCAAACTGAAACTATAGCCTGTCTGCCAAGACATGCCTCGATGTGGAAATCTCTCATTGACTGCAAGTACTTTAATAGCTTGTCTATTAATTTGATCGCTTGTACTTTAATTTGATCGCTTTAATTTCTTTATTTAGTTAAGATTATTTTGTAACAAGAATGAGTCTATAGTAGAGAATGAGTTGTAGATGATGGTACATAATAGAGGGTAGAAGATACTGGAACTGTTTAGGAAATTTTTTTGATATGCAGGATGTTTACGTCTGGGGGAGTCTAAAAACAAGGGAGACTCTGCCCAAATTTTTGGAAATAGGACCAGGTAATAAGTGGGAAGGACATAGGGTTAAACGGAGTTAGATAGCTAAATGGAGTCAGATAGTTAAACGAGTGAGAATTATGCACAATGTCTAGCACAAACAATGAACGAATCACGAGCAACAAGAGTGAAGGCAACGAATTAATAAATGATAAAAAACGAACTAATTGAAAGTGAACTAAAGGAACAACCAATGGTTAGCAGGCTTCGGTTAGAGGATGCCATTGCTACTATACCGAAGGTCACGAACGAAAAAAGGGAAATGTAACCGAACTAATCGAAAGTGAACAAAAGGAACAACCAATGGTTAGCAGGCTTTGGTCAGAGGATGCCATTGCTGCTATACTGGAGGTCACGAATGGAAAAAGGGAAATATAACTAAACTAATCGAAAGTGAACTAAAGGAACAACCAATGGTTAGCAGGCTTCGGTCAGAGGATGCCATTGCTGCTATACTAGAGGTCGCGAACATAAAAGGGAAATATAACAACAATTTAAAACATAAGAGGTAAAAAGAGAAATGAGCACGGTATGAGTGGATGGCTCTCAAAGACAAGTAAACGCATTTCAGGATGGGCGAGATACGCCTATCATTGGGAAAAAGCCCTAAAGGCAGGATACGCCAAAGGAAAAAATATCTACTCGTGTTTGGGGACCATTCCTTTTACCTTGCAAAAATTAATGACCAATAGGATTTTCCCTAGCCAAGTAACGACCATTGGGCCTTGACCTTTGGGAAGGGATAGAGAGAGTGTTGTAGAGCCAAGACGAACGACCCAAGCATATAAACACTAAATTGGAAACGAGAACAGAAACAAAAACCTCGGATAACGGAAACGGTATGAGCACGGAAACTGAAACTGAGACAAAGTTTCTAGAAACAGAAGTGGAAACGAAAACAGAAACAAAACTTCTAGAAATGCAATCAGAAACGAAAATGGAGACAAAATTCAAGAATGGAAGCAGAAACAGAAACGGATACAGGAACGCGTACGATTACGGGAACCAAAACGGATACCGAGACAGAAATGGGAACAGAAACAACCTGAAACTGGAACGGGAACGGAGATGGAAACAAAAAAGAATTTTCCAAAGTGATTTCTGGAAATGGATACGGGAACGGGAACAGGAACGGAAACTGGTATACACACAAAAACTAGGAATCACAACTGGGTTAGAAACCTAAGAGGGGTAAATGGGTAATAGAGTAGCGCAGTAGAAGCATGGAAGAGTGAGTTTGCTAGTTTGATCGACTTCAGTGCGAAGAGATGAGTTTGGACGTTGTCAAGCCTATCTATTAGCTAGAGTTAGGCAAGCGTCAATTCGAGAGGAGTTAGTATTAAGCCGAAGCTTAAAGTCCACTAGAACACCAATCGGTTAGCTAGCAAAGGGTTTGGACGCGTAGGTAGAGATTAATAAGGGGCAAATTTTGGGAATGAAATTTATATAAGGGGGAAAGTATGTAATATCCCGATATTTTAATCATCGAGAAATTAAAGGGCGTATTAGGAGCGTAAGGCCTACGAATATTTTAGTGGTAAGGAATAAATTTGGATTTAATTTGCTGAACTAAATTAATAGGGGGTATGATACATTTATGGACATAAATTTTTTAATTAATTAAGTGGGTAAATTAATAAAGGGGATTAAGTATTGGAATAGACTGAACCAATTCAGCATGAACCAAACTGGTTCAGCTAATTAAAACACAGAATGGCCAAGCCATTCTGTGTTCGTGTGTTGTTTGCGGACCAGAACGAGAAAGAGAGGGAGACTGGGGAGAAAGGGAGAGACGAGGGAGAGAGATTGGGACTATGGAGAGCGAGGCGACGGCGTGCGGCGAGCTCGTGCGGAGGAACGGAACGATGTACATCGTCCGACGATGGGCGAGCAGCTGGTGTCAGGACGATGGCAGAGTTTATATGTTTCTATGATTGTTTATATGTGTGCGTGAGTGGTGGAGTTTATATGTTTATATGCTTGTTTGTTGATTATTTATGCTACACTGTAATTACTAGATAGTTAGGTTGATGATTGAAATGCTTGTTGTTACTGGATGAAATTCTGTTGTGAATCATTGGTTGTTTTCCTTGTTATATGTTTCAGATGCTGTGTTCCTTGTGTTGATAGTGTAGTATGTTAGATTATCATGTTGTTCTGTGATAGTGGGTGTCTATATGTTTTCGATGCTTGGCTGTTCGTGTGCATTCCCTGTTGATATTGCATAGCTCTGTGTGAATTGTAGTTGTTATGTTCAAAACAATTAGTTTAATAAGTGAAACGAAAGCGTGAGTAACCAATTAGCATGTTTAATTAAATTGCTAAACATGGAATTCGACGAATAATTAACCAACCGCTAATGAACTTACATGACTAATTAACTAACTGTTAAATAACCTAGTTAGCATAACTAATGAACGAGTTGTTAAATAAACTAATCCAAGCATGCTATCGTCCTTTAATGTATTGCTTTGATTTAATTATTGGTTCGCCTTGTAAGTTATTGTCGTGCATTCTCATACCCGCTATAGTTGTTATATGAACTCTTATATGTACCTTAGGGTAGTCTTAGGCTCATAACGATAGAAACAATTAAGAAAAACCACTGCGGGGTGGCCTCACTCATTGAGTGAGGAAAAACATTGATCTTTTCCTTGTTGAGATCACAAGACTAATTAACGTAATTAATTAGAAACTGTAGGATTCCCCAAACTCCATGCTCCATATACGAGCTATTCATAAAACACGTAAGTATTCCTAATATACATAACTAAAGGATTGGTTTGGAGCGGACTCATTCCAAAGAATTAAAGAGTGGCATTTCATATGCATAAACCCATTTTCTTACTGGGCCTTTAGGCTCACGTCTTACTTGCAATGTAGGTACACATGACGCGCGAAAATCCTCAAATAATGAAGAAGCAGTTGATGAGGGAATTGCAACGGTGAGCTTGTGGTTGGCCAGGTTATGAGAAGTAAATTGTAATTAAGTTGTAACTTAATTTAATTTCTAAGTAGTAATTAAATGTTCAGTTACTTCCTTTAAATTCTTTACGCTTCAGGAGTATTTTAAAATATATGGTTTTAACGATTCCGCAAATTTTTTTATATTTCCGTAATGTTTTAAGTGTTTCTAACGACCTGACTTGCACTCTAATGTTTCTTTCATAAAACCTTCAAATTTGAACGCATTTTAAAAAAGGGATTTACGAAGAAAAATCTGGGTCGTTATATAGATTCTTCTCTTAGACAGACTACATAACATGCATTGAGCATGAACATTGCATTTCATTCTTTTATTGTTGAGCGTTTGACTCATTATTTTATCCTGTGATGTAGGTATGTATGAGATATAGTAGAACAAGTCAAGGATAGTTAACGAAGGATTTGCACGGGCAAATCTTGTGGCTAGCTAGGCTAATGAATGTAAAAGAAATGGCTTGTAAAGGTTTTGTAAATATATTTAAATTGAAAATGGAAAGAAGTTATTTATTGTATTCTAAAATGCTTTGTTTTATTTATTTAGTTTTCCGCTATGCTTTGTAAAATATTTTTAGAAAATGTTTCTATTTATCATATCTTTTAAAAAGAGGGTTTTAATAATGAAAAGTCTTCCACTGTTTCACAAAAGAAAAAGAAAAAGTTTTAAATTTTACACTTTTTTAAATGTAAGAAAAACCAGGTCACTACAGTATTTTAAAGTTGATATTCTCGTTGAAGAGGTATTATGTTTTGATGAAAATGTTAGTTCAATTGATTGTAATTGAGTATGTTTTTTTTGCTTAGAAAAGTTTAGTGCTGAAATTTGAAGGTCAAACTATATTGCAAACGCCCTCGAATGTTGACAATTGAACTCGTCTCGAGAGTGGGTGTTCGAAGGATTTTAGACATCTGGACATTGAACTCCTCTCGGAAGTGGGCGTCCCAATGATGAAATATCCTTCAAAAAATTGGTGGGTGAGGTGTGGTCGTTTGAAAGATGAAAGGTAGTTGATTTTCAATAGCTGAAGTGTAAAAATTGAGTATTTAAAATAATGGTGAATATTTAGAGAAGCCCTTTATGCGTGCTGGGTGTGGTCACACCTTAGCTAAGCTGATGCCTTAGCCAATTCAACTTGTGACACCTCAAAAGTATCTCTTTCACCTCACACCTTAACCTAGTAGACTTTTTCTGCTTTTTCATTTATGTTGAGGAGAACCCACGAAACATTACAATATTCTCTCCACTCTCTAAAGGTGAGATAGAGTTTTATTTTATATTTAAGTGAATATTGAGGTTTGCCTATAAATGGATGAAAAAGGATAGGGTCATTTAGAGTGTTTGTGTAGTGTTGAAAGTGGTCAGCTGTAGACCATGAAATTTGGTTTTTTTTTTCTATTTGATTTATCTGTTTTAAAAGAATATGTTGAGGCCCTAAGAGCCTACTGTGGCCTTGGAAGGAAGAAATTATTAATTTTGCATTTATTGACAAGCTTAATCAAAACTAGTGAATTTTGGACAACTTTGGTTTCAAAGTTGTTAGCATAGCATAATGATTTTCAATTTCAAAAATGTTTTAGCATATTGTAATAGACAAGTCAAGGGAACCATAGGCTTTGTAGTCAGAGCATTTGGTTGAGTATATTTGGGGTTGTAAATTTTTGAAAGTGAGGTTAAATAGAAAGGAAAAACTTGGAATTGGAACAAGAATGGTTGGGTTTAAGGTGTTGTACCTGAAGAAACATATGTTGAGCTATCCATACCGATTATATGTGTTATGATACACATTCTTGAAGAATCATAAGTTCTATGGTTATTAAAATTAGAGACAAACACCAATAGTTATGCACATTTTAAATTGTATGTCTATGATTAAATGCTAATGATGAAATGTAACGTGTTTTTGGTTTATTAAATAAAAAGGATAATTGAATTGACTACTATAAATTGTGCTAGGAACAGGAGGTAAGTAATGTTGCATGACCTTTTGACCTACATCACAAGGTGCTAGGTCGATTGTGTTTGTTAATATGTAATGTTATTAGAGATAATGTCCATTAAGGATATGTTATGATGACGATATGATTTGTTATATGAATGTGATGTTGTTTAATGATAAGATATGATATAGGTTGACTGGTTTGATTACATGATGAGATATATGTTGCATTGTTTGATGACATGCTATGTTATATGTGATCTAAAAATAATTGAATGACTAGTATGAGCATTTCACATGCATCATGTAACTATTTTATATTTAAAAAAAAAAAAAGAATGGAAGATTATCTTTTATGCCTATGTTTTCGTACTTAATGATGATAAACTAAAATGGTTGTCTGTAATGAGTCTTTGTTAGGTTGGGTTTGAGGATAGGTTGTCCCAACAGTTGGGCCGATGTAGAATTAAGCCTGTTAGTAAGTAATTATTAGGGCCTTGCTAAAGGTGTTGAGGTCCTCGTGCATTGATGTGAATAGCTAATAAAGGTTCTGATTGATGTTGGGACTGTCTCCTGAAGATGCGAGATATAAAAGATGTGTGTCCCCTTGTCATGCATACTCCTTCCCCAAGGTTTGAGTTTGAACTATCCCAAAAGTTAAACCAAATGGTGCCCACTCTCCCTTAGATTGTTGTCCCACAATGACAAATGAAAAATGTAAAGAAATGAAATGAACCAATAATGCAAAGAAATGAAGTGAAAAGAAACTAAAATCATAGGTTTTGCGAAATTGCATATCATATCTGTAACACCCCGTTTTCGTTTTTCTAGCTTTGCGATGTAGTCAATTTGAAATAATTAAAGTATTTTGATTCATGCCTATACGAGTTATTTCGAGAAGAAGTTTAATTTTGGAGAGAGAACCGTCGTACCCCGACATTAGACTAAATCGAGAATTTTATCTTTGGATTTAGATTAATTTAATTAAAAGTAATAAATAAATAAATGAAATAAAATAAATAAAAAAATAATAATAAAAGGAAAGAATTCTTTCCTTTTTGCTGGAGAAAAATTGGGAGAAGGAAGGGGGTGAGTTCGGCGAGAGGTAAACCGGCGAGGAAGCTGTGACGGAGGCGATGAAGTGGCTAGCGACACTACTGGATGTGTGATGTTTCTGAACGGTTTGCGCAGGCGGAGTCGCGGCTGGAGCGACGGTGGGTCGTCAAATCTCGCGGCTGTGTTCCGTATGGTTTAGGCGACGGTGAGCTGCTCCGTTCTGGGTGTTCGGTGGCCCGCTCCGACGACATGGTTTCCCAGCTTGTGGCAGCAACAAATGGTGTGGCCGATGCGTCATTGTGATGGATTCGCCTACATGTTGTTCGTTGTTGATGATGGGTCGACTCATCAGATAACAGTTCCAAACTGTGAATTTTAGGAGATTTCGAATTTTGGGGGATTGAGATCTCTGCTGGACAGCAAGAAGATCAGAGTCGGAATGGAACTTTAGAACGAATGGCAGCGATTATCGAACAACAATCGCAACAAATTGAGAGACAGACCAATTTATGGAGCAACAATCTGGCCACATGGAGAGAATCTTAGGCCAAGCCCTTGGGAATGGCATTGGAAATCACCGTGATGGACTGATGCAACCAGCTCATAGGGGTGCTGGATGGGAGAGGTTCCAGAAACTGAAGCTGCCTTATTTCAACCGGAATGTATCTGATATTTTTGGAGCTGGGGAGTGGATACGCTCCATGGAGGACAAGTTTTACTATGCTGAGATCACTGAAGCAGAGAAGGTGAAACATGCGTCATATTATCTGAGTCATGGAGCCCGTTTTTGGTGGGATACAATCAAAGCCTCTCGAGATGTGATACTTCTCACTTGGAATGAGTTTAAGGAGCTGTTCAATGATAAGTACTTCAATCACACTGTCCGAACTCAGAAGCAAACTGAGTTTATGCGCATACGTCATGTGGGAACTGTGTTAGAGTATCCTCAGCATTTCGAGGCCCTATCACACTATGCCCCGCATCTCGTGGCAGTTGAGGAGCATAAGGTTCAGCACTTTGTACGTGGATTGAAAACAGAAATTTGAGAGTCAGTTATTGGGGCTGGCACTGAAGGTGTTGCTTATTCTAAGATGGTATCCAGGGCCTTAGCCGTTGAAGGAGTGAAGTTTTCTATGGCTAGACAAGGAGAGGCCAGTCAGAAGGGGTGGAAGCCTAATCCTGGCTAGCAGTCAAAGAGTGGCCCTCCCATGATCCAAGGAGTCAAACGTCCAGCTAAGATAGAGATACAGCAGAGGCAGGACAAGAAACCAATGATGCAAGCGTCTCACGCCCCTCAATTTAAAGTCTACCCTAAATGCCAGAAAGCACATCGTGGCGAATGCTTGGCAGGTTTTGAGAAGTGCTATGCTTGTGGGAAGCAGGGTCATATAGCCAGGAACTGCTTGGTCCGACATGGAAATGAAGGAGTTGTGGCCCCACGAGTTTTTGCAATGTATGGGGATGAGGAGGACAACCAACCTTTGGTTGTAGCAGGTACCCACTCTAATTAATTATTAACCGCACAAAGATTTACCTTAAGATAAATAAATTTGCTGAACCCGACAAGGACAATTTACATAAATAAGTGGGCAGCATATGTCTTATTTGATTCGGGTGATACTCACTCCTTTATCTCCACCAAGTTTTTCGAACGAGCAAACTGTTTCTCCGGAAGCACAAATTTCACACATTGTGTTTTACTATCCTCTAGCGAACAATTAATTTTTAATGGGATACTTAAAGATTATGCAGTAGATATAAATGGCCATTTATTTCGGGCCAATCTAATTATTATGGATTTAAAAAGATACGACGTTATAAATGGGATGGATTGGCTGTCGGCGCACCATGCAACTATTGACTGCAAGGAGAAGGAAGTCTACTTTTATCTTTCGAATAGATAGCGGCACACATTTTGTGGAACTAAGGAAAAAAGGAAATTTGCGATCATCTCGACGCTTAAAGCAGACAAGTTATTGAGAAATGGGTGCAATGGATTTCTAATCAATATGATTGACACTACTGAAGTCGCTAAGGTAACAATGGAGGATGTTGCTATTGTGCGCGAATTCCCGAATGTCTTCTTAGATGATCTTCCCGGTCTTCCCCGGATCGTGAAATCGAGTTTGAGAATAATCTACAGCCTAGTACGGACCCCATTTCTAAACATCCGTATCGGATGGCGCCCCCTAAACTGCGTGAATTGAAAGAGCAATTGGAGGAACTGGTTGCTAAGGGATTTATTCGACCCAATTATTCCCCTTGGGGTGCACCAGTGTTATTTGTCAAAAAGAAAGATGGGACTATGAGGATGTGCATCGATTATCTAGAGTTGAATAAGGTGACCATCAAGAATAAGTATACACTACCCAGAATTGACGATCTATTTGACCAATTAAGTGGCGCCAGCGTATTCTCAAAGATTGATCTTCGGTCAGGATGCTATCAATTGAAGGTGAAGCCCAAAGATATACCAAAGACTGCATTTCGCACATGATACGGACATTACGAGTTCTTGTTTTGTCTTTCGGACTGACTAACGCTCCAGCGGCCTTCATGGATCTGATGAACCGGGTCTTTTGAGATTTTCTGGACAAGTTCATCATCTTCTTCATTGACGACATCTTAATCTATTCCCGGTCAGAAGAGGAGCATTGTGAACATTTATGAATGACCTTATCTATTCTCAGCCAACATCAATTGTATGCAAAGTTTTCCAAGTGCCAGTTCTGGCTAAGCAAGGTTGATTTTCTGGGTCATGTAATTTCTGATGAAGGTATATCGGTTGACCCAGCTAAAATTCAAGCAGTAGTAAATTGGACGCAGCCGAAAAATGTTGGAGAAGTGAGAAGCTTTTTGGGATTAGATGGTTATTACAGACACTTAATTGATGGATTTTCGAAGATAGCACTACCAGTCATTGGCTTAACAAAGAAGAATGCCCGTTTTTGGTGGTCCAACCAGTGTGAAGATAGTTTTCAAGAGCTGAAACGCAAGTTGACTACAGCCCCAGTGTTAACATTGCCTTTGGAGGAAGGTGATTTTTGTATTTTCTGTGATGCATCGAAAAGAGGACTCGGAGGAGTTCTTATGCAACATGGAAAAGTCGTTGCCTATGCATTCCGACAGTTAAAGGTACATGAACAGAATTACCCCACTCATGATTTGGAGCTTGCAGTAGTGGTCTTTGCTCTCAAAATTTGGAGACACTATCTGTATGGACAGCACTGAGATCTTTTCTGATCACAAGAGTCTCAAGTATATATTCACTTAGAAAGAATTGAATATGTGTCAGCGGAGATGGCTCGAATTTGTTAAAAACTACGATTGTGAGATTAAGTACCATCCGGGTAAGGCCAATGTTGTTGCGGATGCTCTCAGCCGCAAGACTTCAGTAATGTGTATATTATGCAGGGATATGTCTGTTGAACTCCAAAAAGATCTGCAGGGGTTTGATGTGCAAATGGTTCCAGCGCCTTTGGATGGGTTTTGGCAAAGTTAACTCTGATGTCATCCATTCTTGAACAAATTAAAGAGGCCCAATAGAATGACAAAGTATGCAAAGATTTCAAAGTGAATTCAACCCTTCCAAAATATCAGAATTTCTCTACATCTGCTAATGGTATTGTCAAGTACAAGAATAGATGGTATGTGACAGACGATATGACATTAAGGATGAAGATTTTGAATGAGGCTCACACTTCCAATTTCTCTGTACATCCAAGGAGTACTAAGATTTATCAAGATTTGAAGACTCACTACTACTGGCCAAAGCTGAAGTATGAGATTGCAGAATTTGTATAAGAATGCCATATCTATCAATGTGTTAAGCTGAGCATCAGCGACCTAGTGGTGTACTCCAACCACTTCCAATTCCTCAGTGGAAATGGGAGCACATCACTATGGATTTCGTCACATGCTTGCCCAAGACAGTTAAGAGATATGATGCTATTTGGGTAATCGTTGATCGGTTGACTAAGGTATCACATTTCCTGCCAGTATCTATGACAGATACACTGAATGAGTTGGCCGAATTGTATATCAAGGAAATCATCCGGTTTCACGGTGTTCCAGTTTCTGTAGTATCGGACCATGATCCACGTTTTACCTCAGCATTCTAGAAGGGTTTGAACCGAGCTATGGGCACTGAGTTGAAATTCAGCATGGCATTCCATCCTCAGATAGACGGTCAAAGTGAAAGAACTATTCAAACACTCGAGGATATGCTGTGTGCTTGCATTCTCGAATTTCATGTCAATAGGAGTAAGATGCTACCGTTGGTCGAGTTCGCATACAACAATAGTTTCCAAGACACTATTGGTATGGCTCCCTATGAAGCTTTGTATGAGAGAAAGTGCAGATCTCCTTTATATTGGGACGAAGTAGGTGAAGCTGAATTTCATGGCCCGCAGATAGTTCAGATAATGGCTGAGAAGGTGGCAATAATTAAGCAAAGAATGTTAGCAGCGCAAAGTCGTCAAAAGAGCTATGCTGACAATCGACGACGAGACTTAGAATTTAATGAAAGAGATAGAGCGTTCTTGAAAGTATCCCCTTTCAAGGGTATTGTTCGGTTTGGAAAAAGAGGAAAGCTGAACCCTAGATACGTGGGTCCTTATGTGATTTTGGAAAGAGTGGGTCCAGTCACTTACAGACTTCAGTTACCAGATTCTATGGCTGGTGTGCACAATGTATTCCATGTGTCCATGCTTAAGAAGTGTCTCGGTGATGCGGCTGTGTTGGCTAACCCTGATCATGACGTCATGGTGCAACCTAATTTGAGCTACAATGAGAAGCTTGTCCAGATCCTTGATTCGATAGTGAAAGAACTAAGATGCAAACGGATTCCATTGGTCAAGGTTCTGTGGCAGAACCATAGCCACGAGGAGGCCACATGCGAGAAAGAAGATGATATGAGAGCTAGATACCCCGAACTGTTCAGTGGCTAAATTTTGGGGACCAAAATTTTGTAAGGGGGAGAGTATGTAACACCCCATTTTCATTTTTCTAGCTTTGCGATGTAGTCAATTTGGAATAATTAAAGTATTTCGATTCGTGCCTATACGAGTTATTTCGGGAAGAAGTTTAATTTTGGAGAGAGAACCGTCGTACCCCGACATTAGACTAAATCGAGAATTTTATCTTTGGATTTAGATTAATTTAAATAAATTAAATTAAAAGTAATAAATAAATAAATGAAATAAAATAAATAAAAAAATAATAATAAAAGGAAAGAATTCTTTCCTTTTTGCTGGAGAAAAATCGGGGGGAAAATGACAAATCAACCATCATGGTTTGAGGTCAATGACAAGTCAACCATTGTGGTTTATTTTCTAACAAGTTAACCACCAACGTATGGTAAAATGACAAATCCACCATCGCTGTCTGCTAAACAGCTGACGTGCCCCGCCATTTTATGCCTGGACGCCGGCGTCCAGGCTATTTTATGCCTGGATGCCGCAGCGTCCAGGACCCACCCCACCCAATCATTTTCCCTTTGTAAAAAGGGAAAATGAAAATTAAGGCTCTCAGTCTCAACTCTCCCTTCCCGAATCTGAAACATACCATAAACCTAGCGATTTGTGAGAATTGAAGTGAGAAGAGAAAGGTATTTTGGCAAAGGTGAAGCATTTGTTGTCAAGAAAATGGCACATTGGAGTGCTTGGAGTGTCGAAGAAGCTGATATTAACCGTGAAGCTATAGTGGGCCCTTCAGAGATATTATTGGCGAATGAAAACGAGGTACGTGGAATTGGAAATGAAGTTGCAATTGTGTTGCATTCTATATCTACAAGTCTAAATGAAGAGGACAATGAGGACCTCCGATCAGTGTGCCAATCCACTAGTGATGAAGACATTAACATGGCATATAGTAGGTCTATATGCCAAGCAGAAGCACAATGCAGCTACGTTGGTATGGGCCTTGGCAAAAAATACAGTTCATTGAAGAAAATTAGAGAAGAAATTGTTGATTATGCATTGAAGAATGGGTACGGCATAAAATTCACCCATAGTGATGCTCATCGGTTGAAGACTGTCTGCCAAGAAGGATGCACATGGAGGATGCACGCGTCACAAATAGAACGTGAAATGACGTTTCAAATAAAGAAGTACAACGATGTTCACACTTGCTCCCGAAAGATGGAAAGCTCCCATGCCACTGCCAAATGGGTGGCAACACATTACTTAGACAGATTTAAAAGTCAGCCCGATTGGGACATATCTTCCATAATTGAGACTTTCAAGTAGGACGTCAACGTCAACATCACAGCTAGCCTTGCTAGAAGGGCAAGAAATGCGGCCAAGAAAATTAACGAAGGTGATGGCAATGAGCAATACAAGCTCATATGGTCCTATGCTGCGGAGATTCAAAGGTCGAATCCCGGAAGTTCACTGCGTGTTGACCTTGATATGAGTGTATTTAAAAGGATGTACATGTGCCTGGATGCATGAAAGAGGGCAGTGTTGAACTGTGGTAGATCTGTTCTTTGATTAGATGGCTACCACTTGAAGGGAGCTACTCCGGGCCAACTGCTTACTGCTGTCACCATCGACAGGAACGATGGTATGTATCTGATTGCTGTAGCAGTCGTAGAAGCAGAAAATAGGGATTCATGGAGGTGGTTTATAGAATTGTTGCTAGACAATCTAAACACCCCATCTTGCAATGGATGGACAATTATTTCTGATCGACAAAAGGTGTTGTGCATTGCTTTTGAATTATGTGTTTACGTTATGCATGTTTTTTCCAATGTCTGTCTCATATTATGAAAGTTTCCAGGGACTAGTGCCAGCTGTGAGAGAGGTGGCATGGCAAGCAGATCAACAGTTTTGTATCCGACACCTGTATGCCAATTTTCAAAAACAATTTAAAGGCAGGTTGTTGAAGGATGCAATGTGGGCTGCATCAAGAGCCACAACAGTGAGGCAATTTGAGAAATAGATGGCCAAGTTATTTGTCCTTGACACGGCGGCCCATGAATATCGACGTGGAATACAGGTGACCTGCTGGGCCAAACATGCTTTCTCTTCCATTTCAAAGTGCGACATAAGCCTCAACAACCTCAGCGAGTCCTTCAATGCCTGCATCCTACCAGCCCAGGACAAACCAATTATAAGTATGTTCGAGATCATTCGAAAGGGCATCGTGGGTAGGATCGTGAAAAAAAATGAAAAAATGGCTAGCTCGACCGATCTGTTGTGTCCAATGATTAGCAAACGGCTCGCCAAAGTCAACTTGCCAGTCGAAATTGGAGTCCCCAATTTATAGGAGCGGCCCAGTTTGAGGTTAGCAACGGTACCGACATGTACGCTGTCAATTTGGACTGGTGTACTTGTACTTGTAACCAGTGGGAGTTGACCGGCATCCCGTGTGTCCATGCAATCTCGTGCATTCACTTCATGAGGAGATCTCCAGAGGAGTTTGTGCATTGGTGCTATCACCGAGAAACATACATGGTGATGTACTCCCACTTTCTCTCCCCCCTCAATGGCCCAATAGAGTGGCCTCCTGTGACGAATCTTGGTCCAATTAGCCCACCGCCGTATAAAAGGCTTCCAGGCAGGCCCCGTGTACGCAGAATACGCGATGTGGATGAGGCTCCAAGCCGGACAGTGCTTACCAGAAGACATTTAAATGTGCATTGTGGCCGGTGTGGGGGTGTGCGCCACAATGCCCGCACGTGCGAAGGGGGAGGTGAGTCCAGTGCAGGGGCTGGCAGAGGCAATAGAGGGGCGGCTAGAGCCAGAGGAAGAGGCGGCAGAGGAAGGTCGGATGACACATTTATAGGTTTCAAAGTCCCCGAGACAGCTCCCGATAGAGTTCATGAGACGCAGGTCAGCACATTATCGCATTATGCTTTTAATTGATATTTGAACTATGCTCATTTCCTTTGTAATGTGGTATGCAGAAGTTTGATGTGAAAGGTTCTCCCACACCAACGTATACAAATGTGGACCTTAACCTACTGTGATATAACCGTTTTTGCTTGCAACAAATGTACATGACAGTCAAATGCCATTGATGTAATTATTTTGTTGAAAATAAAATGAGTTTGATAGACTTGCCAATTTTTTAAAAATTTGAACAGAATGTCCCTTTTTTCTTTACTCCCACATAGTTATTCTCGTACATCCTGCACAAACATCCCAAGCAATTCCAGTATCATCCAAATATCTCATTCATCCACTAAATGTAAACTACACCTAACCTACCAACATATCATTGACAACTTGACATACATTGTAATGTACAAGTTCACAAAATCAACTAAACTATGCATTCTTCTTCTTGGGCTGTTTTCGACGCAAATCCGTGACCAGAAACGACAAGTGTATGTCAAAGGCTACTTTCTTAGCTCGGGCAAACAACGGACCCTCATACTGAAAGGTTGGAGGTTCGTGCAGGTGGAATTGTTCCTTAATGTGGCACTCTGATATCACCCTCATCCCCTCAGGGGTACACCGAAAGACGCCGAACGGCTTGTAATGCAAAGGGAACAAGTGCCGAGCAATTACATGAAAAGCAAAATTAAGAATTTACACTAGGAAAACTACATACCGCTATTTGTTAGTGGGTGCTACGATAATGGAGATTGATTCCCACAATAATGTTTCGTAAGCGAATTACATGTGCAGATCAATGGACACCATAAAACACTCATGTTTCGGGTGTGACTGCAATGTGAACAACACATTATATGATCTCAGTAAACATTAACACCAACCTAGAGAAACGACAGGATTACTTACGTGAATCCATCCAAGTGTGAGTAGATTGTGTTGCTGTTGATAATGGAAAACTTCTGTGTCTGCTTCTGCCATCATATAGCACTGCATATAAGGTTGGATGAGTACGAAGATAAAATCTTATACACTAACACCCAAAAAAGGCCTCTCACCGTATCTGGCGTTCCTTTCTGATCTGGGAAGATGAGTTCAGTGACGAGGTATGTATTGTCGGTCAGTTTTCCTACAAGAATTGCGCATGTCTCCAAGTTCTTTCGAGTATTTGCCCAGACATAGTCTTGGAACTTACTCATCAAATCATGAGCCTGCAACAAACGGTCAACGTAACCATGAATGAACACACATATATACCAAAATGAAAGACATACCAGGCACAAAATTTTAAGGGGCGGCAGCCTGAGAGGCACGGTTGGAGGAGTTTGTAAGTGGCTTCCGACAGGTTCGCTGCAAATTAACAACACGTCAGTACATGAAAGACAAATAAAGTAAAAATTGGAATTCACGTTCAACAAAATTAACTTACAATCGGAATGTCGCATTTGGTGCGTCCGAGGAGGATGACGCACTTCCTGAATGGGTTGATCACCTCTCCCCTTGCTTATGTGCTGCCACCATCTCACGATGCCACTTCGCTGCTTGCACATGGCACTATTGTGCTTGCACATTCAACTGTTGTTCTATACCCCACCTCTCTTCTGCGAGCTTGGCCGCTTCTTGTATTTGGCCTTGTTGTATTTGTATCTGGTCTGCCATCCCTCGCATTTGGGTCATGGACATATTATGGAGCTCCTCCATCTTGCTCATCCAGTTGAGCGTCTCATCAGGTATCGAACTAAAGTGAGATGATTGAGGAGGAGGCAGTAGTGCATGCGAAGGGACTGAATGCGAAGGCTTTGAGCTGGGTGGATGTGCTGCTCCCTTCTTCCCCTTGCGGAACCATTCACCTTCTGTTTGGGTGATACCCATTTGGTCCAATAATGAATTGTTTTACATGTCATTGACCGACTCTTCAATTCTTGGCTCGTTCTCCTGGATGGGGACCCCAAACTGCTCAACGATCCTCTGGATTAGCCAGTTGTACGGCAGGGACTTCGCCGAGCTGTTGATCACTTCTTGCATGTGGCTCACGATTATATATCCAATGTCCACCTTTTTTCTCGTAAACACCTTCTCTAGCATATAGAGATCCATGTTGGCAACAAGGTCACGATGCCCATTTCGAGGCACAATGGTGTACGTCATGATCAAGTGGATTAATCGGGCGAAGGCATTCAACTCCTTTCCCTTTAGCTTGCTGTACTCGACAACCTCGGGATCCTGGTGCAACAATCTAAGCACTGCTAACCCACCTCCTTGTTTTACAAATGGTGGCTCCCAAGCCATATGATAATATTCCTCTCTTGGCTCATCCAGTACACATCCAAGCATCATGTTTACATCGTTGGAAGTGAAACTCAACTCCCTTCCAAAAACGTACGTCCGCACCTCTAATGGTTTAGTGGATATTCTCAAATTTGCATAAAACAATCTTATAACACTCTCGCAGTAACTGACCCTCAACTTGCACAACCCAGCTAATCCAGCAGCTTCAAGCATACGATCAATTCCCATTTCTGCGAAAGAGTCCAAATCTACTATTTTGGACACAATAATTCTACGCTGTTGTATATCTTCTAAATACCGTGTTTTGCAATTAGCGTTCCAGAATAATTCTTCTTCAAGGTCGGCGGTTTCTTCCACTTCCGTAGTTTGAACGGGTTCAACGGCCTCCACCATTGCCTTCCGACGCTTTGACTTCAATTTCTTAGGCCGCGATTCCATGCTGCTCGTTGAGAGTAATTTTCCAACAACCTGCAGTATAATAAAAAATACAATCAAACAAAAAATTGTGAATAATAAAACATCCTAAACCAACAAACCATCAAAAAATAGACAGAGTACAGTTTCATAAATCAACAAACACAATTTAGCTTTAGCATATGGTACAAGCAGTTTCATAATTGGAACTAGTGTATCGAGTTTCTTCGTACCATTATCCATTAGAATTGCATTTTCTAGCAAACAAACCTAATATGATATTTTGTTTTTAACAAAACTAAAAATAACTAACAAACCCAATCTGATATTTTGTTTTTAACAAAACTAAAAATAACTAACAAACCCAATTTAACTAACAAACAAAATAACAAGGAAATTACCACAAAAAATAGACGCAGTGCAGGATCTACCACAGAAAAATAACATTTTATCAAAGAAACGCGAGAGAAAGGCGAGATCCGAGAGATAGGCCATTCGGTGGTTGGCGTCGCGTGGGTCGTCGGATCTCGCGGCCCTGTTCCCCATGGTTTAGGCGATGGTGAGCTGCTCCGTTCTAGGTGTTCGGTGGCGCGCTCCGATGACATGGTTCCTGGCTTGTGGCGGCAACAAATGGTGTGGCCGATGCGTCGTTGTGATGGATTCGCCTACATGTCGTTGGTTGTTGACGACGGGTCGACTCATCAGATAACAGTTCCAAACTGTGAATTTTAGGAGATTGCAAATTTTGGGGGATTGAGATCTCTGCTGGACAGCCACGAGACCAATCAACTGGTACGATCCACGATTCCTGGAATCACATCCACCATTCTTGGGCTTGGCTCTGTCCTGATTGGTGTTCGCCCAAACTTCACATGGTAATTCTAATCCTCTTAAACGCGGTTGGAGACTGCAATTGGGAAGATTTTTTTTATTCCAGAGAAGGAGAGTAAGAGGGAGGAAAAGGGGAGATAGAAGCGAACTTGGAGCTTGCTAATTTCTATCAGTGTTGCTCGATTTTGTTTTCATCAATACAGGTAAGGATTTGGGTTGGCCGCGTAGGCCCTACACCCAAGTAAATAAGTATGATTATGTACGTATCATTTTCTTCCATGATAATAAACTCTGATGCTCCTTATATACAGTGATTCTTTAAGTTTTCCCCTTAATTACTCAATCATATAACTTCTGCTATCCTCTGTGATATATCTCGTTGCCTTACATCCTCTATTGTCACTTGTACTCTTGCATTTATATTGTCAGCTGTATAGATGTTATATCTTATGTAGGGATTTCTAGAGTATTCCTTGAACATCCAATTAAGAAATGTAAGAAAGTCCACAATTGTTGCTAAAGACATTGAAAGATAAGTATGCAGACATGTTAAGGATAAATGAAATAGACTCAACGTGGTTTAGTGATAGTCCATCTTACTGTCATTTTTCTTGTACATATATATATCTTATATTATAAGTTGTTACTATTGGTATTTGTTGTCTTTAATAATTCTTGCTTATTGCCATCTAATTACTTTGCTGCTGTGGTGTTATTGTTGTGCCACTGTTATAATCATTAATTCGATGTTGTTGTTAAGAAATTAAATGTATGCTAGTTTTCATAGTAGAGACTCTTAAAGGTATGACAGCAAAGATTATCAAGGCTATTCTCTTTGATTAAAACTAGTTACTGTTGCATAACCATCGATTGAATTAGTTGTTAGACATGTACTAAGATGCTTGTTTTATAGATCAGTTGCCCTATTTCTGTATTATTCATTGTTGTTGAGAAAATGAGTCTTTATTCTTTGAATTCCAATATTACTTGTTGAACTGTTTGATCAATTCCATGTATGACTAATAGTTAGCCTTCACTGTATTATTTGCGGCTTAAGAGCATTATTTGACATCCTAATTGCTACTGTTACCAAAAATGAACATACGATTTCAGTGCTGATCTTGCTATTCCGTGGTGTATTCGTAATCGATCTATTGTACTTTTGCACGTTGCCATTTAAACAGTGCTAAATATTATTTTGTATGCTTCACTGTTATCTAGTTTTACTCATTTCTATTATTTATTCGTTCAAAGAAGCATTATCCCTCTTCATTATTTTAGAGTATTTCATCGCTACTTATGTTTGAAGAATGTATAATGTTATCATGCTACTCCCTTTATAATTCATTGTTATGGTAAGACATGCTTAATATTTATGGTTACATTTCTAACAGGATTAATTGTGATTATTCAATTGTTTAAAGAACATCTGTAAGTTTTATTTTAATGCCTAATTGATGTTACGCTGCCATAGACCAGTATAGCTTGCTTCATTATGGATGTATGGGTATAGGATTCCCTTTTTATTGAATAGCTAATTTAATGGCTGTCTATTTTGTATGGGATCAATGTTAATATATGTTATTAACTTCTATCATCTCTTCGGTATAGTTAAGTTTCATGTATACGAATAATAATACTTGGTTAATCTTAACCCAATTTCCTAAATTATTCATGTAATATTTTATATCGAAACGTTTTGTTCCTTTTGCTATTGTAAATTCCCTGAGCAACGTTATTTGGTTTCTGTGTATGTGCTAGTTCTTTTCTTAGAGTGTTCCCATGCATACATTTAATAGAAATAAAGTAGGGAGTACCCCTCGGGGTGGTACTCATAAGCGTAGTAAGGGAGAGTAAAACGATAAAGAAAAGACCAAAGGAAAAGAAAGAAAAGAAAAGGGAGTTAGGAGGCGAATGGGTAGCGGTCCTAGTCTGACAATTAGGAAATGCCCCTACCATATCGAGAACGGGACCTAGTTGTCCACAGAAGGTTAGGTCCGACCCACTATACCATCCCATACGGGCTCTTATAATCTGTAGCTTAAAGTACGAGTAAAGAAAGAAAGAAATAAATAAAGAGAACGTAAATAAAAGAATTGGTTTGGGTGGCCCCCATTCCAAAGGAACTAAAAGAGAGGCATTTACATTATTGTTTTTCACATTTCCTTACTGAGCCAAAAGCTTACGTCCTTACTTGTAGTATAAGTAATGAAGTTATCGTTCCAGGAGTTTCTGAGAAGGTCATTTCGGTGGAGCCTGCGGCTTATCCGGTGGAGACGCAAGTGGAGTAGTAGTAGTATGGTAATCAGACAAGGAAGGAATATTGAATAAAAAGGGTTTAACGTCAAACAGGTTTTGTAAACGTTTTATTAAGCTTTTCAGGTTTAGTTAGGTTCGTATTAAATTTTAGAACTTTAATTAATGTTGGTTTATGATATCTTCAAATTTACGCTTCCGCAAATTAAATAAAACATGGTTTATCTATTTATTTATTTGTGTATTCTTTTTAAATAAACAATGTTATAAAAAGTTAGTAACACTCAAATTTTCTAGCACTCTGATTTAAAATGCTAAAAATGTTTTCCAAATAATGAATTCTTTAAAGTCGTTAACTAAATTAGAAGTTGCATGGATTTGTAATACAAATAAGAAATTCGGGTCGATACAATATCCATATCATCCATGCATTACTTACTGAGCATTAGACTCATAGTTGAATCTCGTGATGTATGTGAGGTTGTTTGTGATGATACACATGATGATGCATCTAAACGATAGATGTAGTTGGTGAGGTATTTCTATGGGTGAGCATTTGGCGTTGTTTGGCGATTTTGACCTGTGGGTGGCTCATGAAAAAGGATTTTGACATAATAAACTTTTAAGTATTAGTAAATTTATTTTGTGAACTACAGTTTTATGTCAAAACATATTTATGTATTTGTTTGAACTATTATTGAATGTGATGAATTTTGTTTAATAAGAACGTACTTTTGTAAAAAACAATACATTGTGCAAGAATTTACTTTAAAAAGAATAGTAAGAAAGAACGGATGTGACAGTTAGGGTATTAGAGCACTTGAGTTTAAGTCGTTTATGTAGGTTGCCTAACAATGCAAGTGTCAACGTGGAAATGCTTCATTAATTGTAAGTGTGTTATTAGACTAGTATTTATTATTGTGTCTTACTTTGTGCATGTAGATTATTTAGGAGATAACATGGTGAGAGAATAAAGGAGGGTTAGGGAAGAAAGGGATGAAACCATTAGTTGGCTATCAGATCTGATAGAATGTCAATTCCAATATTTCGAATGATTTATGGAGAGGGAGGAGCAAAGGAATGCGAGATCAACAGTGCAAGTAGATATGAGTTGAGAGAGGTTCCAAAGACTAGGACCACCCCATTTTGATGGGAATATTATCAATCCATCTGATGGTGAAGAATGGATTTGCAGTATGGTGGATATGTTCAAGTATGCTAAAATTGATGAAGGGGAAAAGATAACGTGTGCATGGTACATATTAGCAATATGGTGGATATATTCAAGTATGCTAAAATTGATGAAGGGGAAAAGATCACGTGTGCATGGTACATATTGGTTATATAACGACCCGGTTTTCCTTTATTAAAACGTGTCATTTAAAAACACTTTCTTTCTAAAAATGCATAAAATTCAAAATTTTTTTTTTTTAAAAACAGCGGAAGACTTTCATTTCTAAAACATTTAAAGGCATGTCAAACATAGTATTTTGAAAACTATTTTCCTTTAGAAAACACAACGGAAGACTTTAAAACATCTTTTACAATTTAAAGTACTTTACAAAACTCTTTACAAACCGTTTCTTTCTAATTCTTTAGCCTAACCAGCCACAAGATCAGCGCGTGCAAATCCTTCATCAACTGCTCCTTAACCTATTCTTTCATGTATACTTACATCACAAGACTTATACTATGAGCCTACAGCTCAGTAAGTGATATGAAATGAATATGCAATGCACATGCAGCTTTTAAAACACGTATGTAGTTTTTTACTTTCACTTTCTATTTTCGTTTTCTGTTTCTGTTTTCTTTTGTTTTTATGTCGTGCTTTACCTACCGGTCCACAAAAACATCTATTTACTTTTCTTTAATTTCTGTGATAGGCTATACCTACCGATCCACAAAAATGTCTATTTGCGTTTCTTCACATTTCGTTTTCTTTTCTGTTTCCTTTTCAAAACATATGCTTAAAACCCATTTTCGTATCGTTTTGAAAATCATGATGCGTCCAATGCTCATGAATGCATACAGTTCTATCTCCTCAACATAATCCTCAAAACATGCTTAATCCCATTATGATAGGCTCCAAGGATCAATAAGAGCGCTAATTAGAAAATCGGTCATCAAGCTGTAAATAATCTGAACTAGCAACGATAAACAGAATAATTCTCCAAATCTGTACGTGAACTTTGGCTGATTTTTGGAGGAGACTAAAATAACACAATCAGGTAAATTGTATCAAAATCTCAATGCAAAAACCATTCTGGATCTCTAGTTATAATCGAAACAAAATATCTCCAAATATAGGGCTTCACCCGAGCAGATTTGGCGACCATATTTCAATCGGAGAGATCTCACTCTGTATAAATCCAATAACTACCAACTTTTGAGATCAGTGACGTAACTTCCTGTAGAACAATTCACTAGAAGAGACAAAATCGAAAAGAACAACCTAAGGTCTTCGAATTACAGTAAAAATCCAATAGTTCCAGTGGCCATAAATCCAGGGCAGATTAGCGATAATCAAGCAATCAATCAAGAATCAGTCTTGGCCTAAATTTGTCAACAATAACCATCAAATACGAACTTAGCAACCTGTTATATGAAGGATAGAACAAGAAATACCAGAAGCTACTTGCACAAATCTTCAGAAAACCAAATAGAAAACCGTGGTTGAAAAGGATTTGTCCTCAAATCCAGGGAGTATATTTGATTGTGTTCAACAAATCTTCCTCCTGGATCAAATGGAAAAGTTTTGTTGACACCAAGAGTTACTTCATTTATAGAAGACTTCCCATCCTGTTTTGCCAAAAATGGAAGAATAATAGTGGATTCACACAAAACCTTATCCAGTTCGAGTAGTGGTAGCAACGTTGAGTCAAAATAATGTTCAATCGTAAAATCTATTTCCTCCACCACATCATTAAAGCCTTCTTTCCAAAGCTAAAAAACAACACCATCATTAAAGGAATCTCCTATCCAACCAAATTTAAAGAACCATGTAATTAAGGAAACTAATGGCATGTACCTTTCTTGGTGAGCATGCTCAATGGGAGTGGATGTATAACTGGTAATAAAAAGATCATGCGGAGGTAGGAAAATAGGGTCACAATAATTCTCAAACAAAACATCCAGATTGCCCATCAACACATCTTCAATCATCAAATCAACAATAACTCTTTCACAACCCAAGCAAGCATCATTAACCACAAAATTCAGAAGTTTATACCAATTGTAATCATCTCCTTTCTTAATAACTGGAATATCAAGCTCAATACCATGGTGTACTTTAATCAATAGTGTCTATATAGTTGTACCACTAAGCATGCAAAGGTCAACAACCTCATTTGACATTCCAATACATGAAGAAGGCTCATTAACAGCAACAAAAATGAAATTTCCAATCCGTTGTGGTATAACAGATTCAATAACAACAATATTTCTCAACCAACCTATTTTAAAAAGCCAAGTAATCAAAGTGTTTAGTGGGGGATACCTCGAGCAACTAGTTTCGGCTAGCATGCTTGATTCTCCATTATCGTAGACTAGCCAATAATTACTCGAATGTGGTAATGCACCAAAGACCCAAACTTTATCCATATGCATGTAAGCATCGATGTCAAATCTCCTTCCATTTGTGAATAAAAAATTTACAATTTTCTCATCCACTTGAGTCTCCATCACGAAAAGTGGTCCTTCGGGAGCATAAATAGTCTCTTCTTCATTCTCTTCTTTGCTAAAACAAGAATCACCTTCCTCATCTTCACTAATCACTTCATTGGTTTCCACTTTTATAATCATCACTTTTGCATTCGGACATTGAGAAGCAATGTGGCCGAATCCTAAGCACTTGAAACAATTGACATCTCTAGACCTCGGCTTGGTTGTGTCACTAAAGGCTTTCTTCTCTTCATTAGGCTTCATGATATTAAACTTGTTATCCCCTTTTGGAATTGTTTTTGGAGGATTGTTTCCCCTTTGGAAAGGCCGAAACAAGCCCTCCTTAAGTCCCCCTTTTTCTTTGCCTTTCTATTCTCAAAGCCAATTGAATAACATCATCAAGAGTTTCATAAGATTTCAACTCCACCACATCACCAATATCTTTATGCATCCCCGTAATAAAACGAGCCACGGTTTGCTCCATTGGCTCCACCACATTGTAACGTATCCTAAGAATTTCAAATTCGGTCAAATAATCATCGATTGATAGTGAACCTTGTTTAATGTTTTGTAGCTGTAGGAATAACTCCTTCTTGTACTGTGGAGGAACAAATCGCCTCCTCATGAGCTCCTTCAAGGCTTCCCAACTTCGGATTTCAACTTCCCCCATTTTTCTTCTTTGTGATTTAAGATTTTCCCACCATATACTTGCATATCCGGAGAACTCTAGTGTCACCATTTGCAACTTCGTCTTTTCAGAATAGTCATAACAATCAAAAATTCGGTCCACCTTTTCAATCCATTCCAAAAAATCACTACCATTACTAGAACCCTTGAACTGAGGAATAGAGACCTTAACATTTCTCATATCATGTTTACTGTTCGATTTTCTGCTCGGGTTAGATGAGTCACTATCATCGGCTTTCTCCCACTCTTCACCAAAATCACTAACACCAAGACCTCGTGAATCAATTGAAGTGCTAATCCTTCTTCTAGGTCTCGGGGTTCTAGGACCACGTACATGATCATTATCCAAAGCTTCCATCCTTTGCTGTAGTTTAAGGATCATTTCAAAAATCTCTTTAATACTAGGCTCGGTTTGCTCTTGAGCCTCCTCGGGTGGTGTACTTTGATTATTTCTCATCTCTCTGGGGTTGTGGTAATGAGCTCCGCTACGAGTACTCATAATAAACCACTATAAATCACAATAAAACAGTAAGAAAAGCGAGCCAAAGCTTTGATACCAAATGATAGGCTCCAAGGATCAATAAGAGCGCTAATTAGAAAATCGGTCACCAAGATGTAAATAATTTGAACTAGCAACGATAAACAGAATAATCCTCCAAATCCGTACGTGAACTTTGGCTGATTTTTGGAGGACACTAAAACAACACAATTAGGTAAATTGTATCAAAATCTCAGTGTAAAAACCATTCTGGATCTCTAGTTATAATTGAAACAAAATATCTCCAAATATAGGGCTTCACCCGAGCAGATTTGGCGACCAGATTTCAATCGGAGAGATCTCACTCTGTAAAAATCCAATAAATACCAAATTTTGAGATCAGTGACGTAACTTCCTGTAGAACAATTCACTAGAAGAGATAAAATAAAAAAAAAAAACATAAGGTCTTCGAATTATAGTCACAAACCAATAGTTCCAGCAGCCATAAATCCAGGGCAGATTAGCGATAATCAAGCAATCAATCAAGAATCAGTCTTGGCCTAAATTTGTCAACAATAACCATCAAATACGAACTTAGCAACCTGTTATATGAAGGATAGAACAAGAAATACCAGAAGCTACTTGCACAAATCTTCAAAAAACGAAATAGAAAATCGTGGAGTCCGTTTTGACCTCCTACCGTGAGAGGGACGGAATTGTGCGACTCAACCGAAGATTAAGCACTCTCCATGGGGTCCAACGCTTCTCCTATTTCCACGCCACAAATACTCCACTTAGATGAAGCTTTGGATGAAATAGAAGCCCTTCCAACTTGCTCAAGAAGCGTTCCAAGAGCTGCAAGTTCGGGCAAAAATGGAGGATGGCTGAGGGAGGGTGTTCGCGCGGTTTTCTCTCTTCAAAGAACAAGGGTTTGTTTTTTTCAATTCAGCAAAAATCCATTTTTTCATTCAGAAAGAGGGCTTTAAACCCTAAAACTTTAAAGAACAAAGATTAAAATAACCCTAAGTAGCAAATGACTAAAGAACTCTTAACAATAAAACAAAAACAATAAATCCGAGTTTAGGTTTTGGTCTCTGTAAAAGAGACATTAAACATAGCAAAAAATAACGAAATATAATGTTCAATAGCGCGTTCAAAAGCTCTTGATGTTGGCTACATTTGGTATGAAGGACCAAAATTAAAAACAAGTCGTCCTAATTGTCAAAAGTACCCTTGAATAGCCTAGGATCAGGTTCAAGGCGGAAAGGACAGCTCACAATTTCCTCCTAGGATTGCATAACCTCCACTAGCTAAAAGGCACGAACTCTTGTTTGCTAAATTGATCAAAAACTTACAAAATAAATAAAAAGTTAGAAAATAAAGGTGCCCTTGACTCAGGCTCAAGTGACAGGAACTTGGGGCACATCACATTATCATTATCCTTAACTAAAAACTAATAAACACATCATTAAAAGAACATAATTCTAATAAGCACAACATCAAACAACAATACAATTCTTAGAACATGACCACAACCTAACTTAATAATTTAGTAAATGCAATAAATGCAGACATCATACAAATTCTAACTCTTGCAATGTAGGACCCTAAAGACTAAAACACATTCAATATCACTTACCTCACGTCCGTAAAGCGTTTAGCACTTAAGTTCTTATTCCTTTCCAATATCAATTCATCAATAACAACAGTTTATCAAACTCAATGAAATAAACACCAACCCAACATCCAACATAATCTCTTAACAGTTTCCCAACTCCATATTCCAACAAAATCTTATTCACCGAACATAAACCTTCAACTAATAGGGAGCATAAATAATCATCCAACTTAATAAGGTATTCAACTGAGCAATGCTTAAACCCAAACATATAGTAGTAGTAATAATACTTCATGTCCATCATGCTTCAACTGTATGCAAGCTCTAATATAGCAATTATAGTGACTATTTAGAATTACCAAATTCAAATCCCAAAATCAAACTAGAATTTCCTTTGCGAAAACAACAGAATAAACCTCAACAATTTATGCCTCAACCATCAAAGTATAATTCCAACCTTAACGAATAATGCAAGTGGCAGAAGCCAAATAACAGAATATCACTTGAATAGACTCAGTAGTAACAAAACTAAAGCATATACTTCACTTTATCATAGCAACATTATATCCATTACAAATTATCATCCAACAGATTATCATTTTGTCAAAATCATCCAACAACAGAGGGCATTATCAAAACACCCGAGCACAGATCCATTAATCGAGCAACAAGAATTAGAGAGCTTAAACCACTTCATAAATTCATAAATCCATGAAGTAAACTCTGTCTTACCTGAGAAGACCCGAGAGACAAAGCAACTACTACCTCTTCTTCCTCTTCTTCTTCTATCTTCTGCTTCTTCCCTCACTCAGACTCTCATAGTGTTTCTCCTGAGAACTTCCTCTCTTCTCTCTAACTTTCTCTTTTTCCCTCTTCTTCCCTCGACCCTTTCTCTTTCTCTTTGTCTTTCTCTATTTTCTCCCCTGAAGCTACTCCTAGAATCCTTTCATATATCCCCATAATCTCATGTAACTCCCTTTATAAATTGCCATCTGTAAAGGAAGCAAACGTGGAGGAATCACAGAGAATACAATTCTCAAGATCTGTATTTTTCAAAATTCATGTTGGACTGGTCGAGTAGTCTGTTGATCATTGATCGACTAGGGAAACATTTAAAACTCCATTCTCCCATTTCCATGTGGAGCTGGTTAATCGACCACTGCAATTAGCCGCTCCCAGACACAAACCCGAATTTCAGCATTTTCCCTTGAGGCTGGTTGATCATATGATCAAATGATCAATGGGTCCAATGTCAACAATCCATTTTTGCCTCTACCTTATTTTTCAATTGATGATACTCGACCGCTCTATCGACCGTCTCAGAAGAATCACCTCTGTAACATTTAGTGGTTGACCAAATCTTAGCCGCTTGAACGCTTTGTTGACCACAGAACTTAGATGCAATCTGTAATATATTTCGGTCGATCTTCTTGACTGCATTCACGACCACTTACTCGACCACAAAACCTGGGAGCACTCTGTAATGTTTAGCAGTCAATGATTTGGTCGACCGATTCCTCCATAGTCTACCGAATCCTTCTTTTACTCACACTCGGTTGATCATTTGATCAACCCTTCCCACACACTTCTCCCCTATAACCTTCCACGACCATTTTTAACTCACTTAACACTCCCTTCATTAATTTAACAACTTCCTTCACTAATTTAAAAATCTTTAACAATAATTCATCAATTATCTCTTAATCATATAATAAATCTTCAACTCCAATTTTAATAATCGGTACAAATCATACCCAAACTTATTACATTTACTAAACATACTTTTGAGGTATTCAGGTTAAAGATGCGATTTAATATCCCAATTTTTGTAACAGAATTTATTAAAGATAATTGAGAGATTAATTGGATGTAATAAGAATACTTGGATAATTATGGGAGATTTATTTGATGACATAAATATATTATATTGTGGGACGGTATTTTTATGGGCTAATACTGTTTAAATGTAAGGAAAATATTGTGGGGTGATTAAGTATAAATTTTTTTAGGGAAAAAGTGCATTTTGGGTTTTCGGTCGCACTGCAGTCGAAGGCACACGGGTTGCTCCTTACATTTTTTGTCTTACTGATGTCGAAGTTGGAACTGAGGGCTTCTCATCCGAAAATGCATTACAGACTGTATTTTGGGTTTTCGGTCGCACTGCGGTCGAGGTTTACATATGAAATGCGTTACAGATTATGTTTTATGGTTTTCGGGTGCGATGTTGTTGAGTTGAAGACCTAATGGTTTTGAATCTGTCAAATTTGAACATTTTGTTGTCAAATCTTCGGCTGGGACGTAAATGCAAGATGCGACTGAAAATATGAGTCTGGGGCAAAATTGGGGATTCGGATGCAACGCAGTTGAGGGTTCGGTCGACTTACTCGACCAAAAAATAGAGGTTAAGTGAAAAATGGAAATTTAAGGGTTGAACCGGCTCGTCTAGAACTGGTCCGGTTTGAAGACAAATAGAAAGAAATAAATTGTTGTTTATTTTCTAAAGAGAAGAAAATTAAATGAAAGGAATAACTAAAAACTAAATGGAATTAGAATATAATTTAATGAAATGAATTAATTGATTAAAGAGATGAAGGAGGATGAATTGATTTTTATTGGTTAGTCCAGTTCAGGCTAGTCTGCTGGTTTGGTTGCGATCAAAAGGAGGGGAGAATTTCATTTGGCCCATGGCCATTTTGCGAATGAATAGAGAGAGGGCGACGAAGAGAGGGTGAAGGGCTCAAGCTCGGTGATTCTATAGGGAGAAATCTCCTTCACGGTCGATGCTAATTCGCAAGCGAGAAATCGTTTGCAGGTGAGGAATGGACGGGAACTCGAACGGAAACATGGCATTGGAAGCTCGAGCATTTCATGCAAGGGTCAGGGGAGTGCAGGCTGGGCCTGGAAATTCATCATCGGGTCGAGGTAAGTCATTCTATGTTCTTCTCCCTGGTGTTTCGTGATGGGGTTGTTCGCCATTTTGGTGTGGCGTGAACGACAGGGGTATGGATGCGATGGCAGCGGTGAACCGCAACCTATGTGTTTCATGCTGGACAGGACCGGACCGGAGCAGGTTTTCTTTAGTAGCTCCTCTGCCAATCTCCGCGTGATTCTCCAGAAAATTTTAAGGACTTTCCACGCGGCATATGCAGGTTGGACCTTCTCTATTGATTCGTGTGATTGTCCGTCCCTGTAAGCTCCTTCCCTATCTATAAAGCAAAGGCAGTTGTGAAGTGTTATTTTTATTTACAAAGAGAATTGAGAGGGAACTCTCTGGTGATGAAGGAGCGGGTCGTGTGTGCCTCCGGAAGATGGGAGGGAAATAGCAGTGAAGGGTTATGGATTTTAAGTATGTTATAAGTGGAAGATAAATGATGAGTTTCCTTGTGTTGGTTTACTGCTTTCAAGATTAGTGGATGTTATACTCTGCTAATATGTCTCGACTCTTTTCTTGTGATTGGTTTATGGATTTTTAAGGATTTTAGGCTCTCTATTTTGGGTTCTCTACTTATGGATTCTAATGGGATAACTGTAGAAGATAAGGAAATTTGTTCTCTATTATGTTTACAGCTTATTGGTTTTATGGAATGTTAAGCCCGACTAATGTACTGTTGATAATGAATCTGTTAGTTGGCATGTTATTTATGCTAGACAAAGGAAGATTATAAGATTTGCTCTCTGTCCACAAATATATGAATATGATAATTAGTGAAATAAAGAAAAGTGTTGAGTTTAAAGGTCTGTAAATCAAGGTTACTCTTTTGTTGGTTATGGTATTAATAAACATAAATGGATGGAAACCGTTAAGTGATTAGTTGGAATTCTATTACGAGAATTGGTCGTGCCAAACTCTTTGTGAGTAATGAACTGTGGAATTGAGGTTAATAGTCTGTAATTATTAATGAGTGTTTATTTAATGGTTTTGAAGGTATTAAAGGAAAAAGAATAGAGTGCAGCAACGCTACGGATCCAGGTAAGTAATATGCATGTGTTTTGGTCTTCAGACCTTACATCGCAAGAATTAGGGTTGTATGCTAACTGTTACTACTTTCATAGAATATTTAGGTTGCTTACTACTTTACCAAATATTGAGCATGTTTCATAAATTGTACTGCTGCTTGCTGGGTGTTTATTAGAATTATGTTCTTTTATTGATTTGTTTAATAGACGAGCATGTTTAGATGTTATAGCAATGGTATGCTATGAACTGCATCCATTCATGAGCATCATTCATGATGGTTTTAAAAAGGTACGAAAATGGTTTTTCATGTATGGTTTTGAAAAGGAAACGAAAAGTGGTGGAATAGATGATCATACATACTAAGTGAACGACGTTCTCGAGGGCTGATAACCCGAGCAGACAACCATCACTTGGGCTGTAGGAATATCCATTATATCATCGAATAAACGTAAATAGGCGTGTAGAGGTATGGGAGATTTGGTGACGGTCCATCGGTGGTGACACCCCTCAAGGATGTATCTCCTCCCACGTAGGGAGCAGAGTGACGGTTAGCCACATTACCATAGGATGTATCCTCCTCTCTTGTATGGAAATCCCCAACGCCTGGGAAACAAAAAGAGATTGGTGACGGTCTGTGGTGACATCATAGGATGTATCTCCTCATGGGAGTGATGGTTAGCCACATAACCATATGATGTATCATTTCTCTCGGTATAAGGATAGGATAGGTTCCTTTCCGAAAAATGAAAAACAGAAGACCGCATACGGATTTTAAAATGGCAAAGCATATGCATCGTTATAGAAATTGTAAACAAATAAAAAGAAACAAATGTTTGTATGGTCCGGTTTGATACGCCGATATATAAACAAACAAAATAATGATAAAAGACATGAACAGTAAAAGAGAAACGAAACAAAAAACCTTATGCAACTTAATTATCCAATTTAAAAAGTCGGGATATTACATTTTCTCTTTAACCTTTGTGACAAATCAATTCATAAATCATTCATTCATCAAAAACATATATCAAATTATTACATATCATTTCTTTTTATAGAACATGTCCCATACCACAAGTCAGGTTTGCCGTAACAACTCCAAGCGCTCTTCACAAGTATGCTCCATCAACTGTGTAGTCCTCTGTTGCCAGTCTCTTTGTCCGATTTTACCTACATCACAAAATTCATCTATGAGCCTAACGCTTAGTAAGCAATGAGAAATAAAAACATCATATGTATACATAAAAAAACATGAGTTTTTGTTTTCAATTTCAGTGAGCGTTCTCTTGACATTAGGACATGGCATCAAAGCTAAAAATCTCATTAGGGCCATATCATGGCTTGCCTAAAGCTTCAATGGTACCGAATTGCCAAAGCTTTATTTCATAAAACCTTTTTGTTTCAATTTTCTTTCTTTTCTTCTTCTTGACATTGGGACACAACATCAAAGCTAAAAATCTCATTGGATCCATATCATGGCTTGCCCAAAGCTCCAATGGTACTGGATCATCAAAACTTCCTTTCATAAAACTTTTTCATTTCAATTTTCTTTCTTTTCTTTTTCTTGACATTGGGGCATGACATCAAAGCTAAAAATCTATATGTCGTCTCTTGCTCAGTGATTGTAAAGAACCTCATAAAAATCAGATATCATTCTACTTGTTATTTATGTAATCCTGACAAAGTATCTAATCTCTTGAAAACTGTATCATGTCCATATCTCCTTTGCATGTTTCCTTCGAAATTTTGGGCATGTTATCCTACCAACTTATTTCGTTTTGTCTTGAGTCCTTACTTAACTAGCTAATGAACCTCTTCATTTGATGTATATAGTAAAATTTTTTTAATTTCAACATTCTATTATAGATGTCATTTGTCTTCATGTATCGATGGAATAATCATATGTATTTAGTCTACATCGATCAAAATTTTATGGATACTTAGTTCGCAAGTACGTCCATTTGGATATGCGAGTTGATTTGCATTGCATTTGGGTCAACTTCCTATATAGAGTTATTTCTCTTTATGCCTGGATAAACCAATCATTTATGTTAAGCTTCCATCATCCAATTTTATGGATGCTTAATCTACTTTTATGTTTATTTGGCTTACCTAGTTGATCTAACTTACATTTTAGTTTTTCTAGTTGTCGATCAATTTCATAGTACCATTCAACTTGAACGTGCTTTTTCTGGATTTTTTTTTGTTTTGAATGAAAGGACTCAATTATTCTTCGGCAATACTTTCTCATTCTTTCTATATGATATGGTGATATATGAAGTCATGAAGTGCTAAATCTCATCAATGTCTCTCTCTCTCTCTCTGTGGGATAACTCAGTGATTCTTTTGGGATGCATCAAGATGCTCAACGCCGATTGTATTTCCTTAGCACTCTAAACCTCATGTACGCATATCCATGTCTTTAATAATGATTTTTCACCATATCTTAAGTGTAAAATCAACTAATTTTATATTAATTAAATTTTTGAGTAAATGTTTTTGCGTTTTTTTATATCAATTTGTTTTGTGTTGACTCAAAGTTTCATAATTTTTTTAATGTTCGGTTACGTTGGAGTTTTTGGTCAAATGGTCAAATCAATAAAAAATGCAATTACCGCACAATTAAAAATCTAAAATAATGTTGAATAAATCAAAGTTTTGGATAGCGTTTAAATTTTTGACGCACAACAATTTATGATTTTATTTAATATATATAATATAATATTAAAATATTATATTTATATATTAAATCAAAATCAAAATCAAAATTAAAAATTTTTATATATAAGGAGGGTTTTTCCTCCTCCATTTTGACAACAAGAAGCACAAAGCGAAAGAGGGAGAAGAGAGATTTTCTGAGCTAGTTTTTAATGCCACTTTTGTGCTTGTGTCGTTCGGTTCATCAAGCTCTATCAATAGTTTTCAATGTTATGAAATTTCTAAGTCGATTCTTAAGTTTTCGTCCAGATACGATTTTGATCTTAAAAACACAAAATTGTTTGTTTAAAATCGTCATTTATAGTTCAGTTCAATGTACTATATGTGTAGGGTTAAATTTTAGGTTGAGTTTTGCTCGAAATAGGCCAAAAATATTCATTGTTATGAATTCTTTTGGGAAAAATCATAGGCTAAGCCACAACACAGGAAGTGTTCTTCGTGAACACATCCATAGGTGATACATTTCGCGCCATGACATGCCCTGGCGAAGGTGCAGCATGGCCCAATAATTGGAGTGTTTGCCATTCGAGCTTTTTCGCGGCGTAGTTGTTTTGAGCCACGTTGGCATGCATTGATGGTGCAATGGTGCCAAGCAATTTTTGGGTATTATTGACCCATTTTTTTTGGGCCGCTCTTGGGGTCTAGTTGAGTCTCTTGTAGGCTCATTTTATTAGATGTTCACATACTATCATTCTTTCCTTCCAATTTGGATTTTATTCTCAATATTGGACCCATCCATTATCCCTTGAGATTTAGATAGGATTTTGACGTTAGCTTTCATTTAGGTTATGAAGATTTTATAGACTTTGAGGCAGTTCCCATGTCAATTTTTATACTATATGTATGCAAGTTGTGCACTTTTATTTTATGCATGCATGGTATTTCAGTTTATTTTATATATTCGATGAACCTCTGGTTGTTTTGTGTCATGATTGAGCCCTTTGTTTGTTGTGCAACTTCTGCTGCATGAATGTGTTTTGTTACATGCAACATGGTATTGGACAATGATGGAGTTATGTCCTTGTGTTTGAATCCCAAAACTTAGCCAGGGTGTTTTATTTTTCCTTTCGATACGCGCTGACTAGTCTTCAGACAATATTCTTTTCCCTTGAAGCATCTGCAAGCATATGATGTGATGCACCAGTGGAAGGAGATTAGAATATAACCTGAAAATATATTGTTGAAGTGCTGAAGATGTGAATAAATCAAATGAGGAAATCTACACTTTTGCGGTCGACAGTTCGGTTGATGGCGCGGTCGCGTTACTTGACCAAAAAATCAGACAGTGGCAATCTTTGAAAATCGGTCGATGTGGGGGTTGATGCGGTAGTGGACTGAGCGGTTAAGTTAGTCATATGAAAAAAAGATAGTAGTGACTTTTAAATGTCAGTCGTTATGGAGGTAGAGTAAGCAGTTGAGTTGTTTGACCGAATCCTTTGCTGATGATGATGCTTCTTCATGGTTGGACACCACTTCTCACAATCTTTCCTCAATGAGTAGGGCTGCGGATGCCAATAAGAGAACTCACTTAACTCCAATTGAGCTCAATCTTGTGATATTACTTACAGAATGATACTTTGGATACAACTCACTAAAGTGTTTCAAAAAGTAATCTCTCCAATTTCGAGATAAGCCAAAGCTTTTTGAATTCAAACATCAATTGTTTAAAACATAAGCATTATGTGACTTTATATAGCGAATTACAAAGCATAAAGTAATAAAAAAAACTAAATAAGCAACAATAACCCTAATCGGCTCATAGAATAGGTTGTCTGATTTTCTACTTAATTGAAACTAGGTTAATTAACTAAAAGAATATTTAATTAATATCTTCCTTTCTTCTTCTCCAAGCCTTGATGTATTGGGCAGCTAATCCATGTTGGTGCTCAGCCACTTGGATGGTTTCCATTTAGAGATTTCCTTGGTCCCCAAGTTTGGACACTTGGACTTTCCTTAATCTTTGCTCTTGGTTCTGTGGGCTTTTGACATATCAAATGAACTCCAAATTTAGTGATCCAACTCATTTTAGAAAGCTTAAGAAGTAAATTAGAATCTTCATGAAGCACACTTTTTTGAAATGACATTGTTTTGAAAACCAAAATTGTCAAACATGTGTCGGAAGTCAGAAAGAAGACAGTTTTTGGAAAATCCATCAAATATTTCACAATTGTCCTTGGACTCCCACCTATGTTTGACCTTGAATCTCTTTATGCTAATCTTGAAAACTTGATTGTTAATAGATGGACCTCGGAGTCCATCAGTAAAGGTCCATGAGTGACCTTATTTTCACTAGAATTATTTTCTATGAAAAATGATGGAGACACTACTTTATATATAGGTACATATGACATACCAATAGACCACGTAATCTGACTAGTTGTGCATATTAGTCCATAGTATAGGTGCTTTGTACTGGAAGGAAGTGTGGTGAGTTAGTTAATCTATGTACTGTAACTTAAATAGAATCATGTTCCTCAATGGTTTTTGATAATCCAACCACCAAGCACATTAATATTTATTCCTACTTTCATTGATGTATCATCAAAGGTTGTTGTGTGCTAGCAAGCCTTTGATGTTCAACTTTGACTTGTTGACATGTAAGATATCACTTCATACATTTCTCCATGTCAAGTTCCACACCACTAGTAATGTTGCCTTAAATTTTGATACATTTATACATCGGTTGTGGATCCTTTTCCTTATGTTGCAACCAATCTCCTAGACCTTACAAGACTGTGAGGCTTTCCTTTCCCAATTTTCTCCTTTAGTGAATGATGATGAACTTGATCAAAACATCTATTGAATAAACAATGTTTTTAAGGTTAGTGGAAAATAGACAAACTATGAAAGAGTTCCTTTTCTTCTCTTTTGTAACAAACATAATCTTCTTGTATGAATGACAAAATTGTTATTGATCTTTTCTATAGGAAATCAACATTTTGAAAAGTCATGGAATGAGTGCAACAGAAGTAACTTGTTCTTTGGTATGCTTTAAACACAAGTCATTTTGCACAAGATATGCCTCTTAGTGAATAGTATCTAAACACCTAATTTTTGCAAAAATCTTTTGATGTTGGTAATGAAAATAGAAGATTATAGCACTAAAGCACTAACAAAATCCAAATCTTCTTATTTTCTATGTTTGCTTTTCAATCACTTTATAGGTACTGCAATGTTGTTATCCTTCACAGCTTATTCACATAATGGGAAATATTATTATAAACATGGTTTCAACTTTTTGGTATAATTTCTTCACGGCATTCATTATGGGACCACAAAATCACTCCACAGCATTTTGCAACCCAACTAATGGTTGGTAGGGCTGATGTTTCTATGTCACCAAAGTAAAATATTAGTTTGACGTAAGGAATGACGTGGAAATTTGTTATTTGTTTTGCTTCGTTGGAAATATCTTTTTGGGAAAATGACAAATTAACTATCGTGGTTTGCGATCAATGACAAGTCAACCACTATCCTTTATTTTCTAACAAATTAACCACTGAAGTATGAGAAAATGACAAAGCCAACATCGCTGTCATGTTTGCCGTTAACAAGCTGATTTGGAGCCCTTGTGGTTTGTAGACAAAATATCGTTGCTATGTGTTTTTCCAAGAAAAGAAGGTCAAATTTGGCCTGCACACCGCGGTGTCTTGGGACGGCACTACGGCGTGTTATGGATGCCATCGTGGCGTACCAAGAGATCGCAGCGGCATTTCAAGACGCCGCCGCAGTTTGCTGGACTCGGGTTCAAATTTTATAAGTACATAGTGAACTCCCCGCGATATTCTCAGGCATTTTGTAATCGATTAGCGAATCCTAGAGAATTTAGAGAGTTGAAGAGAATGACATTTTGACAAAGTTGAAGAATTTGTTGAAAAGCAAATGGTGCCTTTGAGTGTTGAAGAATCTGTTATTAACCGTCAAATTGGAGTGAGGCCCACGTGGAATTGGGAATGAAGCTGCAATTGAGTTGCATTCTGTCTCAGCAACTCTACACGAGGAGGACGATGAAGACCTTCATTCATTATGTCAATCCACTAGTGACGTAGATATTGACATGGCCGAGAGTTGGCCTAGACGCCCACTACAAGCACAATGCACCTTCGCTGGTATGGGCCCTGGCAAAAAGTACAATTCATTGAAAAAAATTAGAGAAGAAATTGTCGATCATGCATTAAAGAATGGGTACGGGATAAAATTCACCCACAGTGACGCTTATCAGTTGAGGGCTGCCTGCTAGGAAGGATGCACGTGGTGGCTGTACACCTAAAAAATGCAAGGTGAAATGATGTTTCAAATAAAGTTCTACAACAACGTTCACACTTGCTCGAGAAAGACAGAAAGCCGCCATGCCAGTGCCAAATGGGTGGCAACACATTACTTAGACAGATTTAAAAGTCGGGCCGACTGAGACCTTTCTTCTATAATTGAGACAGTCAGGAAGGACTTCAACGTCAACATCACACTTAGCCTTGCTAGAAGGGCAAGGAATGCAGACAAAAAAATTAACGAAGGGGATGGCAATGAGCAATACAAGTTCATATGGTCCTATGCCGAGGAGATTCAGAGGTTTAATCCTGGAAGCTCGGTACGCGTTGACCTAGACATGTGTGCATTTAAAAGGATGTACATGTGTTTGGCTGCATGCAAGATGGCGGTGCGGAACTGTGGTAGACCGGTTATTTGTTTGGACGGTTGCCACTTGAACGGAGCGACTCTAAGCCAGCTGCTCACTACTATCACCATCGACGGGAATGATAGAATGTATCTTATTTCTGTAGCAGTGGTTGAAGTAGAAAATTGGGCTTCATGGAGCTAGTTTCTGGAATTGTTGCTTGACAATCTAAACAGCTCACTGGCATTGGATGGACAATCATTTTTGACCGACAAAAGGTGCGGTTGATTGCTTTTGCCTTTTGCTTATATGTTTTGCATTTTGTACCAATGTCTGACTCATATTATAAATCTTTACAGAGGCTAGTGCCAGCTGTCAAAGAGGTGGCAGGGCAAGCGGACCATCGATTTTGTATCTAACACCTATATGAAAATTTTCAAAAACAATTTAAAGGCAGGTTGTTAAAGGATGCAATGTGGGCCGCATCTAGAGCCACAACAGTGAGGCAGTTTGAGAGAGAGATGACGAAGTTATTTTTGCTTGACCCGGCGGCCCACAACTATCTACGAGGAATAGATGTGACATGTTGGGCCAAACATGCCTTCTCTCCATCCCAAAGTGCGACATAAGCCTAAAAAAACTAAGTAGTCATTCAACGCTTGCATCCTACCAACCAAGGACAAACTGATTCTAAGTATTTTTGAGATCATTCGAAAGGGCATTATGTGCAGGATCATGAAAAAAAATGAAAAGATGGCTTGCTCAACGTACCTTTTGTGTCCAATGATCAGTAATCGGCTCGCCAAACTACAACTTACCGGTCAAAATTGGAGCCCCCTAGTTTCCAGGAGCTGCCCAGTTTGAGGTCAACAATGGTAACGAACAGTACTCTGTTTATTTGGACAAGCGTACTTGTACCTGTTACAGGTGGGAGTTAACCGGCATACCATGTGTCCATGTAGTCTCATGCAATCACTTCACGAGGAGATCTCCTGAGGAATTTGTGCATGTGTGCTATCACTGGAAAAAACATAAATGGTGATGTACTCCCACTTTGTCTGCCCCCTCAGTGGACCAAGCGAGTGGCCTCCTGTGACGAATCTTGATTCAATTATCCCACCGCCATTTAAAATACTTCTAGGAAGGCTGTGCAAAGATAGAATACAGGATGTGGACGAGGCCCCAAGCCAGACAGTACTACCTAGAAGACATCTGAACATCACTTGTGGCCGATGTGGCGGTGTGGGGCACAATTCTGGCACGTGCGAAGGTCGAGGTGAGTCCAGTGCAGGGCCGGCAGAGGTGACAGAGGGAGAGATAGAGCCAGAGCTAGAGGAGGCAGAGGAAGGTCGGAGGGCACATTTATGGGTTTCAGAGTCCCCGGGACAATTCTTTCCATAGTCCTAGAGACAGTCCCCGAGCGAGTATCTGAGACAGTTCTTGGCAAAGTTCTTGAGACGCAGGTGAGCCCATTATCACGTTTACGTTTTCAAGTGTTATTTGAACTATGCTAATTTCATTTGCAATGTGTTATGCAGGAGTTTGATGCTCAAGGTCCATAAACACAAACGTACACAAATGTGGACATTAACCTTCTGTGATACATTCGTTTGATAGATTAGGTTTGATATATATGTGATTGTACTGTACGATATATTAGTAAATTTTGATAAATATGAATTGGTTTCATAAATTTGAATTTGTTTTGTTTCAGCAATTTGAATTCATATACTGGTTCCATACATTTGGTTGTAGAGTGTGCATGGAATTTGATTAAAGGTACCATGACATGACAAGCCACCGTAGTTTGTGATACAAGCCATTGCGGCTTGCTTAGAAACTGCCGCGACTTGCTGAAATTGTTGCACTGAATTCACTCAAGCTTATCCATACACTTTTCTTTAATTATATACTTGATTTAGGTCTTACAGGATTTACTTTTCACTTATAATCACCCCAATTTATAAAAATTTTGCCAGATTCTCCCTTGTTTCTTTACTCCCCTAAAGCTATTCTCATACATCCTGCACAAAATCCTAAGCAGTTCCAGTATCATCCAAACATATCATTCATCTAGTAAATATAAACTACACATATCATTCAAACATATCATTTCGTAAAGTAAATGTAAACTACACATAAATGTAAAAAAATTCAACTAAACATAAATTACAACGTATATCCTTGAACTAAACTACCACGTAAATCCTTGAAATAAACTATGTCGCCTTCTTCTTTGATCATTTTGGCTGCAAATCCTTGACCGCAAAAGATAAGTACGGGTCAAGGAATGCTTTATCTGCTGTGTCGAACAACGGACCCTCATACTCAAAGTTTGCAGCATCGTGCTCATGGAATTGTTCTGGAATAGTGCGCTGTCGCATGACCCTCATCCCCGCACTCGTACACCGAAAGACGTCGTACGAGCTGCAATGAAAAGGGAACAATTGCCGGTAAAATACTCGGAAAGCAATATTAATAATTTACAGCAGGGAAAATACATACCGCTCTTTGTCAGTGGGAGCTACGATGATGGAGATTGCTTCC
Source organism: Begonia loranthoides (assembly GCA_022433065.1). Lineage (NCBI taxonomy): Eukaryota > Viridiplantae > Streptophyta > Magnoliopsida > Cucurbitales > Begoniaceae > Begonia > Begonia loranthoides. The sequence goes on from CM039473.1 coordinate 18,258,024, forward strand.
GGCATCAATTGCTGGTAAGCTAATTGAGTGTGCAGGTCAACGGAGGAGATAAAACAACTATGCTTCTAGTGTGTCTGCAAGATAAACAATGCATTAGATGATCTCAGTAAACACCCCATCAACTTGGAGAAGTGAGATGGTTACTTACATGAATCCACCCTAATGAGAGTAGATGGTTTTCCTGATGAAACGCGAATACGAATGCTTTGTCGACCGCATAGCATTGCATATAAGTTCGGATGAGTACTAAGATAAAATCTTATACACTAACATACAAAGAAGGCTTCTCACCGTATCTGGCGTCCCGACTTACGCTGGGAAGATGATATCAGTGACGACGTAATCATCATCGATCAGCTTTCCCCCAAGAATTGCGCACTCTCTACGTTCTTCCGAGTATTTGTCTGGACATACTTCTTGAACATGTCTATCAAATCCCCAAACTGCAACAAAAATGTAAAAATGCCGTCAGACTTACAAAGCATGAACATGAACGAACACACATATATAACCAAATGAAAGACATACCACGCGCACAGTTCTAAGGGGCGGAGGCTCAAACTGACTGGTCCCCTGCACCTCGACAGGCACGGCTGGAGGAGCAGGTTGGCGGCTTACGGCATCGGTGCTGCAAATCAACAATACGTCATTACGTCAAACACAAATAAAGTAAAGACTGGACTTTGCGTACAAAGTAAATAACTTACAATCGGTATGTGGCATCTGTTGCTTCAGAAGACGATGTCGAGGCTGATGTACGGGCTGATCGCCTCTCACGTCTCTAAAGTGCTGCCACCACCTCATGGTGCCTCTCTTCTGCTCGCATATGCCACTCTTCTGCTCGCATATGCCACTCTTCTGCTTTGCGATGCCGGTCTTCTACTTTGCGATGTCGCTCTTCTACGAGCTCCTACCCTCTTTGTATTTGGACTTGTTGCATTTGCAGGTGCTCCTCCATCATTTGCATTCTAGTCATCGCCATATGATGGAGCTCCTCCATCTTGCTCATCCAAGCGGATGTCTCCTCAGGCATCGAAGTAAAGTGAGATGTCTGAGGAGAAGCTTGTTCTACTGAGGGGGCTGAATGCTGAGTGTAACAACCCGTTAATTTAAAAACATTTTTCTCATTTTAAAATACGTCACAAAATTTTTCGCTTTATTTATTTAACATTTGAAATCCATTTTTAAAAGAAACATGAAATCAGAGTATCCATTTGCAGAAATGTCAAGGAATAATAATAATAAAGGTTCAAAACATAGTTCAACGTCTTACCAAATAGTCCAAAAGTCCCTATTACAATGTTCAAAATAGTCAAAGTACTAATAATAGAATTTACCAAAATACCCCTTTTTCATCAAAATACTAACACTCCCTAAATCATGCGAGCCACACCCAGTAGGTCAATTCGGCTGATAACACGAGGGGTCATCCTAGAACGCCTCCTCCTCCACGGGTACGAATTCTTCATTATAATGATCACCTATATTACAGGGAAAACAATGAGCCTAATGCCCAGCAAGAATCATAATTCAAATGCAAACGCATATGATGCATGTTCATACGGTGCATTACAGAGGAGATCTGTATCTCATCTGTTAGTTTGGGGCGATGGGTCAGTCAATTGATCTCGTGGCTTAACCTGTGTTTCCTATAGGGAACCACGCCAATCGGGGTGTCACAACGAGCCATACCCAATCATTTTGTTTAAGGCATTGGGGGTTTCAGTTCAAAAGAATTGAGAATCTTATGATTATTATGGCTTAACCATACCTCACGCTCCCTAATTGGGAGTAGGCACTCCAATAGGGGTGTCACTACGATAACCATTCTCAATCCTCCTGAACCCCCACATGTCTATTTACATATATTAGGATGACATACAACATGTGAATAGTTTCATAAGTCTTAAGGTGATGCATGAATGACACAAAATAAATAAGGGAAAAACAACATACAATGGAAGCACATACAATTTGCAGGTACGGTTTCAAGCACACACAATTTGCAGGTAAGGTTTCAGTTTGAAGGTATTGCATACATTCATCGTAATTTCCATGGTTAGAGTGAAAATAACGCAATACCGTTTTGAAGTTGTTTATTAATCATTACGAGCAGGGAAAACATGTTTAGCCCAATTCTAGGATAAAGTTCAACTTCACTTCCATTTCAACTAATTTATGCAGGGCTTCACTAGATTTAGTTCAGACAAGTAATTTGCTAAGCATGCTCAAAATCAAGGATATCAAAAGATGAACATAAGGATAGCAGTTCGAAGACGCAAGGTTAGATCCAAACAAAGTCTTAATACTAAAATTCAGGATTTTGCAGAGTAACACTTACAACTACTCACATTGGGCAATAACTAACATTGATAAGGACCAGTTCATGTTCTCCATATCACGTTGACAATGATTTCAAACAACAGACAGTACTCTTTTCCCAATAGTTCCTTCAGTTCAGATTTTCATGATAATAATAACATTTGTTACCATTCATGCTTTTCATTACACCAACAATCAATCAACAATTTAACACACAAAACCCGTAATGTAGGGCCTCCACTGGCCAACTACATATTCTAATTCTTACCTCAGGTTTTTTAGCAGCTACACTTAGCAAAATGGTAGACAAATGCAAGACAACACAGTAGCCAAAATATATTCTCAATCCACAGTCAAAGCAGCAACCCAAAGAAGGTTTCCCAATTACCCTTCAACTCTTAATTCTTCCTAAGCAGATATGACAATAGAGGTTAAGCTCAATATTCATAACCAACTTGACTTAATAGTTGAAGATTCATAAACAAACCAATAATCAATCCTTACCTTCATGTGGAAAATTCTTTGTAGAAATCTCTTCAGAGCAATACTCCAACACACCCTCACACCTTATCACACCAAATCCTTCTCCCTCATAAGTACACACCCACAAACCTCACTCACACTAGCAAAACAGGATACAGGGAAGAGGACGTGCCTCTTATAGACGAAGGAGAGATGGAGAACTGCAGCAGGGGATAAGCTGAAGCTGCAGTTTGATAGCTGACCATTGTGCAACCCCATGAAGGGGTGGTCCATTGAGACAGACCCACGTGGAAAAGCTCTCCCAGCCTCAGAGACGAGCTGGACCTTGCAGGGGTATACTGGAGCGAAAAGATTATCGATTGCAGCAAGAAATCGGAAGAGAGAGATTGAATTTAAAATGTGTTTCGTAGATTTTTCTAACTTTTCGGACGAGACCATTTGTCCGAATTCATTTTCGGTCGTTCGAAAACTTATAAAAATTGGTACAGATTCAAATCGACATTGTTCGCGTCGTCCCCGCCAGTTTTTGGATGAAACAGGGGCGTCCGAAAACACCCAGCAAATTGTACATATTCAAATTGACGACGTCCACGCCAGTTTTCGGACGAAACAGGGGCGTTCGAAAACTCTCCAACTCACATTCTCCTTAATTTTTAACACTTGGGTAAATTTTCAACATTAACCCTATACTTTCTATGCATAATTTAAAATGTATCATCACATAATATGACATGAGATGTATACATATTAGCTATCCAAATTTAATACATCGATAAACAGGGAAAAAATATATTTTTGGGGTATTACACTGAGGCTCTGAGGGGGGTGGAGGTGTTGTCTACTTCTTGGACTTGTAGACCCATTCCCCTCCAACTTGGCTGATCTCCATTCGGTCCACTTTAGCTTTGTTGTACATGTCAATGGCCGAGTCTTCAATTCTCAGCTCTTTCTCCGAGATGGGTACCCCATAATGCTCAACGATCCTCTAGATGAGCTAGTTGTACTGCAGGTTCTTGGCTGGGTTGTTGAGCACCTCATGCATGTGGCTCAAGATGATATATTCGATGTCCACCTTTTTCCTGGTGAACACCTTCTCCAGCATATAGAGATCCAGGCAGCTAACAAGGTCTTGATGCCCATCCCGAGGCAAAATCGTGTACGTCATGATCAGGTGGATCCATCGGGCTATGACATTCAACTCCTTACCCTTTGGCTTGTTGTACTGGGCAACCTCGGGATCCCGGTGCAACAATCTAAGCACCGCTAGCCCTTCTCCTTTGTTGACGAATGGTGGCTCCCGAGACACGTGATAATATTGATCGCTTTGCCTGTCTTGTACACATCCAAACATTAGATTTATATCGTTGGGAGTGAACCTCAACTCCCGTCCAAAAAGGTACTTCCACACCTCTAATGGCTCGGTGGACAGTTTCAAATTCTCGTAAAACATTCTAATAATTATCTCATAGTAACTGCCCCTCATCCGGCACAACCCAACTATTCCAGCATCTTCAAGCAACTGTTTAATTCCCATTCCTGCCAAGGAGTCCAAATCTACTATTTTGGAAACAATAATTGCACAGTGTTGTATATCCTCTTCATACCATGTTTTGCAATTTGTTATCTTGAATAGTTTGGACCTTAAACCCACTGTAACGGTTGGAACCGGGCCAATGAGCCTCCGACTTCTCCTTGTTCAGGCTCCAGTTTAGGTTGAATGGTCGTGGTGTCTTTGTGTTGCACCGCCGCGGGTTGCTCATCGTCTACCGTTGTGGCTTGCACACCTTCCACGGTTGTCTTCCCATGCTTGAACGCCAATTTCTTTGCTCGAGAATACATTGTGATAAAAAATAGTAGAGAGTTTTTTGTGTTTCTCGTAGTGAAAATGGGTCGCCAAGAGGATTTGGTGTTTGTTCGTGGTGAAAGTGGGTGAAAATGACGAGCCATAGCATTTCGCGGTTATGTATACCGCTGAGTGAAAAGAGGGATGTCGCGGCGGTGTCTTGGGATGCCGCGGCGGCATCCTGAAACGCCACTACGGTCTCTTGGGATGCCACGGAGGCGTCCTCAAACGCAGCAGCGGCATCCGAAGACACCGCGGCGTGCAGGCCAAATTTGGCATTCTTTTCTTGGAAAAACACGGAGCCGCGACGTTTTTTCTATGAACCGCTGCAGCTCCAGATCAGTTTGTTAACGGAAAACATGGTAGCGATGTTGGCTTTGTCATTTTCCCATATGTCAGTGGTTAATTTGTTAGAAAATAAAGGATAGTAGTTGACTTGTCATTAATCGCAAACCACGATGGTTAATTTGTCATTTTTCCTATCTTTTTTTATGTGTAGGTTCCTCAACATGCACATCTACATATTTTTTTTCATAAATAACTGCATGATGAATATATATTTGCAGTAATTTTCACTGCTTAGCAATTAGTCGTAATATTGCATATTGATATTTTGCATGGTTGTGTTGCCAAAAAAAAGAAGAAATCATGTCTAGCTGATTTATAGCTGTTGGAGGGTTATATTTTTGGGTAGCTTTCAATGGACATGTGTGTAGTAATGGGTTGGATCCTATTTTTCAATTGTAAATTAGCATGTCTATATTATTCTTCTTCTTCTTCGTATTGGGAAACAGAGTGCAAATGTAAACATTAGTTATTTCTATGTGATTTATATAAAAGTTAAGTTTGCCTTGAATTTTATTTGACTTTATTTAGATTTTTTATGAAGATGTATTGTTCAATCTTGTGGTTGGAGAACTCCTAAGCAAACTCCATAGTTATGTGAGCACATTTTTGCAGTGAGAAATTTCATATTATCCCACAAAATAGTATTATTTGGTACAAATTCACTTAAAGAAGAACATTATGATGACGTCAAATAACCCAAAAAAAATGGGGAAAATTCCATTTGTCCACAACTAGTTTTAGGTTTCTTGTTTGTTCTCCACTTTCAAAGGTGGTAGTTAGTAATTTTGTAATGCAATCATATAAAACTCAATGTCTCTCAAATGTGAAAAACAAAATCGCCCAAACTTACTTGTTGCCTCGAGAGATTGATATAGAATTTTGTATTTTCATGTTATCAGGAACTGTGAATCCGAAAAGGCTTATGGAGCTCTTTTCCATGTACTGAAAATGGCAGGAAGAGAAAGCTCTAAAGATCTCAAAACAGGTATATGTTAGAAACTAGTTTATCGCATTTGGTGGTGATAGCAAGATATAGTGGATCTGAAATATATTTTCAATGCGTATTGTTGGGGAAAATAAGGATTATGTATAGAGTTGAGAAATAAGTGTTGATAATACGATCAAGATTATTCGCAAGAAAGATTGCTCTTGACAATGATCTTAGACTAAATTATCTTTCCAAGTAAGTTCTCAATATATAATGGAGGGATTAAAAATAGTCTCACTTAAAATCCACTCTCCTTAGATAAAGCTTACTTACATAGTATAATTACACTACTAACTGATGTTCGAAATGATAATAGATGTGATAAAAAAATATCAATAATATTTTTTCTACACTGTTTTAATTTAAAAGACAAGAAGTAAGAGAAATAATAGTGAAAATAGACATCAAGAATTTTTCCGTGGAAACCTAAAAAACCACGGAAACTAAGTCTAGAAAGATTTTACTGTGAAAAATAAGATTTACAATATTATTCTAGAAACCGAATTATTTAGAGAATATTCACTAGAAAATATAATAACTCTTTGATTCACAATGTATATAAATACATCTCATCTATTTTTCTCTCACTCTTTATTTTCTCACCCAAAAAAATAATCTTCACTATTTTCTTCTTGGATCTTCTCTTCTCTTTCTCTCTCTATTTTTTGGATACAAGGTGAACTTGAGAAACTCTCTATTTATAAAGAGAGTTCTTGCAAATTGACAAACGATGCATCCCCAAAATTTAGAATTTTACAATTTATCTTTTGTCAATGGAAGAAAATTTCTTCTTCTTATTCAAGATGGTGATCCATCATCATATAGAATGACCAACCACCTCATACGTATTTCGGAAAACTACTTCTAGATAGTAATTCTTTATACTTGTTAAGGAAATTGTGAGAATAAAAATAATTTAGGAGGAAGTTTTTGTAATAAAATCAAAAACTTATTGAAAGGAGTTTATAGAAACACCTTGAGTTACGTATCATTTCATTTGCATTATACAACTCAAAAGCAGTTCCATCTAACTGAAAGGAGGTACATCACAACTTCAAAAATTCAAGTGTTTTATGTTGTTCCTTTCCCCAGTCATATATATGATGAAGAAACTGGTGTCCTTTGTGCATATTACAAACAGTCGAAGGAATTAGTTTGTAAATAATATAGAACTTGATAGGTCCCAAATTAGAGAGTTGTGCAAAAATATCAAATCTGTAAATCGGCTATATGAAAATCCGGTCTTCAATTTTAAAATTAAGAATAACTTCACTTGCATAAAGATTTAAGTGCTCAAATTTATAGGGTTAATAAACAACAATCCAAAGAATACTGTATCAAAAATTCAGCTTCAAACTCGTCGTATTCACGGATATACACTACAAACAAAATTGACCAAATCTGGAAATTGGTTAATACAAATTCCGAGCTTTGATTTTAAAACGCACGTAACATCGAATGGATATATCATTTTGAACTCAAATTTCTATGGCTGTTAAATAACAAATCCAAGAATAGTGAGACCAATTTTCAGCTTAAGATTCAACACGACCAGTAAGAATAGCACCAAAGAACACAGAGCCCAAATTAGGGTTTCCTTACTCGGATTCTGGACAACAAAAATAAAATGGCAATATCTTCTTATGCATACAATATTTTTACTCCAAATTCACAAGACTAGCAGCCAACAACTATAAAAACAACACTTCCAATTTCTAGCAAGAAAGAGCACGTACAAATGGAGTTCTGCGTACTGCAACCTAAATCACAAAACAGAATCTGCAAATTCCAGATCTGTGGAGCAGATTTCTCTCCGTTCTTTGATTCTCTAAACGACGTCCAAATCACATGAAACCCGACTAAAATAACACCAATCCAATATTGTTTCCAGAGGTTCAATAAAAAGGATTACCTTCTTCAATAAGTAGCCATGGACAGAGAGAAGAAACCGAGCTGGTCCGCTGTCCTTCAGCAGAAAAGGGGCGAGAATTGGCCAATCCCAAAGATGCCACTCCAACAAGGCAATTGCTTGATCTTCTATTCACACACCACAAATGCAACCACACTAAGTGATTGTTGGATGAAATAGCACATCACAACCTATCAAAAAATGAGCAAAACAATAGGTTGAAGTGGATAGAGAGAAGGGGCAAGAGGAGGAGCTCATGGAACCTGAAGGGAAGCACACGGCTAAATCAATTTCTTAGGGTTTCAAAATCACCTTTCCAAACGCATTAGAGGGGATTAAATACCCCCCATAATGACCTTACAAAAGAAAAAGACCATATTACCCTTGGAAATACAGAATAGGGCATGAGGGCTCGGTTTGCATGCAAACAACATGAAACGATCTAAAAATCCCAAAATAAAATCCCAACAACATCTAGTATTAAAACAAGAAAGTGTAACGTAAACAATTCTCCAAAGACCTTAAAAATCTCCAATCTAAGGTAGCTCCTTCAAGCCAGGAAAGAAAAGAGTTAGCCGATTGAGCCTGCATGGCTCCATGTGAGGACGTGGCGCAAAACTTCCTTATCTTCATGCGTTGGCACCTCTGTGAATCCCAATAAATGATTGTTCCCTAAAAAATAAGAAAAAGATTAGAAATCAATGGAACCTTGGCACGGCTCAGGTGACAGGATCTTGGGGCACATCATACTCCCGGGGTTGAAAAGGATTTGTCCTCAAATCCAGGGAGTGTACTTCATTATCTTCGACAAATCTTCCTCCTGGATCAAATGGCAAAGTTTTGTTTCCACCTTGAGGCACTTTCTTCATATAGGACCTTGCATACCGTCTTGCGAAAGATGGGAGAACAAAGGTGAGTTCGTACAAAACAACTTCTAGATTTAGTAATGGTAGCAACGTTGAATCAAAATAATCTACAATCTTATAATTTCTTTTCGCAACTCCAATATTAAAACCCTCTTTCCAAAACTCAAAATCAGCACCAATAACAAAAGAATCTCTCATCCATCCAATTTTAAAAAACCAAGTAATCAAAGTGTTTGGTAGGGTGTACCTCAAGCAAGTAGTTTTGGCTAGTATGCTTGTTTTCCACTATCGTAGAGTAACAAATAAAGACTCGAATGTGGTAATGCCCCTAAGCCCCAATTTTCATCCATTGTATATAAGCATAGTTGATAGATCTCCTTTCATTTTTAAACAACAAATATGCTTTGTCCATGTTCTAACAAAAATCATAACAAGTTAACTCCCCTTGACTTTTCTCTTCTCGGCCTTCAATAGTGAGATGTCTTTCGATTGTTAGGAAAAACATTTCATCTCCACAAAGAGTTAGCTTCTTAAAATCACTTCTCCTTCAAAGGTTGCTACAAATGATTCATTTCCATGCTCCACTATGCTTGCTTCTTCCATTTTACCTAAAACATTTCGGTTAGGCAAAGTGGAAGGCCTTTTATCTTCCATGAGCATTTCTTCCATGGCCGTGAGTGTTTCCCTTTAAGGAGGAGCTTCTTCCTCATCCACCTTTAACTTTGGTAGCTCCTCATCAATATAACTTTCTTCAAGACAAGATGAAACATAAAAGGACTTGTTAGAAACACATGGAATAAGCAACTCTTGGAAACTAGTATTAACTTCATCTAGCTTGGTTTCATTTCTAACAACTTCTTCCCATGGGCTTGGTGTTTGAAGAATCTTACAATGTTGATCTTACATCTCTATCTCATGTTCTTTCTCCGCTCCATTAGTTGTGGCAAAAAAATTATCTCCATTTTCTACATGATCATCTTCACAAATTTGATCTTTCGAAAAAACTTCTTCAGCCGTTTGAGTCTCTATCACAAATAGTGGCCCTTCAGGAGCATAAATAGTCTGTACTTCCAAGATGTCTTCTTCATTAGTGGCTACCAAAGAGTCAACTTGGCTTTTTTCATCAATCAAGCATTCCTTTATAATAATATCTTTTTGCTTTGGGCATTTTGAAGCATTGTGCCCAATTTCAAGGCACGGAGCAACAGATGTCTTTAGCCCTAAGCCGAGATGTATCAAATCTTTTTCTCATAAACTTTTTCATCATGTTCCAAGTAATAAGTTCATCAATTATCCTCCGAGCTTTCAAATTATTCCACCAAGATTTTGCATATCCCACAAATTCTGAGGAGGCTAGTCTCACTTTACCTTTATCCAAAAATTTGTGACAATCAAATATACTCTCAACTATTTCCAACCAATCCAAACACTCAATATCGTTGCTGAATCCGGTAAATGGATGGATAAAACAAGCTTCATTTCATGCATGTCATGAGATCTTCTTCTCGAATTCGGAAGCTCTTCCAAATCGCATTCTTTCTCACCCTTTCCATACGAGTTTTTATTTTGGCCCCTTGACTTGATGGATGTGTTGAATTTTTTCCTTGGTTTAGGAGTCCTAATGTCCCTCACATTCCCACTAGAATGCTTCTCTTGACTTTGTTGTAATTTTAAAAACATATCCTTCACTTCATCAATTTGTTGTAGATTTTTTTTTTGAATCTACTAGGTTCCCTCTCTGGAGGGGGTGAACTTGTACTTGACATAGCTCCTATAATATAGTGATAATTATTACCACTTCTTGTACTCATTCTTAGCATAAAATAAGATCACCAAACTGAACCCAAATGCCAAAAATGGCTCTGATACCAAATGATAGGTCCCAAATTAGAGAATTGTGCAAAAATACCAAATCTGTAAATTGGCTATATGAAAATCTGGTCTTCAGTTTTAAAATCAGGAATAACTTCACTTGCATAAAGACTTAAGCGCTCAAATTTATAGGGTTAATAAAACACAATCCAGAGAATATTGTACCAAAAATTCAGCTTCAAACTCGTCATATTCACGGAGATACACTACACAAAAATTGCCCAAATCTAGAAATTGGTTAATACAAATTCCGAGCTTTGATTTTAAAATGCATGTAACGTCAAATGCATATATCCTTTTGAACTCAAATTTCTATGGCTGTTAAATAACAAATCCAAGAGTAATGAGACCACTTTTTAGCTTAAGATTCAACACGACCAGCAAGAATTGCACCAAAGAACACAAACCCCAAATTATGGTTTCCTTACTCGGATTCTGGACAACAAAAATAAAATGGCAATATCTTCTGATGCATACAATATTTCGACTCCAAGTTCACAAGACCAGCAGCCAACAACTATAAAAAGAATGCTTCCAATTTCCAGCACATGCAAATGGAGTTGTGCGTACTGCAACCTAAATCGCAAAACAGAATATGCAAATTCCAAATCTGCGGAGCAGATTTCTCTCCTTTCTTTGATTCACCAAACGACGTCCAAATCGCATGAAACCCGTGCCAAAATAACACCAATCCAATATTCTTTCCAGAGATTCAAGAAAATGGATTACCTTCTTCAATAAGTAGCCACAAATAGAGAGAAGAAACCGAGCTAGTTCGCTGTCCTTCAACAAAAAAGGGCCGAGAATCGGTCAATCCCAAAGATGGCACTCCAACAAGGCAATTGTTTGATCTTCTATTTGCACTCCACAAATACAACCATACTAAGTGATTGTTGGAGGAAATAGCACGTCACAACCTATCCAAGAATCCGCAAAACAATAGGTTGAAGTTGATATAGAGAAGGGCCGAGAGGAGGAGCTCACGGAACCTCAAGGGAAGCACACAGCTAAATCAATTTCTTAGGGTTTCAAAATCACCTTTCCAAACGCATTAGAGGGGATTAAATACCCCCCTAATGACCTTACAAAAGAAAAAAATCATATTACCCTTGGAAATACAAAATAGGGCATGAGGGCTCAATTTGCATGCAAACCCAGCACCTCCCAAAAATGCAAACCAATGAAACAATCTATAAATCCCAAAATAAAACCCCAACAACATCCAGTATTAAGATAAGATAGTGTAACATAACAAATTCTCAAAAGACCTTAAAAATCTCCAATCTAAGGTAGCTCCTTCAAGCTGGGAAAGAAAAGAGTTAGCCAATTGAGTCTACATGGCTCCACGTGAAGATGTGGCGCGAAACTTCCTAATCTTCATGCGTTGGTGCCTCCGTGAATCCCAATGAATGATTGTTCCCTACAAGATAAGAAAAAGGTTAGAAATCAAGGGAGCCCTTGGCACAGCTCAGGTGACAGGATCTTGGAGCACATCAGAACTCCTCAAATATAGCAACTGACTATGCTTCCGAATCTACATGTAGTCCATGCTCTCCAAGTGGAAACTGGGGAGCTCAAGGAAGACTGACAGAGGTCATTCATAACTGTGATGCTTTAAACAGATGCACAATGACCGGAATCTCTTCAGCCATCTCTCAAACTATTCCCCTTGCCAATGCTAAGTCGAATGGCGGCAGTGACTCCTCTGCTGCAAAACGTGAAAATGGTTGGTCCATTTTTTTTTTATGATGGGTCATCTCATTAACGGAGATAGTGCATAAAGATTTCTTCCTTTTGTATATCTCTAACCAGAAAAATCTTCAGATTTTACTCATTTTATCAATATTTAGGGCTCCTCATAGATAGTCCCTGATGCATGAAATCATCCAACAAATCCAAAAAGTAAAGGAGAAAAGGATGGAGAGAAAAAAAATAGAGGGAAGATTATTTTGTAGGAAGTTAAAAGAAAGAGTGAGAACGATAAATTGGGGAGATACATTATGTGTAAAATCTAAGAGAAGTGATTTTCTCTTACTAAATATTTTTTATAATATTTGGTTTCTAGAAAAATATTGTAAATCCTATTTTACATAGTAAAATCTTTATGAACTCGGTCTCCGTGGTTTTTTTTTTTTTTTTCTATTTCAATTTCCACGTAAAAATTCTATCTATGTCATTTATCTTACTTCTTGATTGTTAAATTATAATAATGCAGAAAAAATATTCTTGGTAATTTTATATCACATTTGCTATTATTTTTCGTACTGGCTACTGGTATAATTGTACTGTATAAATAAGTTTTGTTTAAAAAGACTAGATTTTAAGTGGGACTGTTTATGACCCCTCCAGCCTTTCTTAAGAATTTACTTGAAAAGGTAATTCGGTCTAACGAGATTGTCAATATCAGTCTTTCTTGAGAATTATCATGATCAGTATTATCCATATTGTTAACTCTTGAAATTATAATTATTTTTTCCAACAAAACCATCTTCAACTAACGGATTACTTGTTTCTTTCATGTAGAGTAAATACTTTAGCCAACGGTTCTTCCAAATTGAGATTCAACTTCAGAAATTTGGGGGGAACTTTTCCGTAAATTAATGCTTCAATGAGGTTCTTGAATCGTCCACAAATTCAGTTGTACATCTTTCCAGAAGACCAGTTATCAAATTTTGAGGTAGAAATGCCATTTAGAGATCCATTGTTCTGCAAAATCTATTGGCCAGAATGGCGAAAATGCACGGAGGGTGAAATATTACACCGTTCTATCCGTTTTATTTGTGTTTGGATTTCTCTGCTTCAGCAAATCACGAATCCATAATACTAATTGCTTAGAAACAACCATGGAATAATTTGATGTGGCAATTACAAAACATAGTAATCTTAACACGTTTATTCAGCATATTCTTGGAAGTATGATTGTAAAATTGTCAACTTATGATCAATTTCTTAGCTTCCAAGTTTCAAGATCTGTGTCAACTCTGCAAACAGTTGAAACGCAAGGAAAAGAAGAAGAAAAGAAAGATAATTCAGGCTGTGTAATAATGGAGTTCCTTCAAATTCTGATAATGGTGTATAGGAATGGAAGAAGAGGTGTAAAGACACAGACGTTCATGTCTACGGGTGAGCGTCCATGTAGCCAGCATCGACCAGTACCTTTTCCCTCTTCGCCAACTCAATATCTTCATCCACCATCATCTTCACCAGCTGCTCAAATCCAACTTTGGGTTTCCATCCAAGCACCTTCTTCACCTTGCTTGCATCACCCTGCAGATTATCTACCTCCGCCGGCCGGAAATACCTTTTGTCGATTTCTACGTGCTCCTTCCAATTCAATCCTAAATGCCCAAATGCTACCTCCAAGAACTCTTGAACTGTGTGAGATTCTTCCGTCGCCACCACGTAATCGTCTGGTTCATCTTGTTGCAGCATCATCCACATTGCTTCCACGTAGTCGCCGGCGAATCCCCAATCCCTTGAGGCCTGCAGATTCCCGAGGAAGAGTTTGCTTTGCAGTCCGATCTTGATCCGACCAACAGCTCTTGTGATCTTCCTCGTCACGAAATTCTCCCCCCGCCGAGGGGATTCATGGTTGAACAGCACTCCGTTGCAGGCGAAGATCCCGTACGCCTCGCGTTAATTCACTGTGTACCAGTGCGCAGCGCATTTGGACGCTGAGTAAGGAGATCGAGGATGAAACGGCGTAGTTTCCGATTGAGGAGGAGGAGTGGATCCGAACATTTCAGAAGATCCAGCTCGGTAGTACCGGATATGCTTCCGTCCAGTCGCAGCGATGTGCGACCTAACTGCTTCGAGCAATCGTACCGCCCCGGTGGCGACGACGTCGGCGGTGTAGTCCGGAATCTCGAACGAAACGGCGACGTGAGACTGCGCTGCTAGATTATAAACCTCGTCCGGGAGAATAGTGTCGAGCCACCGGCGCAGAGAAGAACCGTCGGCCAGGGCAGCATAGTGAAGCTTCATTCGGACATTTTTGGCATTGTGAGGATCGACGTAGACATGATTGATCCGCTGAGTATTGAAGTTCGAAGACCTCCGAATCAGCCTGTGGACCTCATATCCCTTACCGAGAAGAAACTCCGTCAGATACGAGCCATCCTGGCCAGTTATCCCAGTAATCAACGCCACTTTGTTCGGCGTGCATTAGCTTCTACGTCAATGGCTGTTCCCGATCCGGCATTACGATTATGGGAGGCCATAGAGTTAGAAAATCAGATGGAAAAAGAGACGGAGCTTTTCGCCATTAAATAGGTTGTTAGTGGAAGAAAGTGCCATGTGGAGGTTGATTGATGCAGAAGCCAGGTAAGCGGGGAAGACGCCATTGTTGTCGATGCGGAGAGGGACACATGCAATATAAATGGTTGCGTCGGTACAAGACCAGCCTTGCCTTGCCCTGCCCTTGCGTCGGCGTGACCCGCACATTATTCGTTCCTGTCGCACTACACAGATGATCTTAATTCTTCTTCACGCATTTTCATATTTAAGTTTTTCTTAATTTTAGTGGTACATTCTAATTTTATTTTGGGAAAATGACAAATCAAGTATCATACTTTGTGTTTAATGGCAAGTCAATCACTAAACTATTTTTGCTAACAAATTAACAATTGAACTATAGAAAAAAGTTGCCGCTAACATCGCTGTCACGTTTGCTGTTAAACGTTTTGATTTTGATTCGCAGCAGATTGACAACGATTCGTACAACTTGACCATTATCCTCAGCGGATTGACAACGATCCGCAACAGATTGATAAGAAGAAAATTACTTCTTTCACCTAGAGAAACGGTGAATTTTTGTAAATCGATAATTCTCTCCAGTTTGGACGGTTGAGAACTCGATTTCCATCGTTTTTTCACGATGCACAGGCAGGAGAGATATGTTTTGTCATTCGGAGCATATCAGAGTAGATTCGGACAAGAAAAAAATGGGATCCTTTACTCGAAAACTTCAAAAGACCATAACTTTGTGCTCAGTCGACCGATTTGGATGAATTTTTTTTTTTATTTCACATAAACTTTCGAGATCTACGCACTGGCAAGATGCTATAGGCAGCTTGTCCCACTTTTGAGGGTTAGAAACGCTTCTAAGTCCTCCAATTTTCCTAACACAATTCATAATAGTTAAGCTCTGCACGTTTTCCTGCCCAAATCTACTCTGCTAAGCACTGAATGATAAAACAGATGTTTCCTACCTGTGCATCACAAAAATATGATGGAAAACGAGTACTCAAGGGTCTAAAATCATTGAAAATGGAGAGAATTATTGATTCGTAAAGATTCACCGTTTCTCTAGGTGAAAGAAAGAAATTTCCTTCTTATAAATCTGTCATGGATCGTGGTCAAGCTGCTGCGGATCATGGTCAAGCCGCCACGGATCGTTGTCAATCTGCTGCAGATCGTGGTCAAGCCGCCACAGATCATCGTCAATCCACGGCGAATCTAAATCAAAGCGTTTTACGGCAAATGTGACAGCGATGTTAGCGGAGATTTTTTCCATAGTTCAGTGGTTAATTTATTAGCAAAAATAGTTTAGTGGTTGATTTGTGATTGATCGCAAAGTATGATAGTTGGTTTGTCATTTTCCCTCTTATTTTTAACTTGACATTTTCATAATATTTTATAAAAGTAATGTTGCATCTACATTGTCATTTTATACATAGATGTGCTATTTTCGTATTACGCTAATGTGGTACTTATTTGTTATTTATTTATTGATTCATATGATCTATTATAGTAATTTTATCAAAGAATTATTAATGTGTAAACGCCATATCATAGTCTAAAATTAAAGTATTAATTAAAATGTAAACATAACATTACTCATCTTACAAATGCTTAATGTTAGAGTACGATAATTCATATTCTATTTTAGGCGAGCTAGACATGATGATTGCAAGAAAAATAATAGAACAAAATTAATTATTTTTTTTCAGTGGTATGTAGTGGTAGTGAATGAATATGTTCATATTTTTCTTGTGTATGGATCATAATTTCATCATAGGTTCTATAATTTGTCATACATAAACTCTCATTTGTAATTTGATTTTTTCATAGTGAATTTGTTTAATTAGTATGCAGTTGTGTTTTTTTTTATCCATTGGTTAAGTTTTTTCATATAAAATCCATGTTTGCTCTACATATTCTTTTTTATATTCATATTCAATTATTATAGTTAAGTAAATAAATCCGTTGCATCAATTAACTGAGTATCACATAAATATCACAAAAAAGTATAAATGCAATATTATCCATTTTGTTGATAATTCTAAATCTACATTTTAATTTTATACACTAACTTTATATTTTGATATGATAATTATGTATTATTCATTCACTTATAATATATCATCATTATTTTATCTACAATTAAAAGTCACGTTGGAAAGTAATGTTATAGTATACACATAGCATACTTATTATCTAAACTCATATCTTCAATTTGACTCTAATAATTTATATTCATTAGCTTAATTCAATCTGAATTAGAGAAGTGAAACTATTAAACTATTAGTAATACTACTATTACTATTAAAGTAAAGGACGGCAAAATAAGGAAAAAGAGGCTAAATCTCATAGGGAATCATAATTTAATTTCATTACGCTATTAATTTATGAAATATAATAATTATTGTAGTTTGAAGTAGATGGGACTCAACGCACGCCTCTTTTTTTATTTTTTATTTAAAGTCAATAAATTTATATTAAAATTGAAGTTGAAAATAAATAAAGAAAATTTACATGAATGGAAATATCAAGGGCACGTTCGGTACTCGCAGTCTTAATTCTCACGAATCTACTTGTAAACGACTTACTTGAAACTTTACCAAAATTCACTTTTAAAGTTGATGCAATTTGGTGATTTGAAGTTGATGCAATTAGTTTTAAAGTTTTTTTTTTTTACACAAATTGCTTATTTGTTGGTGATAGGAATCATATGCATTGAGACACCACAGCTCATTTGCATCACCAACATAAAAAAAACATGGAGACATAATGTTAACCAAGTTATAAAATATGATTATAGAATTGATCCAGAAGAAGCAACACTTGAAAACCAGAATCTATAATAAAACTTTTAAATCTGTTGCTAGTGAAATTGTATGACAAAAACTTGTTAAATTCGCATCTATGTACTTTAATATTTATAATCTCAAAACCGTAATTACTATGTTATTGTTGAAATTGAATGCATAATATAAAATGAACCTTTCAAATCACATTAGAATATAAACTTTGAAATCTATCATTGAATCTAGATGCGGTGGTTGTGGTCTCCTAGATCATAATAGACTTTCTCTAAAGAAAATCTTAACTCTTTGTATTCTTTGAGTTTACGGGGAATGAGTGTAATACTTGAGAAATTTTAAATCCAATTTTATGTAAAGTAATATTTTACGATGCTATTCAAAAACTTAAAAATAGTTAATTATTATTGATTTGGAGTAAGTTGGAATTTAGATTGAAAAATAAAATGAAATCACAAGAATTTATATTTTAATTGTGGTTTTGGTGTAATCGTGGACACTCGGACTAAGTGCAGACGTCCAGACTAACTGCGGACATCCGAGCTTGGATATTTTAGGGTGCAGAAGAGTAAGTGTATGTAGATATTTGATCAAAGGATGACATGTTAGCAGATGTTTGATCAAAGGATGATGTGTCTGCGAAAATATTGGGATCTGCAAAAGTTGGGGTGTCCGCAGAAGGATAAGATTTATGGATACTTGGACATATGGCTATGGATGTGGAGTGTCTGCGGAAAATTAAGAAAAGAATGGATATCCATAGCGGATACCCACAACGAACGCATTGGCTTCCATAATGAACACGTTGGTGTCCGCAAGTTGAAAACATCTAGTCATTAAGTCCTTCACAGAAGTGGATGCCCGAATGTTTATTTTGTCATGTGCAACGCTCGTGTGGAAATTTGAGCAAATATTCGTTGTGGATATCCACAACGAATGTATGGGTGTCCGGGATCCAATGTAGGATTTTCCTTTAAAAATATTTGTGTGGTCGACCAAAGTTCAAGTGAGCGGTCTATAATGCCCCATAGCATAAAAAACTTTTTCTTGCAATTTTTTTAAATAAATCTATTCATAAAAATTATGCATTTGAAACAATAAAGTGAAAGTCTTAAAAGATGTTTTATTTAAAATTCAAACAAAATGAATCCCAACATAAATATAAATATTTGAAAAATATTTTTAACTTAAATTCAAACATATTAAGAAAAGACAATTAAAATAAAATGTTATTTTTTTAAAAAAAATTGTTTTCCTCAAATCTTCATCACGACTCAATTTCATTTAAACAACACCTTAATTTCGCCCATGAGAATTCTTCATCAGCTGCAACTTTTATTCATCTCTATCGCCAAGTATATCATCAATGTCATCCCCACCTACATCACAAAATTCAATTATGAGTCTAATACTTAGTAAGAGATGCATTTGAAATATATATAAGAGATGCAATTTTTAGTAAAAATATGTATTGTTGTTTTCTGTCTTTCTTTCTTTATTTCTTTTATTTTATTTTTTCATTCTTTTCTATTTAGGGGAGAGTAGGCTCTAGGGTCCTCCATCAGTTGTCACATACATCAATGCACAACAACGTCGCAACTTTTTGCGTAATGACTTTGCAACCTTTGGCTAAGCCAATTGCATCCCTCACTAATGGGATTATGCTCCAAAGATCAAACCTTTGGGACAACCTGTCTTCAACCCTTCGTATACTTCTTTACATATGTTTGTTTCTGTTTCGTTTTTTATTACATAAAAACATATGCATGAACATAATACATAATAATGGTAGCATATCTTTATCAACGTCTCTATATAAATAGTAACAAACAAATAGTAAACATATCATCAAATAAAGTCTCAACAGAAACAGTAAACTTATCCTCGATTCACGTTTCAAACTTAAATAGTAATAACAAGCCGTAAGCAACCAATATAAACAATATCCTCTATTAATATCTCAACATATATAGTAAGCAACCAATAGAAAACATATCCTCTATCAACAACCTGTAGGCATCACAACAAAATATCATTAAAACACAACCTTACCCTAGCACTTTGTAATGCAGTTCAAATACCAAACACAAGAAAACATCACTTACCTAAAACTCTTAGTAGAGTCTATAGTATCCAAATCCTTTTCTCCAACCGATTAATTCCCTTAAAATTAAAAAGAAGAAGAATTGAATTAATAATAAAGAAAATGTATAATTTTTACACTCAGTTTCAATGACTTGAAAATAGCTTCACGTTTTAAACCTTTTCATCACCATCACTCTTCCAAAATACGAAACCTTAATTGTGAAACACCAACCTTTAGAAACTTGAGAGTGAATTCTTCTAGACCTCGTATGACATGCTTCGAGTGGGGTTTGGAGAGTTTTGGAAGTGTACGGTTCATCAGAGTTTGAGAAGCAATGGACCAGAAAGTACACAGGTTCGAAAATGTCGCTTATGTACGAATTGCAGTGAACTTGATGAACAGTAGCGGTCTACCGGATGAACAATAATGGGTGACCTAATGAACAGTTGTGGACGACTGGTTGCAGTAAATTCTACTTTTCGCAACTTTTCGAGAAAGAATTTCGAGCCCATGAACTAACCCTTCAATCCTGGAATTCTAATGGCTTCTCCACAGAAAATTGAACACCATTCTCAAGATTGATTTCACGCAACCATAATTGAAGAAACAACAAATAAAACACAAACTGACAAGTTGTTTAGAAGATCGCTGAAATTTGACGGCTTCCTACTCCAAGGCAATCTTCCCAAAAGAAAGAAGGCAACCCAACTTGAAAACTTGTGAGCTTCAACAAGTACACAATGAAGCCATTCCACAAATGAAACGAGGTAGTTGCAGTAAAATGAATACTAATCCGACTCTCAAGAAGAATTAGAATCCCAAACACAAATTGACTATTGAGAACAATCGAATGAATCATGGGTTTTTACTCACGAAGAACAAAGAGAAAAAGAGGCAAAACTCTGTTATCTTTTTTATTCCAAACTGCTTGAAAGAAACCCTAAGGTGAGCTTAAATACCTCATCCAAAATTAAGATTTACATGTTCAATAAAAGATTACGAAAATAACCTTAATAAAATAATACTCACTCTAGGATAATCCCTTAGTCGAGTGTCACCAAAAAAGTTTATTAAAAAAATATATAGCTAAATAATACTTTTTAATCATACTCATCTTCGGTTTCAATTTATATCTTACGGTTCCAACTATTGACGTTCTTTGGCATTCCTTCATCCAAGTTGTTTGGGTGTTCCTTCAAGTTTTCTTGCCATCCTTTTTCTACAAAAATAAATTGAACTATGATAATTGGTTAGCCTCCTTGACTGAGATCTCTTGATCGGTCCTCATAGAACATCATCCTCCTGGGGTGGAAGAGAATTTGACCTTAAATCCAAGGAATCTTCTTCTTTCTCTTCTTCCCCCAAATAAGGAGAAGAGTCATGAATGTTAAAAGTAGCTAAAATTCCATATTCTCTTGGAAGCTCAATCTTAAGGCATTGTCGTTTGTCTTATCAATGATTTTAAAAGGACCATCGAGTCTAAGCATAAGTTTAGATCTTCTTTGCTTGGGGAACCTTTCATTTCTCAAGTGTAACCATACTAAATCTCATTTGTTGAATGCCAAAAATTTCCTTCCTTTATTAGCGTTCTTTGTATACATTTCATTCTTGCAAGGAATTTCCTTGCTCACTTGTCAATATGTTTCTTTAACTAATTTGGCCTTCATCTTTCTGTCTTCATTAATTAATCCATCATTTGGTGCCGAATAAGATCCATGGGAATGAGAGGATTAAATCTATGAACCACTTCAAATGGAGACTTCTAAGTTGTACTGTAAACACTTTGGTTGTAAGAAAACTCTACATACGGGAGTTGCAAGTCTTAATTTATCAGACGCTTCCCCATAATAGTTCTAAATAGAGATCTTATGATTTTGTTTACTACTTCTATTTGGCCGTCAGTTTGAGGTGGAAGGAAGTTCTGAACAATAACTTGGTACCCAATAATGTCCATAAGGTCTTCCAAAAAGAACTAAAAAATTTAGTGTCTCTATCTGAAACTATCAAACTCGGTACCCCATGAAGCCTCACTACTTCTTTGAAGAAAAGATCAGTAATGTGATATGAATCATTAGTTTTTTAACAAGAAATAAAGTGAGCCTTTTTTGAGAAATGATCCACTACCACCATGATTGCTTCTTTATTTCTTGTTGTATGAGGTAAACCTATAACAAAATCCATGCTCAATTCCACCCATTGATGGCTAGGAATCGGCAAGGGCATGTATAATCCATGAGGTTGAAGTCGACTCTTAGCCTTTTTGTAAATGATACACCTCTCAACAATTTTATGAACTTCGTTTGACATGTGTGGCCAATAAAAATTTTTTTTTACAGCTTCTAGAGCTTTTTTCTTGCCAATATGACTTGCAAGACCACCTTCATGACCTTTTCAAATAAGTGATTCTTGGATACTACAATTAGCAATGCATAGTTTTTCTCCTTTGAACAAGTATCCATCAACAATATAATGCCCATTTTCTGATTTTTAAACCAATATCTAAAAACCTTATATTCAACATAATCACATTTGATCCAATCGAATCCTAGTATTCTAGTATTCAGTTTAGTTAAAAATGCGTACCTTCTAGAAAGTGCATCAGCTACTACATTGTTTTCTCCTTTCTTGTACTAGATCATATACAAATATCATTCAAGGAATTCCACCCATTTTGCATGTCTTCTATTTAGCTTGCCTTGAATTCTGACACGTTTAAATGCTTTGTGATTTGTATGAAAAATAAAATTTCTTGGAAGTAGATAATGTTGCCACACCTCAAGTGCTCTTACTATGACTTAGAATTCTTTATCAGAAGTTAAATAATTTAGGGGAATCCCCTTTAACTTCTCGCTGAAATACACAATTGATCTTCCTTCTTGCATAAGAACAGCTCCAATGCCTAGTCGTGATGCATGACATTCTACTTCAAACACTTTATTGAAATAAGGTAGAGAATCAGTGCACTGCATAATTTTTCTTTGACCAATTAAAAACTTGCTTGACAATCCTTGCCGCATTGAAATTCCTTTCCTTTCTTTGTGCAATCCGTAATTGGAAGCCATAATAGTGCTCAAATTATTGACAAACCTCTGATAAAAGGAGGCGAGATCATAGAGACTCTGCACCTCAGCAATATTGGTAGAGATCAACCATTCTTTAATAGCTATTAGTTTTTCTTCATCCACCTCAACTCCACGACTAGAAAGAATAAATCCAAGAAATTGTACCTTTTCCTGCATAAAAGAAAGTTTTGTTAGATTTCCATAAAGTTTGGCTCCTCGTAGGGTCTTGAATAGTTGTCGTAGATGATTCATGTGTTGGCCCAAATCAGTGCTATACACCAAGATATCATCAAAGTATACCACAATGAATTTTCCCAAATAATCTTTCATTACATAGTGCATGAGTCTCATAAAAGTGGTCGGAGCATTTGAGAGTTCAAAAGGCATTACTAGCCACTCATAGAGTTCGTACTTTGTCTTGAATGTTGTTTTCCATTCGTCCCATTCCTTCATGCTAATTTGATGTTATCCACTCTTGAGATCCATCTTTGAGAATATGGTTGTCTTGCTTATCTGGTTGATGGCCCGACTATCCATACACTGTAATACCCCGAAAATGTATTTCCCTTTTTGGTGATGTAATAATTATGAATAATCTTAATACAGGAATATTGCGTCGGATTATGCAACGGTGAATGTAAGTTGTGTCTGGAAAGTAGAGGGTTAATGTTGGAAAATTTACCTTAGTATGAAAAACGTAGGAAAAATGTGTACTGCAGAGTTTCGGATGACTATGCGAACGATACAGACGAGAGGGTTCGCGTCTGCATTGAATATGTACAATTCTGGGACAATTCAGACGGTCGCAGACGAATGCAGACGAAGAAGACCATCGTCCGATTTGACTCTAGACAAATTCTGGACACTTTCGGAAGCTGTGGACGTCGCTTGCAGACTCGAAACGGCGTCCAAAAAATCAATTGCGGACGGTACTGATGAGAGCTAAGGATGCATTTTCTCGTCCCAAATTGACTTTCGGACGGTGCGGACGACTCAACTCGTCCGCAATGTCGGGCAATTTCGAGAAACCCATTTTAAAATCGTCTCTCTCTTCCGATTTCTTGCAGAAATCAACTAATTCTTTTCTCTCTAGCCCATTCCCTATGATGCCCAGCCTCTCCCATCATGATGGAGGGCTATCCACGTGGGATACCTCCATCGGACCAACTCTTCTTGGTTTGGACAATTGGCAGCTTATCTTCTTCCAGGTTGCAGCCTTTCTCCTCTCCATCATCTATATTACATAACTTCTTTCCTCTATGTTCCATTTTGAGTCTGAGAACGTGAAAGAGTTGAGTGAGAGGTTGGTGTGTGCAGTGAAGTGAAGTGTTGTTGTGAAAAGTCTTATTGGTCATTGATTGAGGCACTGTGGAAGGAGCAAAGGTAAGGAATGTTAAATTGATTTTAGACCTCTGAGTTGGGTTATGTTGATCTTTAAGAATTGAATGATGATATTTTCTTGCCTAAGAACTGTTGGAAGATTTCAGAATAGAGGCCTTGTCTTGACTGTTGGTTTTTTGTTGCAGAACAATAAGGTAAGAATTGGAATTGTTTTGGCCTAAGGAGGCCCTACATTACGGGTTTTGTTTGTTAGTTAATGATTTCTTGCCTTGTGCTTGAATGTGAAGCATGAAAGTTTGGTTTAATGCCTTGCTATTGTTGCTTGTTGCTAAAATTACTGGAAAGCTCAAACCGTCACCATGATGAATACAGGAAATAAATTTGATGAAAGGCATGAAATTAAGAGTTGAAATATTATGCTGCTACTTTGATGAAAGGCGCACAATTGATAGTGGATTTGAATTGAATAAAGAGCATAATCCATGGAAATCAGTAGCTACTTTATAGTTGATTAATTGAACTGAATTTGGTAGAATGTTTGGAAATGTATGCTGCCAATCTTTTAGAATCATGGTCAATATGCATTATGACTGGATAGGTTTGCTAGATATCAATGCTGCTATTGAATGTATATATATATATATAATCTGCTGAACCGTGGGACAAGTAATTGATGTTGAATTCAATGATTCGATCGGCTATTGTGAAGTATAATAAGTCGTTATAGTCGGCTTAATGCCCTGTTAACCGTGTTTAAAGCTACTAAAATGTGAGTTGGATTGGTAGTAAACAGGAAATTCTGAATCTAAGAATCTATTGGAAAAATGGAAATAAGTTAAATTCTAATCCTTAATTTGATCTGACCGTGTTTACCTTGCTCGTGATAGTTGAAAGAGTACTTCCAATACTTGTAATGCATTGTAAAACATTAAAGTTAGTTAATAGGATGAAGTGATGATAGTGGTATTGTTTTAAATTTGCAAGGTTATATGTTGCTTTTAAATCATGTTGCTTTACAATCTCATGTGAACTAATTGTATTTCTCTCGTGTATCGTACCTTTGGTTTAGTTCATGGCATTCATGCATCACCCTAGGACTTATAAAATTGTTCACATGTTGTATGTCATCCTAATATACGTAAATAGACGTGTGGGGGTTCGGGTGATTGGTGACACTTCCATACGGTAGTAAACTCCCACATAGGGAGCGGTGAGATGAGAGTTAGCTACGTGGAAGCTAGGGTTCACCTTTACCCCGTTTTGAAATCCCCAACGTCTTTAACAAAACGACTGGGTATGGCTCGTGGTGACACCCTGATTGGCGTGGTTCTCCATAGGAAATACAGGTTAAGCCACGAGATCAATTGACTTATCAATCGCCCTAAACTAACAGATGAGATACGGATCTCCTCTGTACTGCATCACGTAAACATGCATCATATGCATTACATTTTAAATTCTGATTCTTGCTGGGCATTAGGCTTATTGTTTTCCCCGTAATGTAGGAGAATATTATAATGAAGATTTTGTACCAGTGGAAGAGGAGGCATTCCAGGATGACCCCTCGTGTTATCAACCGGTTTGACCTGATGGGTGCGGCTCAGATATTTGGGAAAATATGGGTGTTTTAAAAAGGGGTATTTTGGTAATTTACTATTATCAGTGGTTTAAATATTATGGACATTGTACTAGAGACTTTGCTATTTTGTTGAAAACTTTTGGGAAGTTTGTTTTGAAATTCTATTACTTTTCCGCGCTATTTACTCTGATTTCGTTTTCTTCCAAAATATATTTACTCAAACGATGAATAAATTAAACGAAAAATTTTTAGGACGTATTTTTAAATGAGAAAAATAGTTTTAAATTAACGGGGTGTTACATACACATTCTGATAGAGCATCCTTTTTTGGTACTCATAACGTTGGAACGGCACAAGGACTCAATGATCCATGGATGTACCCATTTTCAAGTAATTATGTAACTTGCTTGTGAAGTTCTTTTGCTTCTTTCAGACTTAGTCTATAACAGGGTTTGTTTGGCAAAACAACTCCTAGTAGAATATCAATTTCATACTCAATTCCTTGAATAGGCGGAAGTCCATGAGGAAGTTCTTCTAGAAAAAACATCTTGAAATTGCTCAATAAGGTCTTTGATTACCTCTGGAATTACACCCCTCTTTTCAAGCCTTTCTTAGAACATAATCATAACAAGAAGTTGGCAACTTGATAAAACTTTCTTTAGCTTATTTTTTGACATGAACAAAGATTCTTTGCTTGTGTTCTCCTTTCCTGTTTGAAAGTCAATTTTTATTTGATGAGGGCTTAAATGGCCTAACTTAACATCTTACCAGCAAGCTTGAATGAAAAGAAATTTGTATTCCCATTATGGATGACCCTCCTATAAAATTTTCATGGTCTGCCTAATAGGATATGACTTGTTTCCATAGGAATTACATCACAAATAACCTTATCTCGATAATTTCCCATAGAAAAGGAAATCTTGACTTGTTTTTTCACTTTTAAGTCACATTTGTCACTAAGCCAGCTTAATTTATAAGCGGTCAGGTGTATGGATATCTCTAACCTCAAATGTTTTACCATATCCATAGAGGCAACGTTGACACAACTACCCCCATCAATAATTAAAGAATAAACTTTATCTTTGACTAAACAATGACTATGGAAGATATTTTTCCTCTGGCATATGTCATCCTTGCTTTGTGTAGTAAGAGCCCTTCGAAGAACTGTGAGGAGAGGACCCTCTTGAGCATAAACCACTTCCTCTTGTAATTCCTCATCTTCTTGAGTAACTACAGCTTCTTCCTCATCACTTTCAATTTCCTTGGAGTCTTCTCTTAAGATCATTATCCTCTGATTTGGACAATGGGAGGTTGGGTAGACACTTCAAACACTTGATTTCCCAAGCTCTTGTTTGCATTAAGATCCCGCTAATTTTCTTTTCTTCTTGTTTCGAACCCACTGTGTACTTATTAGGAACTTGCTTAGCTTCAAACTTGGGTGGTAGTTTATTTGCTATGGTAGTCCTTGATGTTGGGCTATTGCTGAACACTTTCAAAGATCTCTTTCCATTGTCATTCTACTTTCAATCATAATTAAATTACTCCATGGAAGTGCACATACAATTATAATTAAACCACATCCCAAATTTCTTTATTTAAACCCTTGATGAATCTTGCTATAGCTTGCTCCTCAGGCTCTTCAATCCCACTAAGAATCTTCAAAGTTTCAAATTCTATCACATAATTTTATAAGGATAGTACTCCTTACCTCAAACTTTGCATTTGTAAGAAAAGCTCCTACTTGTAGTGGCTTGACAGAAATCTTCGTTGCATTAATTGTTTCATCATGCTCCAAGTCAAAATTTCTCCTTCACCATCTCACCTTCTTTGAGTTTTAAGACTTTCCCACCAAATATTAGCATTACTAGTAAATTCTAGAGAGGCCATTTGAATCTTAATCTTTTTTGAATAAATATAACAATAAAAAAAATTTCTCAACTTTCTCCACCCAATCAAGAAATTTTTTTCCATTGCTAGATCCTCTAAACACTGGTATGGATAGTTTCATATATCTCAAATCATCATAAATGTCATTGGCATACCTTGGACTTTGCAAACCCTCATAATCAATATCATTGTCAATCTCTTCCTCTATCACATCTTCTATCTCTTGCTTCTTTTTCTAGTACCCCCATGACCCTTTGGTCTAAAAGCTAATGGAGCCCTATTATTCTGATTCATCAATCGTTGTAACTATAATGACTCAGTTTTCCTTTCTTAAAATGTGGTATTTTAAAAATCTCTTAAAACTAAAACTTTTCTTTTTTTTAAATTTTTCAAACAGTTGCGTAGCGGAAGACTTTTCATTCATAAAACCATTTAAAGAAAATGAATAAAATCTTTTTCTTAAAAACCTTTTATAAAATTTTTTTACAATTTAAATACTTTACAAACCATTTATTTTTCTTTAATCCTTTAGCCTAGTGAGCCACAAGATCAGCGCATGCAAATCCTTCATTAATTGCTCCTTAACCTGTTCTCGCATGTATCTACATCACAAGACTTAAACTATAAGTTTAAAGTTCAGTAAGTAATATAAAATAAAACATGCAAATACTATGCAGCTTTTCGTATGCAGTTTTCTATTTTCATTTTCGTTTTCTGTTTCAGTATCTTTTCTATTTACCTTATCTGCTTCGGTTGCCGGGCTCATGCTTGTTAACCAATCTCACAGCTTTGTTCCCAGTACCAGACTCATGCTTGCGAACCACTAGAAACGTCTATTTATGTTTATTCACATGAACATATGGTTTAACTTAAGCCCTGACGGTGAACTTGTGTCATGACCCGAAGACGAGCCTGACAGAACCGCTGGTTCATGCAACCCGATCCTCGAAGAAAATTTGATCACCTAACCCAAGGCATATGTTTTAGTGGAAGACTTATAAATATTTAGTTCAACTCAAAAGGATATGGACCTAGGTCCGAGTAGAGATCACGAGAAAATAACGGTGCATAAATGAAAATAAAATCCAAAGTACTGTGCAATCAAAGAGTATTAAGGTTTATGGATTCCATGTAAATATTCTCACCAAATAACAATAAACCACTTAGATGAAAATAACATAACACTACAGCTTCTGATCCTCAGCTGCTCTTGCTTTTACTTGAAGTTTTGGGTGAGGAGTCATTTGGGATGAGTGACTAACTCAGTAAAGTATAGCTATACTACATGCACCTTATGCAAAACTGGTTTTTCTATATTTTCGAAAATAGGGTTATGTTTCTCATTTTTACCGTACATGGATTTTTAACTGAAATCTCTGATCATATTATAAATTTTGCCCAAAGCCATAGATGAGGCTTTTATCAAAAATTTTCTGTATACATAGACTGCTATACCTCGTAAAATAGGTCATCATAGTTTTTTAATATGAAAACATCATCAGTGAAAAGGGATGGTCACTCAAGGACCCACCCGACACTCATCAGAGAATAGGTGATCACCCGTCGATGATAACACATCATGAGGCAAGAATAATAATGATGGTGATTCGTAGATTCCATACGTCACTCGAGTTGCCGGCGAACCAGTTAGCGAGACACAACTCGTACGATCAAATAGAACGGATAAGGTTGCTCATGTAATACCCCGATACTGTTTTCCTCGTGTACGCTATGTAATCAAAATTTGGAGATAAATATATATTACATGCATATTGTTACGTGTTAAATTATGACGTGCATTTATGGGAAAAATATTGGGGATAAAAGTTAAGTGGGAAGAAGGTGAAGAAAAGCTGTCCAGGGTGTTTTTGGAGGCCTGCAGACGAGTCATGTCGTCCGCAAACGTTTGGAGCACCGTCCCAAGGATTGGGACGACTTAGGACGCGATTTTGCATCATGACTTCACTATGTCGTGGACTTTCGGACGAGTCCGAACGAATGCAGACGTAAGTTGTCGCGTTCAGATTGAATGTGTCCAAGTCTAGACACCTTTGGATGCTTGCAGATGAGCCCGAATGTGGAAGGGCCGCGTCCGATTTGAATATGTCCAATTTATGGACAGATTTTGATGATGCTTGTGGACGCCAAAACGCGTCCGAATGTCGTTGCGGATGGTACGGACAAGGGTGGGGATGCCATTTCTCGTCTGACCACAATTTTGCCTATGGAAGTTTACTCATACGGATGAATGTGGATGAGACCTATGCATCCACACTCATCCAAAATATCGCAAATCAGCAAAAAATTAGAGATTTAAAATTTGACAGTTTGTCACGTAGTCAAAAACTACGCAATCTTCATACGCCAAAACACCTCCTAGACAGAAAAATCTCCAGTTCTAGCTCTAGCAACAGCTCGTGTGTAGCCCTGCTGTCGTCCTCCCCCTCCCCTATGGAAATGATTATCTCTAGGTAAGCTGTAACAACCCGATCCTAAAACTTTTCGTTGAACGATGTAATTAAACTTTGGAGATAAAATTTTATGATATAACTCTTTTCTTTACGCGTTAAGTGGTGACTTGTAAATTTGTGGGAGTTATGCGGATGAAAGTCAAAGTTGAGAATGTGAAGGAAGTGGAATTGTGGTCTTTTCGGACAATGCGGACGACATCTCGGATGAGGTGGACATTGTGCGTTTGAATCTGTCCAAATTCTGGACGAATTCGGATGATACAGACGACATCTCAGACTTCATTTCTGCGTCTAAATTTCAAATTTGGACCCATCCTCTCGTCCGAATTCTCCCTGTTCAGTGACAAAACTGATTTAAAATCAGATGGAAAATGATGTCAACCAATAAAAACTCGGTTTCTCGACACAAAATCACACGAAATGGCTGAGCAACAGAGATTTGTTCCCTGCTCCTCCTGCCTCTCGTACAGGTTTTCCCAGGCGAGTCTTTATTGAGCCCCAATCTTCCTTCATCTTCTTCATCTTCGTTTCTCCTGGGAGGTTTTGTTGGAGTGAGAAGGCATAGGGGAGCTGCTGTCCGTGAGGAGGCTCGACTACAAGGGTAAGGAAATGGGTAGTCGTTGGATTGAGGAAGCGCCCTACCCACAAGTAAAAATGTGTGTGTATGTAGTAATTCCCTTCCAGTTAATAAATTGCAAGTTTCTTAGATGCAGTGACTTTGGTATTTTCCTTGGTTGCTCTAGTATATATGTTTCTATTCTATTGCAATGATTCTTCTATTCTCTGTGTTACGTCTTATTGTTCTATAATCCCTGTCATTGCATCCAGTTGCTGAGTAGTTGCTTGTTGAACATTATTAGTTGCCTTACTCTTACATCTTCTTAGATGCTTTGCAAGTTATAGTTTAGTTTTTCTTTTGTGATAAATGTGAAAGTGCTGGTTAAGCTTGAATGAAATAAAGGAATGACGTTTAATATGGATGCGAGGTATGAATGAGTTCTTGACGGACTTCTAGTGACGTTGGGGATTCTGTTTTGTGGACTATAGACTATTTGTTCCTGATTGTGGGATGAGAGATTGACTTGGGTGTGGTGTTTAACCTATTTCTATTCGCCTTTAAATAGCATGATTTACGATTTTATTTCCTTGCTATAAACACATTTTGTAGTTTATTTCCTGGTTATACAAGCATGTTTACCGCTATGTTCCTTTAGTAGTTGAGAAGCATGTTCGGCGTTGAATCGGTTTCCTTACTCGCCAAATTCTTTATGTCACATGATCTTTAGTTTAACTTGTTCATAATATTCCACTGTTTTTTTTGATCCATTGTGACGCTGTTATTATTAATATCGAAGCATGACCCACTGTTGTTCTTGATCTATTATGTCGCTGCTATTATCATCATCAAGGCATGATCTGCTGGTTGTTTTGATCTGCTACTCACTACTGTATTAGCCAAATAAAAGCATGTCGAGTATGCGTTACCACTATTACTGATAATTTAGAAATATGTTTCCACTACTTGATTTCGTTATCTCTCGCTACTGTTTATAATCAATTAGAAAGCATGCTCTACCGTTCCATTTCGTCATTTAAATCGCCTTTCTATTAGTGTTTTGAAGCATGTCTCGCCGTTTGTTTAAACTTGTTATTTACTGCTATTTTATTCATTCAAAGAGCATGTTTTGTTGCCCTGTCCCATATTATTTCGTGTCATATATGATCGAGGAAATGCATGTTGTCCTGTTATAATATTTCACTATTGTGGTAGTCGACCTAAAGGCATGATTAGCGTGTTATTCTGTTATTTATCATCATTTGAGAAGCATATTCGCTGTTACATTTCGATCAATATTAATGCCATTGTTTAGTTGTTTAGGAACATGTTAGGATATTTCATTTCATTATCTATTTCGTTAATTGCATGTTGCCTTATGTCGATGAAATTCGTTCTGCTGTAAATTTCTACTACATGATTCCATCTTGTTCATAGCATATAGAATGTTATCTACTTTATTTGAGATTAATGACAACACATGTTATTGATTTCCATCATTTCTTACGCATAGTTAAGTTTTGTGAGTTTGTACAATCACGCTTAATTAACCTTAGTTCAATTGCTCGGCATGTTATCATAGCGTTCTATATAGATACACCTTGCTTTCCTTATTTGTTATGTTATGCTATTTTATTGCAAATTTCCTTAAAAGTAATGTTGTTGATACCCGTGTATGTGCTAGTCTAGGTAGGAGTGTCCTCATACGCTCATATAATAGAAACAAAGTAGGGAGTACCCTCTTGGGGTGGTACTCACATGCATGGTAAGGCAAGTAAAACGATAAGAAAAGATGAAGGAAAGTAATGAGGGAGTTGGGAAGCGAATGGGTAGCGGTCCTAGCCTGGCAATTAGGAAATATCCTTACCTCATCAGGAACGGGACCTAGGAGGTTATTTACCATTCCATACCTGTCTTCCAATCTCCAGCGCGAAGTACGAGTAAAGAACAAATGAAAAAATGAAACGTAATGAAATAATTGGTTTAGGTGGCCCCCATTCCGAAAGAAACTAAAGAGAGACATATGCATTTGTTTTCCCCCATTTCCTTACTGGGCGAAAGCTCACGTCCTTACTTGTGGTGTAGGTAATGAGGTGATTATGCCAGGAGTTGTAGAGGAGGCCATTCCAGTGGAGCCTGCAGTTGATCCAATAGAGACGCCAGCTGAATAGTAGTATGGCACTAAGTAATGAAGAAGAAGAAAGTTGTAAGGGCTAACGTCGAATTGTTTTCTTTTTACGAACGTTAATTTTTCCTTTAGTGCCCTTACTTGAAATTATTCGAAATATTATGTAGGCCTTACTCGAAAACTCAAAACCTTGAATTTTAAATTAATGTTTTTCAATGTCATTTTCTGTTAAACCGTTAATCATAGTTCCTTGTTTTCGTAAATGGAAATTTCTTGTTTAGTTACGCTACCACAACTTTTATGAATAAACTTTTATATTGCTTCCGCAAATTGTAAGTAATAGTTCTTCAGTATTTAATAAATGGTAAAATGAGCTTTTGGTAACGGTTGGATTTAGTACTCTAATAACCCTTTTATGAAAAGATTTGTTTTAACTCCAAAACTCGTAGTTTTTAGTAAATGTAACGCACTTTTTAAAACGGTTGAGAATCTGGGTCATTACATAAGCCCTCTCCTTTTAACCTTCAGTTTGCCCTTCAGTTCAGTCCATTTTTCTTCCTCCCCTACCTTCTTCTTCTCTGTTGTCCAACTTCCTTCTCATCTGGTAGGGGTGTGGTGTTACACGAAGTGGAGTTCTGTTGTCCGTGTCTGTTCTCTTCAAAGCAAGGTATGGATTTGGGTTAGTCTCGGCCTGTGGAGGCCCTACCCACAAGTAAAATGTGTGTGTGCGTATGAGATTGTTGTTGGTTGTAGTTAAAAATTCTGTAATTCTATTAGATGCCTTAACTCCTGCATTTCCTTCCGCTAGGTGTTTTGTTCTGCTGTAACATCCCTGCTTGTTCTGTTGTTACATCCCATTGCTTATTTACATTCTCTGGGTGCTAAGTTTGGGAATAATAATCTCTATCTAACGTCAAGCTTAGTAGAGTAGAAAGATGAGCTAGTGAATTCATGGTGACTATCAAGGATAAATGAGATGGACTCTATGTTTATATTCTGAACATGCTTACTTTTCCGTTCATATACCCTCGTTGTGACTATTAAACTTGTAAATCGTAACAATTTCATAGTGGTTTCGCTGTGATTTTTATCCGTTGTTTAAGCATGTGATTTTGCCTCCGTGTCATCCTTTAATATTTCTGTGAGCACACTTCACTGCTGTTGCAAACATGTTTGCAAACATATTAAACTAATTAGTTGTTTAATTAACTTATTTAATCTTAAAGCATGACAAGTAGCTATTACCTCGTTTAATCTTTAATCATGTTAACTCGGTATTAATTGTTAAACCTTCAAGCATGTTAATTATCCATCCTTGTAATCCCTGAGTATGTTAATTAGTTCATTCTCTTTTTACTTCAAGCATGTTAATTAATCACTACTCTTTTAACCTCGAGTATGACAATTTATCGTTACACGTATGCAAATCAATCATCACTTTGTTAGCCTCCAAAGATGCCAATAACTCGTTAAGCATGCCAATTTCTTGTTTACTTTCCAAGCATGTTTGTTAGCGTATTCCTTGACTATTAGTCTACTATTATTTATCTAATCTTCGAGCATGCTAAATTACATATTATTCTACTAGTCTTCAAGTATGCCAATTCTTCAAGCATGTCAATTCACTATTAGTTAATTAAATCTTCCAACATTGTTAATTAACCATTTCTTGTTAGTCCTCAAGTATGTTGATTTGCTAATGCTCATTTAATCTCAAGCATGTTATTATAATGCATGATACTTGCTAGGATTCTTACCCTTGTTTAATAGCATGTTTTGTTCACCATAGTTAATTAAATCTTCCCGCATTGTTAATTAACCACTTCTTGTTAATCCTCGAGTATGTTGATTTGCTAATGCTCATTTAATCTCAAGCATGTTATTCTAATGCATGATACCTGCTAGGATTCTTATCCTTGTTTAATAGCATGTTTTGTTCACCATTTCTATATGTTTTGTTTATATTCACCCTTTCTAGATGTTTCTTCTATAGCTGCCCTATAACCATGCTTTCGTTTTTTTCATGTACCCTTGAATTCCGCCATCTACTTATTGAGTTGCCATTTGCTTATTGACTTGCCATTTAATTATTGAGTTGTCAATTCTTAAAATTTTTGTTATTTACTTTCCGTAGATGCGTTAATTAATTGTCATCATGCATCATGATAATAATATAAACAAATAGGGAGTGCTGCCTTGGGGTGGTACTCATATGCATTGGGAAAGAAAAAACGATAAGAAAGTGAAAGAAAAGATAAGGGAGTTGGGGGGTGGATGGGTAGCGGGCCTAGTCTGCAACTAGCAGAAGTCCCTCCCTTGTCGGGTACGAGAGTTCTAGTTGCAAGTAAAAGGTTAGATCTGACCAACTATTCCATTGCAAGCGAAAATCCCCCAATCTCCAGCTCAAAGTATGAGTAAAGAACGAACGAACGTAAAAAAAAGATTGGTTTGGGTGGCCCCCATTCCAAAGGATAACTAAAGAGTGGTATAAGTATAATGGATAAACCCCTTTTTCTTAGTGGGCCATTGGCTCATGTCCTTACTTGTGGTGTAGGTAATGAAACGGTAGTACCAAGTGCAGAGGAGGAGGCTTTCCTCGTGGAGCCTACGGAGTATCTGGATGAAACGCGACCAGAATAGATGGGGTGGCTCAAGGAAAAAAGAAAATATATGTTTTGTAAGGGTTTAATGGTAAACACGTTTTGTAAACACTAACTATGAACATAACCCTCATTTTGAATATGTGACGCTTTTAACCTCGAACTTCAAGTAATGTTTCGATTTGCGTTTCCGCTATACCTCTAAAATGGATTTAACGATTTTAGCTTTCCACGATTTAAATGAGTTTTAAATGAAAGGTTGTGACAACCGGGATTTCGGAAAGCACTCTGATGTTAATTTGGATAGAGATTTTTATCTGTTTTATCAAAGTTTTAAAATTTAACGTGTTTTTCAAGAAAAATAAAAATCTGGGTCGTTACAGCTCACTATATATAGACTTCTTTATCAACTAAGATACCTAGAAGCTCCAAATTGATGAGGGTTGCCGACGAGCAAGCTCGTGCCGTCATGCTACTCGTCAAATGAAACGGTACTTAAGATAAACAAGTTTCAGCAACTGACAACCATCTGATCTGTTGGACAAACTCTGGCGAAATTTAGGGGCTTGCGACCTAAGGAGTTGTCATCACCCCCCATCTGAATTTACAACTTTCAGAAGTTTCACCCTGAGGATAGGTCACCAATGCCCCACCTATATTTTTCGCACGTACAACCAATCGACCTTCACGCAGCAGAAGGTTTCAAAGGGGATAGCCTTGCGATGCTTTAACTCTAAAGTATCTAAAACATCAAGAGGATTCATCCTCCAATATATGCACAATAATTTCAAACCATATACGAAAATTGAAACGTGAGAAAACATACATATACATAAAAATTGACATGTTGTCGAACAGTCCCCGTCATTTTTCAAGTGCGGTATCCCACAAAATAATCATTTTGAAAACGAGATGCAATGCAATGCAATGTAAGAGGTATAGAAATCTCTACCTTTTTGGCGTTCTTTGTTGTTGAGCGGAGCAACCGTCTTCTCGAGAATGTTAGCACACTCGCCGAAATCGTCCAAGCCTGAGAAATGTATAAACACGAGAATTTCATAATTAAATTCTAGGAAAGAAGTGGAGGGTCCTACACCGGAAAGAGGAGTCCAACCAACGTGTAAGTGACGTATCTAAGAATCCCAATAAAGTTTCCAACTTTATCTAACAACATTCTTTAAACTCAAAATCCAACTTTAAACACCTAACCAATTTCAAAAATACAAAATCTCATTTCTTTAACATTGATAGATTCCACTTCAACCAATATAGAGAAAACAAAATTCAATTCATACTCCTTGGATTACCAATCTCCAAGTTAGGATCTCCAAATCCACAAATATCAAACAACAGCAATAACGAAACAAGGCAATTATTCCTTACTATTTCGACTTCAACACTTCACTTATCCACAAACAAAACTAAGTAAATTCATAAACTAATAACCGAACCCAAAGAATAATTCAACACATCCTAAAATCTAAATACAACAATCTAACTGAATCTCTCACAATCCTAATTTGTCTTTCCCCTTTTTTTCAATTTTTCCCCCATACTTCCCAACCCCAATGTTCTTGGCGGGATTTTTCCTTCCTTTTCCTCCATCTTCATTTTTCATCCCTTTAATTTATCTATATCACTTATTTTCCTTATTTCATTACTCTACTTTACCTTATTTTTATTTTATAAATTTATTCATTCATTTAATTACACAATGGCCCTCATGCATCATCGTACATACCATACATCGAAATATTAACTCTTAATTCCGACTTATTTCGAGCTTTGCCTGACAATGTCATAGCTCCAATTTAGTTTCTTTATTGAATCTTCTGTTCAAAAATCTCTAATTCCACCAATTTGGACCAATTGACCAAATTTGTGTACGTGGCCGCTACACGAGAATTTAGGTCAACTTTCAACATTATGATCGATTTTAACTTGAAAATTTACACGTGAAATTTCGTATTTAAAATTTCAGGGTTTTACAGCTTGTACCATGCTCGTGAACTTCGACCAGCATAGTGAACATGTACCGCAAACGATGAACTTAAATCATGATGGTGAACTTCAACCATCATAATGCACTTTTACAGTTTCCTTTCTGCTAACATCTCGAGAATGAGTGGTGAACTTAGGCCAACTCAACCCTTTTCCTTTTCTTTATGCATTTCTCTATACTCTTTATCTTTCTATTTTCGTTTATTCATGTTTCATATCCTTTTCCATTTCTTTTTCAAAAACCATGCATGAAAATCATTTTCATATCGTTTCATGAAAACCATGATGCATGAATACTCGTAAATGCATATAATTTCTATATCAACAATATAATCCTCGAAGCATGATCAATATCAAAATCCTATAATCCTCAAAGCATGCTTAATATCAAATCCTTAACTTAAAGAACTTACTTAAATCTAATAAATACATCATTAAAAGAACTTAATTCTAATAAACACAGCATCATGCAGCAATACATCCTCAGGATATGATCACAACCTAATAATCTAGTAAATACAAGAAACATACAAATCCTAACTCTTGCGATGTAGAGCCCCAAAGACAAAAACATAAGCAATATCAACTTTCTGGCAGGATTCAATGCAAATTCAACACTTAACTTTATCATTCTTGGTACCTTCAAAAGCCAAATTAAATATTCACAAAAAATCACGAATTGTTAACCTTAACGTCGTCTATACCATTAGGCCTTATTGTTAAAACAATAATCTGACAGTAGAACAATCAACTTCGTCATCATTCCCATTAGCTACACAGTTTATCAAAACAAATAGAGAATACTTCCTTTCATGTCCACCATTCATAACAATAGAGAGCATTTGTAATCAACATATACAATTCTCCACAATTCCCTTTTATCAAACAGTTATAAACAAAGGGTTGAAACTCATTCGACAATGAATAAAATCTCCACAATACCATTAAACAGTAATCAATTGGAGAAGATATTCCCATCAACAACATGCTCTACCAAATCCATCATTATATACTAAAATAGAACTAAACCAAAGAACAAACTTCACTTTCATAGAGCAACATTCATCATAATCGTAATTTACAAGGATATATCCAACGTTTCCCCAGGCTCTTCAACTACACAATTCCAGAGAATTATACTAACAAAGAATGACTTTAACTGTTTCAACCCCAATTAATAGAATAACTCAACATCCAGGAGGCAATAATTGAAAGGCAGACCAATACAAAATCCAACAGGGTAGGGACCCAAAAACGTCTAGTAGGAGAAATCAAGATGCAAAGCCAAAATTTCATCAACAGAACAATAATTCTTGTGAAGTAGTGACTCAGTATTAAAAAATTTATCTTCTGGGTCACGTGCCTTAGCTGGTTAGCTCCTCACGTGCATAGTATAAAAGGTTTCACTGTACATGGCGGGAGAGTAAGAAAAATTGAAGAATTCAAATTGGCTCTGTTTGCGGGGTGCAAGAACAGAGGCGATCAGAGCAAGAAGGCATCGGTGAGATCGTGAGATGTAGAGGTTGTTCTATTCTTTGTAAATCTTAGGTTAGATGTATTGGTTGATTGAGTTCTGTACAGGTTGTGTTCTCTCTGTAAAATCTTGAATCTGTTTTGAATAAAAAGGTGCGCTGCTTTTACCTGTGGATGTAGGACGAGTTTGTCTGAACCACGTATTTCGTTTGTGTTTGTTTTCTGTTTAGTTCAGCGATTGTCTGTGATTGATTTCTTGATCGTAAACGTTTGTCAATCATCAAAACTCTTCAATTGGTGCAGTGAGTGTGGATTGAGAGTTTTCTGGATGAAGAATCTTGGGTTCTTGCTCAAAAACCTGACCTAGCCATTGATCTTCTATCATGGCTAAGTTTGAAGTTGACAAGTTCACGGGTACAAATGATTTTAGTCTCTGGCGTATAAAAATGAAAGCATTATTGGTTCACCAAGGTCTTGCTTCTGCCATTGACGAAAATGCTATGAAAATTCAATGAGAACTTGACATGGATAACGCAGATGATATCGAAGCAAAAGCACACAGTGCGATTCTCTTGAGTTTGGGAGATGAAGTCCTCCGAGAGGTTACAGAAGAAAAATTGGCTCTCTCAGTATGGTCCAAATTGGAAGCTTTATACATGAAGAGGTCCTTGGCTAATCGGCTGTACCTAAAGAAAAAGTTGTACACTTTGGCAATGGAAGAGATAAAAGAAATGTGTAAACATCTTAATGATTTTAATAAGATCATTCTGGATCTTTATAGCATTGGTGTGAAGGTAGATGAGGAGGATCAAGCAATTATCCTACTAAGCTCACTGCCAAAAGTCTACGAGCACTTTGTAGACACTATGCTATATGGGAAACAGACATTAACCATGTCTGAAGTCAAGGGAGCATTAAATTCAAAAGAACTCCAAAAGCGATCAGACATAAGAGAATCCACGGAGGGGGAGGGTCTGGTCCTCAGAGGAAGGTCTCAGACAAGAGATGTTAAACACTCGAAAGGAAGATCAAGATCCAAGTCAAAAGTTGGAGGCAGGAAATGTTTCTTTTGCCACAAAGAAGGGCACTACAAGAAAGATTGTTATGAGTGGAAAAGGAAGAAAACTGATAAAAAACATGACAAGGGTGAGGTTTCAGTTGCATCTGATGGATATGAATCATCAGATGTGTTAGTTGCTTCCAAGACTGATTCAAAAGAGCAGTGGATACTCGACTCTGGTTGTTCCTTTCATATGACGCCTAAGAAGGACTGGTTAGTGGACTTCAGTGAAGAAAATAGTGGTAAAGGGCTGCTGGGTAATAATCACTCTTGTCAAGTTGAAGAAGAGGGAAAAATATAGATCAGCATGCACAATGGGTGTGTAAGGACAATTCAGAATGTCAGGTATGTTCCCAACTTAAAAAGGAACCTGATATCCATCGGGATGTTAGATAAATCAGGATGTACAGTGAGAGTGGAAAACAATTTGATGAAGATAAATAATGGCATTCTGATAGTGGTGAAAGGAGACCTCCAAAATGGATTATATGTTCTCCAGGGAAAAACCATCATAGGAGAAGCGGCTCAGATACATCCTGAACAAAAGAATCTTGCAGACCTCTGGCATAGGAGACTTGGGCATGTGAGCGAAAAATGCCTGGTTGAGTTGTAGAAACAAAGACTACTTGATAAATCTGAAATATCAAGTATGCAGTTTTGTGAAACATGTACTTTAGGCAAAAGTACTCGGCTGTGTTTCAAGAAATCCACTCACAGATCAAAGAGTGTTCTAGAATATATACACATGGATGTATGGGGGCCTGAAAGATTACCTTCAAAAGGTGGAGCAAGGTATTTCTTAACTGTTATTGATGATTACTCCAGAAGGTTATGGTTGTATTGTTTAAAATCAAAAGACCAAGTCTTTGAGAGATTCAAAAAATGGAAAGTTCTGACTGAAACTCAAACTGGTGCCAAAGTGAAAAGGGTAAGAACAGACAACGGAATGGAATTTTGCTCCAACAAATTCATTGGGTTTTGCAGTCAAGAACGCATAGTACGCCATCTTACCACTCCATATACACCTCAGCAAAATGGCTTAGCTGAGCAGATGAACAGAACAGTTTTAGAAAGAGCAAGGTGCATGCTCATTACAGCTGGAGTCCCAAGAGTTTTTGGGCAGAGGCAGTGTCAACAGCTGCCTACTTAATAAATCTATGTCCCTCTTCAGTCATCGACTTCAAAACGCCATTTGAAATGGGGCATTCCTATCATGCAGATTATGGAGGACTACGAACCTTTGGATGTGCAGCTTGTGCACATTGCAGACAAGACAAGTTGCAACCCAGAGCAAAGAAGTGTATTTTTCTGGGATACCAACAAGGAACAAAAGGTTATCGTCTATGGTGTGTTGAATCTGGACAACAGCGAGTAATTGTAAGTAGGGATATAACTTTCAATGAATCTGATTTTCCATTCAAACATCTCTCAAAAGGGTCAGGAAATGATCCTCAAACATCTACATCAGAACCTCAAATTGAGGTGGAGCTAGAGGGTGGTATAGCAATGAGGATGAACAAACACAACCAGATTATGATTTGCAATAGAGTAGAGAAGATAGTAGAGGTGTTGAGGATGATTTAGTTGATTACCAACTGACGATAGATAGATCAAGGAGGATAATAAAACCTTGCGCAGAGATTAGGCTATGCTGACATAATAGCATATGCCCTGCTAATCTCAGCCGATCTGGATCACTCAGAACCAACAAGCTTTGCTGAAGCTATGTCACGCGGTGATAAAAACCAGTGGATAAACGCAATGGAAGAAGAAATGCACTCTCTTGAGAAGAATCATACCTGGACAATGGTTGAAAAACCAACAGGCCAAAAGATCATTGGTAGCAAGTGGATCTATAAGATAAAGGAAGGAAATACACATGGAGAAAAGCCTAGATATAAGGCAAGGCTAGTGGCAAAGGGATTTTCTCAAAAGGTTGGATTGGACTTCACCAAAGTATTCTATCCAGTAGTAAAACAAATTGTCCATCAGGATGTTTCTTTCCCTAGTGCCAGTGCAAAATCTTGAATTAGAACAAATGGACGTTAAGACAGCTTTTTTGCATGGAAACCTTGATGAAAAATTATACATCGCTCAACCTGAAGGTTTTCATAGGGGAAGTTCAAGTGATGTCTATCTCCTGCATAAATCCTTGTATGGATTAAAGCAGTCACCCCGAATGTGGAATAAACGGTTTGATGATTTCATCTCTGGGATTGGATTCGTCAAGAGCAACTTTGATCATTGTGAGAAAAATTGCTGCTGACAAATTCCAGATATTCATCCTCTTATATGTGGATGATATACTCATTGCAAGTGAATGTAAATCTCAAATTTCTGAGTTGAAGGCCAAACTTGCAAATGAGTTCGAGATGAAGGACTTGTGTTATGCCAAGAAGATTTTTGGGCATTGAAATAATAAGAGATAGAGGTATGAATACAATTACACTGTCACAAAAATCTTACTTACAAAAGGTACTAGTGAAGTATGGTTTTAATAACAGCTGTTCAAACACCATTGGGAGCACACTTGAGACTGAGTCACGATCAAACTCCAAAAAAAAATGAGGAGAAGGCTTTCGTGGATCGGATTCCTTATGCAAGTGTTCTTGGCAGTTTAATGTATGCCATGATAAGCACAAGACCTGACCTCGCTTATGCAATCTGTATAACAAGCAGATATATGGCAGATCCTGGTGTGCAACCTTGGCATGCATTGAAGTGGGTTCTCAGGTATGTATCTGGATCTTTGGATGTTTCATTAGTTCTTGGGAGATGGACACCTATACAGAAGATTATAGTTGGATTTGTGGACTTAGATTTTGCTGGGTGTAATGACACAAGAAAATCAATTTCTGCATATATTTTTACAGTCTTTGGAGGAGCCATAAGTTGGAAAGCTTCACTACAAAGAGTTGTAGCATTGTCTACAACAAAGCCTGAGTACCTATCAGCCTGTGAAGGAGTGAAGGAATCCTTATGGTTGAAAGGACTTGCAAACGATTTTGGTATTGACAATGAAATGGTTGAAGTTCATTGTGAAGGAATCCAATCTTTCACGATCGTACAAAACACATCGAGATTAAGTACCACTTTATACGAGAAGTTATAGCTCACGGTACAGTTGTGATGCAGAAAGTGCATACTGATGAGAATCCAGCTGATATGCTCTCGAAGGTACTTCCAGTGACTAAGTTTAAGCATTGCTTAAACTTATTTAATCTACAAGGTTGATTGTGGTTATGGAACTGGTAAGAGCAGCTTGCATTCACTTCTAATACTGATTCAAGGTGGAGATTGTGAAGTAGTGACTCAGTATTAAAAAATTTATCTTCTTGGTCACGCGCCTTAGCTGGTTAGCTCCTCACGTGCATAGTATAAAAGGTTTCACTGTGCATGACGGGAGAGTAAGAAAAATTGAAGAAATCAATTTGGCTCTGTTCGTGGGGTACAAGAACAGAGGCGATCAGAGCAAGAAGGCGTCGGTGAGATTGTGAGATGTAGAGGCTATTCTATTCTTTGTAAATCTCAGGTTAGATGTATTGGTTTATTGAGTTCTGTACAGGTTGTGTTCTCTCTGTAAAATCTTGAATCTGTTCTGAATAAAAAGGTGCGCTGCTTTTACCCGTGGATGTAGGACGAGTTTGTCCGAACCACGTATTTCATTTGTGTCATTTGTGTTTGTTTTCTGTTTAGATCAGCGATTGTCTGTGATTGATTTCTTGATCGTAAACGTTTCTCAATCGTCAAAACGCTTCAATTCTCAACAATGGCTCTCAGAAAAAACCAAACCAAAGGACGAATTCAAACTAACTAAAACAGCAAATCCCTAATGCATATCAGGCAGTAACCAAAATAAGAACAGAGACAAATCAACAATATCCATCAAGCGGTAATCGAATTGCAGAATCAAACCCAAACAAAGAAGCATA
Organism: Begonia loranthoides; assembly: GCA_022433065.1. Taxonomy (NCBI): domain Eukaryota; kingdom Viridiplantae; phylum Streptophyta; class Magnoliopsida; order Cucurbitales; family Begoniaceae; genus Begonia; species Begonia loranthoides. The sequence goes on from CM039473.1 coordinate 18,301,874, forward strand.
AAATTCTAGAAATCTCCAACAAGCAATAAAAGAAATGGAAAGCATCACCCTGATTACCTTGCATTACAGGACCGAGAGGACAAAATGGATACAGCAGAACTTACCTCTCACTGTCGCCTATGGTTCACCGCAGTTGCTGCCCCTAACCCCCTTTCCCGCTTTGCTAAATGTTTGCCTCGGTTTGGCATTGCGAAATCCCAGCTCGTGGTATGTAGGTTTGCACGTTCTCATTGGTCAAACACTCACCCGACGCACCAAGAGGCCAAGCGAACTAGGCGGCGACACTCCCGCTCGCTCATGCTCAACGACGCCGCCTAGGCGCTCGATGACCGCTCCCTTTTTTCCCGTGAAGAAGGTTTCGGCCGCGGGAGTCAATTCTCCCCCGGTCTCTCTCTTCTAGGCAGGGAGGTCACACTCCCCCTTCCTTTCCCATCGGGTTCCGGCCCTCATTTGACATTTCCCTCTTTTCCTTATAATTTCATTTCTTCCTTTTATTTTTTATTCTTTTTGTTTTTAATCCTTTCTTTCCCTGCCCTTAGCCCAAAACCCATACCCTTTTAATCTTCACCCAATCAAAATAACCCAAACTTAATTTCCAAAACTACCCTCCTAACCATAAGCATTTCATTTCCTATTTACCCATTTTCCAACACACTCCAACCACTCAAATCTCCCTTAATTTTCTTTTCTAATATTCATAAAAAAAAACACAATATTAACATGAGCATTCTAAGTTTGTGATAACCTAAAATTTGGGATGTTACAGTAACTGTTAAGTGATTGTAAAAAGAGAGGCTCTCAACTCATCTATTTGTCCTTGAGTGCTAGATTCAGCTTCCACAATAGGTGGGAGTGGCGGTGGTTGTGCACTCGAGTCATGTTTTTTAGAAGTATTTGCTCCACTCCTAATCATCATCGTTAAAGTCAGGCTCTGATACCAAATGATGTAATTCAGGTAGAGTTGGGAGAGTTTTGAAATTGTGCAGTTGACCATAATCTTAAAAGCAGTCAATCGAAAAGTGAACAGGTTTGAAAAGGTCGCTTCTAGATGAATTGCAGTCGACCTGATGAACAATAGTTGTCGACTAGATGAACAATAGTGGGAGACCTGATGAACAGCCGCAGACGACCTGTCTCGCAAAATTCTGTGTTTCGCAACTTTTTGACAAATAATTTCAAACCCTCAAACTAACCATTCGATCTAGGAATTCCAATGGCTTCTACACAAAAATTGAACACTTTTAAATGTTCTCAAGATTGATTTCATGCAACCACAATTGACGAAACAACGAATAAAACACAAATCGACAAGTGGGTCAGAAAACTGCTAAAATTTGACGGCTTCATACTCCAAGGAAATCTTCCCAAAAGAAAGAAGGCACTCCAATTTGATAAATTATGAGCTTCAACAACTACACAATGAAGTCATTCCATGAATAAAATGAGGTAGTTGTAGTAAAATGAATACTTATCCGACTCTCACTAAGAATTAGAATCCAAAACACAAATCAACTGTAACACGCCGATATCGTTTTCCCCATATGCGTAATGTAATCAATAGTTAGGATACTTAACATATTACATTGTGTGTCTATACGTGTTAAATAGTGACGTGTATTTATGGGGAAAATATTATGGTATGAAGATTAAGTAGGAAAACATGAAGGAAAAGCTGTTATGCATGAATATAGATGCATGCGAACAATATGGGGTTGAGAAATGTCATCCGAAAATGCATGGAATGTCTCTCCTAAGTCTTCGGATGACTCAGGACGTGGTTTCGCATCATAACTTTGTCTGTGTCGTGAAGTTTTGGACGCATACGAATTCACGCGGACGCGGGCAGATGCCGAAGAGTTGAATCTGTCCAAGTCCTGGACAGATTCGGACGATGTGGACGGTACATCTAGGTGACTTCCTTCGTCTGAATGGCAAATTCAGACGGTTGTGGATGAAATTGGATGCATGCGGACGCTGTCATTTTGAATCTGTCCAATTCCTGTATAGTTTCAGACGACTGTGGACGTTCGAATGCGGATGCCATTCTTCATCCGAATGGCAGATTCAGATGGGTGTAGATGAAGGTGAGGACGCCATCCTTCGTCCGAATGTGCAATCCTGCCTTAGGAATAGAGACTTTTGGACGCATGCGGATGAGACTAGGATTACTCCTCGCGTCTGAAACATCCCAGACCTGCGAGAAATTAGGTGTTTAAATATTAGGGCATTTGTCATTTAGTCATTGGTTACGCACTAAGGAGATAGAAGTCGCCTCTTCCATGCTTGGAGCCATTCTCCTCACGTTGAAACCACGTCCCTTCTTTGCCATTAGGTGTACATGTGTTCCCTCTCTACGATGTAAGCCATCCCTTATACATTCTTTTGTCCAGCTCTTCTTCTTTCGGTGGGTGTGAGCTATTTGAGTGAGAGAAATCCTCGAGAGAAAATGGTGAGTGGCTGTAAGTGAGTGAAAGTCCCTTGTGAGTTAAGTGTGTTTTGTGAGTGCTCTGTGAGCTCATGAGTGTTCTGGTGAGTTGTGTGATTCTCCTAAGTGATACGTGTGAGTTGTGAGAGTCCTTTAGTGATATGTGAGTGAAGCTAAGTTCTGTAATCTGAGGTGGAAACCGAGGAACTACTGTCCATGAGCTGCTGTCTGTGAGCTAAGGAGCAAGTTGTGGACTTGTTGTCTATGAGTTAGTTCATCAACTAGGGTAAGGATTGGGTGTGTCTTGGCCAGTGGTGGCCCTACCCACAAGTAGTGTGTTTGAGTTGAGTCGAGTTATTCCTTTTTTGATTATATTGTTGTTAGTTTTATGTAATTTAATTACTGCAAATGCTTTACTTTGATATAGATCAATGCTTTACTTTGATAATCGATGATGTTAAGTTTGAAGAATAGAATGATGAACTGGACAACCTATTAGGACGTGATACTCATGAATGAGCTAAGAGCTTCCTTTCTGTTATGAACAAATTATTGTCTTACTTGCTGTATTATTGTGTTTTAGTCTCTGTGATAACTAGTTATTGATATTAATGCTATTCTACCACGTTATTATTGTTGGAAACTCTGTGTTAACTAGAAATTTGAGCATGTTTAACTAATCCTGACACATTCAATTTACTGTGATAATTAGAAGTCATTAACGTTAATCTGAGCACGTTTAACTAATCCTAGCATGTTTAATTAACTGTGATAATTAGAATAAGCCTTAACCCAAACATGTTTAACTAACTAGAATAATGAGTATAAATATTTTCTTGAGCATGTTAATTAACTAGGATCACTAATAATTATAATCTTTCTTGAGCATGCTAATTAACTATTATAATAATTGTAATATGAGCACGTTTACCTAAACCGAGCATGTCCAATTAACTAGAACCCTAAGCATGTTTAATTAACTAGACTATTAGTTGTAATTACTCACTTGGACACATTTAATTAATTAGAATAAAAGCATGCTTAAGTAACTAGAATAAGAATTGTAAGTTCTCCTTTGAGCATGTTTAAGTAACTAGAATAACAATCGTAACAATGATCCATAACCAAGCATGTTTAACTAGTTCGTAACCGAGCATGTTTAACTAACTAATAGTTCTTCCGTTGAGCATGTTTAACTAACTTATGCTTTATCCATGTTTAATTTGTTATATTTAATTGTTATCCATGTTTATTTAATGTCGTTATACGCTTGTGGTTGTGAAGCATGTATGAGTAGTTATGAGTAGTTAGTTGTAATTTAACTTGAAGCATGTTTAACTTATGACCTTAGATTAATAGCATTTTCTCATTGCTGTTCCTTATAATGTTGTGTTCTGTAAATTCAAGCATGGCATTCATTGTTTTAGTTCACTGCTACGATTTATTTCCTTCCATGCATTTTTAATTACCATATTCATTTATATGCATTGCTCATTATCGTGACCTTCAATTATGTGTTGTTATTCATTTATATGCATAGTTCACTTATTGTTATTTACTTTCCTCATATACGCTATTCAATTATGGTTATTGTTATGTCATACATGCAACATGATAATATAAACAAATAAGAAGTACCACATTCGGGGTTGATACTCATATGCATTATGTGAGGAAAATGTTAGAGAAAATAAAGGAAAAGAAAAGAAATAGGAAGTTGAGGGCGGATGGGTAGCAGATCTAGTTCGGCAGCTAGGCGAAGCCCCTACCTTGTCCGGAACGGGAACTTAGTTGCACTCAGAAGGTTAGATCCGATCAACTATATCATTCCATATGAGTCCTTCAATCTACCGCTCGACGTACTATGGAACGAACGTAATGAAAAGGTTGGTTTGGGGCAGTACCCATTCCAAGAAAACTAAAGAGAGGCATAATATATTACATAAACTCAATTCCTTACTGGGCCTTTAGGCTCACATTTTACTTGAGGTGTAGGTACACGTACGCAAAAATGATAGACAAATCAAAAAGCAGGGATGAAGGGTTTGTACGAGCGGGAACTTGTGGTTGGCCAGGCTAAAGAAAGTGAAGAAAGTACTTTTGTAATTAATGCAGTCGCTTTAAATGATAATTTAGCTTCCGCTATGTTTTGATAGATTTAATAATTGCTTTCGCTATAGCTTTATGATTTTCATAACGAGTATAACAAAAAGGGTTTTGATGGTCCGGCTTTTGAAAGGCACTCTGATTATACTTTAAAAAGAGGTTTTATAAAGATTTTAGTCGTTTTATGAAAAGTTTTTAAATTTAACGCATTTTTAAAAAGTTATAAAAAGTCGGGTCGTTACATCAACGATTTAGCACTATGGAACGAATTGTGGATTTTTGCTCGCGAAGAACAAAGATAAAAAGAGGCAAAGCTCTGTTATTTTTTTGATTCCAAACTACTTGAAAGAAACCCTAAGGTGAGCTTAAATAGCTCTTCCGAAATTAGGATTTACAAGTTCAACAAAAGATTACGAAAATAGCTTTACAAAAATAATACTTGTTCTAGGATAAACTTGTAGCGACCCGTTTTTTCTTTAATTAAAACATTGAGATTTGAAATATTTTTTATTATGTAAATTTCGTAGCAGAAGACTTTTCGTAAATCAATTGTTTGAAAATAAGTAAAACATTTGCAATAACTGAATTGATATACCATAAATAAAATTCCTTTCATTAACTCTTTAAACTTCTACAAAACTTGTAATCCATTGAAAATCATGTACATTTTCTTTTTTCCCTTAACCTTCCCTTCTTATAATAGCTCAATCTTCCTTCCCTAGCCATCCTAAGTAAGAAGTGGCATCTTTACAACAATCAAGTGGTGTGATGTGATCCAAAAAAGCTACAAAGATCAAGGTTTCTTAGGAGACAATGGAGGCCCAATGATTAAAGCAAAGACAAAGAAGGGGAAGGAAAAACCACAAATTTTTGTGAGAGAAGCTCAAGAAAGAAGCCAAAAACCCATGATCCAAAGCCTTGAAGAGCTTGCTAAGCATTGGTGTGTCATTACCATTTCCTCCAATAAAAACATGACATTTTTCCTTAATTTTACAGACCTTTTGCATTTTGGTCGACCAACTTTGAGAAAGTGGTCACCCAAAAACCTTCATGAGGCTTTATTTTTGCATTCTACAAGATTTGTGGTCGACTACTCCTTCACTTGTCAATCACAATTCTACTCGAGAGCAAACTTTGCAATTTGTTCCAGAACTGGTCGACCACAAATCTTATTGTGGTCAACCACAAATCAGTGGTCTACCAAAAATTTAGTGGTCTACGACAAATCTTCCCAAGAACAACTACCACAATTCCATTGTGGTTTACCACAAATATTGTGATCTTCCACAAATCTTCCCGAGAATATTATAAGTAAAACATTCACATCTAACCTCCATTTCTATTTCATTATCAATTCATTCTTCATATCTCACATCTTTTTAAACCATAAATAAACCTCTACCATTATAACTCAATAAACTAAATACCCAAATCGTCAAATATCATCATTACCTAATCTTATACTTCACATGGTAAAAGTTTGGGGTATTACAAAACCCTTAGTTGAGTGTAACAAACAAAGTTTCTTAAATAGATAAATAGCCAAATAATACCTTTTAATCATACTCGCCTTCGGCTTCAATTTATATCCAATGGTTCCAACTGATGACATTCTTTGACATTCTTTCATCCATGTTGTTTTGGGGTTCCATCAAGTTTTCTATTCAACCTTTTTCTACAAAATAAATTGAACTATAATAATTGGTTAGTCTATTTGATTGAGATCTCGTGATCGGTCCTCGTGGCACATCATCTCAGCTCAAGAGTGACTAGGGTTCTACCAAATCCTTTGTATTTATAAACCTGTAATTTGTAAATCCCACAGAAGACACATTTTGAAATTTATCGTTACCTTATCAATACAAGAATCAAATTGTAGCTCACGGATTCTGTTAAAAATCATGTTTTGAATTTGTCTATAATTACAGCGGACATGTGGGCTTACACTGCAGACGTCCGCTTGTCTTTCTCCTCCAAAGAAAATTTGCCTCATACATTTTTTTCTCTTAATTCTGCGGCACCAATGCTTCTACAAATAACAATGTTTCTATGGATGCCAACATTTCGCAGATTCCTCATCCCACAGATCCCTTTTAATTCATTCGCCAAATGCAATTCGCCATGTACGCTTATTCTTTCACATATATCTCTCCTACGGACACTAACATTTCTACGATATTCACTATTCATTATGGAACCGTAGATTTAAACAACTGCATTTCTTTGATTCGAGGATCCATTCTTTTCCACGGACCCCTACACTCCAACAATATTCACTGGTCTTTATGGATCCTTGACCCAAATGACGAAGTTTTGTTCCTTACTTAGCCATTGTGGTTGAGTTTCTTTCTGCAGATCCTCGTCATTAGAAGATTCTCAACCCAAACGACAACATTTTCTTCCCTTTACTCATCCGCCAATTGCTATTCGCCATGGGCATATTCCCTTATGCAACTCCACTATTCACCACAGACACAGTTCTTAATATCCGTAGACATTTTTAAATCCAAACGATGACGTTTCTTCCTTGTTACTTATCTGATGTCGACGGATTCCTTTTCGCATATACGTTCCTTATCCTAAAATGACGTCGTCCATTCTGCAAATACAAATGCTTCAACGGATTCTAACTTTTCTGTAGACACCTATGCTACCGCAGATCCTAACACTTCTGTGGATACTATCATTTCGCATTGTTTGTCAATAGTTATCCACCATGTATACAATTCCTTTACGGACAACTCACTTTCGCGAACATGAACACTCTCGTGGATCCTATTACTTCCACAGGCACACTTATGACGATGCATTACTCAATATTCTTTCGTAATTCTTTCATGCTCAGCTTTCCTTAATTAATAATTGTTCCACGGATATTCTTACCTTATTATTTTCAATTTTGTTTTGCACCCGCTTTCCTAATTCCTTAATAAATTCTATATTTTTATAAAAATACAATTCTTCACATAACTTTTCTTATTTCAGAACTTAATAATTCTAATATTTTTAATCTTTCACTATAATTCTCCAATTGTGGCAATAATTATTCTATATAAATTCTAAAATGTAACATTATAAATAAAATTATTTATGCAAATTTTTTGAATATTGCATGGTCGACTGGTAAAGTAACAGATCACTGAAATCTTCTAGAAAATGATATGTCATGGCTAAGGTTACACACCTTAATAGGTGTCTTGCTTATTGAAGAAGGAAAAAGGATCCTTGACACCTTAACTATGATTAGTTATGAAAGTATTGCTCATTTAAAGTGATGTTATGCACCTAATATCATGTTTGGCTAAAATTTGGGAAAAACTGTACATGTTTGGTTTTGATAGAACCAAATGACTTTATTGATTTATAATTTAAGAATTGTTTTAGTATGTTTTAATAGACACTTTGACAAAACTATGGACATTAGAATCAAGTCATTTGGACATGTATAATGAAAGTTATGAATTTTGAAAGTTTATGATAAACTATGAGATAAAACTAGATATTGGACAATGAAAGGGTTCTATTTGGAATGTTATACCCATAAAAAAGTGGTTGAATTTACAAACTAATTTATATGATAATAAGCATCAGTTAAGAGAATTATTGGTTTAAGAATCACTTGAATTGGAAATGTATACAAAACGATATGCAGATATATGTATATTATGGTACTAATATGAAGATTATCATGTTATAGGTCCTCCAACCCCAAGAGATAAATTGGTTAATTACTAAACCTTCGAGATAAGTAATGGTTGTATGTGCTTAGCTTAACAGCCTATATCACAAGATGCTAAGTTGTTCTTAGTTGGGGATGTATTATAATAATGTGGTTCAAGAATATGTTGTGATGATGTGCTAGGATGTTTAGTTAATAAGATGTTATTTGGAGGTTGATGATGTATTGAGATATTGACTAATAAGATGTTGCTAGAGGATGTATTAAGATATCAAGGCTTAAGGATGATGTGAACCGAGGTCCAATGACGCGTGCCCAAGCCAAGAGACTTATTTCATCCCTAACTCATTCTTTTTTTGCAGGAAAGCCTAAATTATGGGATTTTACGGAAGAGACGACTCATGAAGATAAAGGAAGACCGTTTCATGCCATTACTTGGATTAGTTCACATCCAACGGATTTCATTTCTTCTTCCAACTTTGGGCCACCTTAAAGGTTGCAATGCATCTACATATTAGTTCATTATCTACTTTTCATTTTATATTTAGGATGTGTTGTGGCTGAACTTTGTGGTGTTGTTGTTTATTTTGGTTGAATTCTATGTTTTGTGAGCTAATTTTGAGAGGTGCGCGGTTTGCATGTAAACTGTGCCCTCATGCCCAAATTTTGACTTGTTAATGGCATTTTAGTCTTTTGTTTATGTTGTAAGCCCTAGGGTTTAATACCCCTTTTTGCTGAATGAAACACACTTTGGAAAATTAGAAAAGAAACTTGGATTTTGAAGAGAAGCACCGCGCGCCCTTCCCCCCTCACGGACTTCCTCCCCTTCAACCCGGAACTTACTGCTCTTGTGGCGTTTCTTGAGCAAGTTGGAAGGGTTGCTACCTCTTCCAAGCATCACTCTGGTGGCGCATCTGTAGTGTGGAGGTAGGAGAAACGCTAGATCCCTTAGAGAGTGCTTAATCCGTGTTTAAGCCGATTACTTCGATCCTCTCACGTTAGGAGGTAAAATCGTACTCCACGGTTCCCTTTTGTAATTTCGAAGATTGTTGCTGGTAAGATTTGGTTGTTCTGGTCCTATTCCCTTCATATTTGGTGGTTAACAATTGTGTATTGAGATAAAGGCGTCGTTCCTTATGAATATGGAGTTTTGCTGGATATTTTGTTAATCGCAGAATCTGTTTTTTCTGTGCAATTTGTTTACTGCATTGGATTGCTGACCTGTTTTGAAGCCCTTGCGTGGGTTTTCTTAATCTTATTTCTTCTGGAGATTTGTTCTTTGTTGAGTGACAAAGCTGCCTGCAAATTTTCGGAATTATTGGAATTATATGGAGTGAGTTCTCTCTGTTGTAATTCTGGTCGTCAAAACTATTCGGAAGAAGCTCGTATTTGGTGATATCTTATTTCGGCTATAACTGGAGATTCGGAATGAGTTCTGATCTGGGATTTTGACACAACTTACCTGATTGTGTTAATTAAGTGTCATCCAAAAACTAGCCAAATTTCACTTTTGAATTTGGAGAACTACTCTGTCTATTGTTGCTGGTCCAGTTTAATTCACAGCTTGTTGGCCGGTTTATTTAAATTAAGCTCTTGTCGCCCTTGGAGCTTATCAAAGGATATTTTATGTTATGATTGATAATTCATTCTCATGCATCATCTTTTTTAAGAAAAGAAAGAAAATGTTTTACATGCATATGTTTTCATTAAGAAAGATTGAAGATGAAATGAAAAGAACATAAGAAGCTTTGGCAATATGGTATCAATGGAACTTTGGCAGCTTCGATCCTATTGGAGCTTTGGTGGGCTCTTTCCCCAATGATTTACAACTTTGATGTCGTGTTCCAATGTCAAGAAGAAGAACAAGAAAAAAAGAGAATGAACGAAAGAAAAGAAAGAAAATTGAAACGCAAACATTTTTATCCAAAGTCCATACCATGTTTATTTTAATTATACATTACTTATTAAGAGTTAGGTTCATAGATAAATCTTGTAATGTAGGTAAATTAATTAGACGAAGAGACTCTCTATGGACAATGAAATAGTTGACAGCACATGCTCATGAGGAGGACTTTAACCATTGGGTTATTACTCATAAATAAAGATTTTGTATAAAAAGATTTCAATGAAAGCCGATGTTGTTGTATGAGAGTTCAACGAATATTTATATGCATGAAAGGATTTTATGAAGAAAATGTTAGAATTACAAAGTGTTTTATTTAAAATTTTTATGTAAAAGTCTTCCGTTGTGTAAAATGGTTTTCAAAAGTACAATAAAAAGTATTTAAAAATATATTTTGTACAAAAATAAAGAGAATTACGCTATAGGGCGTGACATTCAGAAAATAGAAACAACTACTGTTTAACTTAGGGATCATAACCTTCAATATATAACTTATTACAAACTCTCAATAACCTTAAACCGTATTTGATCACTTCAATAAATTTGACTTCATGACAACTAATATCTAGTTACTATTAAATATAAGTTCACTATACAATTATTAAATTATATCTAATAATCTCTCACTTGAGCCATATATTTTTCTTTATAATTATATATTACAAAATATTCTTATGAGTCATGAATTGCTATTATTAATGAAAACATCTTTGACAATTTGATCCACCAATCATATCAATATATGATCAAAGCGTGTTTTGGTATATTTATTTGCAACCAAATCCAACGTTGGTCATGTATACCAATATAACAAATGACATGGATTAATCATATGTATGTAGTAAACAAATTACATGCATTGTAATCATAACATGCATATTCCTTACTAGTTCAACCTTATGCCTTATAAGATCAAAAATAATTTTTAGAGTAAAAACAAATAAACCAAATTCTTTAATTCAGATAACAAAATTATCAAAATAATGTCGATAAACCAAAAATGATCATATGGACTTAAAGACTGTGTTTCTTGATAGAAAGACTGTGTTTATTGACGCCATTTATAGTCAACGGGCTTCACACATTCAAGCAATGTGATAAGATCTTAAATGTCATTGCTATTTAGGAATTTCATCTTTTTATTCATAGCATCAATCCATTTTTGAGAGTTAGAACCCTACATCACTTGATGGTTTGATAAGATCATCCTCTATCATGTCAAATTCTACCTTATGTTCTTGGAGAAAGAAGATATAATCATCTAAAATTGCATGTCTCATTGCTCTAGTGGATCTCCTCAATGGCATTGTTTTTTCTAGATTGTTGAGTTTGCACTTCAAAAGCAACCTCTAACATTAAGGGGAGAATATCTCAATGTTGTCTTGTTTTGAATTTTTCATTTGATCATTTTCAATAACAATTGTAGGAAAATAAATAGATTCATCTTCATAGATCTTTTTGAAATGTCCTTAGTGAACACGGTGCAGTTGCCAGAAATCAAGAGTTCTCGATCCCTGCCAAAATTTCTGCTTTTATACTTAGGCTAGGGCAGGGAGTTCGCTGTTCGCAAAAGCGTTTGCTTCCGTGGACAAGTACGCCACCACGCAACCCAGGTCTTTTCCCGCAGTTGCAGTCTAAATGGTGTCGTTACCTTTAAAATCGTAAGCCAAAACGACGACGTTCTGTCTAGCAGCTCTTTTTCCCATAATCGAACGATGTCATTCAACTTATATCGCGACCGCATTCCCCTTTCGCGAGGAATCTTTTGATGCCACTGGAGCATCTTTCCACACATCCAATGATTTGTGTGTAATCAATCTTCCATCTGATGGTCAACCTCCAATCCACTTCTTAAAATCGTTTCATTGGATGAATCTTGTTCCACGAACTTCATCAAACGGCTAGTGTTTCATCCACTCATCATTTCTTCAATCCAATGACCAATCGTCCTCCCGAAGAAATCTTTCCTTCCACAGGAGCATCCTCTCCATCATCCAATGATCTGCCTTTAATCTCGCTTCTCCATCCTATGGTCCATCTTCCTCCTGCAATTGAATCTTTTCCTGTTGCGGGAGCATCTTCTTCCATCCCAATTCTTATCCAACGGTCGATTTTCCCTTATCCCTCCATCTGACGGTCGACACCTAATCTGATCTCTCATCCAATGGTTGTCATTCCATCCGCCTTTTCCAGCCATTCCATGACGTTTTTTTCCTCTATTATAATTTCCTTTATTAATTTATTTAATTACATAAATATATGTTTAATATATCTATAAATCAATTAACTCCATTATGATTCTCAATTTCAATTCCGACTTCTTTACAAACACTATCCGACAATGATTCTTTAATATAATTAATTTTCTAATTTTATTTCTTCAATTAATCTACTGTTCGGTAATATCCAATTTAACTAATTTTGACTATTGATCGAGAATTCACACATAGCTGATACACGACAAATCGAGTCAACTTTTCAACGTCTAAACATATTTTAACCCGAAAAATTTATACGTGAAATTTATTATTAAAATTCTTACAAGTTCTACGGTATATGTTTTGACTTAAAGCAGGTGAGATTGAACACACAATTCTAAAAATACCCTTAATAATTTATTTTTATCAATATTTTCTTTTAACTCACTATAAGAATAATATACCTCTTTCTCTTAATCTTAATCTTGTTCTCTATGTTTGACTTTCTAAATCTATAAATAGTAATCAATAATTATAAAATAACGTTTAAATAATTAAAATTATCCAACGCATCAACTAATTTTACGAAAATATATTTCTCACTCTTCTAAAAATAGTAAAAATATAATCTTTTTGGCTACAATTTCCCATGCACTTTATACAATGATAACTCTATAATTTTGTAATTTTGGTATTTTTATTTGTGCACTTATCACATTATTTTTAAGTATCTTCCTATTTAAAAATGTATCTTTTACTTAAACTAATTCTTTTGGGACAATGAGATGGTTGTGGTACATTAGACATACGAGTATTGATTAGTCTAAAGGAAGGTCAATATTTGAGCAAGTTAGATGCTCGTGATAATAAATATGTGATTATTCCCAAGTTTTTTCTAGTGATCGGAATTTTCCTTAAAAAAAAAATAAAGATATTTAATTATGTTTATACAATGCAATGAATATATTGGTCGCCATGTAGATGACTTGTGATTTTATGACCAGTAGAATTGAGATAGTGATTAAGCTATTTTATAGTCTTGAGATGGTGATTAATATATTATTTATAGTCTGTTGAGTTGGGATAGTGATTAAGATATTTTATAGCCTACTGAACTGAAATAATAATTTAATATATGTTATAGCATGTGGAATTGAGTTAATGGACCTGTTGAGTTAAGATAATGATTTAAGATATGTTATGGTTTGTTAGATTAAGGTAATGATTCAAGTTATTTTTATAGTGTGTTGGATTGAGATGATGGTTCAAAGTACTTTGTTTGGTGAATATTTGTAAACAATAAGGAATCAGAGTTTATTTTTATGTTAATGGAATGTAAGAGGGTGGTACAATGAGAGATAGGAGATGGAGAATTTTGTCAATAAGGAGGACGTTTTTTAAAAAGGATTATAAAATGTATCCGTGGGAAGGGAGGTGTCCACGTAAAGGGAAGTGTCTGCATAAAGGAACATGTTCTTGGTATGGATGATGTCGTTTGGCAAAGACCGTATGCCATGTGAACAATGAAGTTGTGAAAAACAATGTGTCCGCGGATGGGGATGCATCCATAGAAGAAAATCTGTCTGTAGTGGATTAATGGAATACTGTTGCCATTTGGGTGAATGTTCTTCTAAGGATGAGGATCCGTGGAAAAGGAACAAATTCGCTGCAAATAAGTGGAACACGCAAAACATTGTTGTTCGGATGAAGTGTCTGCTAAAAAGGGAATCTGTAAAAGGGAACATGTCCATAATAGATAAGTTGAATGAATAGAACATAGTTGTTTTGTTAAAGGATCTGCTAAGGATGAGGATTCATGGAAAGAAATGCATTCGTGGCAAATAAGATGAGTGCGTGAAATGTCGTCGTTCCGACGAAGTGTCGACTAAAAAGGGAATCTGCAGAAGGGAACACATCTGTAGTGGATAAGTGGAACAAATAGAATGTCGTTGTTTGCGTGAAGAATCCACTAAGGAGAGGATCTACAGAAAGGAATGTGTCCGGAACAAATAAGTGGAACACGAAAAACGCTATCATTCACACAAAGTGTTAACTAATAAGGGAATCAACACAAGGGAATGCATCCACAGTGGTTGAGTGGAATGCATAAAATGTCATCAATCAAGGTGAAGAATCCTCTAAGGATGAGGATCCATGAAAAGGAATGTGTCCTTGGCCGAAAGGAAGAACGAGTAAAACACTATTGTTTGGATAAAAGTACACTACAAATTAGTGATTTGCGGAAAGGAGTGCATCCACAGCGAATAGGTAAAATACAAAATGTTGTCATTTGTATTAAGAATTCATGGACAATATTGAGTAATGTTTGGATTAAGGATCCACGGAGAATAGTGAGCATCGTGGAAAGCATAGGCATTTGTAGAAAGGAACGTGTTTGCAAACCAAAGGAAACATTATCATTTAGATTAATGATCTATAGAGAATAATGAGTATTGCGGGAGCATAGGCATCCACGATAGGGAATGCATATGCAAGAATGAAGGACATCATCGTTATGAGACTAAGGAGCACCCGTCCACGCCTTAGCCATAGGTATAAAAAGGGAAATTTATAGAAACTTGAATTGATTGATTGTTGTCGGCAATAATAATTTTTTCTTGAAAACTCTAGCAAGAAAAACAAGTCATTTTAAGAAAACAAGGCAGAGCTGTGAGAGGCCCGACTTCCATTAAAGAATTTGGGATAACTAGTGTAGTTTGTGCATGGTCTTTGGATCTACAACACAAGTTGTTAGGTGAGGTAGCTGTAAGGGTTTTACATATATATATTGACTGTTAGTTGATGATTGCAAAACTGTCATGATATATAAGGCTATTATCGACTCCCTTACTGTTGATTATTTGCTATTTTAAAGATTAATGTAGACTATTGACTTGTTGGTTAGTTGATATATTTAGTTAAATGATGCTTTTCTTCAAGTATGATAATGATGCTTTGAGGACCTGTTATATGCTATATATGATATTTGTGATAATGAAATATGCGATTATTGATAATGTGGTTGAGACAGTTGCATGATTTAAATAGTTGTCTTATGCGGTTATTGATGAAATGAATACCGAGGTTACTTGGTTGAGTCTGTATGTTCATTAGCATCACAAAAATGTTTCTAAGAAATAAACGAAAAGGAATTTTTCATGCGTATATTTTATGAAAGGAAAAAATGAACCAACCGGTGAAATGATGTAAACAAAAGAAGCTTTGGTGATTTAGTATTCATGTAGCTTTGCGGGTTTATCCCCCAATGTAGCTTTGGTGGGTGTGTCCTGCAATGTTGCTTTTATGGACTTGTGCCCCAACGACTTAGCTTTGGTGCCAAATCTCAATAGTAAAGAAAGAACGAATGAAACGAATGATGAAGAATGAAAGATAACCTGTAAATATTTTTTTATAAATAGCATGTGTATCACATATATGTTCATAGTCTCATGCATTAATTGTAATACCCCAATTTCCCATACCGAAAATAAGTAAGGGTAATTGAGAAATTAATTGGGTGTAATTGAATTATTTGGATAATTATTAAAGATTTATTTGATGGAGATTATTAGAATTGGTCAAGGATTAATTGGGAATAAATTAAAAAAAGAATCAATTGATTAAAGAGAGGGATAAATTAAATGGAATTCAAATAAAAAGAATAAAATAAAATAAGGAAGAAACACTGTGTTTTGGAAAAAAGAAGAAAACAAGGTAGAATCAGGATTCATGTGGGAGTGGTCACCGTACTGACGACCGAGATGTTGACTAGAGCCACGTGGTTCAGTAGCCCGAAGAGATAATTGAAAATATCATGCTGTGATGCCTCCATGTGTTCACCCTTTTATAGATGGCAGCTCCTGGGGGTGTTTGGTGAGATATGTTGAGATGTGTGAAGATGATAAGGGGCATATTTGAGAAGAAAGAAATAAATGGAGATGAGTAAAGTGCTCTCTAGAGCTGAAGGAAAATCTGAGAGAAAAAAAACAGAGGGAGAGTTTGTGAGAATTTCTCTCTAGAGAAATTGTATGTGCTGAGCCAAGAGAAGGAAATGAGAGGGTGAGAGAGTAGTAGTGAAGGGAAAAAAAGGAGAGCTTCTGGAAAAGAATAAAAGAGGGGATGCTGAAGGAGGTGAAGCTCCTGGTTCTCTCGGGTCTATTTGTGTCTTCAAGTAATGTCTTCCTCCTTGGATATATGGATTTGTGATTTTGGTTAAGCTCTCTGTATGATTTGGTGAAGCTCTATAGTGTGAGCAATGAGCCGAGGGTTCTGTGGAGAGAGGAAACAGACAGAAGGTGAAAAGCTGTGAGGGAGCTATTGCGAGAGGGTGACGTTTTCTCTATGCTTCTCGTGGGTGACTCTAGAGTTTGAGGTTGAAGTTGCTTCCCTCGGGCAATCTTTTGGTGAGGTTGATCCACCACAAGGTCCTATCATCCGGACTCGAGCCAATAGGCTCATTGCTTATATAATTAGTTACTATTTTGCAGGATTGAATAAACTAGAAGAACTTGAGCACAAACCAACGCATGATGACAAGGAGGCTCCTAGACATTTAATCACATTTTTGACAAGGACAATTAGGAATTCACTTCAATGAAATCTTGGAGAATAGCCTAACAACCATGAACTTAGATAAGCCCACACACTTAATTAAAAGGGTGGGTCCAAATCCAATTGGAGAAGAAGAGCAAGCCCACATTTGAAGTCCGAATTCCAAGTCCATATCCTCAGCCCAATTGCTCTCCTTAATGTATTAGGTGGCCTTGGAATTACGAAAAGAACTTTACATCTCCCTAGGTAAGCCTTATCTCACCAAAGAACGATCTAGAGATTGCAATTTCCAAGATACTCTTATAGTTTTCTAGGCTCTTTTCATCTCCCTAGGTGATTAATCTTTCTTCTTTCTGATCTCCCTTCTTCTATATAATTAATGTTTGTCTTGGTTTGCTAATGATCTTTCCCCTTACTAGGTGATTGGTTGTTAGCATCTACTTTATTACTTGCATTGTAACTTGTGTCCAAGATGGTTTATATATTCCTCCATTTTGTAATTCCAAAGTAATCAACTTTGAAATAAAAAACTCTTGTGTTTAGTTTATGGAGTTCTTCTCTTTCTATTTTCTATCTCTTACTTTGGTGAGTTATATCTAAATTGAGCGTTAGTAGGTATGGTTAGTCATATCCAAACCGTAGCTTGGTGAGTCATATCCAAGCTAGCCTCCATTTTTCTTGGTGAGTCATATTCAAGTGAAGTGTGAGTACATCAATTAACTTGATCCCTCAAGTTAACCCTCTCTCCACACTTAGCAAGGAGAGCTAAGTCCATTTCATCAAGAATAAGTCCGAGCACCCCCATGGGTCTCCCTTGTTCCTTTGTGCACTTCCGCACACTTCTACACACTTCCAAACCCCCATTTCAAAACTCATCATCGATTGATGTTAGTCAATTTCCCAACAGCCTTGTTTCGTCTCCTTGCATTTTGGGTCACATCATTTGGTATCAGATCCTGGAAATTTCCAGGTTCAGTTGCTCCTATTTAGTACTATGATATTGGATAATTATTTCTCCCTTATAATGAAACAAGGCTACTAGTATGCGAGATGTTACACTGAAGAAGAAAATGAGTCATTGGCATATATCCCAACTTTTAGCGGTTTAGACTTTGTCGAAGACTATTTGGATTGGGAAGGCGAGGTTGACAAAATTTTTCTATGACTGTGTTTTTTTAGAAAGGAGCACGGTAAAAATTATTTCTTCAAAGCTTCGAGGAAGAGCTTCAAGATGGTGGGCCAAACTAATTTCCTACCATAAAGAAAAAAGAGAAGAAGACATCAACACGTGGCATTTGATGAAAAAATACTTAAGAAAAAAATTTGCTCCATCTGCCAAGAGATTTTCTAAGAGTCAACGATTTGAGTGCCAAGACTTGAAAGCCATTTTCACTAAGGTCAGTCAAATATTGGACAACATGAGTGATAATCTGGCATTGATACAAAAGTCTAAATGTTCTTCCACATTACAAGCCGAGAGTCATATTGAGGTTGTAGAAGAATCCAACAGGATTGAGGAGAATATTATGGAAAAGGAATGTAAAGATATCTCCTTAGTCCCCACTAAAGAGAAAGAAGAAGCCTTAGTCTCTGAGATTGATGTTTCTCATGCCAATCCATTACTAAAAATAAGTTTAGAATTATAGATAGGGATTCTATTAGTCAGAAAACCTCAGTGATAAGGATGTTCCCTCAACATTTATTCTCGATGAAGAGGAAGTACTTGTCAAGGAATGTTGCAGACAAGAGGAATTTTTCTTCTTAAAATGTCATGATCCTCCAACTATCCAATCCCAATGTCATGATCCCCCAGCTGTCCAAATTCACAGAGTTGAAATTCCAAAGGAGCCAAGGTTCCAGGTTCAACAACATCCTACACCAAGAAGTTATGATCAAGCTGATTTGAAGAATCCAACACATGGTGTCAAACCAAATTATCCATTTGATCTAGGAGGATGAACATCAAGAGAAGATAAAGGTGGAAGGCTCCCTGGATTTGAGGACAAATCCTTTTCAACAGCAGGAGTATGATGCACCCTAAGGTCCTATCATCCGGACCCGAGCCAATAGGCTCATTGCTTATATATTTAGTTACTATTATGCAAGATTGAATAAACTAGAAGAACTTGAGCACAAACTAACACATGATGACAGGGAGGCTCCTAGACATTTAATCACATTTTTTACCAAGGACAATTAGGAATTCACTTCCATGAAAGCTTGGAGAATGGCCCAACAACCAAGGACTTAGATAAGCCCACAAACTTAATCAAAAGGGTGGGTCCAAATCCAATTGCAGAAGAAGAGCAAGCCCCACATATGAAGTCTGAATTTCAAGTCCATATCCTCAGCCCAATTGCTCTCCTCAATGTATTAGGTGGCTTTGGAATTACTAAAAGAACTTTACATCTTCCTTGGTAAGCCTTGTCTCACCAAAGAAGGATCTAGAGATTGCAATTTCCAAGATACTCTTGTAGTTTTCTAGGCTCTTTTCAGCTCCCTAGGTGATGAATCTTCCCTCTTTCTCATCTCCCTTCTTCTAAGTAATTAATGTTTGTCTTAGTTTGCTAATAACCTTTCCCCTTCCTAGGTGGTTGGTTGTTAGCATCTACTTTATTACTTGCATTGTAACTTGTGTCCAAGAGGGGTTATATATTCCTCCCTTTTGTAATTCCAAAGTAATCAACTTTGAAATAAAATGTTTAGTTTGTGAAATTCTTCACTTTCTATTTGCTATCTCTTACTTTGGTGAGTCATATCCAAATTGAACGTTAGTAGGTATTGTTAGTCATATCCAAACCATAGCTTGGTGAGTCATATCCAAGCTAGCCTCTAGTTTTTTTGGTGAGTCATATCCAAGTGAAGTGTGAATGTATATCACTTAACTTGATCTCTCAAGTTAACCCTCTCTCCACACATAGTAAGGCGAGCTAAGTTCATTCCATCAATAATAAGTTCGAGCACCCCCACAGGTCTCCCTTGTTCCTTTGTTTGCTTCCACATACTTCCAAACCTCCGTTTGGAAACACAACATCGATTGACCTTAGTCGATTACCCAACAACCTTGTTTCGTCTCCTTGCATTTTGGGTCACATCAGAGGTGTTCCTTCACTCTTTTATGGTTTTTATGTGAACATTATGCTATGGAAAAATTGATGGATGATAAAGGTAATGCTCAGTCGTGATAGTTCTTCCCTGTTGTTTAACTGCTTCTTTGTTTAGTGAGATATTTAATGTTGGAGGTTTATGTTCTGTTGGATGTTACGGCTTCTGATGATCGATTTCACACTTTGCCAGTTTTATTTAGTTATGTTCTATGGGTATTGTTTTGGTTATTAGCCGTGAAGGTTGTTATTCGGTTGTTGAGAAATGATTTGGTTGGCCGCTGTAAAGTGTATTCTGCTGTTGTTACGTGATTTATAGTTGGTTAATAAACAAGATAATATTTTGTATTTTATTGTTGTTCGAGAGGCTTTGAATGATGAAGGATATATGAATCTGACTCTGTTAAATTACTCACTCAATTTTCCTTGTCAAAGGTTAAATGAAAATTTACCCTTCTTATGGGAAATTGGTTGTTGAGAGGGTTTATTGGTATTCTGCTGGTTTCCATAAGTGTTCTTACTTTTGAATTACTATTTCAGAAGTTTAGTGGCTTTACTCTGTTGAGTTGTTGAAATTGCTCCTATGATTTACACTGCCTTCTTGTTATGGGGGAGTGTTTACAATGAGAAATATAATTATAGATTATTTTGAAGGTGCATGGAAATATTTGGGAGGATAAGAATTTGTGGTAAATTGCATTGAAGACCGATAGGTAAATGATATGCATGTGTTTTGGTTTTTGGGGCCTACATCGTTAGTGTTAGAAATTGTTTGCTGATTGTTTACTGCTTTAGTAGAATATTAAGGTTGTTTACTACTTTATTAGAATAGAAAGATATTGAGCATGTTCCGAGAATTGTAATGCTGCTTGCTTAGTGTTTATTAGAATTAGGTTCTTTTAATGATATGTTTAATAGATGCAGGTTCTTTACATTAAAAGTTATGATATTGAGCATATCTATAGATTATAGTAATGATACAATAGACACTGTATGCATTCATGACCATGACACGCATCATGGTTTTCAAAAGAATACAAAAATAGTTTTCATTTATGGTTTTGAAAAAGAAGAAGAAACAAAATGTAAATGAATTAAATCGAATAAATGTAAAAGAGATGATATGAGATGTGGGCTTGTTAGTTGGTTCTCGGTTGGTGCTGGGATTGGCTAGCCAACGGGTGAGTGAGGCTATTTCAGTGCCTGGTGTGCACAGCCGCTAGTAGGTAGAGGTCGTAGCCCAACCCGAATGTTGTGCGTCGTAGCGTACAACAGCTAGTAGAGCTTCCGGTCGTAGCTGGACTTGCTTATCCTTGAGGTTGGGTCACTGTGTATCGGAGTGCATAATAGCTATCAGGTAGTTCAGTTGGAGCTGAGCCTTTATCACATAGTAGGTCCTCTGTTGGAGCTAGGATGGACCGGTCAATGGTTAGTATGCCCATTTTAGTGCTTGGTGTGCACGGCCTTTAGTAGGCGGAGGTGGTAGAAATGGAAAATGAGAAAAAGACTAAAACGTAAAAGATAAAGAAAAACAAAAACAGAAACTGCATATGAGTTTTAAAAGATGTATAACATGTTTACAGTTTTCTTTTATATCACTACTGAGCCTTAGCCTCATTAGTTAAATCTTGCAATGTAGGTACACGCATGAGAACAGGTGAATGAGCAATTGATGAAGGATTTGCACGCGCGGATCTTGTGGCTGGTTAGACTAATGGGTAAGAGAAAGGAAAATGTTTCGTAAAGAGTTTTTGTAAAGTATTTGAATTATAAAAGAAAAGAAGTTTATGTAAATGATTTAATAAATATTTTTAATTCGTAACGTGTTTTATACAAAGGGTTTTAAGAAAAGAATTTAAGTATCTCATTTTCAATAGTTTTAATAAAGAAAAGTTTTTTGCTATTTTTATAAAAGAAAAAGTTTTAAATTTCACGCGATTTTAAACGTAAGAGGCCTATTAATGGATGACTTTAAACTGTTATTTTTTTTTGAAGAGGGTTCTATCTTAAGTCAAGAAATTTTATCATGGTTATAAATGATTTTGGACATATGTTTTAAAAGGAGAAAGTATATTTTGAATTGGTAAAAGTCTTCAACTGTAGTTATTTCATATATGCATGATTTAATTAGTTAATTTAAGGGAATAGTTCTAATTTTATTATTAAGAAATTGAGATTTACGAAAATGGGTGTTACATTTTTCATGTGAACAATAAGTTGGTCAAAAAGTAACTTATTATTTTACATGATTTATTGTAAATATTTGATTACTATACAAAGAGTATCAATTATAAGTTAAAGATTAATGTCAATATTGTGGTAGATACATAGTTAAAGATTAATGTCAATATTGTGATAGATATATTGTGATAGGATCCACTACCATTTAAATTTATAAATTTATTATTATATGCATTTTGAATGTGATCCTATAGTTGTTCTCTAGTTAAGCAAATGCTACATGTGTAAAAATTGATTACCTTCAAGTGCTCACTTGGCACAAACTTAGAGATTTAAAGAGAGAACAACATAATTGTTTTTATTTGTATCCATTTGTTTCTTGCACAAAGAAATGAATGACTTATTTTTTCGGAACTAAGCAATCTTGATGATAAAAAGGAAGGATTTGAAAAGGGTGAAACTATTCAAATCACATGAGCATTGTGATCATTGAAAATGCAATTATAGAAACTTTTAGAAGCAATATGTACCATGATGGCAGATGTTCTTTTGAAGCATTTTTTGAAAACAATGACGAAGACAAGTGTATTTTTACCATCTTTGGCTCACTAAGGTATGAGGATAAATGAAATATAAGAGAGTGCATTATAAAAATGTCTTACATTGCTTCAAAGTTAAAAGCATATAATGTAGAGTTGTTTAAGAACTCATTTGTGCATCGAATTTTGGTATTTCTTCTTTAACAATCAAGACAGTCTAAGATTAGTTTTGACTGTCAAAAGGAGAAATAAACTCTTAATGAGCTCAATTTCATTGTGTACAAAAAGAGAAAAGATTGAAGCCAAATAAGACAAAGTACAAATGTGGCAAGCAATCTAAGAACAAAAGTAAGGAAAGAATTAAAGATTAGGAAGGAGTTACACCGTGAAAGAAATAATTGAATAATGAATTTTATTTATTTCTTTTGCAACTCTAGTGAACACATAAAGAAATAATGTATAAAATATCCACGTTTAACATGCAAAAGAAGGTACAATTCTCTTTATGGTTCAATCTAAATGAGGACTAAATATTATTATGACATGAGTGGTTAGGTCATTCTATCAAAAGAGAATCAAAATACTTGTATCATATGAGATTCTTCATAGGATAGAATATATAGTTTTTTTGGAGTGTCTCGAGGGAAAAATAGACATATAGAAATTAAATGTGAATAGAACTATAGACGTCTTAAAGCTAATATATATATGAACATTTATGGGTCATTCTCCATGGCTTCTTGGAATGGTCACCAATATTTTATTACATTCACAAACATAAGTATCTATATTTAATTCACGAGAGTCTCTATCTATAGACACATTCAAGGTTTAAGAGCTAATGTTGAAAATTAGCTTAACAAAAAAAAGGGGGTACCATATTTGACGGTGGTTGTGAATACTATTGTAGATATGATGGATTAGGTAAACATTGTCCATGCACATTTGTTAAATTCTTATAAGAATGTAGTATCGTTCCTTAGTATAGTATGTTGGGAACCCCTTAGCCAGGACCGATTCCAAGAATATGAAATTATTATTACTTGCTACATTATGCTCACCATGGCTATGTTATGCTAGTTAAATAGAGATGAGTGCTCTGTTTTGGGTGATGAAAAATGTTGAGCTTGTTTACAGTTACTGTTGATTTTGAGGATGTGATGGTAGATGTAAGGTTATTCATAGCTTACACATATATATGGTTATTCACAGTGTATATGTATATATACGTTGAGAGTCTGGTGTTAGTGGTTGAGATACTGCTTAGGCTTACTGTGAATGTGAAGGTTTGGAAATTTGGTTATAGATATTTCATGAGGGAAACATTACTGTTATAATGGTAAGAGCATGTTAAGGATTCTTGTATTTTGGCATGTCTTTGGGTTGGATGAATTTGGGGACTTTGAGACAAATCTCGAGGAGATTGTTGCCCCGATTGTCAAGAAAGAACGCCAAAGAGGTAGGGATTTTATACCTTCTTGCTTTGCATTTGCATACCATGGTTTTACAACTTAATATTTTGTTGATTACCACACATGAAAAACCAACGGGGACTGTTCAATAGCACGCCTGATTTTATTATACTTATGTACGAGAGTTTTACACGTTTACTTCTGTGTATATAGTTTTCATGGTATGGTTGATATCTGATTTGAGGGCGATGAAACCTCTTGATACTTTGGACAGTCTCAGTACCAAAGTTTCACGAGGCTATCCCGAGTACGTCTCTTGCTGCGTTCAGATGTTTGTTTGCATGCTGTGTGAAAAGATGGGTGTAGGGCGGTGATGACGCGTCCCTTGGGTTTCGACTCCCAAAACCTGATCAGGGTGTTTTACATTATGAGTTTGTTGGCATTGAGCTTAGCTCATTGTCAAACTTGGGTGATGACGTGGGTTGTGTTGGCACTGAGTATGGCTCATAGGCAAACTTGGGATGATGAGTCGAGTCTATGGACCGTTGTTGCTTTCTTTCATACTCACGAGGTGTTGCTTGAGATGGTGACCGCCTCTCAGTGTGTTTGACTAGAAGAGTCCTTGCGTGACCCCTCTTTTTCATTGTTGATGGGTTTCAGTGTAAAGTTGACGAGAGTATTTCGAGTATAGTTGTCTATGTTCAAGTTTTCTACAATGTTTTGTCGAGGCCGATTTTTCCTTAAATGATGAAAATAGTTTTGAAACGATTTGACAAACATGCATAAACCCCTAATTCATGAATTTAATAAAAAGAGGTAAAACAAGTTTTACACACACTTTGTGGTTAGTATAAGTTTCCTACTAAGTTAGCCACTCACCCCAACAACCCCTCAACTCTCGGTAGAGACAAGAGTTTTAACAACCCGACTCCTTACATTTTAAAACATATATTTTAGAAGACATTTTCTTTTGTAAAACACATAAAATTTGAAACTTTTACATTACATAGGGGAAGACTTGCATTTGAAAACTAATTACAACAACCTTGTATTCAAAGTACATTTTGCATAGTTAAAACATTGCGTAGCGGAAAACTTTGCTTAATAAAACAAATATTAGGAAGTGCAATAAAAAAAACACTTTTCATTTTACAATTCGAACATTATTACAAAACCTTTTACAAATCAAATATTGCACAAAACCTTTTACATTTTTCTTTCATCTTTTAGCCTATCTAGCCATAAGGTCCACAACACACAAATACTCCATCAACTGCTCATTTTCTCATTACTGTGCATACCTACATCACAAGACCTAAACTATGAGTCTAATGCTCAGTAAGAGATAGTAAATATATAAATGCTCATGATATGCAGTTTTATCAATCATATGCAGTTCACGTTTTCCTTTTAGTATTTTTTCTGTCTTTCAGTTTACATTTTGTTCATTAATCCAAATGTTGGCAATTTCTGGTAGAGAAGAAATGATACATCTTATGGTCCATGTTGGATTAATCGTCACTCCATCCCTTCGTGGGATGAGTTGCATCCATCAGGGATGTTACCACCTAGAACCTTCACCAATCTCCCGAACCCCCACACGTCCATTTATATTTATTTTGTTTAATTTATTTACCTTTAATGGTACAATCGATAATCATACAACCCAAGTGTATGTTGTCCACTTTGGGTGATCAGCCCTCACGAACTTGTTCTTAGATTAGTGTCCCATACCACCAACTCAGAACACATCCACTTGATATGTATGAGCATCCATTTACCATTTTAAAAACAAATGCATGATAAATCATTTTTGTATCTTTTCAAATCCATGATGCATGAGCATGATAACATTCAACTTAATAAAGTCTAACATGTCAACAATACAACTTCAAGGCATGATCATAATCCTATAACTTAAGGTCTAATAAATATAACATCAACTAATGCATAAATGCACATAACAAAAGCAATACATCCTCAAGTAGAACATGATCAACACTTAGCAGCTATTAAACACAATCATCATGCATTAAACAATCCTCAAGTGAATAAACAGTAAATTCTAATTCTTGTGATGTCACCCTTAAGAGGAAAAGACAAGCATCTATCACTTTCCTTAGGTCCTTAGGAAGTTCAACATTTAAGATTCTTCTTCTTCTCTTTACCTTCAAATCAATAACATTCATCCCTACACTTAATAGAAAGGCACTTCATCAAGCATGTATACTAGGGTTTTCATCAAACTCTCAAACACCAATAACTAACCACACCTTCCAACCCTATTTCTTCTTTAACTTATTTTAGATCACAAGCTTATAAAACTCTATCCCCAACAACTTTATCAAGGCAGTACATAAAGAGGAGTATAATACTTGACTAACAGAGCATAATTCTTTAATATGTCCAACAAAACTGTAATGGAAACAAGAACAAAACCTTAAGTAACATAGCCTATCAACAGTCTAAGCCCACTCACCAGAACATAGACATCCCTTATATCTAGTAGCAGTGATCACACAACAGAGTAGAAACATAACTTCATACATATAATCCTTAAGAAAGCCCTGAAGAAACTTCTACATACCTGAAAATCCAGAGAAGAAAGAGAAGGCCTTGAGAATTCCTTCAGAATATTCCTCTTTTTCCCTTCAAGACCTTCACCTTCACAAACCTTATATCTATGCAGCACACACCCCTCCAGCTAAAGCCTCTCTTTGCATCATAAGCACAATCACGCTGTCTAGAAAAACAATAAAAGTAGGAGTCACCTTGAGAGAACTCCATAAGGTTTTCTGTGTTTTTTACTCTGCCTAATTTCCTTCTAACATGTTTATAAACGTTTCATGGAGAGATGGTAAGTCACGAAATTTCACATTCCATGCTCCACTTTGGTTTTCGAGATGATGGTTATACATTTTTACAAGCGATTCTTGGTATTCCGGTCGATCACCTTCTTGTTGTGATCGACTAAAAATCATCAAAGTCACAATTATCGTGATCACGATCAACTGCGATTCCTTGATGATCAACCACAATTTCTACTTTTTCATAAAAATTGGTCGATTACCCTCTAGTGGACAATCGACCGCAAATCCACATTTTGCAATTTGCTTTGGACCCGGTCGATCACCTGCTTCAGCTGATCAACCGCTTCAACAAAGGCTACAATCTGTATAGATTTCTCTTTGGGACTAGTCGATCATTCCCCTTCAGCTGATCGACCACTTTGAAAAATGCTTGCTCTCTGTATAGATTTGCAATGTTGATGATTGACCGGGCATCACACTTGATCAACCGCATTACACTTGATTAACAGCCAATCCAATTTCTTCACAAACTACTTCAAACCCGGACGATCATTAACTCACATATAATGATCAACATCCCAACCCGTATTTTAAATCTATAATATAGATTACAACTTCATAACTAATATCATCAAATACTCTTATCCTCAATGACATCAAAACTCGGGGTATTATATTCCTATATTAAAATCATTCCATAAGTCTTCAAAAATCCTTAAATATTATCACTTAGATCTTATGCTTAGTACTATGGAAATCTGGGGTATTACGGGAGTACTTAGCATGTAGATGATCGATTCAAGGAGTGCCATTTGACAATTTCCTTTTTGTTTACTCGTATTTCCTTTTGGTAAGGATTAGTGGTTATTATAATACACTCTGCTTTTAAATTCTGGATGTATGGATTGTGCACAGTATGGTTTTGGACTTAATTTACGTTACTGTACTATTTACTCTTGCGATCAGTATGTGGACCGTGGTCCATCACAAGTGGGTTACGGCTGGGAATTTATTACAAGTCTTCCACAAATTTCAACTAGCCTTGGGTTGGGCGATCAGGTCCTCTTCGAGTACTGGATCGATCGGATCATTTGGCTGGGCTTTTTTGTTAGGTCTGCCCCCGGGTCGTGACATATAGTATTGAAGAAGAAAAAAATCAAATGAGAAAAAAGCATACTAGTATTTTTCAATCTTAAAAAATGGAGATTAAAGTAGAAATGATGACTTGCATGTGGGCATACTTAAATTTACAAATGGGAGTAAAAATTTAAACATATTATTAGGTTGACAAAGAGTCTTAAATATGTTACTAAGTCAACAAAGAGTGACATTTTATAAAACTGGTTTAGATTATGAACCATACCAAAAGAAGAAAGTATACAAGAATTTTTTTGTTGGACCATCGACTTGTAATATGTGTAATAAAATCAGCCATGTGTCTTTTGTCTGTCCTATGAAGCTTAATGGTAATAAATCTTTTGTTAAAATGAAATGAGTTCCTAAAAGAATGAAGACTAACATTCAAGGACTCAAAAAAATTTGGGCATCTAAGAAAAATACTTAAAATTCTATTGTAGGTTTAAGGCACTCTCGCATTAGATGAATGGTATCTGATAGCAGATGCTGTAGACACATGACGAGAGATTGGACAAAGTTTGCCTCCATCTAAAAAAAAGAGACATGTCACATTTGGAGAAAATTAAAATGATAAAAAAATAGGTATTGGCAAAATAGGTTATGCTTAAAATCCTATTATTTAAAATGTGTTATTAGTTAATAGTTTGAAACATAATGTATTAAGTATTAGTCAATAATGTGATAAAGAATATAAAGTTATATTTGAATCAAAAGTATGCATGACAGAAGATAGTATGAATGAAAAAAAAATATTATTTATTGCATATAGAAATAAGAATGTGTATACTATTGAGTTCAATAATTTATCTAGATTTGATGAAAACTATTTTTCTGCAAATCTCTTTTCTAATTATTGCGAAGAAATGAATGTCATAGCTATGATCTCTAGGAATAATATTGTTACGAATCTTCCTAAGATATCTTTTGAGAAAGATAAGATTTGTGATGCTTGTCAAATGTGAAAACAAATTAACAATTTATTTGCTTCCAAAAATGTTGTCTCAACAATGAAGTCACTCCAATTGATTCATATAAATCTTTCTTGTCCATAAGGAATAGCAAGTCTAGGGGGACAAGTATTATGTATATGTTATAGTGGATGGTTTCTTTAAATTTACTTGATTTTTCTTCTTAAGGACAAAGGATGAAATAGTTGACACATTTTCTAGTTTTAGGTAGAAAGTTCAAAACAAGAAGGATTTTTCTATTATAACAATCTGTACTGATCATGATGGAGAATTCGACAATGAATGGTTTGAAGTTTTTTGTCATGAATATGACATTGAACAAATTTTTTCCTTCCTTAGAACACCTCAACAAAATGAAGTTGTTAAGAATAGAATCCTTCAAGAATTGACAAGGACAATGCTAAAGTAGAATAACATTCCCAAGTACTTTTGGCGAAAAGTTGTTGTCACAATTTGATATGTTCGTAATTGGGTATCAATTAGATAAATTTGAGAATAGACGTCTTATGAAATATTGAATGGTAAAATTCCCTATGTTGGATATTTTAGGTCTTTTGGATGCAAATACTTCATTCTTAACACAAAGGACAACTTAGAAAAATTTTTCTCCTAAACAAATTACGGAATATTTCTAGGTTACTCTTCATCTAGCAAAGCCTATACAATATCTAACAAAAGGATTCTAGTTGTAGAAGAATCTATGCATGTCACCTTTGATGAATCCATTCAATCTCCAAATGAAAGGAAGTCAGATGATGAGTTAGAGAAAGAGATGAAGATACTTAACTTGGAAGATAACAATCAAGAAGTGAGCACATGTCAAGAAAATCCTTCCAATGAATTAGAAGTGGTTCCAAATGAAGAAAATCATTATGATTAAAGATACACTAAGAGTCATCCTATACATGATAGTTTTGGTGATCCCACTTTAGGTCTTAAGACAAAATCATCACTTAAAAACTATTATTCCAACATAGTTTTTATTTCACAAATAGAACCTAAAAACTTTATTGAGGGTAAAATTGATGAGAATTGGATAGTAGTCACACAAGAAGAGTTGAATAAATTTGAGAAAAACAAAATTTGGGGATTAGTTCCAAGAGCTAAAGAACATTTAATTATTGGAACTAAGTGGGTATTTAAGAAGAAGTTGGATCAAAATGGCATAGTTGTGAGAAACAGAATGAGATTGGTTTTAAAATGTTATAATCAAGAAGAAAACATTGATTTTGATGAGACTTTTGCATCGATAGCACTATTAGAATCGAATGCTATTTGATTTCGCTTGTTATGAGAATTTCACTTTATATAAAATGGATGTCAAAAGTGCCTTACTAAATGGATATGTTATAGAGGAAGTTTGTGTTGAATAACCATTGAGTTTTGAGGCACATGATAAGGTTGATCATGTGTATAAGCTCAACAAAGAACTTTATGGACTTAAAAAGCTCCTAGAGCTTGGATTGAGCAAATTTCTCATTCAAAGAGACTTCAAAATAGAAAAACTTGATTATACTTTATTCACCAAGCACAAGGATAAAGAAATGCTTATTGTATAAATATATGTCGATAATATCATCTTTGATAAAACAAATGAGCCACTTTGCAAAGAATTTATAGAAGTGATGCAATGTGAATTTGAGATGAGTATCATGTGAGAATTAAGAATTTTTCTTGGTTTAAAAGTTAGATAATCCATAGAAGAAATATTCTTGAACCAAGACAAGTATGTCAAAGAGCTCATTAAAAGATTTGGTATGGATAGCTTTAAACACTCTCATACACCTATGAGTACTTCTACAAAATTGGATAAGGATGAGAGTGGTAAGAATTTGTACATAAAGAGATATTGAGGTATCATGAGATGAAGACTATATTTAATGATGAGTAGATCAGATATCCTCTTTAGTGTTTGCCTATGTGCTCGATTTCATGTTTGTTCAAAAGAGTCCCATCAAAATACCATAAAAAAATATTCAAGTACCTAAGTAGGACAAATGATTTAAAACTTCGGTATTCCAAGGAAACTACTATTTATTTGGTAGAGATCACCAACTCAAATTATGCTGGGAGTCTACAAGAGAGCACAAGTGGAACTTGTCAATTCCATGAAGAATCTTTGGTATCATAGTTTTCCATGAAAAACAATTTGGTGGCTCTTTCTATAGCAAAAAGTGAGTACATAGTTGCCACTAGTTATTATGCTCAATTGCTTTGGATGAAGCAAACTCTAGAGGAATATTGGTAAAATTATGAGAAAAATCCAATTAGGTGTGATAATTCAAGTGCTATAAACATTTTCAAAAATCATATTGAAAATTCTCACACCAAACATATTAAAATTAGGTATCACTTCGTCCGAGACCACGTTAAAAAGGTGACATATCTCTTGAATTTGTGTCCTCAATAAATCAACTAGTCGATATCTTCACAAAACCACTAGATGAGAAAACCATCAATAATATTAGGATTCAATTAGGTCTAGTTTGAGATCATCTATATTTTGGGATTCCTAGTCGACTTGTAGTAATGCTAGGTTGTCTACACTGATTGCATGCACTTAATGCATGATCGACTACTAAAACAAGTTTAAAAAGGATCAGATCACCACGGGAAACTATGACATGACCAAAAATCTCACTCTTGAAAACCCTAGCCCTATTCTTCTCAATTTTCAATCTCCCCTACA
Organism: Begonia loranthoides; assembly: GCA_022433065.1. NCBI lineage: Eukaryota > Viridiplantae > Streptophyta > Magnoliopsida > Cucurbitales > Begoniaceae > Begonia > Begonia loranthoides. The sequence continues at coordinate 18,333,576 of CM039473.1, forward strand.
CTGAAATCAACTTTCCTTACATTGGAAATGTAATCCCCTCTCTCAATTTCCATTTAGCACGTGTTGAGTTTGAATTTTCAAAATGCAAACTACTAAGAGTTAATTTTCAAGTTGCACACTCCATATTTCTAGAACTTTCACTCATTTTTAGATTTTATAATCTTTCCAATGGCCTCAACCTCAATAGCTGCTAAAGTTGCCAGAAAATAGAAAGGATTTATGAGTCAAGGAGGAGCTTCTAGACCTCCATCCTTCTCAAGATATTTGTCTCGTTTGTTTAGGATAGCTGCACTCAAGAATCAGTGTGACGCCGACATTAAACTACATTTTGTTATTTGCTATAGGAGAGTTGCTTTTTTAGCTTTAATTCATTAAGTATTAAAGATATGTTTGAACATACGAGTCTTGATGGTTTATGTAATTTAAATAACCTATACTATGAAAGACTCATTAGGTTATTCTATGGAAATTTGGCCTTCTCTTCATAGCCTATGATACTTAAAAGTTATATTCTCCGAAAAGAAATCACTCTAACTTCAAAGAAAATTAATGAGTTGATTGGTTTTGGGTTAGATGACCACTTTAATGAATATTTCAACACCTCTAAGAATCCTTACTTTGGGAAACAAGTGGAGGGATTGGAATTCCTTTGAAAAGTCCACAAAGATTCCAATATAGTTTACTGTAAGTCAAAGTCAAAGGATTTAAATGTACAACCATGGGTTATTAATTATATTCTCACATAAATAATTCTACCACAAGACAGTTATTAGGATCATGTAAGTTGCATGAACTTATATCTATTGGAGAAAATTTACAATGGATAGAGATTTAGTCTCATTCATCATATTAAGCCACATGATCGAAGTTATTAGCAACGGTACAACATCATTTATGTATAATCTTCTACTTACTAAAATATTTGAGGATAAGAGGATTGAAATTCCTCTAGATGAGTTAGTTAATCAAGGGTAGTGAATATTTATAATTAACACACCTTGGGTCGTAAGGGAATTGTAAAGGTTTGAGGTGTGTGGATCTTCAAGACCAATCATGTCGCCTCAATTTCAGTAACACCTATGGTTCAGTTTGAGAAGCCAACTGAGGACCATGATGCTCCAATGTATGACGTGCCTAATCAATCTTCTCCTCCCTAATCAGCCCTCTCATATTCTGAAGGGGGACTAGCAAGCACTAGAGAAAAGATAGATCTCCTAACGTCATGTTTCTCTATCTTTAGGACGGATATGGAGTCTTGGCTCCAAGATAAATGTGTCTCCTTGCTATGCTTTCAAGTTGGGACTCACTCAAGATTTGATGCTATTGATTGTTGACTAGAGGGGTTTACGAATAATTGGTGGAATAATACCTTCTCATTTGAGCCTAGAATGCTAGCCAATCCTAGTTTTCCTTCTCCTTCTGATGACAATCCTCTGATAGATGATTAAGAGTTGTAGGATTACATGTGATAGAGTCCAAGACTCTAGGGAATTTCAACAAGTGTAATCGGCTAACCTTGTATAACAATTATGTCCTCCAATTTTCAAACTAGTATAACTTCAGAAGCGTTTGGAATCAAGGGCTAAAATTTGCAGGAGCTTCTACTGATATTTCAAAGATAAACATATCCAAAAATCAAGTATAAATTCGATCAGATCACGGAGATACGATTAAACAAATCTAACCCTCGGATTAGGGTTCCGGGGACAGAATCTGGCGACCTGGAAATAACCAGTGAGTTCTCAACGAGCATACATCCTTTTAATACCAAATTTGGAGGAAAATCACACAACAATACCAAAAATGTCTCTACCAAAATTGAGCGTGATTCAACAAAGGGAAGTAGATCAAATTGTAATCACAAGCTGGGACAGAATCTACACAGTGCTGAACAGATTCTCGGCCTAAGTATTTCCTTCCAAAAACACAATCTTAACCACTTCAAATCATAACCAAAAACGCACCAAATCCATAATAACACAAGTAAATATCAATATCATCAAGAATGTTGATTCCCTTTCAAAAGTTGATACAAGAAAAGAAATAAAAATCCAAGGAGTCCGCACACCTCCAACACTAGAGGGGGCGACTTGTTCGGCCAACCAAAGAGGAAGACACTTTCCAATGGGGATGTTGGTTCTTCTACCTCCACCAACCCAATGGACCACCACACGAAGAGGAAGGATTGAAAGAGATAGCACGAATCAAATCACCCAAGAATCAGCAAGAAAATGTGAGTTAATTTGAAGGAGGAAGTCGGCCGAGTGGAGGGAGCTCTCCATGGGTTCTTCACGCCAATTCTAGAGAGCTAGGGTTTCGTTTTCTTCAAAAGTGTTTCCATCTTGCTTTAGGAGATACTAAGTACCCCTAATGGCCTTGCAAAAGAAAAGTACAAAGTTGCCCTAAAAGAAAATTACAAAAGAAACCCCCAAAATATAAAACACACACAAAAATAAAAATAGTTTCTTGGCGTGTTTTTTTATCCTTCTGTTAAAGCTCCGTTTGACATAGCAAACAAGCTCCAAAATTAACGGCCAAGTACTTTTTCGAAGGCTTTACAAATCAGCTACAATTGGTATGAAGAGCACTTTCCAATATAAAGTTTGATAGATCGACAAAAATGCCATGTACACCTCGTGGGTCAGTTTACGAGCATATTTTTGGAATGTGTCATCTATCTCCAAAACTTGTATTATGCCTTCCATCAATGCTCAACTTAAATAACTCTATGACAAACCAACAAAATAAATAAAATGGTTAGAAAATAAAGGAGCCCTAGGCTCTAGCTCAGGTGATGGGAGCTTGGGGTACATCAACATGTCTTATCTACTTGGTATCTATTATAACAACTTTGGACTTGTTTTTTTTAGTTGTTATTCTAACTATGAACTTATTTTTTATTATATTTTTCTTTTCTTCTCCTTTAGATTAGGTGGTCAATGCTTAATTTGTTTTGATGATTATATTTGAGACCTAAACTAATCTTTTGGATTATAGTATAACTTCAACTATCTAAATAGCATGTTTCTATATTCTAGATGAATTGGTTTACATTCTTGATTTGAGATGCTTGTATGTTTCCCTTTTTCTAATAACACAAGGGGAGAAAATATGAGGGAAACTCTGCCCAATTGTTTTTAGAAAATATAAGGGAAACTTTTGAAACTTTTGTTTTAGTTTTTATAACTTAATTCATATATGCATACATTTAATGGGAGAAATATATTGTTGCATATGTTAAGGGGGAGTTAACCTATTAAACATAAATTAAATTTGTCCTCATAAAAAATGAAGAGATTGTTAGCTTAATAGAATTTAAACTTATTTGTTTTGATAATTAAAATGTTTAAATTGACAAAAAAAATTTAAGTTGAGATAATTTTTTACTCAACTTGGAAATACCCTAGTATTGGGTATTGAAAAGTTTTAACATTTTTCTTGAGCCCTAGTAGCATAGTTTAAAGCATACTTAAATGAAATTGATTGCTCAATTTTCACTTAGAGTGTCGAATTAACTGATGCGGTCGACCAAAGCTAATTTATAGGAGTTTAGAACCAAGAGGCAATTATGAAGAATCAAATGGCATCAAATTGGACCTTCAGTGGGTAGTCTGCAATAGTAAACCAAAGGAGTATTGTGGTAGCTCAAACTCAAGGCATGTATGGTCAAAACATAATGTGCTATCGATCGGATCTTTATTGGCAATAGATTGTAGTGGTAGACCAGAAAAGCCTTGTAGTATTCCAAATCTAAGAGAAGTTCAAATTGAAGACATTAGTTGTAGACTGTGTTAGCTTAATAGGAATTAATCTTAATTATTTTGATGATGAATGTACTCCACTGAATATTTCAATTCTAAATTAATGATGAATGTATGTTAATTGGATAATTTAATTATCAGTTTATATTCTTACTCTCATTGGAAATACCCTTGAAAGTGGATATTTTGAAATTTTAATGTATTTATTAAGTCTATGCAGCATTTATTGAAGTTCAAGTTTATGACTCAAATGAAAAGATCAATCAAAACATCCAAGTGTGATCTAATCGGGTGCCCAATGTCAAAGTGGAGATGCTAAGTGTCGAGCGATGTTAGATTGTAGCTTATCATAGATGCCCAGTCTAGAATACCTATTTTGATTTGGTCACCTGCAGTAGTAGCCTAGAGAAAGCTGCAGAAGCCCAAGCCTTAGGTAGTAATTTTAAAGCTTATAAGGAGGACGTTTAAACCCAAAATGTGGTAGCTCACGGCAAAAGTCTAGAGAACCTTGAGATAGTCTGGTCTAGAGACAGATATTCAAATTGAAGCTTCACATAGACACCTAGTCATGAATGGCAGGCATCCAGAGCGACAGTGATGCACCATAGAGCCCGGGGCAGGAAGATCCTTAATCTTTTAACGAGCTATTATTTTACATGTGGCATCACACCAGAAGGACTTGAAGAGGAGCCTAAGCATGAGGATCAGGAGAGGCCCAAGTATCTCCTCACTTGGGGTGCCCTTACACACTCTTGGCTTACAAGTACACCCTTGGTTAAGCATGAAAACTATAATGCCAAGGCTTAAAAAGGAACTCCAGCTGAATATATGTTCCTCCAGCACTTTAACATGTTTAGTTACTCTTTAATTTACTAGAATATTGTTATTTGGATGTATTTTAGGTTATTTTGTTGGATGTTTGGATTTTGGACATTTTGGTGCTCGGCTAGTGTGTTAGTCGAGCACTCATGCCAAATTTTCCATCTTAAGAGCAATTTTGTAATTTTGGTTTTAGGGCAACTCTTAAGGAAGTATTTAAACTTCCTTAAGGTTGTCCTAATGACCTAATTTTGATTTAAAAATTCAGCTACAACTCATTTTTGTTTGAAGGTTTTCCCTCTCAAACTCTTAGCTACTTGTTCTAGGTTTACAACTGAACTTTGTACCCAAAATTGACTCACTCATTGTTCTTGGCTTGGTCTTGGAGTGAGGCCCTTATACTAGACCCTCCTTCATCTCTTATAGAGGTGAATTCAAGTGTAAGGATTTAGAAGACTTGCGTGAAGCAAGGTTGAGAGGTTTCTTGCATAAGAGATCCATTGAAGTCAATATTGCCGACTTAGGTGATATTGGACCAGCTTATAGGTTTGAGCATTTTTTTACTTTTGTATTGCAAATTTGATTGTGGAAATTTGGCATATTGTTTACAACTGGAAAGTAGCAAATTGTAAAAAATTTGGTGTTGATTGGATTTGAATCATAGATTTTGTACCACTTCCTTTTGGTGTCCAAATCTGTTTCCTTGGTGTCTTTTGGGCAGCATAGTTCCGTTAGCATAGCATCCTCCTCATGACGAATTGGATTCTGATTTTTGGTGGAGACTTTTGAATCTATTAATTTTACTCACCCTCCAAATTTGGCATCAATTGGTTCCCTGAAGCGAAAGATATTGAATTTTCTTTTTGGTGTTCGAATCTGTTTCATTGGTTTCTCTTCGGGCAGCATAGTTTCATTAGCGTAACTTCCTCCTCGTGACAAATTCGATTGTGATTTTTGGTGGAGACTTTTGACTCTGTTGATTTTACTCACCCTCCAAATTTGGCATCAATTGGTTCTCTGAACCAAAAGATATTGAAGTTTAATTTTGGGTGTTCAGTGTTTGAGTAATCTGCCAACTGCCATTCCTCCATTGTTGTTACTTTGCGTCCTTGCTGCGTCATCTGGTATCAAAGCACAAGTGCCCTATTTTTACAACTCTGTAAGAAACTTTTTATTTAGAAAATGAACACAAGAAGTGGTGCCCAAAACGCTCACAACAAAGACACAATATCAGTCATAAATCTGCTAACCGAGAAAGAACAAGACAAGGCCAATTCTAGTCTTCAACAGCAACTTGATGAAATTCGTGATATGATTTCTAAGCTCCAACAAAGGCTACACGTTGGGATCATTATTAAGAACTATTGTGAGCAAGTGGCTAGCGGATTGGGATCTACATTTGCCATATATTGAATTTTCCTACAATCGTAGTACGAACTAAAAAATGCAATGTACACCATTTGAGGTAGTGTATGGATTCAATCCTCTCACAATGATGGATCTCATTCCATTACCCCTTGATGATTTGTTAACAATGAAAGAGCCTCCAAAGCCAAAAGAGTTAAAGAATAGCATGAAAAGGTGAGTAAAGCCATTACCGTGAAGAATGAAGTGTATGCTCAGCAAGCTAATCATGGTAGAAAGGAAGTGATTTTTTAGGAAGTGGCCTTAGTTTGACTTCATTTGTGAAAGGAAAGGTTTCCTCAACAACAAAAGTGTAAGTTACTTCTAAGAGCGGATAGCCCTTTTAGAGTTCTCAAAAGAATTAACAATAATGCATACTAGTTAGAGCTTCTGGAAAAGTATGGAGTTTCCTCTACGTTCAATGTGCAAGATTTATCACCATACTTGGAAGAGGAAGAAAGGAGGAGGATGACCAACCCTTGGATTTGAGGACAAATCCTCAATCACCTCGGGAGAATGATGCACCACAAGGTCCTATCACCTGGGCCCGGGCCAAAAGGCTCATTGCTTATTTAACTAGTTGTTATTTTGCAAGGAACACTATGCTAGATGGCATTGAAGAGGAACCTAGGCATGAGGACAAAGAGGTACCAAGGCATCTACTCACTTGGATTGATGATGCATTCCCTCGGCTTGTCCACAACACCCGCGACCAATTTGAAGATCAAAGCTCCAAAGCTAAATTGGACTTTTATGTGGAAATTATGTTGTTTTTATTTTTTGACAAGTTAGTTGAACTTATGTTTTTGTGGAGTTACTAGATTATTGGTTGGTTTGGATAATTTTTAGTTCATTATAAACCGGCTTTCATTAGGGTGCTCGGCTAGCATGTTAGCTGAGCACTCATGCCCAATTTTGGATTCACAAGGGCATTTTTGAAATCTTGCATTAGGGCATTCTTTGGTGGGGTACTTAGCCTCTTTAATGGTGCCCTAATCCATAGTTTTTTCTAATCCAAAAGCTACTGCTTAATCTGTTTCTGGAGTTCTCTTCCGAAGCCCCCAACCGGAGTTCTCGTCACGGCCAGCTGAGACTCGACTACAAGCAATTCTCTTCCTCACGTTCTGCCATTCTTGGAGCAAAAGTCTTACACTAAGGTCTCCCAATACTTCCTCAGAAGTATTATTCCAGAGAGGAGCTTCAGAAGATTGGTGGAAAATGAGTTCGAGAGGCTTTTACACAAGAGTCCATCGAAGTCGCAGTTTTGGGTTCTAGGGAATTTGGAGACCAACTCGTAAGTTCGTGGCTGTTTGATTTGTTCTATTTGGAATTTGGTTATGTAATTTTGATAGTGTGACCTCCTCTGGATTGTGAAAGATTGTATATATTTTTGGTGGAATTTGGAGTTATATTCGTGATTTTGTGCATCATTGTTTAAGAATCGCTAAAACTGTTTTTGTTTGAGCCATTTTAGGATAGAGTGTTGTTGCAGGCATATCTTCCGTTCCTTTACATATTTGACCTTGAAATTTGGACTGAAGCTATTTCGTTAATATTTCTTGAAGCCCTCCAAATTTGGAAGTCATTGGCTGCAAGCCCTAGAAGTTATAGTTATTTGAATTTCAGTCTGTGGATTTTGACCTAGCCGTTTGAACGATTATCTTCATTTCAGGTCCCTTGCACTTTGAGGTGCGTCACTATGAGTGCAAGTCACTTATTATAGGGAGACCATGGTAGTATGATAGAAGGGTCACACATGATGGCTACTCTAATTACTATTCATTCAAGTTCGGGTATAAATTCATAAAACTAACTCCTTTCCATCCGGATCAAATTGCTAGAGACTAAGAAGAAAGGAGGAAGGGAAAAGAGAAATCCACTTTACATGTGTCCAAGAATAAATTACTAGAAAGTTTTCCATATATGATTACGCACAAGGAAGCAGAAGTAAAATTAAGAGCCGACACACTATTTCAAAGGTACTCCTTGACCGAATTGAATATCAAGAATTTTGGTTTTGGTTTGGTTAAAAAATTTTATGTGGATAATAAGGGTTTGGACTATGGGTATAAATTGATCACTAATGAATCTAAGAAGGGTTATCATGTCATGAAGGATGAAGTTCATAGAGGAAGTCTATTAAATTACTTGGACAAGGGGAAATTAAGTGAAACAATGAGGGGCTTGCTCTTTTGGTCACACATGCGGAAAGAAGTTCTCATGACTGTAGAAAATTGCATCAATTTTAGATGGTCCAAGAAAGTGATACCTATGCATGAAATGGGTGGAAATTCAATGAACAAGGGAAAGAAGGTTCACACTAAAGTTACATATTTTGGAGCGGATAAAAAGGAAAAAAATGATGGGGGTGGTTAAGCCTTGGATTTGAGGTCAAATCCTCAATCACCCCGGGAGGATGATGCACCATAGAGCCCGGTTACTCGAGCCCATGCAAGAAGATCCTTAATCTTTTAATGAGCTATTATTTAACAGGTGGCATCACACTAGAAGGACTTGAAGAGCAGTCTAACCATGAGGATTAGGAGAGGCCCAAGCATCGCCTCACTTGGGGTGCCCTTACACACTCTCGGCTTACAAGTACACCCAAGGTTAAGCATGAAAACTATAATGCCGAGCTTAATGAAAAACTCCAGCTGAAGATATGTTCCTCTAGCACCTTGACATGTTTAGTTACTCTTTAATTTACTTGAATATTGTTATTTGGATGTATTTTTTGTTATTTTGTTGGATTTTTAGATTTTGGACATTTTGGTGCTCAGCTAGTGTGTTAGCCGAGCACTCATGCCAAATTTTTCCCTCTTAAGGTCAATTTTGTAACTTTGGTTTTAAGGCAACTCTTAAGGAAGTATTTAAAATTACTTAAGGTTGTCCTAATGACCTAATTTGGAATTAATAACTCAGCTATAGCTCATTTTTGTTTGAAGGTTTTCCCTCTCAAACTCTCAGCTACTTGTTCTAGGTTTTCAACTGAACTTGTAACTCAAAATCGACTCACTATTGTTCTTGGCTTGGTCTTGAAGTGAGACCCTTATAATATACCCTCCTTCATCTCATCTAGAGGTAATTTCAAGCCCGAGGATTTAGAAGACCATCGTGAAGCAAGGTGGAGAGGTTTCTTGGATAAGAGATCCATTAAAGTCAATATTGCCAGATTAGGTGATATTGGACCAGCTTGTAGGTTTGTGCATTTTTCTCCCTTTGTGTTGCGAATTTGATTCTGAAAATTTGGAATATTGTTGATTACTGGAAAGCAGCAAAGTGTACAAAATTTGGTGTTGATTGGATTTGAATCATACATTTTGTGCCACATCCTTTTGGTGCCCGAATCTGTTTCCTTGGTGTCTCTTTGGGAAGCATAGTTCCGTTAGCATAACTTCCTCCTCGTGACGAATTGGATGATGATTTTTGGTGAAAACTTTTGACTTTGTTAATTTGACTCACCCTCCAAATTTGGCATGTATTGGTAACCGAAAGTGTTGAAGTTTCCTTTTGGTGTCCGAAACTGTTTCCTTGGTGTCTCTTCGGGCAGTATAGTTCCATTAGCATAACTTCCTCCTTGTGATGAATTGGATTGTGATTTTCAGTACAGACTTTTGAATTTTTTAATTTTATGCACCCTCCAAATTTGGCATCCATTGGTTCTTTGAAACAAAAGATATTGAAGTTTCATTTTGGGTGTTCAGTTTTTGAGTAATCAGCCAACCAGCATTCCTCCATTGTTGTTCCTTTTCACCCCTTGGTCCGTCAAACAATCTAGAATTTTCTCCACAAAAGCCCATAAGCCAATTTATGTCACTAATAGACATATCGTGGTTGCTCGATAGAATAGTAGTAGGTGACTAGAGCTTTATTTGTTTTGAAGGCCTTTATAAATAGAAGCACTCTCATTGTGCAAAACAACCGAGTCTACCGATTGAAATTTACGCTGAAGTGTTGTGTGATAATTTGTGATGTTATAGCCTTCATTATGGAGTAATAGCCTAACTCATCTTACTCTTAAACTTGATATTACAAATTTTTAAGAGTAAAGTTGTTGTANTTGGTTTATCTGCTTGTAATGTATGCAATAAAATAGATCATAAATCTTTTGTATGCCCTATGAAGCATAATGACAAGAAAGTTTTTGATAAAAGGAAATAAGTCTATAAAGGAACTAACACTGATACTCAAGGACCCAAAAAAATTTGGGTACCTAAGAAAAGTACATAACTTTGTTTGTAGGTTGTAGGATCTCTAAAAAAATGAAAGGTATCTAGATAACGGGTGCTCTAGACATATGATGGGAGATTGTTCAAAGTTTACGTCCATTGTAGGTAACCAAAAAAGGCAAAATTATAGGTATTCACAACATATGTAATGTTTTCAACCTTATTATTGAGAATATTTAATTGGTCGGTGTTTCAAATATAATTTTTTGAGTATTAGTCAATTATGTGATAAATGTTTTAAAATAATTTATGAATCAAAAGTATGCATGATAGATGATAGTAAAGATGGAAAGATTTTATTCATTGGGTCTAAAAATGAAAATATTTATACTATTACTTGAACAATTTATTTCGCCTAGTTAAAAAATGTTTTACTGCAAATTCCTCTACTAATGATTGTTGGACATGACATAGGAGATTGAGACATGTAGAAATAGATACAATAGCTAAGATTCATTGGGTCGTTAGAGGTATTGTAACGACCTGGTTTTATTTACTTTGAAAATCGTGTAAAATTTAAAACTTTTTTTTTATAAAAACATCAGAGTATTTTCCTTTTATAAAACCCGATCATTAAAACTCTTTACTCAAATCATTTATCCATTTTAGTGGAAGTAATAAAATCTTTTTATGAAACGCAGCGACATTAAATTAAAACATTAAAGAATGTAAATAATTTACAAATTCTTTTACAAATAATCTCATTTAATTCTTTAGCCCAGCCAGCCATAATATCCGCCCATGCAAATCCTTCGTCAACTATCTTTGACCTGATCACCTGTGCGTATACCTACATCGCAAGACTTAACTAATGAGCCTAATGCTCAGAAAGTGATATAAATTAAAGGTATGATGCACATGTCATGCAACTCTTAAATCTCTTTTCGTTTTCTATTTCTCTTTTATTTTCCTTCACCGTTTTCTTGATCTTGACTTTACTTTACTGTTCATGTCTTTACTTAATCGTTACTTTACTTGATCTTGAAAGGCGCTGGAGATGCCTAAACTTGACGAGGCGAACCTCACATCCCCAGACAACCCCGTTTGTCTTTATCTTTTTCTTTATCTTTACTTTATCTTGAAAGGCGTTGAGAATGTCTAAACTTGACGAGGAGGAGTAGCCAACTCAACCTCACATTCTCAAGCTACCCCATTTATGGTTGTTGTTGTCTTAATCTTGAAAGGCGTTGGATATGTCTAAACTTGACGAGGAGGAGTAGCTAACTCAACCTCACATTTCCGAACGACGCTGTTTATGTTGTCTTTATCTTGAAAGTGTTAGAGATGTCTAAACTTGACGATGAGGGGCGGCTAACCCAACCTCACATCTCGTCACACCCATTTACGTTCATTATCATTTTGTTTCTTCTTTCTTTCCTTTTAACATTTCGTAAACGTTTCATTTCTTTAACATTTCGTAAACGTTTCATTTCTTCTCTATTTTCCTTTCTTTCATTTCGTAATCATTTTGCTTCTTCTTTGTTTTTTCTTTTCAAAACCATGCTTAAAAGTCATTTTCGTATCTTTTTGGAAAACTATGATGTGTGATGCTCGTGAATGCATACATTCTCTACTCAAGTAATCTAATAGCGCAACCAACATACAATTCATGCTTATAAAAACTGTAAGCAATGAAACGTGCTATTTAAAACTGTAAACATCGAAACATACTATTTAAAACTGTAAACACCGAAACATGCTCTTTAATAAAGTAAACAACAAAACATGCATCTCCTATTTCTTGCGATGTAGGGTCCGAAAACTAAAGCACATGCGTATCACTTATCTGCAGTCTGTGGCGCGTTTAACACTCAATTCTTTTCCCATTAATACCTAAACCATTAAATTCACCTATTATTAACCGTACTTATACGACTCACACTCTCACAATCTGTACATGGACAACGGAATAACAAACCTCATAATGTTGGTCATTCCATCAATGTGACAGGATACGTTAACTTTACAAAACTCATATTTTTCATAGAAAAGTAGATAACCATTTAATGTCCACTTTAATATGAAAGTATCGAGTGAATACAAGTCATTTTCCTATTTCCTTAATCATTCAAGACTTACAATCAACAACGACGTACAAGATATCATTCATTTTTCACAATCCTTTATCTTTGCACAAACAGGTATTTCACAACCACATATAGCAACAGCCAACATTACCCAGCGAATAACAACTATCATGTCATCCTCTAATAAAACCTCAGCAAGTTAAGATACTAGTCATCTCCAACTTTTTAGCGGCAACTGAATACATCCTAATAGCTTAATAATTAATAATAATCAAACTAAAGCTTCACAGTAAGTAACCAAATCCAATATTTACCAATATAATGGCCACCTCACATATAATAACTAAAACAACACCCAAAGAAGGCACAACAACACAACAGGGTGTATTTTGCTCATCAACAGAGGCATAACATTGTGCATAGGTCCAATCAACATCCACTACCCATTTAACATATGCCAGTTTACAGTATACATACCAACTATTATCCAGCACAAAACTAAGTAAGGAGTTCCAATTTAAGAATCTGATTCCAATTGAACAAACAGCCACACCCAAGTTATACACATTAAACAATAGTCAACAGATGTAATTTCCATGTCAGATTACCACAACCAAAATTAATTATATTTCAACATCTATTCCAGCAACCAGAGACATCCCATATATGAACAAAACCACAACCAACTATATCAGATCACTACAACCAGGTTACCACAACCAAAATCAATCAACCATCTTGCAAAGGAAGAAGTTCAACTTACTTAAAACAACCGAGGAAACCAACACCCAAATCAGCCATTTCAAATCTCCCAAACATTGAATTCCATACTTCACCCGAGAGGAACACAAAAACAGGACCCGAGAGAATCTGTCATGTTCTTCTTCTTCTTCTGCTTGTTTCCCTTCCACAGCAACTACTTCACCCGAGGAACAACACCCATGAGAGAACAGAGAACAAAGCCTTCCCAACCTTTTAGAATACACAGAACATGTCCCTACTTGCATTTCTTTATAGCCAGAGGCAGAGACGTCCAGAGACGTACACTGATGGGGAAGATATGCACTGTTAACAGAGGACCTGTCACGTGGAAGTCTCCTACCAGCTAATGAATTGGTTAAACCAATTTAGTTGTGAACCAACAAAACTAATCCCGAACTAACCTGTCCACTGAACCAAGTCATCCCCTGCACACAATCGGCCAACTTTGTCCGTGCCATCACCAATCGACGCAGCCATTCAGCTCTAGTTCCTCTAAAACAGATTACTAAGGAAAGAATTACTAAACAACAAAGGACTCACCAGAGATGGCAATTTGCATCCCCGTCGGGATTCCATTCCCGAGCCCTAACCGCGGCGACCTGCCATTTCCTCAAGCCGCGACCAGCAGTACACCGGCGGAGCTCAGTCCGAGCTCGCTTGAGGCCCTGCCGCCGTCGCCGTCGCCGGAGATCATCGTCTCCGCCTACTCGCATCGCCTCGCCCGATCTCCCTCTCTGCCTCTCTCATTCTCTCTCTCTCTCTCTCTCTCTCTCTCTCTCTCTCTCTCTCTTTCAAATGGCCGAAGGCCATTAGGGTAAATTACCCAATTCCATTAATTTAACCAATTTCTTTAACTTAAATCCTTCGTATAATTGCAATTAAATCTTTAATGAAGTCGACCAAAACTGGTTCATTCCATACCAAGTAATTATGTCATTGGTAATATCCCGATAACTTATTCGATTATTTCGAATATCTCCAATTATTTTCCAATTTATTATTTTTAAATTCCAATGTAAAAATTCGGGATATTACAGGTATTCTTAAGATTTCTTAGGAGAATGATAAGACTTGCGATGCTCATCAAATGGGAAAGCAAACTAAGAGTTTGTATGCTTCTAAAAATGTTGTATCCTCTTCTAACCTCCATCAATTGCTTCATATGGATCTTTTTTGGTCCATCAAAGACCATGAGTCTGCGAGGCAAAAATTATGCCAATGTTATTGTAGATGACTTCTCTAAGTTCATATGTATTTTCTTCTTAAGAACAAAAGATGAAACCTTCCAAATCTTCTTTAGCTTTAGAAAGAAAGTTCGAAATGAGAAGAATCTCTCAATCATAGCAACTTGTAGTGATCATGATGAATTTGAAAATAAAAATTTTTAGCTTCTTTGTCATAACCATAGAGAATCCCTCAAATGAAAGATTAAATGAGAATAAAAAAAAATACATGAGATATAAGTGGATGCCCATCTATACCAAGTGGAAGTGTCTTGGGCCCGTGGTATGGGATGCTAGCCCAAGAACAAGTCTGTGCGGCCGATGTTCACTCAAAGCGGACATTTACTTGGGCTAAATGGTTACCCTTTTACAATCAAATGAAAGAGATAAAATGTATGTAAATGGGTATTGAGGACAGGCTGTTCCGAAGGGAAGCCAAAGGGTAAATGATTACCATAGTTTGTCTCCATTTGATGATCGGGCAGATCGATAGATGCTGGTCGCTATGCATAGATGTGCATAGCAGTTGATGGAGGACTCGGTAGATGCCGTGTCTATCCCCCCAAAGTTATGATGATGCTTTGTACGTGTTAGTTTTCCTCTATTTGATGACAGGGCAGATACAGTAGATGTCGGTCACTTTGCATAGATGTGCGCAGTAGCTAACAGAGGACTCGGTGGATGTCGTGTCTATGGTTTCAATGATTAGTCTACTTTTATCTGAAAAATGAAAGAAAAAGAAAAGAAAAGAAATGAGATAGAAAGACAAGAAATGAAAGAAAAGATTAAACAAGTGTCACGACATGTCATGTTCATGGTCACATGCATTACTTTCTAACTCTTATACTTATAGATGAACCTTGCATTGTAGGTACATGTATTACAAACATAATGGCAAATGCAAAGTCACGTTGAGCGAGCTTGCTTATGATAAAGACTTGGCGGTTGTTGGGTAATTCCACGGTTTATTTTACTGTCTTATAGAATGAATATTTTATACAAAATTTATAAAGGACTGTTATTAATTGAGTTTTGGTAAAAAAATGTATTTTAATTGATAAAGTCTTCCGATGTATTGATTTTCTAAGTATGGTTTTTATTCCAATGCTATATAAATGACAAGTATAATATCTATATCTGCAAGGATTTTATAGATGCATGGTTTAGTAGTTGGTTTTAAAGATATGCTTTATTTCAAAAGAATTTAAACAACATCGTTTTAGTGTGATAGTTTTTAAAGAAAAAAAATATACCACGAGAATTTACTACAAAATATGTTTTACAAAACGAGGCATTACAATTTTGGTATTAGGGCCCCTAGTTTATAAAATCGATTCTATAGACCGTCCAACAACCCAAGTCTCAGCATGGAGAAGCCTTCTCAACTGTAAGTATTATCTTACATTGTGTATGATAGCTTAGTAGTTTATTCTTTTAATTTGATGTTTGAGGATCTGTTGTTTGTCTTCTTTGTTTTGTTCATAAGGCTAGGGTAATTGTTTGATCCTATAGAAATAGGGAATAGACCAAGAAAGTATAGGATATGAGTTAGACTTTGATTTTTTGGAGTTAGAGTCTTATATGGCTATAGGTAGCCGAGTGCGGGATGAAAAAGTTTTGATTAAACAATTGTGCGGGTGTCGTATGTTATGATCACTATAAACTAGCAATTTTAGTAGTAAACCTAAGGGAATATTTCAGAAATTGAGCGACTTAAGTATCAAAATAGTTGAGGTGAATATGGATCAGACCATGTCATTTAAGGGCTAATGTAGGACTCTTAGCCACATTTTAGTCATGGAAAAGTCATCTACTAAAGGATTAAAGATTCAAATTAGGAGAGGTTGTCAAGTGATACGACAAATGTGAGATTGGAACTTTTATTAGTAAACCCAGGGAGACATTTCTTGAATAAAAAGGATATAATTACAAAATAGCTAAGAATGAATGTTGACATGACAGTTATGGAAAAATAATGACCCTTGAACTTAAAAGTATCATCGTGGATCTTTCATGGAAATAAGTCAAGTGTGTTGCCTAAATTTTATGTTGAGTCCCAAAAATAAAAGGTAGATGACTTAGTTGGTATAAAAGAATTAAAATTATTATTACAATAATAACTAAGTGTGGATTAGGACTCGAAGTTCATTGAAGAACAATAACCCTTAACTTCAAAGGTTATTAGAGGTGAAAATTTTATGGAAGTAAGTCAAGAGACTTTAGGATTTATTAGACCTTCATAGAAGTAAGTCAAGAGCATTCTAGAACTATTGGATGTGCTATTAGGATGTAAGAATTTATAAGACATTGAGGAAGACAACAAATTTGGTAATATCAACGTTCAAGTATCGAAGTCATGATTGGTCAAACATAAAAAGATTAGCAGGGAAGTCACTTTGTATCCAATGATGGGGTATCTCTAGACATGATTGGCTGTTGTTGCTCTTTAACACAACATGTCATGATTGTTGGATAAGTTATCCCTTCGAGTTTGGAAGATAAGTGAGATGGTACTAGTCGTGAATTACCATGTGAAATAGCCAAGAGTAGTAGGTGTGAACTTAAGAAGGTGAAGACTAGCGTCAGGGATGGAAGGGATAAACTTGGATTATTGAGAATCGATTGTGAGTGTTCAAAAATTTATAAGTGTTCTCGCTTGGATTCTAACATGATTATGGGAGTTTTATAGAGAAGAAGAATAAGTAAATAATTAAATCACAACAATTTGGATGAAACTTTCCTTGCTTTAAGGGATGACCGCGAATGTACTCAACGAGCTTGAAATGAAAATATAATACCAAGGATAAAATGACAATGAGTACTTCACTTGCATTTAGTCAACTCTTTGGGGAAATGAATTTCTAACTAAGGAGACCATATTTTGGATAATGAACGATATGGATGAATGGAATAGCAGTCTAAGTGGGATAAAACAAAAATTCCTAAATTCCTAAAGTCCAATATAAGGACTAATTAAGGTTTACTTCCGGTGTTAGGCTAGAAGGCATATGCAAAGGATCCAGAAAGAGGAAATGATAAAACCTACCGTAAGAACCAATTTGTCGTCATGCAATGCGTTAGCTAGTGTAGGGGATATTTGATGGCGTATTCACCCAGACTCTAGAATGTGAAGTGCTATAACACATGTTTAGTGCCAAAGGTACAAAAAGGAATCTGTCTGGTGGATTGGAACAAGTAAGTGTCTGGGAATCATAGGAGTGGATTTTTGCCTCGTAACCTAGGACTAATCGACTTGCCCTAAAGATAGGGAAGTCGCATCAAGAGTTTTGCTTTAATCAGAAATTAATTGGAAAACAACATACTGAGGTGTTAAGTAGGATTGTTTTGATAGCGTGGTCAAATATGCTTGCGAGACGGAAGAGTAAGGCGTATGCATTAGCAACTCCAATGTTTTGGTACCGAAGAGATTGGTCTATCTAAGGTCTTAAAGTGAGAAGATAGGAATAAAAACTAGGAATCATGAACTCAAGAATCTTGATTGAGTCTGTGACGTCAATGACTTAAGCAAGTATAAAAGAAGAGTTGACCTTCATACAACGAGGAAAAGAAGGATTGGAAACTTTTTGGAGACTGCTATGAACCATTTTAAGAGGCTCACAGAAAAATAAGCGCTGAAAACATGAAGGAATTATCTAGTAAGGATTCCAAAATGCTTTGAGAATCGTTAGGGGTCATTTGTGTTGTTTGCGGATAAATAGCCTTTGAGAATTTTACATGAAGGATTTTGCTAATGTGGTAGTGTAAGAGGAAAAGAAGATCCTCTGTCATTGTCGAGTTGAGAGGGAAAGCCACTTAAGATTTCTAATCTTCTAAGATAAAGAAATCACAACAAAGAGGTATAAGAAGTTAACTAGGATGATCAAATTTTGAGGAAAAAATTTTAAATAATGGGGGAAGGGTTGTAACGACAGAAATTTCTTTTGGACGAATTTTAAAAATGATTAAGAATGTCATTCAAAATTTTTCATAATTATCAAATCGACCAATTAATAGGGTATATTATTTTTAGATTATGAAAAATTAATTTATGAAACAAAATTGAAGAATTTAAATTGAACTGATAATCGTTGCTAAGCGATATTCAGAAAAAGTCAAGAGTTGGAAGTAGATTTGATTAATATATGACATATATATTAATTAAGTAAGTGAAATTAAAGATGGAATAAATGAAATAAAAGAGAATTAAAAAATGAAAGAATTAAATGAAGAAGTGCCGTGGAGGATTATCAAGAAGGATGGAAGATTAAAGTAAGGAAGAAAAGAATTAAATGGAATAAGGGGAAAAATGATTTAAAGATAACGGAAATTAGAGGGATATGTGGTGACTCAGCTATGGCTGGAAAATATAAAAGAATAAAATGAAAAAAAAGAAGACTTAGGGCAAGAAGGAGAGAGCAGCTGTGGCGGAAAAAGGAAAAGGGAGAACTTAACTTCACGGAAATCTCCTTCGTGAAGAGGGTGCGACGAGCGAACCATAGGGTGATGTTGTTAGCGCGGGTGAGGGAACATCGCTGCGCGACCCACTAAACTATAGGGCGCATCGCAGGCGAGCGTCAGTTCGCAAGACGAGCAAACCAGTGTGCTCGCGAGCTGCAATTTTTGCATTGCCTAACCGAGGGTTTATGAAGTGGAAATCTTATAAAGCAGGGAGAGGGGAGTTCACTGCGGCAGCTGTGGTGAACCATTGGTGAGCATTGGAGCGACGAATAGGGGATGGTGGATTCGGCTGACTGCTCCATCGTTAAGGAGCCGAGATAAGTAATGCTTGAGTGTGCTTTTGGCCTCACTGTGTAACATCCCGATATTTTAAGTTGGATAACTATCAGGATATTACCAATGGTGTTCTTGAGCGTTAAGTCTAGAGGTATTTCCGTTATATTTTTCCCCTTTTATGCAATGTAATTAGAAGTGGAGTGGTTAAGATATTACGTTGCGTAATTATACGTGTCATTTTTGTCACGTGTACGTATGGGAAAGACATTATGAGATAAGAGTTAAGTGAGAAAAGACAAAGAAAAGAGGGAATTTTGGTCTTGCAGATGCATGAGGACGCGGTGAGGACGAGGGTTAGCCTCGTCCGCAACAAATCTGTCTAAGTCTGGACACATTCAAACAAGTCCGGATGCACGCGGAAGAGGAGAGGTATCGTTCGCAACAAATCTGTCCAAATCTGGACACATTCGGACAAGTTTGGATGCACACGGAAGAGGAGAGGAGGCGTTCGCATCAAATCTAACCATTTTAGGGACAATTCGGACGACGCAAACGACACATGCGGATGCCATATCGCGTCCGCAAGTTGCCTGCAGATGGTACGGACAAGGGGTAAGGACGCCAATTTTCCTCCGAACTCGACTTTTACAAGGGAAGATCTAGTCCTACGGACAAATGCGGACACAAAGATACCGTCTGCATCCATCCTAATCATAGCAGATCTGCGACAATAAGGACTTAAAATCAGAATAAAAATGACTCTTAGCCAACCCCGACAAGAAATCGCCCCAGACCCACGCGGAGCTGATTTCTCCCCTGCCCAATCAACCAGTTCTGCCCACCAGCTAGAAATTTGTTCCCCCCTCTAGGTAAGTTAAGCCATCTCCCTCCCTCTTCAACCTTCATTTTCTTCCTGTGAGAGAAGGTGCTCTGTCCCTGTGGGGAGAGTATTTCTGGGAGTGTGACCGAGAGGGAAAGCTCCAAGAGAGAGAGAGAGAGAGTGAGTGAGAGAGAGCTGCGAGGGAGGGACTTTGTGAGATGAATATCCTGTAAGTTGAGAGTTTTGTAGTGTGAGAAGTATTGTTGAGTGCAGTTAAGAGTGAGAAGTGAGAAGGGTGAGCTGCTGGGGTAGTTGAACGTGTGAGCTCCAGCTACTATGAGGAACCACCATGAGGAGTAGCAGCTGTCGCTGCTTTAGTTCTTCCAATGGGTAAGGAAAATAGGGTTTTTGGCTATTGAGGCCCTACACCACAAGTATGGGTGTGTGAGTTTAGTGTTAACGTTAGTTGAATACTCACTGCTAGTTAAGTGGTTGCTGCAAATTGTTAAGTAGGTTGTTCGTCTTCAAATGCTTAGTGATGAATGCTTACTACTAGTAGTTGAGTAGTTGTTTGGTAGATGATAATGATTCCTGCTACATTCCCTTGATGATTTCCTTAAATGTTCTCTCGTTGGTTAATCTTGTGAATTGTGAAGTGTGCTCTGCGAGTTTTGGTTAAGCCCTGTGATATTTCCTTTTGTAATATGCTCTGTTTAATTATCTATTAAGTGGATGCAAATGTCTTATCAGTAGTGAATGAGAAACGAAAAAGGAGCGAGGAAAGATTAAAGTGTGAAACGAGAATTATTCACTATCTAACTACTTTATTACTGTTTAATTCTGCCATTGGCATCATTTATGCATGTATGCTTAGCCTCTCACTTGTTGTTACTTATTAAGCATGTAATCAATTAGGGTAATTGATTAGCAAACTAAGGAGCATGTTTAATTATTAATAAACTAACTAGCAAGCATGTTTAGGGCAATTTAACTAATCCCGTAATCTAAGCATGCAATTGACTAATGTGAATTAAGCATGTTTAGTAATTTATCATGTTAATTAGTCAGCCCTAAGCAACACGCTAAAAGTAATTAACTGAGCATGTCGATTTACTAGTGCTTAATTAAGGATAGCATGTTCGCATGTTGGTCAACAATCACTCGCCAATATGTAAACATGTTAATTGACTAGGTTAATTAACTAAATGTAATTACTTAGCAAGCATGTTAATTATAATTAGTAAGCATGTTAATTAACTAGGTTAATATGTGATTACTTAGTAAGCATGTTAGTTATAATTAGTAAGCATGTTAATTAACTAGGTTAATTAACTAAATGTGATTACTTAGTAAGCATGTTAGTTATAATTAGTAAGCATGTTAATTAACTAGGTCAATTAACTAAATGTGATTACTTAGTAAGCATGTCAGTTATAATTAGTAACCATGTTAATTAACGAGGTCAATTAACTAAATGTGATTACTTAGTAAGCATGTTAGTTATAATTAGTAAGCATGTTAATTAACGAGGTCAATTAACTAAATGTGATTACTTAGTAAGCATGTTAGTTATAATTAGTAAGCATGTTAATTAACTAGGTCAATTAACTAAATGTGATTACTTAGTAAGCACGTTAATTATAATTAGTAAGCATGTTAATTAACTAGGTCAATTAACTAAATGTGATTACTTAGTAAGCATGTTAATTATAAATAGTAAGCATGTCAATTAATTAGGTTGACTAATGAGTATATTTGCTAACTAATTAAATTCCGTTGTTCATTGTTTAAAGCATGTTTCCATGTTTATTTTATTAATTGTTGTTTGAAGCATGTTTCCATGTTTAGTTTGTTAATTGTTGGTTAAAGCATGTTTCCATGTTTAGTTTATTAATTGTTGTTTAAAGCATGTTTCCATAATTAGTTTGTTAATTGTGTGTTAAAGCATGTTTCCATGTTTAGTTTATTAATTGTTGTTTAAAGCATTTTTCGATGTTTAGTTTGTTAATTGCTGGTTAAAGCATGTTTCCATCTCTAGTTTAGTTTGATTTAATGAGCATGTTGACTGTTTAGTAGTAAGTGATAAGAAGTTCTTGAGCATGTTAATCGATTTATGCCTTACTTTCATATGCTCGTCGCTTGTTAGTTCGTTATCTTTCCTTATTATTGTGATTTATATATTCAAGCATGCTCCCCGATGATTAATTAGTTCTATAATTGCTTCCTGCATATGTTGTACGTTGTTGGGTGTCCATCGTTATTACTTGTCCTTCGTTATTACTTGTCCTTCGTTATTACTTGTCCTTGTGAGCTTGTTTAGTTGTTGTTATTCTTGTTATATGCGTTTTAATTTTAGTTACTTTACTTTAATGCACACTTTGATTATTATGAATGATATGTCCTTACCCATCATGCATTATGCTAGGGTGAGAATGTATGGTCATGCATCATGTTAATAGAAACTAATAGGGAGTGCCACGGGGTGGTATGAACGCATGCATGAGTGAGGATAAATGACGAAAATGAGTAAAACTGTAAGATAATAAAGGCCTCTGTTATCCGGTAGCTTAGCCCGGTACAGATACAAAGAAAAGAATAAGGGAGTTGAGAGGCGGATGGGTAGCAGTCCTAGTCTGGCAATTAGGCAATGTCCCTACCTTATCTGGAACGAGACCTAGTTCGCCCATAGAAGGATAGGTCCGACCCACTATACCATCCCATACGGGTCTTTCAATCTCCAACTCGAAGTACGAGTAACGAACGAACAACGTAAAGGAAAGTAATAAAATGGTAAATAACTAAGGAAAGGATTGGTTTGGGTGGCCCCCATTCCAAAGGAACTAAAGAGAGTCATAAGCATATTGCATTAACCTTTTTCCTTACTGAGCCATTTGGCTCACGTATTACTTGTGGTGTAGGTACAAACGACGAACAGATAATAAGTAGACAATAAACATAATGAAGCAGAGATGAAGGATTTGCACGGACGAGGTCGGAGCTGGCCAGGCAAAGAGAAGAATGAGTAAACGGTTGTAATTAGATAAGCTTTTATTATATTGTCTTCCATTTTTCAGTTCTTCTTTAAGTAATTTAAATACGCTTCCGCCATGTTTTACAATGATTTACAAGAGTTTATTTCTTTACGCTTCCACAAGGATTTAAATAAATTGTTTTATTTTACGCTTCCGCATGTTTTTAAACAGATGGTTATATTTTATTATTTACGCTTCCGCACATTTTATCGAAGGGTTTTCATAACGAGTTTCAAGAAAAGAGTCAGTAGCGATCCAGTTAGACGCACTCTGACACGTTTTGTTTAAAAAGAAATAAATTTCAAATTTTTACCTATTTTAAAGGATTTACAAAAATCTGGGTCGTTACACACCGTGTTAGATGTTTTTTTTAATATTCTATTAAATTGGTCCATGTTAATTAAGTGACATTGACTTTTTAACGACCCAGTTATTTATTTGCTTTAAAAAATACACGAAATTTAAAACTTTTATAAAACGACTACATCTTTATTAAAACTTTTTAAATTGAAATTAGAGTTCTTTTCTTATAACTGAACCATTAAAATCATTTTACTTTGACTTGTTACCAAAATCGTTATAAACAGTAGAAAACTATAGTTGTAAAATCTTTAAAGACGTAGCGAAATCACAAATAGTTCATTTAAAGACAATTAATAAAGTATTACTTTATATTTTACAAACCGCATTCCTCTTTACATTCATTAGCTTCACTAGCCCCATGTCTCGCCCGTGCAAATCCTTCATCAGCTACTTCTAAATCTGTTCGTCACTTTCTCTCGTACTTGTACCTACATCGCAAGTCATAAACTATGAGCCTAACACTCAGTAAGTGATAATACCTTATATGCTACATGCTCATGCTGTGCCCTTTTAAAAACAGTATGCAGTTTATGTTCTCATCATTTATCTTTTAAATTTTAATCATTATATTTCTATTTTCTCTTTATGACCTCTAATATAGCAGCAATGGTATAATCCAAAAGCCTACTAACCATTAGCCATCCTATCTTGGCATAATCTAGGGACTTTGCAACCGATATAAGTAGGAAGGACATAATCCGAAAGCTAGCTAGCAGTGGCATAATCTGAAAGCTCCCTAGCAACCGTACCCAATAAGGATTGAAACAGCCTCACATCATATCATTTCCTTTTCTTATTATTCATTTTACTTGACTTTTTATTACTTATTATTCGTTTTACTTTACTTTTTATTGCTTATTATTCGTTTTACTTTACTTTTTATTGCTTATTATTCGTTTATTATCTATTTCACTTTTCATTGTAAAATGGATATTCTTGCAGCCCAAATGATGATAGTTCGCTTCAGGTGATCAGCCCTCAAAAACACCATAGACTTAGTATGTGTGAGCATCTCTTAAACCATTCTTTAAAACCGTGCACAAAATCCATTTTTGTATTCTTTTGAAAAACGTGATGCATGATGCTTGTGAATGCATATAATTTCTAACAATTAATATGAAACATGCATATCCTATTCTTGTGATGTAGGGCCCGAAGATCAAAGTACACACGTATCACTTACCTCGTTTCCTTAAAGCGTTCAACACTTAATGCTATCTTTCTTCCTTTTTAGTACCTTCACAATTAGAAACATTTATTCATTAATATAATCAATTAATCTACTTATTAATCTCACCATCTTTTATATTGTAATTCCTTATACGTTACTTACAAGAATCTCCTAAATGAAACTGCTTCATTAATTACTACTTAGCTTAAGAAATTAATCTCAATATTAATATCCAATCAAGGCATGGAACTATATTTATCAACCAAGTGAACGTTCCATAACTTAATCTAATTTCCAGAATATATTTATCCGAGCAACAGAGTATCAATCCAAGTTTCAATCCAACGTACATAACATCTTTACTTCACAAAAACCGAACAGTATGCCATCATAGTAACCAATTCCAATTCCAATAGAATATAGTATCAATTACAAGGCTTTAATCTTTAAGGCATAGAGGCAATACCAGAACTAAAACACAAAACGCAGAACCAATTTCATTTGTAGATTAGTGTTTCCTCATTATTTTCTACTTATCTAATAACATATAGATTAACCAAAACCAACATCTTCTCACCAACAATCAAATTTAACAGAGTAATATCTCTACATATTGTCAATCGACAGAAGTTAACATAAGGAATGTAAACCCAAACAGCAGAATACAATCTCTAGAATTGTATATTCAAGCAGTACATGAAAACAGACTCATAAAATCTAACAATGAAGAAATTCTCACCCAAACACCCGAGAGCAACAACTCCTCCTCCTCAGCCAAATCTCAATCGGCCTTCAACTCCATCACCAGCTCTAGAGGGCACTCTGCTCCATTATTCTACACCCGCCTTCACAGAAGAGAAATCTTGCGCACTCATCTCTCTAGTCTTTATTCTTCTCACCATTTCTCAGCTTCATTAATCAGGGAGTGTCACCCACGCCTGTCACCAACTCCCATCACATTTGAGCCATACCTCCACATCCCTCTGCCCATGCCTCTACTCTGAAATTCTCCAGGAGTGTGATGCATGACTAGAAAGGAGTGGGTGGAAGGTGGTCTACAGACCACGGTTCAATTCAAGCCAGGTAAACCAGATTCGATCGCAACTAAGTCTCGGGTTCCAGACCGCAACCCGATCAAATCCCTTGCCCATTGCGAAATTGCTGATTCCGTCCCAACAATTGCCCCCTGCCAACGGCCAATCAACAGAACGCAAAGGAGAAGGAGGATCGGTCAGACATATTTACAGCTAAATTGCAAAATGGCGTGAAGGCTTGGGATTGGCCGATCAAATGATCAATCGGTAAATTGGAGAAAGCGATTTCAGGTGGGAGAGGTCGATCAAATGATCGACCCTGAAATGCAATTTTGGTTTTTCACATGGGGGCTGTTGAGTGTATGCTTGACCAGGAAACTCGACAACGTGGGAGCAGTCGATCAAGTGATCGACTGATCCCATTGAAAAATGTATAATATGAGTTTTGAGTTGTTTTGATCGATGAGGAAAATGCATATCCCGAGGAGCTTAGTCTATGTGATCCCTCCACGTTGGCTTCCTCTATATGTGGCAACTCCTATGAGGTGAGATTTTTAGGGGATGTGTGATACGTATTTAGGAAGCCACTGGTTAAATAGAGAAGAGAAGAAGAGAAAGATAGAGAGCAGGGAAGAGAGTAAGAGTTCTCTAGTGAAAAGAGGAGAAAGCCATGGGAGGTGAGGAAGAAAAGGAGAAGAGGTTGCGGGTGAAACATAAAAGAGAAAAGAAAAGGGAGATAGAGTGAGAGTCTCTAGAGCAAAGAAAAGGCAGAGGAAGGAAAAAAGAAGCCAACAAAAGAAGAAGAAGAAGGTGAAGGAAGAATCAGGAGGAGAAGTTCTTCTAGGTTTTCTTGGGTTTGCTACTGTTTTCAGGTAATGCCTTGCTTCCTTCATGGTTTTAAGAATTTTATGGGAATAATAGGTAGAAGATAAAAGTGGATGAAGGATGATGAGAATTGTTTTCTATATATGGGTTTTTGGCTCTCCACTTGTTGTTGTTTTATGGATTTTAGGTTGTTGGTGCTCTCTGTGTTATTTATGGATATTTTGGATGAAGTGTACTTAGTTGCCTGGAATTTGTCCTCTGTTTGTTTACTGCCTTGTTGGATATCGTTGGGGAATATGTGTACGCTTTGTTAATGAATGTCTAGTTCCCTGTTTTAATGACTGCTTGGTTTATGGGAGAAGGAGGAATGAAAGAAAAATGTTATTGGTTATAGTGGATGAAAACGGTTAGGTTGAAATGTCTTTGTGGTTCACTGTTTGAGGATTTAAGTTGCCCTTTGTTAAATTCACTGGATAGATATGGGAGTTATGTTTTGTTATTTTAGTTTA
The DNA here is from genome assembly GCA_022433065.1 of Begonia loranthoides. Lineage (NCBI taxonomy): Eukaryota > Viridiplantae > Streptophyta > Magnoliopsida > Cucurbitales > Begoniaceae > Begonia > Begonia loranthoides. The sequence goes on from CM039473.1 coordinate 18,360,289, forward strand.
GATTATAGAATTTTGTTACGTAATAAATGAGGATTTATGGTTGTTAGTAAGTAGTTATTGATAATTGAATGTTATTGATTTTGAAGGTATTGGAAAGGAAGAAGAATAAAGAGCTGAAACACATTACGAGCGTGAGGTAAGTGATATTGTATGTGTTTTGGTCATTGGGGCCCTACATCACAAGAGTTAAGAATTTTATGTTGACTATTTACTACTTTCATAGATTATTAAATTAGGTTGTGATCATGTCCTAAGGATTATATTGTTGCTTGCTGTGTGTTTATTAGAATTAGGTTCTTTTAATGATGTGTTTATTAGATTTTAAAGGAATTTATATTAAGCATTTTTTTAGGCCTATCTAGAGGAGATAAATATTGTATGCATTCACACGCATTCATGCATCATGGCTTTCAAAACGATACAAAAATGGTTTTTCATGTATGGTTTTAGAAAATGGTTCAATAGATGCTCATACATACTAAGTGTACGGTGTTCTTGAAGGCTAATCACCCGAAGCAAACAACCATCATTTGGGCTGTAGAAATATCCATTTTATCATTGCAGTGAAATAGAAAAAGATAATAAAGGAATTAAACGGAATAAACATAAATAGAGTCCAAAACTCTAGATGGGTATTATTTCAAATCTGTAATCGACTAGAGGCTCAACCCGAGCTACAGATTTAGAATAGGGATAACTTCAAATGCATATGGAATTAAGGGCTCAAATTTATAGGTCTAGTAACCAGCAACACAAAGAGCAATGTGTCCAAAAATTAGCATGAAATTCATTAAGGTCAGCAAGATATGATCCAGAGAAGGCTAAACTCGGATTAGGGTTTTGAAATTTGGGTTCTGAGCAACAAAATTAGAGTGACAATAACTCCCTTGGCATAAGCCTTTTTGGCCTTAAAATTATAGGTCTAGTAGTCAACAACCAAGGTGAAGACCCTCTCAAATATTAGCATCAAAGGACATGCACAAACAGAGTTGTGCGTGATGCAATCCGAATTGCAAAACTAAATCCGCAAATAACATATTTGCAGTATAAATTTCTTTCCACTTTTAGCTTCAATGAATGATATCCACTCCACACAAAAGCTATACTAAACCAACACCAACTGAGGGGTATCTCCAGAGAATCAAGAAACAAGAATACCTTTTTTACAAAAGAACCATGAATAGGAACAAAGAACCAGTTTGGTCTGCTAACCCTCCAACACCAAGGGGCGATTTTTCGGCCACTCCAAGAAGTGGCTCTCCAAAGCCGGGGTTTGCTAAGTCTTCTACCTCCACACCCCGAACACAACAACACAAGGGAGTTGCTGAAAGAGATAACACATCACAACCTTTGCAAGACTTAGCAAGAAAACGAAAGTTGAAGGAAGAAGGAAAGATGGCCGAGAGGGAGAGAGAGCTCCGCCGCAGTTCTTCAAGCACAAGCTTAAAATTGTTCTTAGGTTTTTTCAAAAGTGCTTCGAAAATCACATTAGACTTAAATAAATACCCTCTAATGATACTACAAAAGAAAATGACCAACTTGCCCTTGAAAATACAAAATTAGGGCATGAGGGCTCAGTTTACAAGCAAATTGAGCACCTCCATTCCTACAATCACAAAACAATCTAAAATTTTCAAAATTAAACCCAAACCAGCCATCTATCAATTAAAACATCTAAAGACATAAGTTAAATGTGGAAACTTCAATAAAATGCTCCAAATTGACCTTGTTAGCTTCGGCCAATATAAGTTCCTCCAAACCGGGACGATGTGAATCTAGCCGATTAGGTTTGCATGGCTACATGTGAAAACATATTGAGTAACATCCTCTTCTCCAAGCAAGACTTCTTTTCACAATATCCATTAATGTAACATTTCCTGTAAAATAATAGCCAATTAATTAAACACCAAACCTCCTGGCAAAAAAAGTCGTGAGATAGGATTTCTGGGACACATCATTGTGGGAGCGTTGACTTCCACAGAAGTATTACATTCGTGGTTGCTTTGGCGATTGCGAATATGAGTTTTAGGGTTGATGTATCTTTTTTCCATTGGTCAAGCGAGTTGTTGCAAACGTCTGCTGCAGCTGTTTGTGCTTCTGTTGTAGCTGGGGTAGGTTTAAATTAAGGTAGTTTTCCAGATTTCTTGCGAGCTACATTTTGGTCCTTAGATAGTTTAGGAAATGATAGAATTTAGATGTGATTTCATAAGATTTTATCTTGCAAAGTTCTCTGGTTAGTGCTTGGGTTAAACCCATTTAACCTGAGAACCTCCATTGATGAGAGAGCTTTCTCTAAAGCTCTCAGATGAGAATTATGTTTCAAGTCTTCGAGATAGGTTCCACCGTTTAGTTTCTAGTGTTGCGTTCGACAATAAGTAATGTTTAGAGTTATTCTTTTAGTAACAAATTATGTGTTTATTTAAAAGAATAGTTAGTGTGCAGTGAAGGGATTAGAAGAGTCAAACACCCATTAAGATTTCTGGGTAAGAGATGTTTGCATGTGCTTGGCCTTTGGCCTACATAAAAAAGACGCTAGGGTATTGTGTGTTTTGATGATTATTCTATCTATGACACCTTTGGGCTATTGTTCAAGGATATAATGCTTGTTTATAGTTTATTTAGATGTTGCTCGAGGATATGATGCTTCTTTACAATTTATGTTTGAGGATATGATGCTTGTTTACAGTTTATTTACATGTTGTTCAAGGATATGATGCTTGTTTACAGTTTATTTAGATGTTGTTCAAGGATACGATGCTTGTTTACAGTTTATGTTTGAGGATATGATACTTGTTTATAGTTTATTTAGACGGTGTTCGAAGATATGATGTTTGTTTACAGTATATTTAGACGTTGATCAAGGATATGATTATTGTTTGTTTACTGTTCATATTGAGATGTTGATTGAGGATATGTTTGCTGTTATGTTCATGCATGTTAGATTGTTATGTATGTTCCATTCATCATGACTTTCAAGAAAAGAATGAAAATGATTTTTATGCATACGTTTTCATGTAAGAAAGACAAAAATAGAAATTAAGATACGTAAGCAAGAATATGAAAAGTTGAGGAAAGGCTGTCCCAAAGATTGGTCCTATGGGGGATAAGCCCGTTAGCCCGGTTAGATCTGGGCTTGGCAGAAGTTCACCAAGTTGTTGTGCATTGAGTGCATAACACCAACGGAGATCCCGGTAGGGAGAATGTATCGCCGAAGTTCACAAGACTCAGTGGTGTGTTTCTCATAGTCGTGTCTACTCTTCCTATAAGAATCTTGACAAAGGATGTGAGGATATAAAAGAACGAAAAGAATCTCGACAGAGGTTGCGAGGTAGTTCAAAGAAAAGAAAAGAAAGAAGAACGAACAAAAAGACATGTTTTTACAAAAAATGCATTGCATATTTATATTATGTCGCACATCTCTTATTGTGCATCAGGCTCATAGTTTGAACTTTTGATGTAGGTAATGATGAACTTATTAAGGAACAGGATGATAAAACACAATTGATAGCATAGATGAAGAGGAATTCTCATGGGCGAAGCTAGAGTGTTGTTGAAGCGAAGTTGACCCATGGGTGAGGATTAAAGGAAAGATGAATTATTAATAGTGAGTCAAAAAGCTTTTCGTTTAAAGTTGTGTTTCATGTTGTAGAAACATCTTTATAAATTCTTTTGTTAAATTAAATGATGGATTTACTACGTTTGAGTTAAATGAGTTTTGTTGAGACTTCCGCTACAATGGTTTTACATGGATATTTAATAAATGTTGAGTTTTAGTAAGTTTTTTTATTTAAAAGAGATTGCTTATAAGTCTTCCACTATGTATGGATTTAAAGGCATGATTTTTAAGCATGTGTATTTAAAAAAATAGCAAGAAAAGAGTTTTAACACGTTGGGGCGTTACAATTGTGAACTGAGTAAGGCCTACAAATTGTATAGTCCCAAGAAGAAGAAATTGTATAGTCCCAAGAGGAAGTTTCTAGTAAGTTGTGATGTTTGATTCGATGAGACTTCTGCAAGATGAAGAAGTTCCAATGCTCAATTGGATGTTGCTCCATCTTCTCCAAGATATGTATCTAGCATCAATGATTTAACTTTAAGAAGGTTCAAAAGTATACAAGATCTTTATGAGGTCACAAATCAAGTATGCTCAGAAGATGAAAATATATTCTTTTCATTTTTTGTAGGAGAAGATCCAATGTTTTTTTATGAAGCATATGAGGAAAAAAAAATGGAAGCATGAGGTGAATAAAGAAATAGATGCCACTGAAAAGAATGTACATGAGAGCTTACAGATTTATTCGCATACAAGAGTGCTATTAGAGTAAAATGGGAGTACAAAAAAAAAATCCAAAAGGATCTACCAATAAGCATAAGGTGAGACTCATTGCAAAAGGGTACAAATAAATGAAAGGAGAAGACTATACTGATGTTTTCACTCTTATAGCCAAAGTTGATACTATTTGTTTGATTATATATCTCTTGTAGCACAAAATAATTGGAAGCTTTTCTAGATGGATGTCAACTTTTCTTTTTTTAATGATATTCTTCAAGAAGAGGTGTATTAAGAACAACTACAAGGGTATGCTATAATGGCCTTGGTTATTACTAACAATAACAATCATGATTTGAATAATTAATTATAATTAGAAATGGTAATAAAGTTTATAGTAACAAAACTTGGAAGTAGGCCATTGCATTGATTTCTTTTACTAGTTGCACGATTAGAATATGATGACGTAATGACTTGACTGATGTACTATTGTTTGTTTTTGTGTGAGCAAATAGACTAGACTAATATTAGGGTATTATGTTTTGCATGGTATGATCACATGTGCATCTCATGTATCATGAAAAAGATTTTTATTTTGATAGACAAAAAGACTGAATAAACGTAAATAGTTGCTTGTGGGGCGGGGTTGAGCTTGTTGTTCCGTATGAGGTCGATCAAATGGTGTCACTCTCCCCTAAACTGAATTACGCCCAATGGCTAGACTGTAAAGTAAAAGAAAAGAATGAATGAATGAAAAAATGAAAAAACATGTTTTTACAAACTTGCACTTATACTCATGATATATATGCATCTCTACTAAGTTTTAGGCTCATAGGTGAACTTTGTGGTATAGGTGAGAATGACTTCACTGATGTACCCGATGGTAAAAATGAATGATAGTTGCGGTTGAAAGAGTACTCTCATAGACAAGATTGAGACATTGTTGGAGCGATATTAGCTAGTGGGTAAAGACTAAAGAAAGATGATTTATTTTGAGGGATTCTCAATAAATTAATCATGAAAGATTTCTTTATATGATAAAAATGTTGACTTTATGTTAAGATATTTTTATAAAGTAGTTTATTTTGTTGATGGTTTAGTACTAAAAAGATTTACACTTATTTTCTTAGAATTTTTTTTAAAGGTGACTACTTTGAATTTCTAAACTATTTTATTGAAGATGGTTTTCCATTGTTTCTTTTATTTTTAACTTAGGCTTTTACAAAAGACTTCTGCTATTATGTTATTTTCAAATATTTGAATTGATTTTTAAAAAAAAAAGCAAGAAGGAAGATTTAATCTATGGGGCCTCTAACAGTTGTACTTGGAGTTGAAGAGCATAAAGCATATCATATGCATGGGTTCTCTATTGTTGTGATGATAATTTATTGGTAAATAGACGATGACACATACATAGATGAATTAAACTAATTAATTAGGTTTAATTTTAGTTAACTTCATTGTTATCATGATTTTGAGGAAACCTAAGGGAGAAGATGACTTTTATATAAGACAAATTAAAGAATATGGTTATTGATGACTAAAAACATAAATAAAATAAATGAAAATAAAAATTAATGTCTGATTTTGCTACTAGAAATGCAAGAGAGAGAAGAGGTGAGTGAGAAAAAAGAGAACTTAAGAAAGAAATAGCAAACGGTGGAAATCCATCAGGTTTTGACAAACTTCTCCCTACAAAAAGTATTTTCGACATCAACATGGATGCATTTTGTACAAAAATCTCCAAGCTAAACTTATATTTTGAGTAAGTTACTCTTTACCCTACCGATTTATAGATATATACATAAAACAAGATAAATTCATTAATAAATTCTTGAAATAAATGATATAGATATGTTCCTGATTGTTAAATTAACATTGTATGATGTTTTGGAACATTTCAAAACTAAAAATTTGGTTAAAAATCATAAAAATGTGATCTAAATTGTAGAAAAACCTAAAGTCTCCATTCGAAGTACAAAAGCGCTCATAGGAAGCGCAACAGTGCTGAGAATCTATTTTAAAATAGCACACATGTAGTGACCTATTTTCTCATACTTTGAACCCATAGCTTAGCGGAAGACTTTTCATAATACATACATTTGGAAATAGTTGCATGAAATACCATATATAAAATTCTTTCTTTAAATCCTTAAAGTTTACAAATCATGTTCATGAACACTTTACAAATACATTTTCTTTTTCCTTTCCGTTTATCCCAGCCAACACAAGATCTGCAACACGTAAATCCTCCATTAGTTACGCCTACCCTTATTACTATGCTTACCTACATCACAAGACATAATCTGTAAACCTAGTGCTTAGTAAGAAATGATATGCAATATGAACCATGTAATGCACATTACGTAAAATGGTTTCCCTATTAATTTCCTTTTCTGTGTCTTGAAATCAATCGGAGACTCATTAACTGCTATTCACATCAATGCATAACGTCTCTTGATAAAGGCTCAACATCAATCAAACCACCTGTTAGTTGTTGTGCCCATCAATGCACAACAACCCATCACCTCAGGTATAAACAGCTCCGACATCGACTGAAAGCTTTGCTAATGGTTGTACATATCAATGCACAATGATCTCTTCTAACATCAATCGAAACTCACTAGTGGTCATGCACATCAATGCTTAATGACCTCACCAACCATTGGCCAGTTTGTCTCAACATCAATCGAGATCAAACTAACAAACTGAAGTTTGTTTCAATTCTCTTTAACATTTATCATTCATTTTCATATAACCCATATGCATGAGAAATCTATTTCTTAGCATTTCTTGAAAACAATGATGCATGAACATGCATGAATGCATAAAATTCCATGATTATCGATAAATCCACAATTCAACGCAATCCATTAAATAAAGAGAAAGAAGTTTATCTTATCTTCAACATCAACAACATCAATATTTCAAACAATAATATAAGCAATTAAACTTAATCTATCAAGAACAAGCATCAAACAACAACAAAACCCTAGCTCTTGTGATGTAGCCTAAAAGGGAAAATACAAACAATCAATTCTTACCTTGGTCCTTATGAGGCTCCAACACCTAGGATATCCTCTTGAACAACAACACCTTTGAATTTTGGTGAGGGAGAAAGGGGAGAGCTTAGAGAGTTCCTTGAGAGCTTCTTACAATTTCCTCCTTAATTTTCCAAGTTCTAAGCCTTTCTCCCTATTTAATCTCTTCCCTCTAGCCTCAAGATAGAGGTGTGCATCCACTGGCCTACATAGGCTAGTCACCACCATTATCCACTAGTTAAAATATAACATTGCAGCACATTTTTGTTGACTTTTCACCTTACCAGTCGACCACCTTTCATCAGTTGATCAACCACAAAATAGCCCGAGACTAAACTCTGTGTTTTCTCCATAAAATTGGTCAACCATCTAGCCTTCAGTTGATTGACCATAACTCCCAAATTTCGTAGTGTGTTTAAAAATCGGTCAACCATTGCTATACTAGTATACCGTTATTCAACTTGAAAACTTCCAAAATTCCATTCTGCATATGACCGACGATCAAGCTCCAATTAATCGACCGTTCCTTCCATCAAATGTCCCATAACCACCTAAATCTTCACTCCTCCAAAAGCTATAGTCCATAATTAACCATATCAACATTAAAATCATTCAATTCAACTACAATAACCATCATTATTTAACCTAGACTTAATATAATAAGAATTTGGGGTATTATAACACAAGCTTAGTAGCAATCTAGGAGCATTCAAAAGTGCTCCAATAAATGAAATTTAGATTGCAAAGCTTAGTTTAGGCATAGTTATACCTAAGCAAAGGGCCACAATGCTTGAACTACGTTGTGGTGAAATTACCTTTTTGGGAGTTTTAGGTATCAGTTTGTCACGAAAATGGAACATGATTCAATAACATCTAAATGAAGGGATTAACATGAATTATACAACATTTTGATTATTAAAAACATACGTTGCCTAGTACATGTTATGTGCAACATTAATATAAATAACAAAGATATGGTGGTTTAATGTCTCTATGTTCGGGGTCGAAACGCCTAGACATTGAGTTGGTAATATGCTTTAACATTTGAGGTCAAAATGTGTAAGCATGTTGAGTGAATGAGTACCTTGGTGTTCGGGTTTGTAACACCTAGGTGAAGTTCATGGATTAATGTCACAACAAGGTAGGTTTATGCAAGGACATACATGTTAAGTTTAAAATACTTAGATTATTTTGTAAAAACAATAAAATGATATGATAATAGATAAACATTGTACACATGTAGATTACATTTATTGTGATGTGTAGATATAGTATACATCTAGTTATAGATAATGTAGTGACATATGGTTATTATGCATTAGGAGATACTTATATAACTTACGAATATATACAACTATATAATTATACTTGTTTGTATATATCTTGCGTGTATCACAAGAGTGTGACAATTTGGCTAACATATGTGTGTTGAATGTACTTGCTTAGAATACTAGATAGAGGCATATTGGTTGACCCTAGTACCCAAAGTGTAGGTAACTTATATATTCATGGTGATGCAAATGCGCTAGCAGCGTTACTCAAGTTGGATGCATTGGGTTATTGAAGGAGGGTCTACCTTGATAACATCATAACCCTGGTGATCTTTCATGTAGAGAGATGCACTTTGGCATACATTAGAACCTAGTGGTGTATTCTTTCCTTGATTTAGACGGAGCTGTAACTAATGTCCTCCGCTGGTAAAAGCCACAGAAATGTGTATTTTGTGATTATTTATATTTACATTAACATCATAACATATCAATATAATGGGTAGTTAGTGAATATATGATATACATATATATTCATTAGTCGTATGCATAACTCTTATGTGCAAATAGATGGAAGAATATTAATTCTATCTTGAGAATAAAGATAAAAATCAAATAATAATAAATTAGCGGATTATGAATAATGTAATGGACAATTAGAATGTTAAAGAAGAATGACATTCTAGGAAGTTATATTCGAGCCATATTATAGGTAACATGGTCTTAGAGTATGGAATATAATTAACACTCTAGATGTGAAAGGGTGATTGCATGAGTTAAACATAAATACACCTACAGGTAGTTGATAGGTGCGAGTTAGACATTTATTAGAATATCTAGGTGGATCGGATTACACATGAGAGCTAACCAATAAATAAGTGACACATGTAAAAAAAAAAAAGATAAATAATAAATCTTATGAAAATGTGAGGATAGAAAACGTTAAGAAATAATACCACATGAACCTTAAAACATAAATATATACGTTTGTAAATTGTTATAGTAAGGTTTAACTTGCTAGACTTTATAAAAGCTCCTTATGTTGTCTCTCTTTATTTTGTTGGGTCAAGTAGTAGAAGCAGGTCAGGCAATAATGTCATACCCGGAATTTCATCATCTTAGTTTTGCTTGGAATGTGTTTAATGGTATATTTGAGTAATTGTTGCAATTATATTGAATGGATTGTGGTTTATGACTTTTGGAAGATGAGAAGTTTGAATGTTAGGGACATTTTAGATAGGTTGCAGTCAACTAGTGTTGAGGGTTTGATCGACCGAAATGTGTGTAGTTAGAATGGGGGCTCTTGGGTAGAGTTGTGGTAGACCGGATTAGCATTTACGATCGACCAGCTTTGTGACAGAATGTGAAAGTTGAGTCTCAGGTTGATTTATGGTTGCCCGGACATGGAGAGGTGGTCGACTGAGAATGTGAAAGTTGCCAAAAGTCATGATTTAAGAGGAAGAAAGTGGATTACTCATCATGGATTTTTCTTAGACGTTGGACACCTCAACACTAGCTAACCCCAATAGCTTTAAAGCCATACCCTTTGATTTAAGAGGAAACAACAAGAAAGAGGGAAAAAGAAGAAATTGGGAGAGAAGAGGAGAGGAGGAGCCGTGAAGGTGGAGAAGAAGAAAAGAAGGCTTATAATTTCTTGAAGGAATTGAAGAACAAGGCAACAACTTCATAGACGTTAAGGTAAGTAATGACTGTTTGTGTTTCCCTTCAGGCTACATCACAAGAGTTAAGATTTTACCATGTGAGGAGATGTTATTGTGATAAATAAATGAGGCTTTGTACATGATATGATTTATTTGAGGATTTATTACTTGAATTGAATGTTAATTGTTGCACATATTTATGATATGGGTGATAGAAAGCATGTGTATAGTGGTTTTAGGATATGTTGATGTTATATGAAATTGTATGTATTCACTCATCACGCATCATGGTTTCTAAGAAATCTATGAAAATGATTTGTCATGCATATGACTTTTCAAGTAAAGAAAGGTAAATAAGCTTAAGAATGTTAATGAGAGAGGCTTTGGTGGACAAGTCCTTAATGATAGAGGCTTTGGATACTTGACTTATTGATAGAGGTAGTGGTGGACGTGGTCCCCATTGATAGATGTGTTGGCGGGTTTTCCCCAATGATGGAGGCTATGAGTTAAATTTCCAATGATAAAACGAATGGAAATAAAAATGGCAATTGTTTATATAAAGTGCATTTCATGATTCATAATGAATCTCATTTCTTACGAAGCATTAAGCTTATAGATTATATCTTGTCACGTAGATAAGCATGGTAAAGAAAGGAAAGAAGCAGTTGATAGAGGATTTACGTGTTGTGGATCTTGTGTTGGCTAGGCTAAACAAGAAAGTGAAAAATAAAAATGTATATTGTTTTGAATTCATGTCCATGATTTGTAAAAGTGTAAGGATTTAAAGAAAGAATTTTATTTATGGTATTCCATTACATTTCTGCTCAAATGTTTTTATCAAGAATGGTCTTCCGCTACGCGTTTTATAAAGAAAAAGTGTTCCAATCTCAACATTTTAAATAAATGAAAAATGGGGCATTAAAAATAAAGGCAAGGTATAGACAAGTTGGTCAGATGTCTTGGTGCACGTCACAACACTAGTGTATATTCATTAACTTGTTCTTTGTATATTTTTCTACAGTGGCCCAAAATCTGTATCCATTTGAAGTTTGAGTATTGTATGTAAAAAGACTCATATTATATTTAGTGTGTTGTATTGTTTTATTTTATGTTGGTTCTACACAATGATTTATTGCTAGTATTAGTAGTTTTAGTTTTAGTTTAAAACATGTTTAATTTTACAAGTTCTTATGCTTGGGAATACACATTTTTGTATGCAAGTGCGTTAGTTTCTATTTTAGGACATCGGATGAGCTAAAGAGAGTTTGGTATTCTAGCTAGATTGTGAAGATTAGACATGTGGTCATTCTACTTTCCACTCCAGTAATCCATGAGTCCAGACTCATGGGAACTAGGCCTTGACATAAGCAAAAAATGGAGAAGAAAAGAAAGTTTACAAACTCAAAAAGGCATTATATGGAGTAAAACAATCACCACGTGCCTCTTTGTAAGTAAACAAGAGAATCTCAAAAAATCAGGGCTAGTAACGCTCGGAAATGAAAGCTATGCACAAAAGGATGCAAGCTGGTCCAAATGGGTGCCAAAATTGCACCTATCGACTTCAATTGACTCCAACAAGGAAGCCTCTCGAATTTGGTTATTAGCAGGCCTTCTAAATCTTCACTAGAGATGTCCACCTCTAGAATGAAATGGAGGAAGGATTAGTGTAAGAGAAATCAGTACAAGGCTTGCTAGGAACAACGGTGATCTCAATGTTGACACACACTCTCTCGGGTTCTCACCAAAGGAATGGGGGGCGATTGTGGAGGTAACTCCAAATCCTATTCAAAGATTTTTTAGCTGATTTCCAATTCATTCAAAAAAACCATTAAGAGGAGTATAAATACCACCTCAATTAGGGCTACCTAATGTCAAAATTATTAAAATAACCTCCAAAACAAAAAACAATCAAAAACCCTGGGCTATTCTAAGCTATGAGAGCAATCCAAAAATAACCAAATCAATTTTATCCAATAATTCATAAAGTGATTCCATGATACCTTCTTGGAGTTCTTGAGTCACTTGGACCATCTTACTTTTATTGTTGTCTTCAAGCATTCCCAAAAGTGGCAAGAGAAATGTCGGATGAGTTGGATGCCTTAGGTGGAAGGCTAGCCTCGGATGTTTTGTTACACTCCCATTTGAGCACATGCTTGGGTTGCTCCTTATAACCATGAGGTGATACTCCATTCAGCCTTTCAAAAAACACTTCTCCTACAAAATAAGAAATCATTAAAAGGTTAATAAGGCTCTTGGCTCGAGCTCTAGTGAGTGGTCCTTGAGGTGCATCACTCCCCCATGAACTTTGCGATATATTAAAGGAACCATTTACTATGGTCTCTTTTATGAAGTAAATGTCCCAATAAATTTTTTTTGCTATATTGACAGTGACTTTGTTCAAAGTATCGATGATACCAAAAACACTTCTAGTTATGCTTCCAACCTTCCTTGGCATGGACGAGCCACTAAAATATTTGGCATAAAAATGGCCAATCTAAGTAGTTCCAACATGGTTTCAATCATTTCTCATTTTAGTGGTGAGAATAATGATTACTGTAGCAACAATGTCATGGTGTAGCTAAAACCTATGGAGTTGGAGAACATCATTGAACAAGGAGTCAATGTTCTAGAAGATGCAGATGTCATTAGTAAAGTTGAGAAGATTACATTAAAAGAGAATAAATAAAAAAAGACAACAAAGCACATTTTCACATTTATCTAGCAAGCTTGGGACATCATTCATACAGTGATGCAAATCAAAGTGCAACCAAGTACAAGCCCAAAGACAATGATCCATTGCAAGGCATAGGAGGTTCAATGAGAATGATCCATTGCCTAGAAGATGCATAAGCATTGTATGGCTTAATTGTGGAGATCCAAGAGAAAGAATCAACTCAACGCATATTAAAACCAACAAATATGCTAATTGTTGATGAAGAAGCAATGGTGGAAGATTTTGCAAAGGACAACAAAAATGAAGGGATTCATTATTTTAAATGGGCCAACTAGAAGAACAAAAGCTATGAAGTTTAAGATGGAGATTTCTATAAACTGAAAACTAAAGCATATTGTCCATACTTATTGTTGTATAAATCAGTTAAACACGTCATAAGAACAACATGAAAACTATTAGCATACTTTCAATTGTGGTTTTACTATCATTTGTCTGTCTGTATCGTACACCTTGCTAGCATGTTTAAATATAAGCTATCATGAGTATTTACTTAAGCATGTTTCTAGTTGTATCAGGCGACCCGATCCTCGTAGAGAACCCGATCACCTAGCCCAAGGCGTGTGTTTCAGCGGAAGACTTATAAGTATTTAATTCGGCCCAAAAGGATATGGGCCTAAGTCCGAGTAGGGATCACGATAAAAATAACAGTGCATAAATTAAAATGGACATCTAAGTACTGTGCAACAAATCCAAACCAAACTGTATTTAAGATTTATAGATCCAATATATAAATATCCTCACCAAATGATAATAATCGCTCAATGGAAATAAAAAAACACTTCATCTTCTGATCCTCAGCTGCTCTTGCCTTTACTTGAAGTTTTGGGGGAGGAGTCGTTTGGGATGAGTGACTAACTCAGTAAAGTGTATCTATATTAGGTGCACCTCATGCAAAACTGGTTTTTCTATATTTTCGAAATCAGGGTTGTGTTTCTCATTTTACCTCCAACCACAATTAAAATCCATCATTTAAAATAGCAACCCAAGTTAGGATCCTCAAGTTCACAAATGAAGAAACTAAATCACAGCAACATCACCTCTCGAATCCATTACTAAAACTTTAAGCTTAAATAATCACATCCAACAATAAAACAGAAGGCACATATCCTTAGAGCAAGTTCTTAGAATTTATCCCTGATTATAAAATTAATTTCAGCAAGCAAAGCACAAATCCTCTAATCTCAACAAGTAGCAACGAACCGAGTTGGATATTAATCAACAAAATGCCAAATTTCAGAAAATTCAGCACAATTAAATTCAAACAATAGCATTTCTCTATGACATTATCTCATCAAAATAACTAATGTGCAGAAATCATTCAATCCAACATCGAAACAAGACCAAATTGGTTTCCATTACCGAAGCAAGAAATCAACTAAACATCCCACACTCAACAGACCAAAATACCACTGCACTACTTATCCACAAATAGAAATCAGACAGAGCAGCAATCCTTATATCCACAATTCTTCACCAAGATTTCCAACAACCAAAACAACAACAAATCTGAAATCCATTGTTCAATCAAAAGCTCAAATGAAAATCGCTCACCCAATTAGAACAGAATCGAGTGTTCTATTTTCGCTCGCCGGAAATCGGAAGGTTGGCGAGGTGGAGCTTCTGTCGCCGATGGTCAGAATGCTCGCCACTGCACAGAGCACACGAACCGTCTGAGGTTGTCTGTCCTTGCTCCGGCCAACGTCGAGCTCGGAACATTTTCCCTTCCCAAATGGCGCTCGCGAGGTGCGGTTCCACCGTCGAAGGAGTCGCTCAATTCCTGGCGGCTGCCACTCGGAACGCCTCAGACGACGTCAACCGTCGTCTTCCAGCCGTGGGTCTCCCTCTCTCTTGCAAAAATCGCCTGGCCGGCGTCTCTCTCCCTTTCGATTTCTCTCGGCTGGAGGCTGGAATGGGGAAAGATGAAAAGCCCTAATTTTCTTCTCTTCGAAAGCCTCCCTTCTTTCCTCTCTCTCCCTCTTCAATTTAATTCATTTTTTTATCTTTTAATTCTTCTCCAACCCTCGCGGCGCAATGCTCTCTTCTTTCAAACCCTATTCTTTCCCTTCTAAGTTAATTACTTTCTTATCCTTTCTTATTTAATAAATTTCCTTTTTCTTTAATTCTCCCACTTCATTTTTTCTTCTCCCAAAAAATGACATTCACGATTCTTTATCATTTCTCCTCCTTTAAACATTTCCTCGTTTTCCTTTCATTTATAATATTTTCTTTATTCTTAAATCTTCAATTCATTTATTCCTTTAATCCTATAAAATTTCACTTATACTTTTATCCAACATTTTCATGTTTATATAAATATATACGTCCCACCTTGACTAATTTACTCCAAATTTCGATTTGTTCCGAACTTCGTCCAACAAGGTTATAACTCAAATTTTAGCTCTGAATTCTCCAATTGAAAATTTCTAATTCCACCAATTTGACTAATTGACCAAAATTGCATACATCACTACGCGACAAATCAAGTCAATAATCCCATGTATGACTGGTTCCAACACAAAAAAAAAAATTTACACGTGGAATTTCTTATTAAAAATTTCACGGGTTTTACAGCTATGAAGTTTAAGATGGAGATTTCTATAAACTGAAAACTAAAGCATATTGTCCATACTTATTGTTGTATAAATCCGTTGAACAGGTCATAAGAACAACATGAGAACTATTAGCATACTTTCAATTGTGGTTTTACTATCATTTGTCTGTTCATATCGTACACCTTGCTAGCATGTTTAAATATATAGCTATCATGAGTATTTACTTAAGCATGTTTCTAGTTGTATTCGATAGATTGTGGTACACCTCATTGTTCTTTATCTATCCGCTTGCTCATTTAAACAACCAACATGTGTCCAATTCGTTGTTAAATACATGTTTCCATTAAATTGTTAATTTGCATGTTCAGTTACTATTGAAATCATGATTGGAAGATTTGAATAACTCTTTATTATTAAATGTTAGTCACTTATACAAATCCAACATGCCCTTGATGTTTTAATTGTTACTATTATTATCTCCCTTGTATGCTTTTAATTACAGTCGTTCTTTATATGCGTTGTACATTGTAGTTCATTGCTTAACTTTTATCAATTAATCTTATTCGTTGTTTGATTTTCTCTATTTTATTATATCGTATTAATATGTTCATGCATCATGATAATAGAAACAAGTAGGGAGTGTCACACGTATAGTGTGAGGAAAATGAACAAACAAAACGAACTAATGATGGGAAGTTGGGGGGCAGATGGGTAGTTTGGATCTAGTCTGGCAGCTTGGTTACAGCCCTACCTTGTAGGGAAAGGGACTAGTTTGCACACATGAGGCTAGAAGCCGATCAAACTATACCATAACACATGGGTTCCTCTAACCTCCAACTCGATGTACGAGTTATGAACAAATGAACTAATGAACGTCATAAAAGATTGGTTTAGGGCGGTACCCATTCCAACTGAACTAAAGAGAGGCATGGTCATAATGCATAACCTCATTTCCTTACTAGGCCATTAGGCTCACGTCCTTACTTGTGGTGTAGGTAATGAGATGATAATACCTGGGGCAAAGGAGGACGCATTTCCCGTCGAGCCTGCGGTGTATCCGAACGAGTCACGACCCGAGTAGGTGAATGGCTCAAGAAGAAGATAAATTAGATAACTATTTTGGAAAGATTTGGTAATGGACATATTTTGTAAAACCGTGTTGGATATTTATTTCGTGTGTGTTTTTGTTTTGAACTGAACTTTGTTGATGCATTTAAAATAATAAACTGTTTCCACTTTACTCTAATATCTTTCTACTCTTTAGCTTTTATGTTAGACTTGAGATTTTGTGTTAACTTGTTTTAAGTAGATAAAAAGAAAAAGAAAAATTTACTCAAAAATATAAAGAGAAAAAAAATTAAGAAAGTAGGTTTTTGACATGGAGCGTCACAAATTGCCTCCTCCATGGGTGGTTTCTCGATTGGTTGAATAGATGGTGGATTTGCATCCCTATTGTTGGCAACATTGGCTCCACTTGTAATACTCCAAAATTAAGCTTGAACTAAGGATATTGGTAATTGTGAATTTTGGAGTTTTTGGGATAATTTTGTTATGGATATTGATACCCAAAAAATATGTTTGGTAAACGTAATAAGTTGGTATAATTTATACTGATTATTGGAATACGGGTTCAAGATTTGTTAAGTGATTAAGAAGATAATTTGTAATATCCCAAATTTAATTATGGGTGTTTTTGGGATAATATGATTTAGTGGGGAGGAAGTGGAACTACATATATATATATATATATATATATATTGTAATTTAGAAAAAATTAAGGGAGAGAGAAGAGCACGTTTGGAGGAAGAAAATTGGAGTGCGGGAGAGGTTGATCAAATGATCAACCTGTTATGCATGAAAAATATGCAAGTGTGTAGGAGAGGTTGATCGCTCGATCAACCTGCATGGAAAATATGGTAGAAGTGTGTAGGAGAGGTTGATCACAAAAGTGTGTAGGCAAGGTTAATCACATGATCAACCTGTTGAAAGAAGAATCTTGGCGAAGTAGAATAAAGTAACTGAGGCAAAGTGGAAGGTTAGGCCATGAGGGATAGGTCGATCATAGGATCGACATTGAAATGGAAAAAATGACTTCTGTGTAGGAGAGGTCGAGCATTGGAAAAGTTGAAATTATGTGGAACCGGTCGAGTCTGTGCTCCATGGAAAATTTCTGCTATGTGGGAGAGGTTGATCAAGGGATCGATCGATCCCATTGAATTTTAGCGAATGGTGTTTTTAAACGTGGGTCCGGCAATGCATGAGATTTTGGGTTTGAGGCAAGTTTCTATGATGGAAAATAAAGAGATAGAGAGGAAGACAAAAGAGAGCAAAGTGTTTGTGAAGAGAGAAAGCATGTGGGAAGTGAGAGAGCTGTGAAAAGAGATTATGAGGTGAAAGGGGAAGCCGAGAGTTGAGAGAGAAAAGCGAGAAACAAAGAGAGAAGGAATAAAGAGACATTGTGAGTTCTGTGCTTCTAGAAGAGAGAAGGAGCCGAAGAAGAAGAAGAAGAAGGAGAGGGGGAAGAGCTGCTGTCATGTCGAGTGTTCTTCATAGTGTGGTATTGCTTCACTCTTTTATGGATTTTATATGAAGATTATACTGTGGAAAAATAGATGGATGATAAATATGTTGTTCTATTGTGGTAGTTCTTCACTGTTGTTAGTTGATGGAGAATATAGTGCCTTGTTGTATGGTTTTGTTAAATGTGGTTGTTGTATCCGAAGTTTTTATTAGGTAAAGCTATTATATTCTGCATGTTAGATATGTCCCCTATGATTGAGTTAGGTTTGCTCTTCCCTAATGCGTTTTGTTAAAGAAAATTGTTGAGGTTTTATTCTGTTGATTTGGTTATGGGAATTCTATTTGGATTAAGGGATTGGAAATTAGTAATTTTTATTGGCCACTGTGGTTTGCTGCTGTATTGAGCCATATGTTATGAAGCTCGATGTTTATGAAGTATTGAATTGGGTGCTACCATGTGTGTGGGTTTCTATCTAGTAATGCATTTCACTGTTAAGTGGGTATATTGTCGTGTTTGGGCGGTGTGAATGTTGGAACCGTTAGGTGTTATGGCTTATAGGACTCTATGAATGGTTGTTGAGGAAATGAAATTAATGAATAAATGTTATTAATAGTGAAGGTATTGAAAGTGAAGAAGGATAAAGTGCTGAAACGCTCTAAGGACACAAGGCAAGTGATACTGTCTGTGTTTTGCTGTAAGGCCTGCATCGCAAGAATTAGGAATTGTATGTTGACTATTTACTGCTTTAATAGAATATTAAGATATTGATCACATTTCGAGAATTGTATTGATGCTTGCTATGTGTTTATTACAATTAGGTTCTTTTAATGATATGTTTATTAGCTTCTAAGCATTTAAGTAAGGATTATGATATTAAGCATGCTTTGAGGATTATAGAATTTTATTGAGGATATAGAACTATATGCATTCACAAGCATTGCACACATTATGGTTTTCAAAAGAATACAAAAATGGTTTTTAAGCATGTTTTGAAAATGAAACATAATGAAACGGGTTTTGTGGACCGGTAGGTAAAGCCTGGCACCAAACGAAAGAAATAAACGTAAATAGGTGTGATGAGATGTGAGGTTGAGTTGGCCGCTCTTCCACGTCAAGTTTAGACATCTCTAATGTCGTCAAGATAAAGTAAAGTCAAGATTAAGATAAAAAGGTAAACATAAATAGACATTTAAAGGTGTGAGGTTGAGCTGGTTACTCTTCCTCATCAAGTTTAGACATCTTCAATGTCTGTCAAGATAAAGTAAAGTCAAGATTAAGATAAAGGTAAACGTAGACATTTGGAGGTGTGAGGTTGAGCTGACTACTCTTCCTCGTCAAGTTTAGACATCTCAACGCCTGTCAAGATAAAGTAAAGTTAATATCAAGAAAATGGTAAAGGAAAATGTAAAGGAAAGACAAAAAAGAAATGGAAACAGATATGGGAACGGAAATGGAAATGAAAACGAAAACAGAAACAGATACTGATATAGATACGTATACGAAAATGAAAACGGAAACAGATTTTTGAAAACAGATATGGAAATAGACACAGAAACATATGTAGAAACAGAAACAGAAATAGGAATAACAGTAAAGGAAAACGAAAATGAAAACAAAAACTGCGTATGGTTTTTAAAAGCTACATGGCATTTGCATTCATGTTTTATTTCATATCACTTACTGAGACTTAGGCTCATAGTTTAAGTCTTGATGATATAGGTATGCTTGGAAACTGGTTAAGTGGTAGTTGGTGAAGGATTTGCACGAGCAGTTCTTGTGGCTGGTTAAGCTAAAGGGATTTAAAGAAATTTGATGGTAAAAGAAAAAGGTTTATTTATTGTATTTCTTAAATGTTCTGTTTTATTATAAAGTCTTCTGCTGTATTTATAAAAGAAAGAAGTCTTCAAAAGGATTTAAATCGAAAAGAAAAATTTTTAAATTTTATGCCTTTTCAAATTACATGTTTTAAAGAAAAGAAAACAAATTGGGTCGCTACACCACTTCTAGTCATCATTTTCACAAATCAAAATGCACAAATTATAGATTATAAGCAGGGCATTTTTCTCTAATTCCAAATGATGTACCAAGGGTTGCAATCAGATCAACAATGGATGTGGGCGGTTATCGTCTTGCACAAAAAACAGAACACACAGAATTGTCAACAGTGTAACTTTATCTTGAAAACTCCAATCTATACCAATTTTGGAATGTGATCAATATTACAAGTTTACAATGTCTTTTCCAAAAATCACACCAAAACTCCCACGGAAACAGAAATTATGCAAAAACATAAATGAACTTCTCAGAAAGGCACTAATGAACAAAAATAGAACTCTAAATTGTCAGCAACATAACTTCTTCTCCAGAACTCTAAATAACACCAAATTTGGAAGGCAATCACAAATGCCAATCCAAAATATCCCCTCAAAATAAATCACATACAAATTCAAAAAATACCAGAATTTATGAAAGTGAGAAGAACCAGCCTGAAAGGGTGGCAACAGATAGTTTTGAACTAAAATGGGAATCACACAACTCTCGCGTCTCTGGTCCAAATGACACCAAATTTGACACACTTAATCCTTCACAAGTGACTAAATAACACTCCAAAATGTAGAAACCATTTCGTTCAGCAACAAAAATTATAATTGGAACTTCCAAGCTGGTCCAAGGTTGCTATTTTGGCAATCATTAACTTCAATGGGTCCTTTGTTGAGAAGAACCACTCCACCTTGCTTCACAACAATTCTTCCAATCTTCCATCGTGGATATGAACTCTGGAAAGAGCTGATGGGAAGGTCAACAACAAAAGTCAAGAAAATATTAGATTCGGTTTTGGCACAAACAACTCCGGGTTTTTCCCTAGAAGGTGATGATTTGTTTGCAAGGAGGCAACTTCAAACAAGAACTTTAGCTTCAGCTCAAATTTTATCCAAAATTGGGTTTAGACAAGACTTAAAGAGGCTTATAAACCCCTCAAAGTTGCCCTAATGTAAAACTTACAAAATTGATCTTAAAAATAAATCACACAAAAAGAGGTCCTCGGCTAGCACACCTAGCAAAGAACAGTCCACCAAAAAAACATTATCCCAATACAATACACAATTAAAAAACGAACCATATGCCAACATATCATCATCCACTAAATAAGAAAGTATAGAATAACATTGGAATAACATATCTTCACCTGCAACCCTCGTAAGGCACGATATTGGAAATATCATCATGATCCTCGGTTTGAGGTTGTAGCACTTTGTAAAAGGAGCATTTGACATAGCAAACAAACTCCAAATTTAACAAAACACCACATTCTGAAAACCTTGGAAAGTTAGTTACTATTTTTTATATAAAATCTTCCACAATACAAAAAAATGTAAGTTACTTTACGAAGGTAAGATTGTAAGCGGATTTGTGAAGTCCACCACAACTTCTACACTTGTACTTGAACTTCCACTTATGCTTGATCTTGATTAACTCCATTGGATATTTGGAAGTTGGTTGGATGCATTTGATATATTTGGAGCACTTTCCTCCATGATGACTTACAAAATGAACACTAGAAATATTGTTAGAAAATCTTCATGCTTGAATGCAAGTGAATGCATCCAGTAGTGCATCAATAATTGTTGTCTTTCCTAATTCGTTTTCTTTCCTTAGTTGTTTTCTTTCCTAAATTGTTTCTTTCCATAATTGTTATCTTTCCTAATTTATTTTCTTTCTTTAGTTGTTTTCATTCCTAAATTTTCTCTTTCCATAATTTTTATCTTTCCTCATTTTTTTTCTTTATTTAGTTGTTTCTTTCATAAAATTGTTTCTTTCCTTAATCATTAACTTTCTTAAATTTTTTAGAACCTTTTAAATGGCTATCAAATTCTCTTAAAGAAAAAAGTTGTTGATTTTTCTTTTCTTGGATATTGAAATCCTTGGTTTGAAAATTTTGAGCTTACTTGTTTTTACTTGTTGAATTTTTCATTGATTAAAGTTTTAAATAAAGAGCTAAAAGAGAGATCAAAGGTAAGAGGCTGAGAATATTATAGAAAAAACCAAGATTTTGAGTGAAACATGAGTGGAGAGACATTGATTTGAGTGTAAACACGTGAGAGAGTGTGTGAGTTCCATTCTTTTACTAATCTTATTCTTGTTTTGCAACAACAAAGCAAAACCACGAGTAGTGAAGGTGAACATTGTAACTTTAATCCAAAGTTTTGCATGAAGGCCATCCAAGGTCAAATAAAGGCCTTGAACATGAGATTGGATAACATGGAGTCTCCTTCTAGAAGTAATGAGTGGAGGAGCAAAGCACACATACAAGATGAGTATGAGGAGTCTGAATATGAAGATGGAAGTTTCAAAAGAGAAAGAGGTGCTAAAGCAAACCATAAAGATGGAAATCTCAACAACATCAAGATGACGATTCCTCCTTTCCAAGGTAAGAGTGATCTCAAATTATATTTGGAATGGGAAAGAAAAATTGAGCAAGTTTTTGATTGCCATAATTATACTAAGAAGAAAAAAGGTTAAATTAGCCTTAATGGAATTAATGGATTATGCAAGTGATTGGTGGGCACAATTGGCAAGAAATCAAAAGAGGTATGGTGAAAGAGCTATACTCACATGGGAAGATGTGAAGGTAATATGCGTAAAAGATGTATTCCTAACCATTATTATAGAGACTTGTGCAGGAAATTGCAAGGTTTGACTCAAGGCTCTAAGAGTGTGGAGGAATACTACAAAGAGATGGTAGTGTCCATGATTAGGACTAACGTGGAGTAAGACATTGAGGCTACATGACACAGTTTATTTGTGGGCTAAATAGAGAGATCTCGGACATTGTGGATTTGTAACACTGTGGATCTAAAGTTGTTGAACAAGGCCATAAAGATCAAGGGGCAATTGAAGTCAAAGGGGAATTGAAAGTTTGGATCAATCTCTAGCTCACCATGGAAGTCTAATTGGAAGAATGATAAAACCACTTCAAAACCAAAGGAGGAGATCAAAGGAAAGACCATGACTTCAAACTCTAACCCTATTAAAGGTAAGACTGAAACTTCTACCCCTATTAGGTCTCAAGAGGTTAAATGTTTTAGATGTCAAGGTTTTGGTCATATTGCTTCTAATTGTATGAATAAAAGAGCTATGATTGCTTTGGAAAATGGTGATATAAAAAGTGTTAGTTCAAGTGATAATGAAATGCCACCTTTAGAAGAT
Source organism: Begonia loranthoides (assembly GCA_022433065.1). Classification (NCBI taxonomy): domain Eukaryota; kingdom Viridiplantae; phylum Streptophyta; class Magnoliopsida; order Cucurbitales; family Begoniaceae; genus Begonia; species Begonia loranthoides. The sequence goes on from CM039473.1 coordinate 18,383,544, forward strand.
TTTAGTGGCGTAGATGTGGAATAACCCGTGAGGGGTGAACTATTGATTACTTGAAGAGCACTCAACATTCACTCTAAATAAAATGGCAATGAGGTGCAAAGAGAGTAGATTTTTCGTACTAGATGTCATGTGAAAAATAAAGGTATGTAGTTTGATTATTGATAGTGGAAGTTGCACTAATGTTGCTAGTACTTTGTTACTAGGAAAGTTGGGCCTAGAAATCGAGAAGCATCCAAGGCCGTACAAAACTACAATGGTTAAGTGATTGTGGACAAGTAAAAGTGACTAAACAAATTGACATGCCTTGGGGGCCGAGGCCTATTACTCGATCGCAAACAACGTCCTTACTTTTACTTAGCCAAATTACTGATGATCTTGTTTCTTTTGTAGGTATTAACTTCGAGGATGGTTCCATTTGGGATGTTGTCCCAACAGATAGGGAGCAGCCCGTGCATGTCTTGACTTGGGACACACGTGAGTGTTGTGAGCTTCATCAGACGGGAATTTGTCTTCCCAGCATCCCAAACGCGTAACCTTTCAATTCTGCATTTTTTCATTTCTTATTTTATTTTCATGGCAAACATTGAGCCTATTTTGTAAGGGTAAGGCATGGTTATAAGCTTTACTCATTCATGCATTTAGATTGTTAGTTAGGTTAGATGGTGATGATTCAGTTATGGGTTGATGGGCCAAATCCAATCCATTTCAAGCCCAAGGAAAGAGCAAGCCCAAAGAAAACATCAAGGAGCTGCCACGTGTACGCCATGCATGTTATCTCCCACCAGCTTTAATCTTGGCCATTCATTCCACATTCATCCAAGGGCCTGCATGTTGCCACCCAAAGAAAACATCCAGGAGCTGCCACGTGCACGTCATGCATATTGCCACCCACTTGCCTCATCTCGGCCGTCTATCATCCCCTACTCATCATTACCTAGGATTATAAATATTCATGGATTAGATGCATTGAAAAAATTTTGATCAGATTAATATATTAGTAGCCTCCTCCTCTGTGAGAGAAATCCCGACCCTGTCGTGAGTCAGCCCCGGATTTTCGAATCCGAGACGAAGTAGAGGACTTCCTTGTTAGCAAGCTCGTGGTGCTTGAGCTAACTCGTAAGTTTTCCCTTTTCAAACTTCCATTGGGAGTTTGAGCGAGGGAAAACCGAACCATTGCCTGCGATTGGTAGATTTTCTTCGAAAATCTAGAATCCGTGAACCTCACGTTAGATAGTTCCCGGATCCGATCAAGGGTCTACATCTCCTCCCCTATCGCTCATCGTGGGTTTCTAACACGTGCTTCCTTTTATAGGTCGTCTCGTGTCACAAATTAAGGTTGCACTCTCAATTGGTAAGTATAAAGATGAAGTTCTTTGTGAAATGATACCTATACAAGCAACACACATTCTTTTGCAAAGATCTTGGCAATTCGATAGAAAAGTCAAGCACAATGGAGTTAAGATGAGTACTCCTTTATTCAAGATGGAAGGACAGTAATCCTAACACCACTTAGACCATGGGAGGCTGGTGAGGACTAAGAGAGAATAGCAAAAAAATGCAAAAAGAGAGAAAAGCCAATGAGTGAAGAAGGAAAAAAAAGGAGTGAGCGAAAAAGAAATAGAGGAAAAAGAGAGAAAAATTGAGAGCAAGGGGAATAAAAAGGCAAATGAGAGTGAGAGAAAAAAGAGGAGAGATGGAATAACAAGGAAAAGTGAGGTGGAAAGTGTGATTTTGGCAAGGCAACAAGTACTTGTACTTTTGTATAAGGATGTTTGTAATACCCTGATTTTTCATATTGGAATTAAGTGAAGATAATTAGAAAAATAATTAGGCATAATTAGGTAATTGAAGATTTAATTGATGAGAAATTTTATTAGGGGTAGTTGGATAATTATTGAGCATTTATTTGATGAAAAATTTATTTGGAAAACTGAATCCAAGAATTTAAATTAGACCAATAATCATTGTCAAGCAATATTCAGAGTAAATTGAGAATTGGAATTGAGTTGAAAATAATTTAATTAAATGAAGAATTTAATTAAGTGAAATGAGGATTTAAAATTAAAGGGATAATGGGGAAGATGGACCGGTTCATGCTGGTTCAATTCGGTTCGGTTTGAAAACAAAAGAAAGGAAGAGAAAGGGGAGAAAATCAGGCCAATGTATTCTATAGATGAGAAAGGGGGATTTGAGAGAGAGGGAGAGCTCAAGGGAGAAGGGAGATAGAGAGAGAGAGAGCGAGAGAGCGCGAGGGAGATGATGGAGAACTCGGGTTTAGCCGAGGCTTCTTTGCGGCGACAAGGCATTGTCCGGCGAGCAGCGAGCAACGACATAATGGGCAGTGCATGCTATGGGATAGCTTCAGTGGGGTACGACCATGGAGGTGAACCAAGTCGCGCTGAGTGAGGGTGACGTCTTCAAGCGATGAGTTTTGTTCGGGTGAGTGTCTTGGCGAGGGACTGGACTCCCAGGGGAAATTCTGGCAGCGACGTACCACCAGCGACTGGATGAGGTATGTGCCCTGCGTATTTTGGTTTCTCGGCCTCCATTGTCGTGCGCAGTGATTTTCTTGGTTTGTGTTGGATTTTCCGTGTGATGAATTGTTCTGTTTCTGTTGTTGCCACGGAATTGTGCTCTGTCATCAGGTATGGTTTTGGGTTGTTCTTTTGCTGGTTTTTAAAGGAATGGTAGTGTCGAAGAAGTAGCAAAAAAGGAACGAGCGGCTGGTCCCCGTGAGCATGACTTGGGCTAGAACCGATTCCACTGTGTTGGATTGGTGGGTTGAGTTACTGACAATGAAATACAGTTTTCTTCAGCTTTGGTCCCACTTGAATTATTATACCGACATTTTAACCTACTTCTGCCTAACTCTCCCACTACGATAATGGGATTTGCAGATGGCAACATGGATGGACGATGCAGTTGTTTCTAGTGGAAGTTGTCAGGTAAATTATTGGGAGGAATTATTGAGCAGAGATGAAAGGGGGAAAGGGGGAAGTGCTCTGGAGACCTACAACTTGCAAGTGGAATTCAGGGTGAAAGAGTGAAACTCTCTCTCTCTGAAGAGATGAGTGAGGAGGAGTTTCTACTCTGCCCTTTTCTCTCGGTTGTTCGTGAGGTGAGGATTTCTCCTGGTTTCTTTATTGGATTAAGGGATTTTGTTAAGGTTTATGCTATGAATTTTCTAGAAAATTGTTGGGTTAGCATCTACTTTTCCTTTGATGCAAATTGTTGGAATTTCTGCTGTAATTAGGAATCAATAATCTGCTGCCTTGATGAAATGAAAAAAAATTTTGACGTTTATGGATCTGTAAATTACGGTTCTTTCATTGATCTACTGCTTCTGAACTTTGGGATGAGCATTTTGGAAATGTTAGATGATGCTTTCTATTGATGTTCTACCGATAGTTCAAGTTGTGGAGATTAAGGTTCTGCAATTATTTTGGTTAATGGAGCATTGATATTCTGATGATGAATATTTGGGTGAAATAGTGTCTGTTGCTTACTATTATTGGTTTTGTGAAATGGAGTGATTATGCTTATATGTTGGATTAAATTCATGCACTGTGGAAGTAAGGATAAATGTTCTATAATTTTTGATAGTGTGGTGTTGCCCTATTCTGATATTTATGGCCATGATGTACTGTAGAGAGTTCATTGTTATGGTAAGGTTAGGAAATAGAATTTGTAAATGGCCTCTATTGGGGTGGAAATGCTTTGTATGTGCAAGGAAATGAGTTTGAGAGATTGAAGGAAACATGGAATAAGAGTATGATGTATATGTATGTTATCAAATTATAAGTCTGTGATTTGAAATAAAGTTAGAATCTCTATTAATTGGAATTGGAAATTATATCTGTTAGGGTAAGGTTTTATTCCTTGTGGAGTTATTCGTAGCTATTTGTTATGGGGAAATTAATCTATTGGATTGAATTATTGTGCTTTGATTAAAATAATTGAGTGAAGAAATTATACTGCCAAAAACGAATGAATTGGATTAGTGAAATAAAGGGGAAAATGTATAAATTAGGATTATTCTTTTATTGGCCATAAAATTAATAAAGATAAATTAATGGAAAGTCGTTAAATGGTAGTATTAAATAATAAACGAGGAATAACGGTATCAAAGTTAATGTTCATAATCAATAAATATATTAATAAATAAATATTAATTATTTTGAAGGTATTAACAGAAAAAGAATAGAGTGCTAAACGTGCCACAGACTGCACGTAAGTGATATTTATGTGTTTTGGTCTTCGAACCCTACATTGTAAGAATTCGGGTTGTATGCTGACAGTTTACTGCTTTCATAGAATATTTAGGTTGTTTACTGCTTTACCAGATATTGAGCATATTCCGTAAATTGTAATGTTGCTTGCTAGGTGTCTACTGTACCCTCTAAATAAATCTGACTTTATGTTCCACTACAACAACAGATTTGAATAATTATTATTAAGGACATGAGTAGTTAATTGTATGGATGTTAATCAATGAATTAATGGACTTTGTTGAAGCAACTTGATTGAATGATTACTAACGTATGGAAATGCTCTCTTTTAGGTGCGAGTTGGATGAATGAGTTGTTATTCTGTTAATTGGAGAATAAATAGTAAATTTAGTTTCTTTAATGAATAAGTAATGGATTTAGCCAGATGGTCTGATTGAGTTACCGATTAGAAAATATTGCTATGTGGTAAATCTAGTTTCTAACTATTGTCAGTTGGGATTAAAACTATTAGATTGAGTTATAATTAATTAAGCAAATTGTTTAGAAAACTTTAATAAGCGACATATAAGGAGCGACGATAGGGAAAGTCGATGAAATTGATTAGTTAATTAATTGACTAAGTTAATGATTAAATGTTATCAATTATGAAGGTACTAAGAAGCGAGAAGTTAGCTTAAGCATTGAACACAACGCATCGAGGTAAGTGATATGCATGTGTTTTGGTCTTCGGACCCTACATCGCAAGTTTAGGAAATGTATGTTTCGTTGTTTACCTGCTTTCCTAGTATGCTTCGTTGTTTACAGTTTTTACAGCATGTTTAATTGTTTACAGCTTTAAAAGCATGTTTCATTGTTTACAGTACTTAAATGCACGTTTCGTTGTTTACCGCTTTCATAGCACGTTTCGATGTTTATTTACGCTTTCATAAATTTGTATGCACTCACGATCACAAACGAAACGATATGAATAACAGAAGAATCATAAGCTATAAAGGTAATAAGCAAACAAAGAAAACGATAGGGAACGAACGATAAACGAAACAAATAGTAAGTAAATAATAAGCCATAATAAAGTTAAAGGAAAGAAAAAGGCAACGATGATTAGCAGGATAGATTCTACCATTCACTCCTACCTTTATTCAAAATAACCTATTTCAAAATGGAAGTGACATTTTACCCATTATTATCTTATTATGAAAATAATAAGAAATTCATTTTTATCCATATCCTTAATCAAATTCTTTTCTTTCTTATCACCGAAAGATGAAAAGTGAGTTTCTAGCCTTAAACCTAAATGTAGACCTCATAATTATGTTTACCAATCAATCACTTTTCATTCTCCTATAAATCCTAACTATTGAATTTTGAATTTCTACAATCGTTTGAAGAAATGATTTTTGAAGAATGAAGATTTATATTCCTACTTCAAAAAAATCTAGTATTGCAGTTTACATCAGTGATGAAGAAATAATCACTCTATTATCAAATCCCAACGATCTCATTGAATACTCTCTAGCTCCAAGTGAAGAACAACAGAGATATTTTTGTGAGTATCTACATATCAAGAAAAAATACAATCTTATTTATCAGAATTTAGGACCAGAAATCTATCTCAGTCCTAAAGCTCAAAGACAAGCCCAACAAATAAGAATATCAGCGTTTGATCTCAGTGATATTCATCCTATTCTCTATATAAATCCAAGTGTATATACAGATTGTCTTATTACAATAGCCATCAGAAAAAATATATGGCATAGCAGAGGAACCATTTCTAGTGCCGTCAGGCAAATTATCAAGAGCAAAGCAGCATTCGAACTCGATATTAAATATAATGACTATCTATTATCTTGTGAAAGACATGAATGGAGACAGAAACAAAATAAAGAAAAGAAGAACAGAGAATCAGCAGTCTTATGCAATTATGATAACCCAAAAGTTTACAATATCTTCGAAGAAGAATGAAGACAAGATTTTTACAATCAGACAAGAAGAATCTCTCAACAGAAGAATGTCTACAATCAGAAGATATATTCCTTACGCACTATTAAGGAATATATTATTTTTCTATCATCTTTATCAATAATATAATGTAATTATTATACGAGTGATTCCCACTGTCGGGAATCACTTTATTTTTTATTTTTATTTTCGTATATTAGCGTGTGTTAGGGAATATATTCCCTTAGCTTTAGCTTTTCTTTTTAGCTTTAGCTTTTTAGCTTTAGCCTTTCTTTTTCTTTATGTCAAGATTGTAACGAATATATTCCTTGTCAGAGAATATATTCTTTTTCTTTATGTCAATGTAAATGTAAGAGTCTGTCGGGAATGATACCCCTAAGGGTCTGTAGGGAGCCTGACCCCCTCCTATAAATAAGGGTATTATCAGTTGGGAATACTCAGAGTTAAAAGTAGAGCAGCAGGTGGCATAAGTCTCGATGGCTTCCTCTCCTCAGCATCCTTGCGCTCTGCTGAGTAGCACCTTGAGGTCATACTCTGGATGGTGCAGCACCTTGAGGTTACACTCTGGATGGTGACTAACTTGGAGTTCACTCCTGGAGGTCAGAAAAAAATCTATCTATCAGAAGTCTATCTATCAGACAGAGTTTTATTAGAGCAATGAAGAATCATCTCAAGAACAATATCAAATCTATCTATGGTCAACCAGGATTGACAAAGATACAAATCCCAATCTTAAGCTCATCATGGATTTATCATTATCTAAACAACGAAGAAGTATCAACTTTATTATCAGACCCTCAAGATCTGATTACCTACTATCAATCACCTAGTGAATTACAAAAAGAATTATTTTGTGATTATCTTCTAAGCAAGAAGAGATACGATGAAGTGTATCAACAACTAGGCTCAAATCATTTTCTTAATATCAAGGCAAGAAGAAAAATTCAAGACATCAAAATATCTACATTCGACTATTTTGAGGTCAATCATCTCATTACAATCAATCCTAGCCTCTATATTGATTGTTTAATGTCTATCACAAAAAGAAACAATAAATGGGCTAGCAGAGGAATTCTTATCGAAGCTATCAGACAATATATTAGCAAAAAAGCCTCTCTCGAAGCTGACTATGCCTATCAGAAATATCTACAATCTTGCCATTCATTTCTCATCAAACAAAGATCAATAGAAGCACAACAGAAAAAGAACACACTATTCTTAGCGACTACAGTCACCCCGAAACATTTGAACTCTTCCAAGAAATGTAAAGAGTGACTCATATGTAGCGTGGGTATGTAGCATGCATATAGCACGCATAATTAGTATGATGCATATGTATAATTAGTGTGTATCATGCATATGTATAATTAGTGTGTGTAATCATGAATATGTTTCATCATCAGAGTTGAAAGCAATAGAGCAGTTGGTGTAAGTCTCAGCTGCATTTCCTCTCCATTCAGCTTCGGCCAAATGTTAAGATCCTTGAGGTAATACTCTGGAGGGATCGACGGTCCTTGAGGTGATACTCTAGAGGGATCAATATCTTCTATCTCTATCTAGCATCTCTTCCATATCCAGCTCATCAGGTATTATTTATTAATGTCATATTATATAGCATCTTCTTCATCTTTAACAAATCCGATGTTTGAATCCTACGAAGAACAAGAACATCTAGGATATATGTTTAATAGAATTATTTCTAATCACAACATTAATAAACAAATTAGAAAATCATATTTAAATTTAACTAAAAAACATAACTTTGATATCTCATTCTTAGACAATATTAAACAAAAATTATCACGAAAGAATATAATCAAATATGGAATTATGATAGGAGAAGAACCTATACTTATTGAACAAGCACAAGGAAATATTATCATACCTATTATTAATAAAGATCAAATTTTTGAAAAAATAACTAAGATGAATCTAGAAGAACAAGAAAAAATTTCTTATATTCATTGTAGTACAATTCAAATCCTATTTAAAAGTACATTCATGGAAGGAATTGATTTTCCTATAGAATTAGAAATCAGAGACGATCGATTAATTAATCATAATGAAAGCATTATTGCTACAGGTTTAGGAAACTTATCCCACGGAAAAATCAAATTCGATATTAATATTCAACTAGGATTAAGTTTAAAAGATCAAAATTTAAGCAGATCTACAACAATTAAATATGAATTAAAATGATCTAACTTCATGAAAAATAAAAATCATCCATTCACCATCACTTATAAAATTAATTATGCTTTAACCAATAGTCATCACAATTTAGCATTTAGACAAAATGAAAGAATCTTCATCGATAAATTATTTCAACCTTTATTAAAATTTGAAACATCTTCTAGATTACTTTTACAAAAACCAACTAAAAAAACTTTTATTCTCGATGATAGAACTCATCTACGAAGTAAATCTTTCTCAGACCAAACTAATAAATTTGTCCCATATGAATTTCCTAGACATTCATTCATAAATAACATATCCAGAATTCTACATATAGAGGAATCTATTCCCTTAGTTAGACGATCGAAAAAAGAAATACGAAAAGAAGAAGAACCATCTTTTCAATCTTTAAAAACTATCATTAGATCATTAAGTACAAGCTTACAAGATTAAATTCAAATGACTTTTGAAAAAAGTATAGAACATTTTGAATATATAAATTTTCTTGATAAAACAGAAATACAAGATTTCATTAATTATATTGATGATTATTTAAAAGACTATCCTGATGAATTAGAAAAACGATTACTTGATGATTTAGATCCTACACCAGAATTATAAGAATATACTAGACAAGAATTTTTAGCCTTTGAATGATTTTTATATCACTTTAAACGATTATTACAACAACAATTATTTGAATGTCCAGAATCCCTAGCAACTGCTAGATTTAATCATTTAATTTCATTCGATGATCTACGAAATAATATTAATATAATAAATTAAATATTCTGCTTTAATAAAATTGATATCAGAGTTATTTTATAGTTCTAAATACCATCAACTCTATTTTCCGCCTTTATGATCTCTCATAGTAATTGGTATAAGAGCTATTGTGTAATTCTGAATACCATCAACTCTATATTCTGCCTTTATGATCTCTCATAGTAAAATTTGGTATCAGAGCTATGATAGTTCTGGTATCACCTCTCGGCCTCCCAATCCCCTCTCCCGATTGCCGTCTCTCTCTCCCTCTCTATGTTTTCTTCCTTCAGCCAGCCCTAAATGTCCTTCCCCTTTTTAATTTTCCAGAACCAAACCAACAGCTTGAACCAACTTAGACTGAACCAAGCTTCCTCCTTCCTTCTAATTTTTGTTTCAAATACTTTAATTCTAACAAATCAAATTTAAATTTCTTTTTACTTTATATCATCATGTTACCCAATTAACTTTCTCTTTAATAATTTAATTAAATCCTTCATTTAATTAAATTATTTTCAAACCAATTCTATTTTTTTTTCAAAAATCACTCGATGATAAAGAATGTCAATTACGTCTTTGGTAATACCGCGATAATTATCTAATAAATCCAAAATCTCCAAATTATACTCCAATTATATTTATTAAATTTTGATAAAAGTTTGGGTGTTACACATTGAATGGCAAGTCATAGCCCATGGTGGTGTTAGGGATTGAGGAGGGTTCAATAGAGGGCCAAGGAAGAAATGGATTGAATGGAAAAGGGATAAAATTGAAGATGGACCAAAGCAGCTCATGGCCCAAGCCTACCGCACGCGCCGCCTAACAGTAAGTGCGCGCCACACAGACAGCGCCCTGCCACCACACACCGTACACCCGATAGTGCACTTGCTAGCCGATAGGGAGCCCACCTGCCTTGACCGCGCGCCTGTCGAGCCCAGTGCCACCTCCCACGTGCCACTCGTGGCAATTCTTCACCTAACATTGAGTTTTTGCATTCTTTTGTATATTTTATGTAATTTTATAATGTTTTTATGTCCCCTAGAGTTGCCTATAAATAGATGGCAAATCTTCAATGCAAATCATAACTTACAAATTGAAATTTGAGAGCATTTTGCTTAAAGAGTGATTCTCTTCTTGAGTTCTCTTTGAGAACTTGATCTTCTTCAATTGCTTGCTTGAAGAGATCAAAGTTGATAGCTTTAGTTCAACCAACAAGTTTAGTTTGGGTCAAACTCCTTTCTTTAGTAGTTTTAGTTCTTATCTCTCCATAGATAACGGGTCAAACTCTTAATCCATTTGAATCTCCAAGGCGTCCTGTGAATATTCCGCATTACTATCGGGTCTCGGATATTTGAAAGTAAAAGTATGGAGGTGGAGTTACTCGGGAATCCGGAGAAAATTCTATCGTAAAAAAATTCTACAAGAGCTTCCCCTAGACGTGCAAATGCCTATAAATAGAGGCATTGATTGAAGGAAGAAATCACATCAAAGCAAGAGAGAAGGAGAGAAGCCACAGAGAAGGAAGGGAAGGAGAGAAATAAGAGTGATTGTGAGAGTTTTGGGTTGCAAAATTTAGGGGTGGAATCGTTAAAGTAGGAATTTTGACAAGAGAAATTATGTAGTAGCTCTTGGATTATTTTGGTAATAATGAGAAATGAATAAGGAGCTAAACACGCTAAGGACCATAGGTAAGTGATTGCATGTGTTTTGGCCTTCAGACCCTACATCACAAGAGTTAGGAGTTGTATGCAGATTGTTTACTGCTTTCATAGAATATTTAGGTTGTTTACTGCTTTACCAGAAATTAAGCATGTTCCATGTATTGTGCTATTGGTTGTTGGATGTTTATTAGAATTAGGTTCTTTTAATGATATGTTTAATAGACGAGCATGCTTAGAGATTTTATATTGTATGTATTCACGAACATCATGCATCATGGTTTTCTGAATGATATGAAAATGGTTTACAAGCATGATTTTGAAAAGGAAACCGAAAGAGAATGAAAAGAGATAAATGTAAAAGAAATAAAATGAACTGTGAGTTTGTTAGTTGGTCTTTGGACTAGCTAGCCAAAAGATATGTGAGATTGTTTAAGCCTTAGTGGCACAGTCACTAGTAAGCGGAGGTCAGAGCCCGAGCTTCATACTAGGCACAATAACTACTAAAGCTTTCTGTTGTAGTCGGTGTAACACCCCGACTTTTTAAATGGAATAATTATCGAGGTATTACCAAAGACGTATTCGTAAGATTATAAATTATGAGAAATTAAGGTAATTGGAATAAATATTAATTAATAAAATAAGTTATTATGTGGGATAAATAATTTAGAGGGGATTTATTATATTAATTGGGGATTTATTATATTAATTGAAGAAATTAATCAAAATGTAGGATCATTTAAACATAGGCATTTAATTAAGAAATAGGGGGATTAAAGTGGGATTAGAATTAATGATAGATTAAATAATTTTAATTATTGGATTAATTGGAGGATTGAAATAATAAGGGATTGATATTTTGGAAGGAGAAAAATCGGTTCACGCCATTTGGCTTTGGTCCGGTTCACAATTCATTAAGGGGGAGGGATTTTTGTCCTGGCCTTCGGCCATTCTGCAAGGAAGAGAACCCGAAATGAGAGAGAGAGAGAGAGAAAGAGAAAGAGAGGAAACGCCAAAGAGAGGGAGAAAAGACCGAGAGAGAGAGAGTGACGAAGTGAGGGATTGGGTGAGGGCCTTCGACGGACGACGAAGCTCAAGCTCGGGCAGCTCCTTTGCTACCCGTGGCGAATCGAGCTGCTATGGCGACGATTGAAGCATCGGGTTTCGCGGGTTCATGCGGTGCAAAACTCGGGTCGCCGGGTTTGGCGTCGGGTTGTGATGAGCGGTGACTTTCTGTCGATTTTGGGGGCCGGTGACGACTAGTTGGCGATGGCGATAATGAAGGCGATGGCGACGAACGGCGATGGCATTAGAGGGGCAGCAATTTCTGGCCTCGGGTCATGAGGGTGGATTGGGCGGTTCGCGCTGGACCGGCCGAAGGCTTGGGTTCAGCTGGTTGTTGGGTTTGAACAGGCTCTTTGTGGTTGGTCCTTGCACTGGAAGTTGACAGAGGGGAACACTCCATACAAGCTAGGCATGGGTTGGTCGGGCGTGCTGGAGAATGTCACTCTCTGCCTCCTGGGTATTGGCAGAGAGTGTCCTCTCTGGTGTTCTTATACATAGGAGAGCAGAGAGAGAAGAGCAGAATACCTCGAGTGCTGCTCTCTAGAGGGTGAGCTGAGAATGAGGAAGGAGAAGCTGGACTTGCTGGTGCTTCGAGTCTGCCCTGTCTTTTGGTGAGTTTTCTTCTCGGCTATTTCAGTAGTCTGGACTCTATTTTCGGATGTTGGTTCTTTGCTAATGATGGGTTACGAATGCTAGAGTTAAATGGATATTCACTACTGTTTATGGATTTGTAAAGATGTTAGGCTCTCTGCATTGGCTGTTGTTGGATAAGTTGCTTAAATATGTGCTATGTTGTGTTGGATAAGTTATGGGAAAAGTTAATCAGGCCTCTGTTAATTTCTGCTCCTCAGTTTGTGTTAAGTTGGATTGTGTACGGTTGCTTAGCTCTATTATTGTCAACATTAATATATTGGATTTATGTTCTGATATTTGGTTATCAGAGTTAGTTGCTGAATATTGTAAATCAACCTGTTGGCACTAGTTTTGTGTATTCGGAGTAATAGCCTAAAATGTTTAGTTGAGGAATATATGTTTTTGTTGGATTTAATTCTCTATGGGTTGCGGAATAGATTGTTTGTGGTGTTGTGTTTCAATCCGTAAAGTGAAGTTATGCGCTGGAAAGGGGTTGTTATGTATAGATTGTTTTGTTGTCTGTTGGTTAATCTGTGAAGCATGAATATGTTAGATTTAGTGTTGCTACATATATGAGTTTGGCTAATGGTTTGGGATTTTGTTCTCGATGGGACTCAAAATATTGGAATTGTTTAGTGTTAAGGTTTATAGGATTCGATGAGAAGTTGTTAATGATAAATGTTTCTAATTGTGAAGGAATTGGAAGAGAAGAACAATAGCGATTAAGTGCGAACGCGCAACAAATAATTGAGGTAAGGAAATAGGGGTGTCTTGGCCAATGGAGGCCCTACACCGCAAGTATGTGTTGCGTGAGTGTTATGTTGCTTTCCTGATAATGCTTACTGATAGTTGTTGATTTGTTGGCTATTAGGTGATAACCCCTTGAATGAGTTACTGTGATTATTTTCCTTGTTGATGCTCTGTAGGTTTCTTGATTTCTAACACTTGTAGATTATTATTGCTCTGTGAGATTTCGTTGCTGTAATTGTTCTCTTTGCTTGCATTAATTACCTTTGATGATAGTGTAGTTTCTTGTATTGATAATTGTTTTTCCTTACTGCACTTGTTAGTTTTATGATGAATGGTTAATGTCTGAATGTAATTAGAATAGAGAAGAGAATGATGAATGCATGAAAGATGAGTAGCATGAATGGATTTAGAGTTCCCTTAAATGCTCTGTTAATTATTATTTGTTTGCCAGCTAGTTTACATTCTATGTGATAATGTAACTGTCATTCCTTTTATTCAAAATATGTAACATTCTGTCATTTCCTTTGTTTGACATCCATGTTCAATTAACCAGCAGGTTAACCAATTTAGATAATCTAAGCATGAAAATAATTTACTTAGACTTAAGCATGTTAATTTACTTGAGCATGTTAACTACTATGCAAGCATATCAATTTACTTAACTAGTTGTTTAACTAATAACTAATCTTTAAGCATGTTAATTAATTACTAGTTGAGTATGTTAATTAGTAATTGATTAGACTTGAAGATGTTTCATTAATTATGTAACGACCCGGATTTTGTAAACCATTTTAAAATACTTAATTAAATCATTCCAAATAAATAGAGTTATCAGAGTGCAATAAAATCCGAATCGTTAATAAATCATTCATTCATTTTTTTTTTCATTCTTAAAAGAAATTATTCGTAAAAATTTGCGAAAACATACTTAAGGAGAAAACAACTTTTCCTGGAAACGGCATTCAAAACATAGCATTCAAAACATAGTTGAAGTTCAAATCCAAAGTTACAGGATTACATAACCCAATTATTCAAATAAAAACACAACTTCTTTTCTTTATTTCCTCCTTTCCATACCATACCATACCATACCATACTATACTACTACTCTACTGGACCACTGTCGAACCAACCACAAGCTCCACCGGAATGTCCTCTTCCTTAACTGCTGGCATAACTCCCTCATTACCTATACCACAAGTATGGACGTGAGCTTACGCTCAGTAAGGATAGGGGAAAACAATTATGCATTTCACTCTTTAGTTCTCGTTGGAAGGGGGCCACCCATCCAACTCTTTCATTACGTTCGTTTTTCTTTATTCGTTCATCAAACTCGTACATCGAGCCCGGAGATTGAGGGTTTTCCTTTGAGATGGCCTAGCTGTACGGAAACTAACCACTTGTGGGCTACTAGTCCCTTTTCCGTCTTGGTAGGGGTGTATCCTAGTAGCTAGACTAGATCCGAACTACCCATCTACCTCAACTCTCTAGTTCCGGCAAATACCCGCCTTTAGGGTTTGTTCTTGTCTTTCTATCCCGGCATATACCCGCCTTTAGGGTTCTTTCTATTCCGGCATATACCCGCCTTTAGGGTTCTTTCTTTTCATAGTCTTTTTCCTCACTTATGCATGTGAGTACCACCCAAGTGGTTACTCCCTACTTGATTTCTATTAATCATGGACTCAATCTAACCTTTTCCTTAACAACATTTTAACATAGTACAAGGAACACATTTCATAACAATATGAGCATACAACCAACAACAACTAACATATATATATTGAAGAAACAAAGAGCATATAAGATTGAAGAAACAATAAACATATAACAAATGAAATCCCTACTTTTTGCTTCATTTCATTTGTATCACTCTTAATCCTAATGTTACAATTTTAGCATGTTGGTAAATTTTATCTTTCATTACTCATCTCTACTTAACATATAACAATATATATAGCCTTTCTACAATAAGCTTGATGATAATCAAGAAAATAATGCCAACCAAGTAATGTACATTATGTTTTTCATACACACAGCAATAGTGCATTCCTATTCCTTTCCATATGTTAACCTCCTTACATCCTCAACATACTTAAAATGTTTCACAAGCAATTTTCAACATGTTTAATTATACTTAACATCCCGCAGAACTTCTTAAACATTGAGTATCCTTAAACCTTGAGCATTTTACTCATGGATATGATTAAAACATTAAGCATTTTACTAGCATGGATATGATTAAAACATTGAGCATTTTACTAGCATGGATATGGACGACCAGAACAGGACTAGCACAACCAAGATATACATACACCAAAAATCCCTTTTTCTGCTTATAACTTTAGGTTTTCATGCTAACATACTAAACGTATTAAACAAAGGAAGGTATAAAGCTAAAAACAAAATGATTTGAGTACAAAACTTACAGGATTTAAAACTAAACAACATCAACTAACAACGGTAACAACTTCAGTTAAGGACACTAATTATTATTCTATTCTCCATTTCCATCTTTAGTTCATTATCCATGTCAAATATCAGAACACTTATTACATAAGAAAACCAGAAAACGAACCAGCTTCACACTTTTCATACAGAACTTCACTTTTCCAGAAAACAATTCCACAACAGGGCTTCACTTTCATTTAATTCATCATTCTCTTCTTTCCATCATGTTCTTATCATTGGACATTATCAAATCATTTCGTGCTATAGTTTTTCACTAAATTATGTGCAGGAAATTATAAACCACAAGTTGCACAAATTGGAAAACAAGAATCAAGGAAACAATACTTGTGGGTAGGGCTTAGATGGCCAAACACAACCCATTCCTTACCTTCTCTTGACGATATGAAGCAAGGAGAACTCTACAGCCAATTTCTACACTCTGAAAAAATTTGGATGCAACCACTAACCAGAAAACTACGCAGGGGAGAAGGTTTAAGAAGAGAAAGACTTACCTAGATGAAAAGGAGGCAAAACGTGCGAGTAGGGTGGGCTACACGATGGCTACCATGACTTCCTCCACCGAAAGCACGAGGAGTAACTCGCAAACGTCCAATTTTCGTTGATTTATGCTGACTTTTGTGTCTTTTAAAATCGCAGATCTGGTGTGTTGCGGACGGCGTACCGTCGTCCGCGGCGTCCGCGTCTCCAAAATCATACAGCAATTGGCGTCCTTGGCCATTCATCCTCAACGTCCGACATGGGTTTGCGGACGCTATTTGGTCGTTCGCCTCGTCCGCGTGAATCAAAATTGGACAGATTCAATGCTGACGCGAAATCCCTCGTCCGAATCATCAGCATGTATCGTCCGGATGCTCCCTGTTCATACAGATTCAATGCGGACGCTGATTTATTCATCCGCAGCGTCCGCATTTCCCCAGCCAGTGTCCGCAGCACACAATTAGTGAGTATAGGATGCTGTTTTTGCATCCCATGCGTCCTCAAGTCTAACTTTTCATCATTCATACGTATTTTCCTCAACATTCGTCCATGTCAGACGCATACGAAGTTAAGAACATTCACAGAATGATGTAATATAGCAATATTCTCTCCGTTATGTTTGGAAACAAAATTGATTACATAGTTAATCAGGAAATTTTGGATCGGGTTATTACAAATTAAGTTAATAAATTTGCTAGTCGTTGTTTAAGTAGTTGTTTAATTAACCATTGTTAATCACTTCCTAGAGAATGTTAATCAACCAAGCTAAAATAAGTGACTAGACTCATTGCATGCCAATTAATCTAACTAGGGTAATTAACTAGAATCATAATTATAATCTGGTTAAGCATGTTTGATCCGATGCTTGATTTACTAGGAATGTTTACTTGAGCATGTTTAATCAACTAGCTTAATTAATTAACTAGTTGTCTAATTATTCATGGGTAACTAATTAACTTCACTAGGATAAATAACTAGACTAGCATGCTAAATTGATTAGTACGTTAATCTTAATCGAAATTCTTATTTGAGCATGTTAATTAACTTAACTAGAATAATACATTAAGCATGTTTGGTTAATCAATTACGCATGTATAATAATTAATTAAGCATTAATTAGAATAATCGACTAGTGGAGCATGCTAATTAATTAAAACAATCATCTAGTGAGCATGTTAATTAACTAGGATAATTAGTTAGAATAATAATTGTGATTAGCATGTTCATTAACTCAGTTTTGTCGTGTATAATTAGCATGTTAATTAATAGTATGTTTTGATTTCTCCTTCGATTATTATTTCGTTCAATTAGTCTGAGCATGTTTTCATTGGTTCAATTCGTTGTATATTGGTGTTCGAATTCTGTCTTTCCTTATTGAGTTTGTTTGTTGTTTAATTTCCTTTTGTGCTTCGCTTTTTACAATTCAATATTATAATTGTTCTCTGTGTTGCCTTTTTCCATTATTATCATTCACTCTATGCGCAATTTCAATTGTAGTTGTTTTCAATTACCATTATTCATTCTATGTGCAATTTCAATTTCAATTACTTTTATTTCAATATGCACATTTAATTACTATTTAGGTTATGTTATAATGCATAATGTATCATGTTAGGATCAGAATTTATGATCATGCATCTTGTTAATAGAAATCGATAGGGAGTGCTGCCCGGGGTTGTACTCATACATGCATTATGTGAGGAAAAAATGTTAAAAGAAGAAAAAGAGAAAAAGAAGAAAAGGGAGTTGGGGCAAATGGGTAATTCGAAGCTAGGTTGGCAGCTAGGCCAAACCCTTACCTTGTCAGGAAAGGGACTAGTGTGCACACAGGAGATTAGAAGCTGATAAAACTATATCATTTTAAAGGACAACCTCCAATCTCCAGCTCAAAGTACGAGTAAAGAACGAATGAAAGAACAAACGTAATGAAATGATTGGTTTGGGTGGCACCCATTCCAAAAGAACTAAAGAGAATCATAAGCATAATTGCATTAAACGTTTTTCCTTACTAAGCCTTTGGGCTTACAATTTACTTGTGGTGTAGGTACTTGTATGCGAAAACGACGAACAAATAATGAAGCAAGGATGTAGGATTTGCACGCGCGGGACTCATGGCTGGCCAGGCTAAATAGAGTAAAGAGAAAGCGGTTGCAATTTAATTGTAATTAAATGTTTAGTGTCTTTCATTAACTTCTTTATGCTTTTGCAACACTTTCACGAAAAAAGGGTCGGTAACGATCCAGTTTCGCACTCTGATATCATTTTTAAAAAGGAGACTTTTAAAAGTTTTAAATTTCTCACATTTTCAAGGAATTTCAAAAATCTAGGTCGTTACAGCCGGAGTTGCTTATTCCTGAGGGTAGTCCTTGTGCGAGCACAATAGCTAACAAGCGTTTTAGTTGGAGGTGAATCCTTTGTCACATAAATGCCTCTAGACAAAGACCAA
The DNA here is from genome assembly GCA_022433065.1 of Begonia loranthoides. NCBI lineage: Eukaryota > Viridiplantae > Streptophyta > Magnoliopsida > Cucurbitales > Begoniaceae > Begonia > Begonia loranthoides. The sequence continues at coordinate 18,402,167 of CM039473.1, forward strand.
GACAGACCGCTCAATGGTTAGTGAAGTCGTTTAAGCCTTTGTGGCACGACTGCTAGTAGGCGGAGGTTGGAGCCCAATCCGCTAGTTAAACTTTCGGTCGGAGCCGAAGCTACTATACCAAAGGTGTTGGGGACTGTAAATGAAATGGTAAAGGATAAATGAAAGACAGAAAATAGAAACACATATGGTTTTGAAAAGAGCATAACATGAGCATTGTACCATTTTATTCCTATTACTTATTGGGCATTAGGCTCATAATTCACTATCTTGTGATGTAAGTATATACCTGAAAACAGATGAACAATATACAGAGCCGTTGATGAAGGATTTACATGTAGTGGATCTTGTGGTTAGCTGAGCTAAAAGAGTAAATGATTTTGTAAATAATAAAGTAAACAGTTTATGCTTAATATGTAACCACCCGGATTTTCATCACTTTTTGAAAATGCGTTAAAATTCGAGAAAATGTGTCAGAGCGCACCTAATCTGGACCGCTACCAACCGTTCGTTAAAACTCATTATAAAAGTTGTTTATTTAATAAAAATGCGGAAGCGTTGAAAAACAATCATTCAATTAAAATATTTCGGAAACGTAAATAAAATGCTTTAACAAAACAAAACATATTAAATTGCAATTACAATTTATAAAACTCAATTAATTAATTTACAACCCGGTTATATCTTTATCTTCTCGTAGCCTGGCCAACCACAAGCCTTCTCGTGTGCAAATCGTTCATCAACTGTGTGGAATCCATATGTTATCTTCTCCTGCGAATACCTACACCACGAGTAAACTGTAAGCCTAAAAATGCTTAGTAAGAAAAGGGTTAACAATCAAAAGAATAGAATTTAATTAACTAGACATGCTTGATATTGGTTAATCAAAGTACTAGTTATTTGAACTTGCTTATATTAGTCAATTAACGGGACTAAGTTGATTATACGTGCTTGAAGTTATTAATAAAAGACTTAGTTAAACAAGGCAACCAAACTAATACTACGAGTAGAGCTATCAATGAAGCAACCATCAACAAGTCTTAAAACTAACAGGGAGCTAATCAACAAATTAATAGCATGCATACATGTGATTTTACAGAGTATCAATCCAGGAATAACAGAGCATTTATCGACTAAGAACTTATGTGAACAGCCAACCTAGAGATGTACAGAGAGAAACATACAACAAATAGCATATAAAACACACAAACTCTACCATTATCACGCAAGAAACCATTCCAGGAACCAAAAACAGTCAATGACAGAATCACAATCCATCCAACAGAGACTTTACAAACAGGGAACTAAGGATAGAAATCGTCAAACCAAACTCAACTCACACACACGTACTCGTGGGTAGGGCTTAGATGGCCGACACTACCCTTTCCTTACCATTATTGAAACCGCAAGCAAGACCATCCAACTCTCGCTCACGGCAGCTCCGGCAAGGACAGCTCCAACAGTAGCTCCAACTACGGCTTCTGGACAGCAACTCCAGGACCATCCAAGTCATCCCCTGCCACCCATCACAATTCTACCTCTCAACCAACTCTCTCTCGGCCTTCCCTCTTTTCCAGCGAAGCTCTCTGCCATTTATCAAAACCAACACCCGACAACTTCTTCAATTGCAACCACCTACAACCTCCTCATCAATTCCTTCACTGGCGGCAGGAGACAACCTATCAACACAAAACAACAAAACAGTATCTTTGCAATTCACTCTAGAAATTAAGAGTGTTCCCCACTTTGAACTCAGTGCGATTCTAGGCTGGAATTGTCTACACTAGTAGACAAAAATACCAATTAAACCGTTGACAAACACACCTGGCAACGCTGCACATCGCGTGTTCGGCACTGCCGAACGGGAATCGACGGTTCTTCCATCGAATCTCGCCACCAAACGACGACCACTCAAGAGGAAATCAACAGAGGAGAAAAACTCAACCATTCATACCGAAATTCGTCGCCAGAAAACGCCACGCAGGAGCTCCAAACCGGAACCCCAAATCACGAGCCCTAACCGACGTCATCCCGTCGCGTACGCCAGACTCACCGACACCACTCGTCGTCGTTTGCTCAGACCCACTGTCGCCGTCCGAAACCCGAACCAACGTCGCCTTCATTCGTCGCCGACTCCCGCGGGCTCGTCTCCCTCTCTCCCTCTCATTTTTGTTGCCTGCAAAAGAAATGACCGATTTGGCCATTTCTCTTTTCTTTTTTTTTTATTTTATTTTATTCTTTAATTATATTTCTATTTAAATTTCCATTAAAATATTCTCATCATTTAAATTAATTTATTAATTTAATCTAATTATCCTATTAACTCTAAAATATAATACCCATGTTTATGATTTCTAATTGATTTAATTTAACAAATTAAATTAAATTTACTCTTTGTTACGCCATCTGTAATATCTCGATAATTAAAAATATCGGGATGTTACATAATAAATGCATTTTAAGTTTAATAATTATTTTTATTAATACTTCCGTTATATTTCAAGAAAAAAGATTTTTAATAAAATAAAGTTATTTCGGTGTTAAAATGTTTTAAATGAGAATATTTATTAACATGATAAATTAGAAAATGATTTGAAGTAATAGATTTAACACTCGGTTTTAAAAAGAAAGACTTACTCTAATATTATAAAAGAATAGTTTTAAATTGCACGCTTTTAAAAAAAAAAAAAAAACTGGGATGTTACGGCATCGGTTGAGGGATGCAAGGCGAAATAACGTATCAAATAAAGTGTTATGACAACGTTCACACTTGCTCGAGAAAGATGGAAAGCTGTCATGCTTCTGACAAACTGGTAGCAAGCAGAGCTTCGATTTTGCATCACGGCGAGTCCATCTAATATGAAATATCAGATAGTGGGATTGACTTAGCAACCGTGTAAGGATCAATAGATAAACTTTGTGTCGAAATGAGATATACGTCATCTACAACAGTTTCTTCGAGGTAGACAATTGATGTTCCTCAAGAAACAATACAAATGCCTAATGTGGTTAGAGCACCTTGATTCTTAGTGCACATATGCATGATATGGTTGTAATGAAATTTGGTTTCAGTCTGTCATGCACATATGCACGATATAGTTGTAATGAAATTGGTAAATTGGTTTGCAGTTGTAATGCACATGTACATAATATGATTGTAATGGAATTGATATTTTAGTTTTTCATGATGAATGGAAATTAATTAGTATGAAACTGTAAAACTAGCAACATTTTCCTGAGCCAACATTTCAGTTTTTGATTGACTGCATTTCAATTTGCTTGAATCTGAAGGATAGTTTTGCACATGTTACTCAACCCGCAATGGATCAGTATTAATCCGCTGCGGTTTATTATTAACCCGCGGCGGATCAGGATTAATCTGACCTGGTTTAATGAAACTTACGGCAGATCTGTATTAATCCGTCGTGGTTTATTGTCAATCTGCAGCGGGTTGTATATGATCCATGGCGGGCAATTAATGTTATAAGGTTATTTTTAAAATTCGGAGCCACGACAGATTAGTAGACGAGCTGTGCGGATCCAAGTCAATGCGTTTAACGGTAAACGTGACAGTGATGTTAGCGGTGACTTTTTTCCATAGTTTAGTGGTTAATTTTTTTAAAAAAAGTATGATAGTTAGTTTGTTATTAATAATAAAGTATGATGCTTAATTTGTCATTTTTCCAAGAATTTTATTATCAATGTCTATCCAGTGTTGTTGGTAATTTTTATTGCATCAATAATTAAATTACTTTACCAGGTGTAGTTATGTCATGTTTATTTGCTCCTCAATCATAACTCTAAGGTTCACTTATTTTAATTATAATAAACTTAGTGTTTTTAGTCAATAGGATTACCTGTGAGGGAAAATTAATAAGATTACCTGTGAGGGATAATTAAATCCTATGCTTTTCGTAAAAAAATTTAATTAATTTGGTTTTTAAATTGTCAATTTTGTTTAGTCACTAAAGTTTGCATTTTTAGTTTTCCAAAAATCTATTTTTTGATTATTTTAACAAGATTAATGTAATGCAAATTGGTAATTGACAGGAACTCAATAAATCAATTCTCTAATATATTAAATCATTATTACTTGAAAATGATACCTACGCTTGTGCAAGAAACTCGACAAGATGGGAATGACATTCTTCTTAAAGCTAATATTACTTGGGAGTAATAGCGTGCATTGGTATTGCATACTATTTTTCATTCTATTCTTCTTAAAGTTATGATAATTTTCCTAAGTTTTTAAAATTTATTTTTCTAATAATTTGGAATTAAAATTTAATTTATCAAATACTTACTATTTTTTCACATTTGATTACTTTAAAATCAAAAGTAAAATGATAAATAAAAAAGTTCAAAGAACATAAATTTAAAATTTTCCATTGGCTTCAACAGTAGATTCTTCATGTGAAACTTGGGGTAAGCACAGTCTTGTTCTGTCTTGCTTCAAGGTCGAATCGAATTGAACCGTGAAGCAACGGTTCCTAGTTTGACAACCCTACTAACACCAAGTTCCTTGTAGACCTGGATTCTTCAAGGTGAGAATTTGATTAGAATTAGAAAGATGTAGGGTCCACGGGGTAGACTTGGTTGGAAGTTGGAAGGGAAGGAAAATGATGGGCCATCCGCCATTGGAGCAACATAAGAAAAAAGAAATGGGTACCGTTTAAGATACCAAGGTGGTGGCTTAGATTAAACGAAAACCCCACTCCCTTTCGAGCTTGTGGCTAAGGAGTCAGCTAACACCTTCTCACAATTTGACGTTTGTTTTATGTCTCTGTTGCTCACAGATTCCACAAAACCTTTCTTCCTTCTCGAACCTCCTCCTGCTGCCCCTCTTTCACACCCGCTTAGAGCCAACCCTACCAGACTTAATTTCTTCCATCCCATTCCTAGTCTTCGGCTTACCTGCTCATTGCTCAGTGCTTTGATTGGACTTTGAGGGAACGTAAGAGATTGAAATACCCTTTTAACAGTGTCTGAGTTTGGTGAAGTTTGTATTGATTATTTTGGTTGGTTTGGTTTATTTAGTGTCTTGCTTCGATGTTTTTGTGGTTGATTGCTAGGAGGCAATGAGAGTGAAAGGAAAGCAATATGCGGACACTTTGTGACGCTTGTGAAAGCGCTCCCGCCGCTGTCTTTTGCGCCGCCGATGAAGCCGCCCTCTGCCGATCCTGTGACGAGAAGGTTTGCTCTGTCACTTCCATTTCTAGTTTCTTCTTCTAAATCCTTGCACTTCATTCATTATTGGTGATTATTTGAGCTACTCCTTAACTTTTGTTCATAATAATTTGATCTTTTTTGTGAGGTAAATTTGATGTACGTCTGAATAATATGTTGAGTATATATTTAATACTGAAAATGTTTATCCTGTTGCCTCTAAATCTTGCTTGAATCCTTCAAAGGAGGTTATCTTTTTATCCTTTTCTTGATAAAATGGATAGAGATAGAGTTTTACCCTAGTGAACTTTGGCTGAAAATAGTTTGTATAAAGTAATAACGTCGACTCCATTGGACGTTTATTGTTCTTTCATACTGTCCGTGAACACATTTCAATCATTATACCCTAGTGAATAATATGTTGAGTATATATTTACGTCTGAATAATATGTTGAGTATATATTTAATACTGAAAATGTTTATCCTGTTGCCTCTAAATCTTGCTTGAATACTTCAAAGGAGGATATCTTTTTATCTTTTTCTTGATAAAATGGATAGATATAGAGTTTTACCCTAGTGAACTTTGGCTGAAAATAGTTTGTAGAAAGTAATAACGTCGACTCCATTGAATGTTTATTGTTCTTTCATACTGCCCGTGAACACATTTCAATCATTATAACTAATTTAAACCTTTGAAATTCACAAAAATTGGCATTTACACTTTTGTTCATGGGTGGATTTTGAAAGTATGCATCCAAACTGTGTTGTCTGCTTTGGATTCGGTTCAGGACGAGTTGCTTTGGCCTGCAAGACTTGTGTTATATTATCTTCTAGTTTCTACATATTAGCCATGTTCCTCCATTAACATTTCTATGATGAGATTTTACCTCCTAAAAACTCTGTAGTCGTTCAGATTTATTTTGGAATGTAGTGACCTTTATCTCGGCTTTCGCAGATTTTTATTCGTATCTTGATCAAATTTGAATTTTCATTCTTGATTCTTCCACAGAAGATCTTTGACATCTTTTGATGATATCGAATTGGAATGGCAGGTTCATATGTGCAACAAGCTCGCAAGCCGGCATGTTCGAGTTGGCCTAGCAAAGCCCTGTGATGTCAATCGGTGTGATATATGTGAAAATGCACCTGGTTTGTAAATTTAACTTTTTTTTTTTGGTTTTTATAAGAATACTCGGTATTTGAGATTTTAATTCAAGTCTTGAAAATGGCTTCAGCTTTCTTTTACTGCGAGATTGATGGGAGTTCATTGTGTTTGCAATGCGATATGATTGTTCATGTTGGAGGTAAAAGAACACATAAAAGATACCTTCTACTAAGGCAGAGAGTTGAGGTTATTAAATCCATGTTTTGTTGTTTCTTTTTCTTTTTCTTTCTTTTTTTTTCCTTAAGATTGAAAACAATATTTAACGGTTTGATCATTTTGCAGTTTCCGGGCGATAAAGCTATTAATATCAATGATTCTTCTCCACAATCAATGGATCGAGGCGAAACCAGGAGACAGAGTCAGCAAAATAAGGGGGCAGTGGGGGACAAGCGAGAAAATCATATGATATCTCCACCAAATGCTGATGGACATTCGAAGAACGGAGCTAAAATGATTGATCTGAATATGAAGCCTCATAGAATTCATGGCCAAGCTTCAAATAATCAGGTTAGACTTTATTTTTGCCACTTGTTCTCCATCTTCATCACAAGCTTCAGAAAACGGAAATCCCAAATGACTCTTTGATTGGACTCAAATTGTTTTTCTATTTTTGGTCAGTGATCTGTTTCTGGCTTATCAACATCTTTCTTAACTAGATTTTGGAGTTTCCTTTTTTGATTCTGATCATCTTTTTTGATTCGTGTAATGAGTTTTGTTCATGATAATGGTCCACGACAACTAGAATAATCATTCGTCTGGTAGATACAGGGCGACTAAGTAAAATTACAGCGCTAGGTAAATTAAATGTTAGATTCCGAGTAATATAATGAAGTTGTATTTTTCTCATGGCTATCACTGCTTAGGAATGCCAGCTTATTCAGAATTATGTAGTTTTATGACTAAAGAAACATGAACTTGATTTATCTGAAACCCATTTTGAACGATCTAGAAATCTATCCGGAGATAGGCTCAAATTGGATTCTTTGTCGTTCTTTTCGATAACAATCTGGAATTTGCACGTGGGCTCGGATACATTTTTTTATGTGTCAATTTGAGTTTATTTTGGCCAGGATGCTGACTTGTGAATTTACAACGTGGCAACTGGAGGTAGACTTGTTTATGCTGGATTTTTTGAAGATTACTGTTCAATTACCTTGCCGCCTTGGCTTGAATGCAGATCATATAGAATTTGACAGTTTGGCCAGCTGCGGGATTTACTATTGCTTGTCGCAATGATGGAAAGTAGGAACCAAGTGAGCAGTGGGCCACAGAAAAGGCTCTGTTTTTTTTTGTTTTCAAACTTGAGATTGAAGAAATATTAGAAAGATTACCAGAATCTGGTCACGAGGACATGGCTCAATCCACTCCATAAATTATTACATTTACTCTTATTTTTTACATTCAAGCTACCTAGTGTTGTGGTGTAACTATTAGATTTGTTTCGATTTCAAAAATAAAAGAAAGTTAATCGGGAACTACAAAACATTTATTAGAGAATATAAGATTGCGTATATCATAATACAATGAGGTTTATCCAAAAATAACAAATATGTTTTAAACAGTAACCAAACACAACTTTAAATTATGAACAAACTTTTCAAATGCATAAACAACAAATACAATCAACTAATTTAAGAAAGTGGACAAAAAGAATTAATCACTTGATTCCAATCTACAGTTGGTACTAATCTTTGAAAAATCTGACTCTTCGGTCTACAAAATATCGTTTTCTTTGTAGTTTACATTACTACAATGGTCGATTTGCAGACGCGGTCAAGAATATGAGACAAAATTACAATAAATGAATTGAAACAACTATTCAAGTATAAAAACTATTTAAATCATATTTTACCTGAATTGTATTGTCAAACTTCCTTCCTTGTGCATCCACATTTGAGGATCGGAATACGCCCCTTGTGTAGAAAAACTCAATTCAGCTTCACATCAACTTACACTATATTATAACTAATCCAACGCGTAATTTGTTTGCTTCAATTCATTGTCTTCTTTAGCACAATAAATACTTATGATTCTAACCCCTGAGTCGATCTTCTTGCATCATCCTTTGTATCTTGTGTATATAATCTACAATAATATTATATTCTTGTAGATTGAAAACACTAGTGTGAAGCTCAAGCTCTTAAAGAATTTGAGTAGATCTTTGTTATGGTTGGACCACAACTCAAACAGATGACGGCAAAGGAGAGTGGAATCCGTCTTCAGTGAAGCAATATTCCATTGAAATTGAAGATTACAGCAAGTAAAAAGAAGTGGTAAAAGAAAGAGAAGAAGTATTGCACAGAAAACAAAAAAAAACTAACAAACAGTTTCCATCAACACCCCTCTTTGATGCCCTAGTTCCCTTTTATAATAAATTGCAGTTGCCCAATCTACCCCCAACTAGAGCCACGTAGGTAATAGGAGAAATGCCACATAGGCAGGAAGAATGCTCCATCATAACAATCATCCCCTTCACAATATCCTTGTCCCCATGGATATAAAAATTTTGACCACCAATAGAAGGATTTTGATTGATATTCCAAAAGTGAATCTCATTGTTATCATAATAAGAACAAAACAGTTCATTCTTTGATTCTTTGCAGGGTGGAAATCAATCGACTTCGCAACTGAGTTAGGTCCAGTATATGTCTGCAAGCAAGAGTTGGGTTGTGCAACATCCCAGAGTCGAACAGTTGTATCAAATGAAGATGTCAACAATTGTGTGGAATCAAACATCATTGATTAGTAGGGTATGGTCTTTTGAATTGATTTCAGTTTCCAGAGTCTCCATGTTCCATAAAAAAAACTTATCATCTCCAGCACTAGCCAATAGCTTTCCATCTTAAGAGAAATGGCAACAAATAACTCTGCAATTATTTATATTGATGTAAGAAATTTCATTCAAGGAAATCCTCTTTGAACTTTCTATTGCAGGTTCAACAGGATTTCTTTTCAGAGTGCCAAACAAGTCCTTCCCATCATTGTCATCAGGTTGTGCTAAAAGTTGTTGTTGCGATTGCTGTGGCAAGAGCTGAAATTGCGTTGCACTCTGAACCAATTGCCCTTGGATTTGAGCACCCAAAATTGGTTGTATTTGGTGAAGTGCAGTTATAGCCCATCCTTCTAATGGATTTCCGCTAACACCAGAATTTAATCCTTCATTTCCTATTATGGAGTTTGACTCCATGTTCCCATGGCTATATAATGAAGAAGGATCTGCATCTAACGAACTCAAGCTGAATTTAGGATTCTGTTAACTTTGCGGCTGGATTTGCTGCAGTCCTGAGGTCACACTTCTAGAGTTTCCTTGTAACATCCTTATTTTCTTACCATTTAAAATTTATGATTTTGAAAGACTTTTTCTTTTTTTAAATACAGCAAAAGATTTTTCTAGCTAAACCATTGGAAAAGCCCATGTACAAAACTATGACAACCCGGATTTTTCTATACTTTAAAAATACGTTAAATTTAAAAACTTTTATAAAACAACTGAATCCCTATTAAAACCCTTTAATTAAAATCAAAGTTCTTTTCTAAAAAAACATGATCGTTAAAACATCTTACTTAAAACTCGTTATTTAATCTTTGTTAATAGCGGAAGACTTTATTTATAAAATCCATTTTTCTCATTTTACAGCGGAAACATAAATCATTCATTTTAAAAAGACAATAAGTAAACTAATATTTTACATTTACAAAACCCTTATCTCTTTTACTTTCCTTATCCTAGCTAGCCACAAGTCCCGTCTGTGCAAATTCTTTATCAACTGTTCATTGATCTTGTTCATCATTTTCTCATGCATGTACCTACACCATTAGCAAACTGTGAGCCCAAGGCCTAGTAAGAAATGAGATATACAGTATGATGTATGCCTCTAACTCATTATTTTGGAATGAGTACCAACTCAAACCGTTCTTTTCTTTACATTTCATTCTTTCATTCATTACTCGTACATCGAGTGGGAGATTGGAGGAATCCGTGTCAGAGGGAATAGTCTGTTCTCGGCTTCTAACCACCTAGGGTAGCTAGTCCCAAACCTGATAAGAGAGGGGCTTAGTCTAGACTACCTAATTAGATCCGAACTACCCGTCCATCCCTCAACTCCCTTTTTCTTTTCCTTTCATTCATTTCATTTACTCGTATATCGAGCGAGAGATTGGAGGAATCTGTGTCAGAGGGAATAGTCTGTTCTCGACTTCTAACCACCTAGAGTAGCTAGTCTCGGACTCAACAAGGGAGAGGCTTAGTCTAGACTACTTGGTTAGATCCGAACTACTTGTCCATCCCCCAACTCCCTATTTCCTTTCCTTTCATTCATTTCATTTATCCTTTTTCGTCACATAAATGCATATGAGTACCACCCTAGAGATGACACTTCCTACTTGTTTCTATTATCATGATGCATGTCAATGAGAAACATTATCGTGATGCATGTCAATGAGAAGCAGTAATCGTAACAATAGAAAAATATGAGACATAAAGCAGTAATCACAACAATATAAAAGTATGAGATATGGAAGTTTACTAACATACTATAAAGGCATGCTCGGTATTTAAAGGAAGCAATAACAATATAAACATGCTCTGTGATTTAAAGTAAACAATAATACATGCTTGACAATTTAGAGAAGGCAGTAACGATATAGACATGCTTAGTAACTTAAAGAAAGCAATAACAATATAGATGTGCTTGACTATTCAAAGGAAACAATAACGATATAGGCATGCTTGGTAATTTGAAGAAAGCAATAACAACGTAGACATGCTTGGCAATTTAAAGGAAACAATAACAATATGCTAACGTCCTACACATGCTTAGAGATTAAACTAATAACGTGTGAACAACATAGGCATAATATGGCGGCATAGTAGAAATGCAGACAAACAATTAAGGAAAGACACTGCTAATGGTGTAGAGTCTCCACTGGCCAATAACTCTACTCAATTTCTTACCTCGAAACTTTATCACGTATTAGTACTTAATCTTTATCCTTCTTTTTCTTTTCAATACCTTCATAATTAAAAACATTTACTCATTAATAATCACAATTTATTAATTTCATTCTTTTCCTATCCTTAATTACATAGCAATTTCATGAACCCGTTAATGCCTAAAACGAACATAACTCATCCCAATAACCGTGGTTAACAAATTAACAACTCCTCTTGTAGCAACATAGTCCAATTCAACATATTAACTTCCCAACAACAGAGTACAACCCAACAAATAATGTCACAATCCCACTTTATAACTGCAGGTCGCAATCATTTAACCTCAACAAACAACATAGAGAAATCCATAACCTTACGTCCAATTAATAATCTACTTATAGGGCTCAACACAAGGAAACAAAACCTACTCCTCATCCTACATCTTTTCTTTAACATAAATCTTCACATACAATCTATAAAAACGAGGAAGCACCATTGAGTACATGAATCACAACCAAACAGAAGCCAATATAAGCAACAACAAATCCCAACATCCATTTAATTCTTTATCTCCTATATTTATCTAATATAAAATTCAAAAAACTCCAGAGTAAAAGTGGAGGACTTCACTTACCTGAGACAGCCGCTTCACAGCAGTTGGACCATGAGCTGCAACTCCAATCCACTTCATTGCCTCCCTCTTCTCTCGGCTTAACACTCCTCGGAAGCACCATTCAAGTCCTCACTCTATCCTCAGATTTGCAGCACCTCAAAGGGGAACACTCTCTGCCACAATTTGATGGCAGAGAGTATAAACTCTCCACCACTCTTCCATCATGCAGAAGCTCTCGGTTCACAACCTCCAGAGAACATTCCTCCTCTTAGCCCAGCTCACCCGAGAGTTTTCCTCCTCTGCCAACCTTCTCCCCTTTGCATTTCAATCCATCATAGAGATGCTCCATATCCTGCCTTTGCCACAAACACCCGTGGGTGTCCCCGAGCCATGCCCTACCATTGCCCATTCCCTTCTCACGTCCAAGATGTCGCTTCCACCAGGGCAGGACAGACTAGTTCAGACTAACCCGTGAACCAGAAAACAAGCCTTCGACCGTTTCTTTGCGAACTGCCAGCTTTGTGCCATCCCGACGCCGGCCATTCCTCCACCACTGCCATTTCGACGTCGCCATTTCGTCGTCGCTAAGCACCAAAAATTGACTGAGCGTTGGGGCACACCTCGACCTGACACCAACCCGTCCCCTAAAGCCCGATGCCCCGAGCCCGAGCCGTAACCCGGGACGCCATCCGCAACTTGCAACTCGCACATCCGTTCGTCACAATGGAGCTGCTCGAGCCCAGCCCGAGCTCGCCATCACCCAAGCCAAGCCTGAGCTTGCCATCGCCCGAGTGCCTCTCTCACTCGTCACCCTCTCTCCCACTCTCGAGCTTTCTCACCCTCTCTCTGTTCTTTCTTCTCGGGTTCGCTCTCGCCAAAACAAATGGACTCGAGCCATTGTTTTCATTAAACACACTGGAAGGGTTCACGATGAACATGTTAAGCCTATCCCCTCACATTTTAAATCTCCAATTTCTTCATTCATTTTAATTCCTCTCCCTTCTCATTATTTCACAATTTAAATTCCAATAAATCCAATTTCTCATTTCTTCTTCCCCTTTTAACCAAAAAGAAAACCGAGCCACTTAATTGCTTCTGGACCGAGCCAGACCAAACCGGTTCAATCTATTATTCTCCCCATTAGAATTGTGATTTTGGACGATGGAAGGCGTCTACACCTAGTTCGCATTCGTCCAAAAAAGTCCGATAATTTGGACAGATTCAAACTCTCCTCTTTCACCATCGATCACATTCGTCTGAAAACTCACATTACAGATGGAGGAGCAATTTCAGACGCGAGATATTGTCCGCACCACATCCCAAAATGCGAGGGACGACATGAAATGCATGTTCAGATGCAACCCCAAGTCTGTTTGTCGTCCGCGTGCATCCGAAAACTCCAAATACTCAATTTTCCAACAAAAAATTATACTTTAATCACTCTTTAATATTTTCCATATTTATACGGTATTAACCAACCACATATCACCCCGCAACATAATATATTAATTATTCTAAAATTAATTACATTGCATACACGGGTAAACAATATCGGGGTATTACAAAAACATTTATAACAATAGAAGACTTGTATTTTCAAAGCCATAGGAAATGAAACCCAACTGAAAAACCTTCTTAAAAAAATAAAATACAAAAAATTAAGTCCACTTTCTTTAAAAGCACTATTACAAACCATTACGTTTCCGCTTAAATATTTTAGCCTAACCAGCCATCAAGCCTGCAACGTATAAATGTCTCATCAACTGCTCCTATCCTCGATACCATACATACTTATTACAAGACTTAAACTATGAGTCTAACGCTCAGTAAGAAGTGAAATAAAATATAAAACATCCAATGCATTTATTTAAATCCTTTTCATAAAATCTGTTTCTCAATTTAGATTCCTTTCTTTCTTTTCCGTGCACATCCATGCACTTGGTCCCGACATCAATCGAAGACACATTAACCATTATACACAAGTTCTGACATCAATCGAAGACTCTAACCATTATTCACTTGTCCTGACATTAATCATATACACAAGTCCCAGCATCAATAAAAAACTCTAACCATTATTCACCTATCATGACATCAATCGAAGACATATTAATCATTATACACAAGTCCCAACATCAATTGAAGACTTTAACCGCCATGCACATCAATGTACAATGTCTCTTAATAAGAGTTCAACATCAATCGAACTGCCTGTTATCTACTGTGCACATCAATGCACAACGACCCATGACCTTTGCTAAGCAGCCCTGGCAACAATTGAAAGCTTCGCTATCGGTTGTACACATCAATGTACAACAATCGGTTCCGGCATCAATCGAAAACGCACTAGCAACCATGCGCATCAATGCTAATGGCCTCACTAACTATTAACCGGTCTGTCTCGACATCAATCAAGGAAAAATTAACAAAGTCAAGCTTTTTAGTCATTCAGTTAACATTTTAGTTACCAGTTTAAATGTTGGAAATCCATTTACATTTTATGTATGAGAAATTCGTTTTACATTTTTGAAAACAATGTTGCATGAATGCATACAATCACTACATCCTCAATTGACAACTAAATTACAACTTAGATCTAACAAACAATCATCAATCAAGCAAGTATCAATACATCTCCAAGTAAGACATGATCACAACCTAACATCTAACATAACTACACATCACAATATAGCCTATCCAGCATATCTACTACCTCTAATAGTACCTTAACATTTCTTGAAGTCATGCTATAATACTCCACCATTATAGTAACTAAGGGGAATTATCATACTCAAAGTCAATATTTTATCCATTAATTCCTCCTATTACAACATCTCATACCTCATGGTTATTAAGCAGTATTCCACCAAGAATTTACTCTACATTTTCCTCAACTCTAAGCAATAACAGAGAGATTAATTTCTACTTTGACAACATCTAGACTATTAAAATTTCTATTTCTAATATCAATTTCTTCCAAATAAAAACTTATCCTCACATACCATTAACCATTTACACATCCAGTATTTCAATGACCAAACACAGCCGCATAACACCAAACACCTTTAGTATTTCAATGACCAACACAATAGTATAACAGAAATCATGAAATACTATTAGCAAATTAGAACCTAACGTTTATTAACAACATATCAACTCTCATCTCCTATCAACAACTATTATCAATATTAGAATGTCCTCATCATTAACATTTCTTTGAAATCTTAATCAACGGAGCAATATAACCAAATTATCAAAACAGCAAACAATCAAGTAAACACCCCCTAATTCTTGTGATGTAGGCTCTTTCGGGCAAAACACATGCAAAACTTCTTACCTTTCTTAGCAATAATTCCTCACTACTGCTTCCTTCACTGTGAATCCTTGATTGTCCCTCTCCTTCATGATTTTATTCCTGAAAAACATAGGCACAGAGATCTCCCATAACAACACCAGAGAACTCCCTTTTTAATGAAACTCACACGGACTTCTCTCTCTTCTCCTTGCAAAACATCACCGAAGAAATTGTTCCAGAAAACAAAACATGCCAAGCATGCAAGAATGCCACTCACTTGTTTGCTTTCTCTCTCACAAAAACTCAACCAAAAACCAAAAGTTAAGAGAGAATTCCAGAGAGAATGCAGAAGACTGTCCCCTCTCCCTCTGCCAATCTCCTATCATATAAACATTGTAACCTTCAAGGAATGTCAAGGAGACATGACCAATGAGTTTCCAGATGTCCCCTCTAGTTTCCAAATGCCGGTTAACAATTCACCGACAACCTTTCCATTTTTTAATCAATCAAGCCCTTTGCATGATCGACCGTAAAATCATCAGTGTCGGTCGATCACCTCCGCGACCATGATTGATTGCCATTTCCTTTTAATCAGCCGCTAATTCAATTTTCCAATTTACCAGTCTATCATCGTCCTATTGATGATCGATCGCAACGCCTTCAGACTACCATTTTCCTTTTTGCAGCCAAGATCAACCGCCCTGCTACTTCACGATCAACCGCAATGTTATTCCTCTTACATATATATATATACACACACACACACATATATCCTTTAATAAAACATAACCACTACTTCACCACCCCTCTTAATATACATCAATTAATCTCTTACTTTACTTCTAACATCATTCCCTTTTTAACTCTAACTATCTTTAAATAATTTTCCAACTAATTCCAATAATTCTCTAACCAATTCCAATAATTCTCAACAATTTAATTATCTTAAAAATGTAACAACTCAGAATTATAATTCACTATATCTAAATAAGTTTTCCCTTGACAAATACCTTAATCATCTCTTTCAATACCTATTAACCTCAATATCATCACTTAAGTCTTATGTTTAGCACTACAAAAATCTGGAGTATTACATTCCTTGGACAAGCTTCCTCGGATGATTTATTGCTGATTTCAAGTTGGTCATTTTGCCACTAAGAAGAGGTCAGAATGCCTCATAATCCATTTGATTAGGATGTATTATCAGCTCCATGAACATCATTGCTGCCAATGCACTAGTTATTGATTGCCCTATCATTCCTTCAAAATCAAACTCACTTAGGGGTTCAACAAGAAAGGAGTTATTAGGATCATTTCTTTGTAACTGAGCCTGACACATGAGTAGGAATTATTGAATTTGTCGATCCCTAGCTTTGGTGATGTGCCACGGATTCCCTCTATTCTTAATCAAGCCCGACAATTTTCTAACCACAGTTTTAGTCTTTCTTTTGTAGGTGTTCGAGGAGAAAAGAGTAAAATAGAAACTCATTAAATCCTTCAAGTACAACAATATGGCCTGAAGTTATTTAAGATAAGACATAAGTGGAGATTCAAGCATAAAATTAAGAAAATTATGAAGCTGTCTCAAAACTGCCTACAACCTGACCTCCATGGCAACAATCTGACTTCCATGGCATGTTTGTTATATTTGGCAACCTTTATGAGCTCATATCAAAATGCATGCTTCACAACATTTGTAGTTGCCTTATCAAGCTTTCCTGAATGTGTTTTTTTGTTAAATTTGGAGTTTTTTTTTGCTATGTCAAACAATCCTTTAACAGAGAGATACAACATCACCCGATGAAAAAACTATCCTTCACAATTCTGTGATTTAGGGGCTAGTAAGTTAAAGATATGTCTCTCCTATGTTTCCTTAGCTCTTAGTTATGGAATAATGCTGGCATTTGAAACATTTTGGGATTGATTTACTATTGTTGGGAGATTATGTTGTTTTGGTTACTCAGCTAGTGTATTAGTCGAGTACATGTTTTTGTATTTGTTGTTTGTACGGGTATTTTTGTAATCTGGATATTAGGGCAACTCTTGGGAGCTATTTAAGTCCTCCTTAGGGTTGTCTGAAAAGTATTATTGAAGATTATTTTGAGCTATAGCTCGTGCTTCAAGTGATGGAGTTCTCTCTACACTCGGTCTCCATTCTAGGGTTAAAATCCAAGAATTGTGAAATCACAACTTATTCCATTTGCTTTCTTAGCTTTGTCTTGTAGTGGAATTTGTACACTAACCCTTCCATCAGCTCTTTCAAGAGGTGTTATTTAGAGTGGAGGTTTAGAAGACAAATATTGAAGCAAGGTGGAGTGGTCCTTTGTACAAAAGATCCATTAAAGTCAAGAGTTGCCGATTTAAGCAATTTTTGGACCAGCTTATAAGTTTGATTTTTATTTTAATCTTGCTTTGTGATTGGGATTTTGGTTTTTGGAGTTTCATTTGGTTACTAGTCAAGGATTACGTGTACCAAATTTGGTGTTAATTGGAACCGAGACGTGAGTTGTGTGTGTTTTCCATTTGGGAGCAAAAACTATCAATTTGGCACCTTTTCGGGAAGAACCTTCCCACGAGCATAACTTCCGTAATTTTGTGAATTTGAATGTGATTTTTGGAGGGGACATTATTAAATGCTAATTTCGGTTGCTGTACAAATTTAGTATTATTTGGAGTTTGGGAGAGGAAGCTACGTTGCAGATAAATTAGAGTTTTGTTTTGTTTGCTCATTGGTGCCCTTCCGAGAAGTTCATTTCTATCTTGCATAACTTCTGCGTCCGGGGGATTTTGGGTGTGATTTTTGAAAGGCATTTAGTCAAATAAAATTCTAGGGTGTCTTCCAAAGTTGGCGTCAATTGGAGTTCTGGAAAGAAAGTTACAGACTTGGCAAATCTGTGTTCAGTTTTTGTGCAAGCCAATAACCACCCTTCCTCCATTGTTGACCCAATTGCACCTTTTTGTACATCAGTAGGAGTTGTTTCAATATGGCTTCCATGCATATGTTTGAGAAGATTGGTGTGAAACCTTTGTTGCAACCGAAGCACTGCATTATAAAATATGATAATGGAGAAACAAACAAAATAGTTGGTGCTATGTCAAAAAGGTACGTACCATTAAATAAGTTGATTACGTGGCTTGTTAGAATTTGTTGGATTAAAGAACTTCGTGATATTGGTACTAATTTGGAACTTTGGAATGACAATTTGGATAATGTGGTTGGAGAAGGTTACTTTAATTTTGATGGAAATCCAATTGTCGTTAACAACTTTCGCAAAGCTATTTTTGAAGTTAGTTAATTGTTGATTTGGAAGTTTTTTTTGGTGCTGAACATGCTATCTATTTTTGGGAAATAAGAATATATTGTAACTTGAAGAAGCTCTTGATTTTCAAGGAAGGAAATTTAGTTTTATTGGGGAAGGAAAAATTTTCAAATCATAGAGAATAAAATTTTGCTCAACAATCCGTTTGGCTTTCAAAGATGTTGGAACAATTTATTGATTTTGTTTCTGTATTCGTACTCATTTTTGTTTTTGTTTCTATTTCTATTTTTGTATTCATATCTGTCTCCGCCTCCGTATTAAGTTTTGTGTCCATTTCTGTATCCATATCCGTATTTGTTTCTGTATCTGTATCTATTACCATATTTGTATTTGTATCTGTATACATTTCTGTATCAGTTTCAGTTTTAGTTTCTATATCTGTTCTTGTTTTCATATCCGTATCTGTATCTGTATCCATATCTATTTTCGTTTCAATTTTCATTTCCGTATCTATTCCCGTATCTGTGTCCGTTTCCGTTTCGGTTCCCTTTTCTGTTTCCATATCTGTATCTGTATCCGTATCTGTTTCCAGAAATGTGTTTCTAAAAATTCATTTTCATTTTCGTTTCCGTATCCAGATCCGTATCCATATCTGTCTTTGTTTCTGTTTCCTTTTCCGTTTTCGTATCCATATCCATATCTGTATCTGTTTCTGTTTCTGTTTCCGTATCCGTTTTCGTTTCCATTTCCATATCCATGTCTATATCTGTATCAGTTTTCATTTTCATTTCCGTTTCCATTTTGCGTTTTTGTACCCCTTTCTATTTTTGTATATGAATCTGTATCCTTTTCTATTTTGTCCCATGCGTGTGGTTAAAAACTTACGACAGAATCACACTGTTTCGAACTCCGATCCTTTACTTCTTCAATGTCAAGAGCTTTTGATACCACTTTCGAGTAAGTCACGCCTTGAATTCCTGACACCACTACTCCTTCGAGAATTTCTACCTAAGGCAGCTCCAACAAGGATAGAAGCTCCAGCTCCTTAGCTCCAACCTTCACTCATAGCAATAGCAGACACAAGCTCACCACTCACGCAAGAGTCCTCACTCAGGAAGGGCAGGCTCACACATGCTGGACTCACACTCTCTCGCTCGTAGGTCTCTCTCTCGCTGGAAGGAGAAGTGGCGAGAATGGCTGGATTGCAGAAAGAAAAGGGTTGGCTAATACCAGGGAGAGAGAGGGGAAAAAGTACGTATAGGTAGGCAGAGGAGAGGGTGGCACTAGGGTAGGGGAAGGCGGCTCCGCGTAGGGGTCCAGGACCAGGTGGGGATTTCCTGTCGAGAAATCGCATGTAGTAAATGACAACATGACAAGAATTGGATATTTAATTCCTAAAATTGCGCAGAAGTGGGCTCTTTCGGACGAGTGTGGATGAATCGGTCTCATCCACAAGAGCAAAATCCCTAAGGCAGACTCGTGTCATCGAACGAGGAATGACGTCCTCGTCCTGTCTGGAACGTCCACAGACAACATTTAGACTCGTTTTGGCGTCCATAAGAAGCATCTGCATGCGTCCGAAAGTGTCCCAAAATTAGACAGAGTCAAATCAGACGAGGCCTCACCTCATCCGCACTCGTCCACGAGCGTCGATGTCCAGGTTTGGACAGATTCAACTCAGACGTTGCCACCCTCATCCGCATGAACTTCATGCGTCCGCAGCCTCATCCGCAATGACAACAGAGGCAGGGGTGACCTTTGGGACTCAAAGACAGCATCCCCGAGTCGTCCCAAAGTGTTGGGATGGCATTCTATACATTTGAGGATGAGGAACAGCGTCCACGGAGTCGTTCGCAGTCGTTTACAAGTGCAGATTCTAGCACTTTTCTCACATTTTCCTACTTAACTTCTATCCCATAACACTTTCCCCACAAATACACGTCATAAAAAAAACATATATAAATGCGTGACATAATATCCTAATTTCATTACATCACATATACGGGGAAAATGTTACCGGGAATACCCCTAGGCTTAACGCTCTAGAATGTCCTCAGTAATACCCTGATAATTATTCAACTTAAAAAAGTCGGGGTATCACAAAAAGAAAAGGGAGTTGGGGGGCGGATGGGTAGCGGGTCTAGTTTGAAACTAGTCAAAGCCCCTTCCTTGCCGGATAGGGGAGTTATTGTTGCAAATAAAAGGATAGATCCGACTACTATTCCATCACAAAGGAAATCCTCCAATCTCTAGATCGATGTACGAGTAAAGAACAAACGAACGAATGTAATGAAAAGGTTGGTTTGGGTGGCCCCCATTCCATAAAGGACTAAAGAGAGACATATCATAAGCATAAACCTCATTTCCTTTACTGGGCCATTGGCTCACGTCCTTACTTGTGATGTAAGTAATAAGATAGTAGTACCTAGAGCAGAGAAGGAGGCCTTCCCCATGGAGCCTGCAGAGTATCCGGATGAAACATGACTGGAGTAGATGTGTGGCTTAAGGAAGAAAGAAAATGCATATTTTTGTAAGGGTTTAAGGGTAAAACATGTTTTGTAAAACACTAACTATTGCTCAAACCCTATTTTTGAACATATGACATTTTAACCCTGAGCTTTAGTTTGTGTTTTGACTTATATTTTCATTTGCGTTTCCGCCATATATTTCTAAAACAGATTTAATTATTTTAATCTTCCACGATTTAAATGGGTCTAAATGAAATGAAGTGAAGACTGGAATTTTTGTGAGCACTCTGATACTATTTTGAAAAGAGATTTCATTAGTTTTACAAAAGATTTTAATTTAATGCATTTTTAAGATAAGATAAAAGATAAATAAATTCTAGGTCGTTACATGGGGTCAAATCATTTTCAACCCCAGGAGGATGACATGCCACGAATTACTTCCATTCAAAATCAAGAACGGAGATTCTCATACAAATTTTTTGTCCTTATTTTTTCAGTTAACCAAGGGGAATAGTATGAAGGAAATCTCCATGAATTGATATCTGCATTCTAAATTGAGAGAATTGCTTGATAAACTTATTTAGCTATTTTATTTTAATTTGTATTAGTTTTTTTATTATGTCGGAGAGCATCGACTAGAGTTTTTCTAGTCAAGAAAATGATATTAGTTATAAGGGTATTTTTGTATTTAGTCATTAAGACTTAACCCTAATTAGTGGTGGTATTTGTACCTCATTTAGGGTCATTGTTACGAAACTTTTGAACATCAGTGAAATTTAAAAGCAACAATTTTCCTACCTTGTGCAGAACCTATTTTCGATCGGAAAGTTTCCATTCTGATCGTGAATGTCTAAAACATCTTGTTCTTTGTGAGAGTTGAGCAAGTTTTATTTTATTGTGGTCTTCTTACTTCAATTCTTTATAGTGAACTCTTCTGCAATGCTACAAAAATTCATAATCTACCAAGTTGGAGTGCTCCTTTGTAGAAGGCAACATTGGAGTTAGATGGTGTAACTACGCACTTTTCAAACCATCTTGTATCCGTAAAATTGCATCTCCATAAACTTTCGTTACCATCAAAATTATCAATCTTACAGAGGTATTGTGGTCTTTGTTCGCTGTGGCTTTCCAGCATTTAAGACCAAATGAAATGCTTGCGCAAATCAAGTTGTATAATTTCTTGAGGAATATCTATCATTAGAATTATTACCGTGTAATTTACCGTTGTAGATATTTGCTTCACTATTTATGAATATCCGCCTCTTCCTTGATCAACAAGCGTCATCCATGTGTTCATCCTTCTTCTCACGGTTGCTCCATCGTCCATTCGGTCATATCTGCCGATGCATTCCATTCTGCTTAAGAAATATTCCTCATCGAATGACAAACCCTTCATTCTCTCCCATTCATCGAACAGCCAATCCTGCTTCATTAAATCATGTGTGTCATGGAAGTGATTCCACCTATCCACGAACGTACCTGTGGTGCCCAATTTCTTTTCTTTTATTTTAGTCCATTTGGTCATATATATATTTTTTCTTTATTAATCATTCTTTTCTTTTTCCTTTAGTATAGCGGAAGTCTTTTCTCTTTAACCTTTGTAACAAATCAATTCATAAATCATTCATTCATCAAAACATATATCAAATTATTACATATTATTTTTTTTTTACAAAACATGTCTCATCCCACCATTCAAGTTTGTCATAACAACACTCTTCACAAGTATGCTCCATCAACTGTGTGGGCCTCTATTATCAGTCTCTTTGTCCAAGTTTACCTATATCACAAGAATTATCTATAAGCCTAATGCTCAGTAAATAATGAGAAATACATGATAAAAACATTTGCATTAAAATTTTCTTTCTTATTGTTCTTTACATAGAGTCAGTTTTGACATCAATCAAAGATGCACTAGTGATTATCCATCCCAATGTCAATTGAATACTCACTAGTGATTATTCGTCCCAACATCAATCAATGTTTTGCTAGTGATTATCCATTCCGGCATCAATCAAAAACTCTCTAGTGATTATCCATCCTAACCTCAATCGAAGACTCACTAATGATTATCCGTCTCGATATCAATCAAAGACTCACATGTGATTATCCGTTGTGACCTTAATCGAAGACTCACTAGTAAACTCAAGCATATCCTTCAATTTACTTTATCTTTGTTACTTGTATGTATGATATTTTTCTTTAAAATATGTTGCATTCATATTCGTCACATAACCTTGAATAATAATAAATCATCATATCCTCAATCAACATAATATCAAAACATACAACATATCCTCAAACAACATATTATCAAAATTATTAATACTATCAATACATCAATCACAACTACTTAAGTCCTACCTTCTTGTGATGTAGGTCGTTAGGCCAAGCACATGCAAACATTACTTTCCTTGGGGTCTAAGCAATTATCTGGTTTATCTCCTGGAGTTGAGGGATCTAAAATGTATAACAATATTTGTTAGCATCAAAATTGGTCATTCATTATTTTGGTTGATTCCTAAACTCCCAATATCCATAATTAATCACATTCATTGCATTTATAATTTGAACAACTGTTATCATTCTTATATTATCCAAAACATAGCATAATATTGTCCATAATCTATTTTTCCTAATTTTTTAACAAACTTCCAAAATTCATAATATGTTCAAAGTTCTACTTAATCATCTATAGTATATCAAGACAGCTTAATAATTGGAAGTCTATTGGTTGGTACAATACTACACTAGTTTTCCTTTCTCACTTTAATCCAATATAAACATAACCTTAACATAAACTTAAAAATAATCTTACTAAACTTCAAAGATTACTTCACACTTTGGAGAAAAGCTAGAAACAGTGGCTCTCTTATGTCCACTTTGAAGAGCCGAACAACTTTATTTATAGAGGTTTAAGTCAGTGTTCTAACTTTGTGAGTCATCCTCTCCACCAATCATTATTGGTCACCAAACTATTTACTTAATTTAAAATAGTAACACTTCCGTCATCCTAATCCATTGTGATTAGGTGGATCAGAGTTGTCTGTTAATTCTCAATTAAACTCAAAAGCATATTCTTAAGAAATTCTTTGTTGTGGATTTCACACATTTGGGAATGCACATCCACAGCGGACAACTATGCTCCCACTGAGCATCTTTTCAGCGAGTATTCCCTAAATCCGCTAATCGATACTCGCCACATCACACCGCAGTTACTAGCACCCCACTCATGTACTATTTATAGTGGACACATGTCTATCCGTGGATGCTTATGCTTTTGTGGGTCCAATATTCAACGTGTGCTATTTGTCCAAAATGGTGACATTTTATCCTTTAATCTCCTTCTATGGAAGCGTTTGCTACTGCGGTCACACATGTCATATCCCCAGTAGGCTCTTATTCCTTCTAGGAATGCCTATACTCCTACGATTTCACTATTTAACTTAAGCCACTTATCTAAAATGGCGATGTTTTATCTTAATAAAATGTTATCTCAGCTACATTTGCTATTGCGGATACGTTCGTTACCTAAAACGATGACATTTTCTCTTATACACAGCCTTTCATCCTCTTGCAATGAATCTCTCCCATCTGTGGGAGCATCTCTCACTTAATCTAACTATCCTCATTTTATCCTAATATTTAATCTAACAGCAATCTATCCTCCTTCACGGCATCTTTCTCTCCCGTAATTCATCTTTATGCAGAAGCATTTTTCTTCACTGTCTTCTTAATCTAACAGCTATGATTCTCCTATTGATTGAGTCCAATGGTAATTGTTCCTCCTGTGTGGCATCTTTCTCTCACACAAAGCATCTTTTTACAGAAGCATCTTCTTTATTCCACCTTCTTAAACCAACGGCTATAAATTTTTTATCACTTAATTCAATGATCTCCTATTCTTTTGCATGGCATCCATTTCATTTAGCCTCTAGCACTCCAACCATCTTTAATCCCAACTGCCCATTAATTTTATTCAACGATTATCATACTTTCCTTTCTTAAAATATTACCTTCGTCCAATTGACATCCCTCCTTAGACCTCATGATGGAATTCCAAAGATTAGAAAGACCAATTGAAATAACAGCACAATCTGTTGTCTCTAAAACAGAATAATGACTTCAAAACAATAGAACTTTTCTGGCATATGACCAATAGACTTCAAATTTGCAAAATACCAAAAACTATTAAAGGGCTTATCTCAGTTAAAAAATCACGAATAAATTCATTGTAATATGGAAGATATGTACAGAAGAGTAGACCGTCCTCAAACCAGATTCTGTAAAACAATTTCGGCGACCTCTAGAAAAGCACGCATCAAATTATCGAATTCTTATCCAAATTAAACCAAATCAGTGCCTAAAGTTTCACAATCCAGCAAAATTCAAAAATATCAAAATAATAGAACAAATAATCAGGAGCAAAGAATGTAACTAGAAACAAACTACTAGTGGTCCACTCGAATCTGCACTGCTTGAGATTAGCGACTTTAGTGGACCCTTTTTAAAGAGCCTCTCCAACTCGTTTTCCTCCAACTTTCTTAACCTTATCTCTTGAGTAATACTTCCAAGGAAGTATTGGGAGAATGTAGTATAAAACCTTACTTCCAAAGATGGCAAAACCGTGAGGTAAAGAGTGTTGGAAAATCTAGTCTTGGCTTGCTCGACCAAGAATCTCTGGGAAGCTTCGGATGGACTCCAAAGGAAAATAGCAGCTGCTGTGAAATTTTATCAAAACTAATCAGAACATTAGGGTTCATTAGAGAGGATAAAATACCTCTCTAATGGAAAATTACAAATTACAAAAATGACCTAAACTTCAAATGACAAAAGTGACCTCAACAATAAAACATACAAAATAGTTCCGTGGTTGGATTTTTTTCTCTGTAAATTGAGCATTTGACATAGCAAACAATCTCCAAATATAACAAACAATACATCTTTAGAAAGCTCTAGATGTCTGCTACAAATCATATGAAAGACAAAATTTGATATGAAGTCTTCCAGAATGCCAAAAGTGACCTTGAACACCTAGAGGTCATATTTTAGGTTGAAATGAAAAGCTCACCATTTCTTCTATGTTTTGCATGACATCCATTGGTCCAAATGCATGGACTCCTCTTTGTGAAATTGATCAAAACTCTCCTCCAAGTTAGCTAGAGAAGAAACACCTACAAAATAAATAAAAATGTTAGAAAACAAATGAGCCCTTGGCTCGGGCTCATGTGACGGGACCTTGGGGCTCATCACCTCAAATGTCCTTTTTCTTCAAAAAATGATTTCTTCTTTGAATAAATGTTATTTCTATTACTTAACGGTCGTGGGTATTTTTCTAACTTTTTATATCTTTATAAAATTCTATGAATAAATGTTATTTCTATTACTTAACGGTCGTGGGTATTTTTCTAACTTTTTATATCTTTATAAAATTCTATTTTATTTATCCTTTAATATTCTAACATTTCTCCAAATTAATTATTATCAAAATTTCACTTATTTTCCTTATATATTAAAATATTCCTTAGTTTCTTCGAGTGTTACAATACCTTACTACTGTGAATATCTGTTGCCTCCTTAATCAATGTGAGTCATCCACGTGTCCATCCTTCTTTTTTGAATGCCTCTTTTCCTCCACTAGATTCTATCAGCAAATGCATTCCATTTTGCTGCGAATGTATTCCTCATCAAATGGCCATACTTTCCTCCATTCCCAGTCATTGAATGGCCGACCCAGCTTCATTGAATCGCGTGTATCGTGCACATGATTCGACCTATCCGCAGAAGCATTCCTTGTCACTGCATATATCTATTTTACTCCTTAATCAACTTGAGTCAACCACATGTCCATTCTTCTCTTCCCGAAAGCCTTTTTTTCTCCATTCGATCTTGTCCTCGGATCAGTTCCATTCCACTATGAATATACCTCTCATCGAATGGCCAACCCTTTGTTCGCTCCTATCATCAAATGACTATCCTTTCTTCATCAAACTATGTGCGTCATTCAAGAGATTCCTCCTATTCCCAGAAGAGTTCCTTGCCACTACAGATACCCGTTTCCCTATTTTTGAATTTTCATTTCCTCATTAATTCATGATTGTCATGTCCATTCTCAAGAGTCCCTTAGGATACTGACGTTGTTTTCCCTAAAGGACATCCTCTCACTAATTGAAAAGTCACACTCTTCGTACAACAATTAAATTTAGTCTTATACTCAGCCAACTAGTGAAAATTGAGATTACATTTAACTAAACCATATACAAAAATAAAAACTTAATATCTAATTATGCCTATACATCCCATGGCATCTCAAAGCATTAACATCTCATTATCAACTCCTAATGCATTTCAACAAAGGAGGAGGTTAAAATTTTCTCAGTACAATCCCAAGATAGTTGCCTTTATGGGGAATAAAAGAATGTCTTTTCCAATCCAATCATAGGAAATAAAATATCCAACGACTTATACATACTCCAAAGTCTTTTTACCTCATCCTAGTCATCATCCATGGAATAGATTATTACTTACCGAAACTTTACTCTACTTACTTAACACTTATTAAGATTGGCCTTAAAATATTACAGGAAATAACCAAATTTCAAAAAGCAAAGCTGAACTTGTTTGGCTAAAAATAATTCTGAAGCTTCCAATACTTTCCAAACTTACAACTCTATTAATCATGACTAGTCACCTTAGTATTATATGTCAATTTCACAACTTAGCGTGATCTCTCAGGAATTCAGAACTCATAAACTAAATCCTAACTTCTACCAATCATGGTATACCTACATCTCAAATTATACACTTTTTCTTCAATTCAGCAAACCAATCGACTCTTAAAAATTTTTCTCATATTTGTCTCCAAAAAAAAATGTAGTAGAGCCAATATCGGGTCTGCCCACTTGACATTGGTTTTTAAATTCTTTATTATCTCATCCTAAGCAGTTTAGAAACAAGTTAGGATTAGGGAAATCTCTATTGAAGTTGTCCTGCCATTTGAATGACTCTAACTCTTGGTTCACATATTTTCAACTACCTACATAGAAATATAGACTAACACAAAAATACACAAAACAAAGCCAATTCATAAGTCTCTACCAATAGTTTCCAAACTAAGAAAACCAATAAAATTCATCACCAAACCAATGTCTACGAATGGAAGATCCTAAGTCAAAAAAACTTACTCATCTTACCCAAAAATTTTCTCGATCAAACCACCAACATATTTGCTGACCAAAAAAAGAGAATTTTGCGTCTTGTTTAAACCCTTTTTCTCCAAAGCTAGAAATCTCTTTGCACAAATAGAAAAGAAGAGAAAAACTTGTATACTAAGAAGAGTTGCCTTTAGAGAATGAAAGGGTGTTGGGTAATTTATACCCCTCAACTCATCAATGTAACATAAATTCTATTACCGGCCCACTATAAATGGGAAAAAATAATATAATTAAAATTTTTTCGAAAATTGTAACATTCCGTAATCTTTTCTGTAAAAAATTTTTCTTTTTCTTTTAAAACCAGTACATTATAGAACATCAGAGTAATAATAGTGGAAGTCTTAATCATATAAAACATACAGAGGAAGTCTTTTACAATTTAATACCATAAATCTTTTGTTTAAATAAACATATTAACTTAAAACATTTATTTGAAATCATAAAACATTTAAAAGCCTTTGAAAACATTTATTTCATCTTCGTGAGCCATAACCACAGGTCAATGTTGCCAACAACACAAACATCCACACAGTAACACTCCATTAGCTACTTCCTTTAATAGTTTTATCCATTCATCGGCTCCTTACGTACATCATCGGGACCTAACTATGAGCCTAATGCTAAGTACGTGATATAAATGTAAAACATAAATTTTACATACAATTTCTATAACATAGCATAAGGTTTTTTGTTTCGTTTCTCTTTTATTGTTCATGTCTTTAATCGTTATTTCGTTTGCTTATATGCTAGGAGTATCAAACCGGACCATACAAAAATTCGTTTATTATTTCTATCTTTAATTGTATATGTGTCGGGCGTAACAAACCAGACCACATAAACATCAGTGTCGGGCATGACAAACCAGACCACAGTTGTTATCTTTGGTTTCTGTGCTAGGCGTGACTAACCAGCCAACATAAACAACTTAATTACATATCTTACTGTTTTCATTTTGTTGTCTCATACTCTATCAGTCTTTTGCTGTTTATGTGTCGGGCATGACAAATTGAACCACATAAACATCTGTGCCGGGCGTGACAAAGTGGACCATAGTTTTTATCTTTGGTTTCTGTGCTGGGTGTTACTAACTGGCCCGCAAAAAAAACTATTTACGTTTATTAGGATTTTGAGTCTTAACATTGTTGTGTACATACAATCATATCTAACGTGTTCCTTAATACTTCTTATATAAGGAACTGAACTTAAATCTAATAAACATGCAAGTAAACAACATACGTTTTCATACAATAACATAACTTATGCGTTTAGTAAACAAACATCAAACAAAACCCTAATTTCCTGTGATGTAGGTCCTTTCGGACAAAGCACATGCAATAGCACGTACTTGGAGTCATTAACTTTAGTGGTTTTACACTTTAAGATTCTTTCACGAAACTATCCATTATTAACACATACAACTCTCCAAAGTCTTCTAGCTTCAACTAACATGTCTCCTAATATTGAAGAACCTTATTTTCCAACAATAACTTTACCTAATAATTACAACCCTTAATCCAATACTTATTCCAATAATCCAACTCATTCATACCAATATACTTCACATAATATAATTAACAACCTAATCATATATTTCCAATAATATGCTCATTCATACAAAGTGACCAATTCCATCCAACTAGCAGAGTATATAACAAGGACATAACCATCAATATTGCAAAAATTACTCAACTGTATGCATTCCCAACAAAAACTATCCCCCACAACAACTCCTTAAGAAAGGTGAGTGAAGATTTTCTTACCAACCTCAAAATCGGAAACCAAAAATAACTCCTCTTCGTTGGAACTCCACTGTTGTTTTTCACTCTTCAGTTTTTCCCATAAAATAAGAACTTCACCTTCAAAATATCAAAACCCTCTCGGCCTCACCCTTATTTTCTCATTCCTCCATAACAACATCAACCATCTCAACTTTCTTTCTCTTTATTTCTAAAATTTTTGAAAATCACGGTCTCACAAAACTCCCTCAAGTTCACTCATAATTTTGGCAGAGTATCTCCACATTTCTTTCTCTCTTCCACAAACTCATGCTACCACACCACATATTTATAGGTAACCAGTTATTTTTTAGCATTTATCAATGAAGACAGAAAGCCAACAGATATAGGACATCAATGATTGGCAACCTCTTCGATATCCAGACGCATTCAACGCCATTTCCATTAATTTTCCAATGACGCGTTGTCATTAACCGACGTCCCATTGATGTCCAAACACATGCAACGTCGATCCCTTCGACTTCCAGACATTCAGACAATGTTTCCTTTCGTCTTCCAGATGTTTAAAACTCTCCAGATTACTCTTCATAAATTGGCGGTCGATCGATTTTCCGTTAAAGCCGATCGATCGCCATTCAGTTAATCACCCGCAAATCCCTTTGTTATAGAATTGCGGATGATAGTAGTGGTAGACGACACTCCACCAATCGCCCGCCTCAAATGTCCATAGAATAAATCTTTGTTCTTGAAATGCGGATGATCACAGCGGATGATCTCCCATTGCCGAACTGCCGCCATGATCGACCGCAGTTTACACTCTCTTCAGGAATATGTTTCATCAACATTATTCATTATTTCTTCTTTAATAAAATTCAAGTTGATTTGACCATGATCAACCACACTTTCAAAACCCATCGGCCACATCTTCTCCAATTATCTTCAACTTCATAATATTCAATTGCATCCAAATATACTTCCTCTCAATATTCCTACTGTCTACCAATCCACTTGATATCATCCAATATAACTTTAAGTATCTCCAATTGACTTCAATCATTCTCATAATATAATTATAACCTAACGGGGTATCATAACTCACTTATTCCAATTACATTTCTCTTTATCAGTATTCTTACATGTCCAACTTAGTTCCTATCATCCTCAAAATTAATACGTAAGCTATTCTTTCAGCTCAACGAAGATTTGGGATATTACAACCCTCCCCTGTCATATAAATTTTGCCCTCAAAATTTTTCTAGTCTAAAGGTATTTATGCCTATCTAAAACGTGTTCTACTTGCATTTTTTTTTATTACTGTTAACTATATCTAACACATAAGTGAATATAATTACCAAACAGGCACGCATAATGACATTCTAAATTTTATTAAATCATAAAGTACCTAGCTTATATATAGACGGTTCATCATCTTGATCTCCATACATTGAAAATACCTGCGGTGCGACCATTTCTTTTCCTTTGACCCTCAACGGAAAGTTCCTAACCAAATGTCATTGCTTTCCACACTTAAAACACTGTCTAGTACCAGCTCTACATTCACCATAATGCTTCTTATTACACTTAGGGCACAATCCAATTTCAAAATTAAGTTGTATCGATTTCGTTTTGTGCACGCTTATCACTCACAGATTTATCTTCATTGCCTAATACCAGCTTTGTTCCTTTACCAATTATCTGCCCATCAACAAGAGATTTAGCTTGATTATCCTTCTTCAGCTTCAGATCCATTTCTTTCTGCTTAATGACTTGTATCTCAGCGTCCTCAATTTCCAAAGCTTTTGTTACAATTTTAGGATATGGCGTATCCTTAGCACCATATATCTTTATTCCATGATATATTTCAATCTTTAATCCTTAAACGAATTGGTAAACCTTAAGATCATTGGTTGCCATCAGGTGATTAGCAAATCGAGAAAGAGCCTCGAACTTCCTTATGTACTCAGCAACAGTTGTCGTCTGGTGGAGGCTAACAAATTCAACCAACTTTTGAGTCCTGACTATTCGATTGAAATACTTCTCAAAGAAAATCTCCTTTAATTTTGTCCAATTCATTTCTCTTACATCTTGAGCTGCTTTAATAGTATCCCACCAATATCGTGAATCATGAACCAAAAGGTAAGCAGCGCATGGAACCTTCTCCACTTCATTAATTCTTGTGTACTCGAACATATCCTCCAGAGATCTAACCCATTCTTCAACCAATGATGGATCCAATACTTTCCTGTCAAAGCTAGGTGGCTTTAATTTTCTAAACTTTTCCCATTCGGCTTCCTCACTTGCCACCCATGGGTGAGGATTTTCATTCTCCTCCCTTTCCCTAAGACATTCCATATAGTGGAACTAACGTTCCATCATACCAGCCAAGCAATTTATTGTATCTCCTTACACAGTGTGACTTTCCTCAACTCCTTGGCCAGCAGGTCCATCAATTCCTCGTTCAACAAGTTCATCATTATTCTCCCGACCAGCAGGTTCATTCATCCCAACATGGTTAATAGATACATTATTCTCCATATCATTGGGTACATTGTTTCCTCCAACATTATTTGTAGGTTCGTTATTCTCCAAAATCATGGGTACATCACTAACCTGACCAACAGGTTCCCATCGTCTAGCATTATTTCTACGGGCATGGCCACTTCTTCCCTTCACCATTTTAGTTGCCAACAATTCAATTTTAAGAATTAAAACACTATTCCTAATGGAGCACTATACTTAATACTTATAGTTGATGAAGCATTCCCTTGTTGAGTTTGCACTATTGGTACTCTATAGATATGATTTTGACCTGGTTATGCTCTGATACCATTTGTAACATCCCGTAACCTTTTCGGTATAAAATTTTTCTTTTGCTTTTAAAACCATTACTGATGTGCCCCGAGGACCCGTCACTTGAGCCCGAGCCAAGGGCTCATTTATTTTCTAACTTTTTATTTATTTTGTAGGTTTTTGAATCCAATTAAACAAGGAGGAGTGGGCATTTGGACTAATGGAGATCTTGAATTCTTTTGGTCGAAATTGTGGGTTTTCCAATTCCGCCTAAAATCTGACCCTCGGCTATTCAAGGGCAATTTGGACCATTAAGACGACTTCCTTTCCATTTTGGTTCTTCATACCAAATGTAGCCAATATCCATAGCTTTCCAACAGGCTATTGGACGTTATATTTGGTTATCTTTTGCTATGTCAAATATTTCTTTTACAGAGACTAATTTCCCAAACTCGGACTTATTGTTTATGTTTTATTATTTAGGGTTATTTTAGTAATTTTCTGCTAGGGTATTTTGGTCTTTGACCTATTTTGTAAACCCTAGGGTTTAATACCCCTTCTTGCTGATGAAAGACCAGTTTTTGAAGAATAGAATTTTGAAGAGCTAAGCTCCTCCAAAACCGCGGCCAACCCCTCCACAAGCGCCGATTCTCATCCATCCCTTGCAAGGGTCCTCTTGAAGATTCTCATCCTTGCTAACCCGGGTTATTGCCTCTTCCATTCCTCTTTTTCGTAAGGGGTGAATGTGGTGTGGAGGTAAGAGAATTTTTCCCCATTGGAGATAGTTGGTTTCGGCCAACCCAAAGAGACGCCCTCTCACTTAGGAGGTGCTGCAACTCCCTTGGTGTTCCTTTCTTTATTCTGGTGCTACTATTGGATTTTGTTATTGATTGATGAACTATGGATATGTGGATCTGATATAGGTTGGTTGTTGGAGGTATTTTTGTGGAATTTATTGAATTTAAAGGTGATGAATTTCGGAATAGAGTGAACTGCTGAATCTGTGTTTTCATTATTGATTGTGTTATCGCTGATTGAGGCTTCTGTTTGGAGTATTTGCGTCGCTCTTTTCTGGTTAACGTCTTCTAGAGAATTGTTTGAGCTTGAGTAAGGGAGCTACTCTCCAAAATTGAACTTTATTCGATGTATGCATCTCGAGTTATGTCGTTTTGAGTAAACGTTGCTGAAACTGCCCTGTATAAAAACAGTTTTTGGGTCATTGGTATTTAGAGCATAACTTCTGATCTAGAATGGTTTTCTTTATGGAATTTTGACACGAGTATTGTGGTTGTATTGAGGACAGCTCTACCAAGTTCCAGTTTGATCTCACGCACAAATTGAGAGTTAAGTTTGATTGATTGTTGCTGATTCAGTGAACTGTATTTTTCCCGAACAGATTTAACAAAGGTTCCCCATTTGTTTCTTGGAGCCTGTCATTTGGTATCAGAGCTTTGGCTCACGTTTTCTTGCTGTATTATTGTGTTTTAATAGGGTTATTATGAGTACGAGAAGTGGGGCTCACTATCACAACCCTAGAGATATGAGAAATAATTCAAGTGCACCACCACCCGAGGAAACTCTTGAGCAAACCGAGCCTACTAAGCGGGAGTTGTTTGACATGATTCTTAGGCTTCAAGAAAGTCTAGAGAAACGTTCTAGTAGGCATGTGAGGGGCACTAGGACTCCTATATCAAGGGAAAAATTGAACACATCAATCGAGTCAAGGGGTCAAAATAAAAAATTGTATGATTGGGGTGCGACAGAAAGCGTTATGGAAGAGTTTCCAAATTCGAGAAGAAGATCTCATAAAAAGAATGATTTTAAGCTTGTGGATTTATCCATCCCTCCATTTAGTGGATTCAAAAATGATATTGAGTGTATGGATTGGTTGGAAGAAGTTGAAAGCATATTTGATGGTCACGAATTTTCGGATAAAGGTAAAGTGAAACTAGCCTCCTCGTCATTTGTTGGTTATGCTAAATCTTGGTGGAATAACTTAAAAGCTCAGCGTCAAATTGATGGGGAAGATGATCTTATTACTTGGAAGATGATGAAAAGATTTATGAGAAAAAGATTTGATACATCTCGGCTAAAGGCTAAAGATATTCGTTGCTCTGAGTGCCTTGAAATTGGGCACCGTGCTTCAAAATGCCCGAATCAAAAGAGTACTATCCTAAAAGATTGTGAGGTTGAAGAGAGAAGCCAAGTTGACTACATGGCAGCCACTAATGAAGAAGATAACTTGGAAGTAGAGACTATTTATGCTCCCGAAGGGCCACTATTCGTGATGGATACTCAAGTGGTTGAAGAAAATTGTTTCCGGGTAGTTGAGAATGAGTGTTTACAAGTTAAAATTCTCAAGGATGAACATATTGAGAATGGAGATGGTTTAATGGTAGTAACTAAGGAGGAAGAAAGTCCTCCTCAAAGGGAAAATCTCATGGCCTTAGAGGAAACACTCATGGAAGATGAAAAGTCTTCAATTTCGCATAACCGACACAATTTTTGTAAAATGGAAGAAACTTGCATAGCGGAGCATGGAGATATATTCTTTGCAGCAACCATTGAAGGAGAAAATGCTTTAAAAGAGTTAGCTCTTATTCAAGATGAATTTTTTTTCTTGACCATAGAAAGACCTCTCATCATTGAATTTCGAGAAGAGAAAACTCAGGGCGAGTTGACTTGTTATCATGTATGTTGCGGCATAGATGAAGTCAATTTTTTATTCACAAATGGAAGGAGATTTGACATGGATTCTTATATGCATATGAATGAAGATTGGGGCTTAGGGGCAATACCTCAATCAAGTCTTTATTTGCTAGTTTATGATTTCGGAGAAACAAGAAACCTAGCCAAAACTAGATGCTCAAGGTATGCACCACTAAACAAATTGATTACTTCGCTTTTTGAAATTGGATGGTTAAGGAGTATTGTTGTTATTGATTCTGTTATGCCATTGCTGGATGTTAATGTTGTGGCCATTGTAGTTGAACACTCTTTTAATACTGGAATCTCAATTGGAGTTGATAACCTCAGCATGCCTAGTGGTGTAATTGAAAATGAGTTGATGGGCCATCTGAATATGGGGGATGAGAATTATTTTGACTATGTTTTACTATTATCGCATCATCTTGTTTCAGATTGTTGTGAGTCTAATCCCATTGAGTATGTACCCCAAGAAAGGGACATGGTGTTAAATTCATTACTTACATGGTTCTTTAAAATTGATTGGATGGAAGATTCTTTTGTTGTTCGTGCTGATTTTGAGTTTTGGAAAGAGGGTTTTGATATTGTAATTGAGGAAAGAAGTTCTACGATTGAAGATTATTTTGATTCAATGTTGCTACCACTACTAGATCCGGATGTTGTCTTTTGCGAACTCACCATTGTTCTCCCATCTTTGGCAAGACAATATGCAAGGTCCTATATGAAAGAAATGCCTCAAGGTGAAAATAAAACTTTTCCATTTGATCCAGGAGGGAGATTTTGTTGAAGATAATCAAGCATACTTCCTGGATTTGAGGGCAAATCCTTTTCAACCCGGGGAGTATGATGTGCCCCGAGAACCCGTCACTTGAGCCCGAGCCAAGGGCTCCTTTATTTTCTAACTTTTTATTTATTTTGTAGGTTTTTGAATCCAAATAAACAAGGAGGAGTGGGCATTTGGACTAATGGAGATCTTGAATTCTTTTGGAGGAAATTGTGGGTTTTCCAATTCCGCCTAAAATCTGACCCTCGGCTATTCAAGGGCAATTTGGACCATTAATACGACTTCCTTTCCATTTTGGTTCTTCATACCAAATGTAGCCAACATCCATAGCTTTCCAACAAGCTATTGGACGTTATATTTGGTTATCTTTTGCTACGTCAAATAGTTATTTTACAGAGACTAATTTCCCAAACTCGGACTTATTGTTTATGTTTTATTATTTAGGGTTATTTTAGTAATTTTCTGCTATGGTATTTTGGTCTTTGACCTATTTTGTAAACCCTAGGGTTTAATACCCCTTCTTGCTGATGAAAGACCAGTTTTTGAAGAATAGAATTTTGAAGAGCTAAGCTCCTCCAAAACCGCGGCCAACCCCTCCACAAGCGCCGATTCTCATCCATCCCTTGCAAGGGTCCTCTTGAAGATTCTCATCCTTGCTAACCCGGGTTATTGCCTCTTCCATTCCTCTTTTTCGTAAGGGGTGAATGTGGTGTGGAGGTAAGAGAATTTTTCCCCATTGGAGATAGTTGGTTTCGGCCAACCCAAAGAGACGCCCTCTCACTTAGGAGGTGCTGCAACTCCCTTGGTGTTCCTTTCTTTATTCTGGTGCTACTATTGGATTTTGTTATTGATTGATGAACTATGGATATGTGGATCTGATATAGGTTGGTTGTTGGAGGTATTTTTGTGGAATTTATTGAATTTAAAGGTGATGAATTTCGGAATAGAGTGAACTGCTGAATCTGTGTTTTCATTATTGATTGTGTTATCGCTGATTGAGGCTTCTGTTTGGAGTATTTGCGTCGCTCTTTTCTGGTTAACGTCTTCTAGAGAATTGTTTGAGCTTGAGTAAGGGAGCTACTCTCCAAAATTGAACTTTATTCGATGTATGCATCTCGAGTTATGTCGTTTTGAGTAAACGTTGCTGAAACTGCCCTGTATAAAAACAGTTTTTGGGTCATTGGTATTTAGAGCATAACTTCTGATCTAGAATGGTTTTCTTTATGGAATTTTGACACGAGTATTGTGGTTGTATTGAGGACAGCTCTACCAAGTTCCAGTTTGATCTCACGCACAAATTGAGAGTTAAGTTTGATTGATTGTTGCTGATTCAGTGAACTGTATTTTTCCCGAACAGATTTAACAAAGGTTCCCCATTTGTTTCTTGGAACCTGTCAATTACTTTATAGAACATCAGAGTAATAACAGCAGAAGTCTTAATCATATGAAACATACAACGGAAGTGTTTTACAATTTAATACCATAAATTCATTGTTTAAATAAACATATTAACTTAAAACATTTATTTGAAATCATAAAACATTGAAAAGCCTTTTAAAACATTTATTTCATCTTCATGAGCCATAACCACAGAACAATGTCGCCAACATCATAAATATCCACACGGCAACACTCCATCAGCTACGTCCTTTAATAGCTTTATCCATTCATCTCCTCCTTACCTACATCAACGAGACCTAACTATGAGTCTAACACTCAGTACGTGATATAAATGTAAAACATGAATTTCACATATAATTTCTATAACATAGCATGAGGTTTTCAAGTTTCGTTTCTCTTTTACTGTTCATGTCTTTTATCGTTATTTCGTTTGCTTATATCATTGGCGTATCAAACCGGACAATACAAACATTTCTTTACTGGTTCTGTCTTTTATTGTTTATGTGTCGGCCGTAACAAACCGGACCACATAAACATCTGTGCCGAGTGTGACAAATCGGACCACATTTGTTATCTTTGGTTTCTGCGTCGGGCGTGACTAACCGGCCCACAGAAACAACTTAATTACATATCTTACTGTTTTCATTTTGTTGTCTCATAATCTTTCAGTCTTTTACTGTTTATGTTTCGGGCGTGACAAACTGGACCACATAAACATATGTGCGGGGCATGACAAACCAGACCACATTTGCTATCTTTGGTTTCTGTGTCGAACGTGACTAACCGGCCCACAAAAATAACTATTTACGTTTATCAGGATTTCGAGTCTTAATATTGTCGTGCACATACAATCATATATAATGTGATCCTTAATACGTCCTATCTAAGGAACTGAATTTAAATATAATAAAAATGCAAGAAAATGACATACGTTTTCATAGAATAACATAAAATACGCATTTAGTAACCAAATATCAAACAAAACCCCAATTTCCCATTATGTAGGTTCTTTCGGACAAAGCACATGCAATAGCACGTACCTGGAGTCATTAGCTTTAGTGGTTTTACACTTTAAAATTCTTTCACGCAACCTATCCATTATTTACACATACAACTATTAATAATTAATCTCCAAAGTCTTCTAGCTTCAACTAACATGTTTCACAATATTGAAGAACCTTATTTTCCAACAATCACTTTATCCAATAATTACAACCCTTCATCCAATACTTATTCCAATAACCCAACTTATTCATACCAATATACTTTACATAATAAAATTAACAACCTAATCATATATTTTCAATAATATGCTCATTCATACAAAGTGACCAATTCCATCCAACTAGCAGAGTATATAACAAAGACATAACCATCAATATTGCCAAAATTACTCAACTGTATACATTCCCAACAGAAACTATTCCCCACAACAACTCCTTAAGAAAGGTGAGTTAAGATTTGCTTACCAGCCTCAAAATCAGAAACCAAAAAGAACTCCTCTTCGTTGGAACCCCACTGTTGTTTTTCACTCTTTAGTTTTTCCCATAAAATAAGAACCTCACCTTCAAAATATAAAAATCCTCTCAGCCTCACCCTTATTTTCTCAATCCTCCATAACAACATCAACCCTTACGACTTTCTTTCAATTTATTTCTAAATTTTCAGAACCACACGGTCTCACAAAACTCCCTCAAGTTCACTCATAATTTTGGCAGAGTATCTCCACATTTCTTTCTCTCTTCCACAAACTCACGCTGCCACACCACATATTTATAGGCAACTAGTTATTCTTTAGCATTTATCAGTGAAGATAGAAAGACAATAGAGATAGCACATCAATGACCGCCAACCTCTTCGATATCCAGACGCGTTCAACACCAGTTCCATTAATTTTCTAGAGACGTGTTGTCATTAACTGGCAACCCATTGATGTCCAAACGCATGCAACGTTGATCCCTTCAACTTCCAAATGTTCAGACAACGTTACTTTTCATCTTCAAGACGTTTAAAACTCTCCATATTACTCTTTATAAATTGGCGGTTCATCTATTTTCCCTTCAAGGCGATCGACCACCGTTCAGTTAATCATTCGCAAATCCTTTGTTATAGAATTGCGGATGATAGCAGCGGTAGATGACACTCCACCAATCGCTTGCCACAAACGTCCGCAGAATAAATCTTTGTTCTTGAACTGCGTATGATCACGGCGATTGATCTCCAATTGCCGAACTACTGACACGATCGACCACAGTTTACACTCTCTTCAGGAATATGTTTCATCCATGTTATTCATTTTTTCATCTTTAATAAAATTCAAGTTGATTTGACCATGATAAACCACACTTTCCAAACCCATCCACCACATCTTCTCCAATTATTTCTATTCTAAACAATATACATATATAATAATAATAATAATAATAATAATAATAATAATAATCATATATCTTCAACTTTATAATATCCAATTGCGTCCAAATATACTTCCTCTTAATATTCCTACTATCTACCAATCCACTTGATATCGTCCAATATAAATTTAAGTATCTCCAATTGACTTCAATCATTCTCATAATTTGACTATAAACCTAACGGGGTATCATAACTCACTTATTCCAATTACGTTTCTCTTGACCAATATTCTTACATGTCCAACTTAGTTCCTATCATCCTCAAAATTAATATGTAAGCTATGCCTTCAACTCAACGAATATTCGAGATATTACAAAAAGAATTACCATAGTTTTTGTAGTGGTGAATTAAGAGAGGGGTGAATTATGTTATTAAAGCTTTTTCACAAACTAAAAGCCTGATGCACAATGGGAGTGGTGGCATATGACTGGAAAGAAAAAAAAAACGTGGGATCCTAGAGATCTAGAAATGCTTTGAATTAAAAATAATATTTTCCAAGGAATGGGCAGACATCCTTAAAGGAAAACATGAATCCGTAACACAAGGGTCTTTGAAAATGGATGTCCGTGAAAAGAGGAAATGAAAAACATAACAATCACGAATTAATGAGGTAACAAAAATTTGGTAATAAGAAAATGGGTGTCCGGAGTGGCAAGGGACGCTTCTGCGGATAGAAAGAATCTTGTGCACAACACATGTGATTTAATGAAGGAAGGTTAGTCATTTGATGATGAAAGTGGACGAAGGGTCAGAAGATCGATGAGGGGTGTTTGCAATGGAATGGAACACATCCATAGATAGGATCAAATGGGGAAAAAGAAGCATCTGGGGAGAAAAGAATGGACATGTCTACAGCTCAAATTGATTAAGGAGGAAAGGATATCCATAGCGACAAGGAACACTTCCACAAATACGAGGAATCTTGTGCACGACACAAGAGATTTAATGAAGCAGGATCAATTGTTCGATGAATGGAATAAGGAAAGGATTGGTCATTTGCTGAGTAATATATTCGCAGCAAAATGGAACATGCCCTGAATAGGATCAAATGGAGGAAAGAGAGGCATCCGAGGAGAGAAGGATGGATACGTGGATGGTGCACGATGATTAAGGAAGAAACATATATCTACAGTGGCAATGAATACTTTCGTGGATAGGATGAATCACATGCATGCACATGTGATTTAATAATGGATGGAGATCACAATACCTATGTGAGATTGATAATTCTGACATTAATGAAAGTCGATAGAAATGAAATTTTATGGGATGCAAGTCGATTTAAAAGATGCCTAGTTACACCTTCCAACTCCAAAGCTGCCTTCTCTAAAGGAGCACTCCAACTTGATAGATCGTGAGTTTTTGTAGCCTTGCAAAAGAGTTGACTCTAAAGAATTTAAGTGAGAAGACCACAATAAAAGAAGACTTGCTCAACTCTCATAAAGAACAAGAAATCTGGGACTCTTGCAATCAGAATGGAAACACTCCAATCGGAAATGGGTTCTGCACAAGGCAAGAAAGCTGTTGCTTTTCAATTTCAAAAATATTCAAAAGTTACTGAACAATGACTCTAAGTGAGGTATAAATACCACAACTAATTAGGGTTAAGTCTTAATGACTAAATACAAAAACACCCTTACAAATAATATCATTTTCTCAGCTATAACAAGCTCTAACTGAGGTACTCCAACACTTCACATAATAAAAAGTAAGACAAATTAAAATAAAATAACTTAATATGGTTATCAAGCAATCCTCCCAATTGTGAATGCAACCATGACTTAATGGAGATTGTCTTCACACTCTCCCTTGGTTAACAACAAAATGAGCACTAAAAAATTGTATGTGAATCTTCGTGCTTGATTGTGAACAGAGGGAATCTATGGCATATCAAAACCTAACCAGTTTACAAATTTTAGATCATTAATTTTTCTTAATCACTAGTTATTTACTATCACAAACAAGCAAAGAAATCAAAATTAAGTAGAGTTAGTGAGAAGAAGTTTGCAAATATGATTTGTTAACGTGGTTAAGCCAAACGACCTACATTTGCATTCAAAGACTCCCTCTTGAAGATTCCTTTCCATTATCCATCCTGGTTCTACTTGATAGATCTTTCAAGCATCAATCTTTTCTTTACAACTCTAGGGTCTTCCCCTCTCTCAACTAAGAAACCATAGATGTGTGAATAGATGGTAACCCCTTAATGTAAGTGACTAATAATAGCAAAAGCAGACCCAAAAATGGTTACTATCACAACTCGGTCTTGAGATGTTCTTATGTGCCCCGAAAACCACACCGACCGACCTAGAGCCATGAGGTTAACTCTTTATCTAACGAGTTCTTATTTTGTAGGGAATAATAAATTAATGGAGTTCACAGAGATGAAGATAAGAAAGTTACGCATCATGTTCTCATGTGGAGCCATGCAACCCCTAATTTGCTAGAGTTACAATTTTCTAGCTTGGAAGAGATCGCACTGGCCAAAGCCAACAAGGTTGAAATGAGGGTTTTATTGAACTTTCTAAGTTAAACTTATGTCTTTGGTTGTTTTAATTGTTGGATGACTGGTTAGGAATTAGTTTTGAGAGTTTTAAATCATTTTGTTGATGTAAGAATGTAGGTGCTCGGTTTGCATGTAAATCGAGCCCTCATGCCAAATTTTTGTGAGCTTAAGGGCAAAGTTATAATTTCTTTTATTTTAACTTTAGAGTGTTATTTAGGACACTCTAAGGGAACCTTGGAATGGATTAGAAAACCCTTAGTCGAAATTGCTTCTTTGTTTAGAGAGTTCTCTCTAGTGCAAATCGGTGGCTTGGTTTTGCTTCACAGCTTCACCTCCATCAACAAGTCTTCTCCTTTGTTCTTACGTGGCCTAGGAGGAGAAGACTCATACTACCTCTTCCAGCAACTTCACCTTGAGGTTGTCCTTGTGACGTGGAGGTAGAAGACCACGACAAAAGCTAGGTTGGAGTGGTGTTTTTCAAAACATCCGAACAAGTCGCCTCTCTCTACCGAGTGGGAGAACGCATACCAACTTGGTGTCTCGATTTTGTCCATTTTTCATATAGGTTCTACTGTATTTTTGTTATCATATTATTGGTATTTTTGTTCTTGTGAAATTGTGGGTCGAATCGCGTGAATTGGACTCGTATTTTGAAAGTTATGGTCGTTTTACTAAGAGAAGCGCAAAACCAATTTTTCCTAGAATCACAGATCTGACCTTCAGCTTTGCTGGCACATAACGTCGTTTGAATGATGCCTTTCAAGCTGCTTTTTAGTGGTGATTTACTATTATGTGTCTACTACTTATTCTGTAAATTTGAGCTTTAAGGCCCTTATGCAAGTGGAGTTATATTGATTTAAATTCTAGTATTCAGAATTAGGGCGAGCTGATCAACCTTGTTTGTTCTAGACTAGTTTCATTGGTTTCTTGCAACTTCTTGGATTGAAATTTTGTGTTGTAAGCATACTCTGGACATATGTGAAGTATTGGGAATTTAATTAATGATTGGGTTTATTTTGGATCAATTTGTTTATCCATTAATTGAGATAGTTACAAAACAGTT
Organism: Begonia loranthoides; assembly: GCA_022433065.1. Lineage (NCBI taxonomy): Eukaryota > Viridiplantae > Streptophyta > Magnoliopsida > Cucurbitales > Begoniaceae > Begonia > Begonia loranthoides. Next base: position 18,445,679 of record CM039473.1, read on the forward strand.
TCTACCGTTGAGAGAGCCATTTCCGAGTAGCTTCTTGAATTGGTCATAACTCTGTGTGTATAATGAATTTGGGAGTGATTTTTGGAAGTGTTATTCTTTAGATTGTTAGCTACTTGCCATATAAATTTGAGGTCCAAAACCTCTATACACAGTGAGTTCTCTACATTTTAATTTTAGTGGTCAGATTTGTGCATTGGTCGATTACATTTCCACTTGTTTGTTGGTTTGGAGTCTTGGGACCCATCATTTGGTATTAGAGCCAATTTGGTTTGCATATATTCTATTATTTGGTGATTTTTATCCTACATTATGATGACAAGGGGCAAAACCTTTTTGAGAAGTTACCTTATAGAAGAAGAAGAGTTTCTAGCTTCTCTTCCTTCCTTCAATGATTCAGAATGGATCGAAGACTATTTAATTTGGGAAGTGGAGTTGGAGAATTTTTTTTTAATTCATGAATTTTCAGATCATAGAAAAGTTAAAATTGCTTCTTTGAGACTTAAAGGAAAAGCTAGCATTTGGTGGAGAAGAATAAATTCTGAGAGAAGAGAAGAGGGCAAAGAAGTTATAAGTTCGTGGAAATGGATGAAGAAATATTTGAGAAGCAAATATGCTACAAACCTTACGAAGGTAGTCTCTTCTTGTCCACGACCAATTCAATCCAAGAAGAGTGCTTCAAAAAGGAGCAAGCCCAAGAGTTGAACCTCGAGGCCTCATTGCGACATATAGCTCAACAACTAGACAAACTCTCAGCCTCTATAAGATCTGAAAATTCTCAACCCATGCAATCAATTGATCTTGGGAACTAGTTGAAGAACATGTGAGGGTTGAAGAAAGAAAGGATGACAACTCTTTGGTTATGACTAAAGTTAAGGAAGACTTTGAAGAAGATGTATTTCCACATGAAGGTCCACTTTTTGAAATTTAATCTCGTATGGAAAAGAAAGTCAGTTTTGAAGAGTTGATTAGCCCGAGTTGCTCCAACCAAACTCTTCCTATTTTAAGAACAATCGAAGGACCCCTTCATGAGGGGGAATGTAAAGATAGTTTAATGGCAGCAACTAAGAATGAAGAAACTTCTCCTCAAAGGGAAACACTCACGGCCATGGAGGAAATGCTCATGGAAGATAAAAAGCCATCCACTTTGCCTAACTGAAATGTTTTAGGTAAAATGGAAGAAACAAGCATAGTGGAGCATCGAGATGAATCATTTACAGCAACCTTTGAAGGAGAATGTGATTTTAAGAAGCTAACTCTTGGTGGAGATGAATTTTTTTTCTTAACGATAGAAAGACCTCTCACTATTGAATGCCGAGAAGAGAACATTCAAGGGGGATAACTAATTATGATTTTTGTTGGGGCATGGACAAAGTATTTTCTTCATTCACAAATTAAATGAGTTCCATCAACCATGCTTACATTCATATGGATGAAGATTGGAGCTTAGGGGCATTACCACATTCGAGTCTTTATTTGTTAGTCTACGATAGAAGAGAAACAAGCATACTAGCCAAAACTACTTGCTCGAGGTATACCCCACTAAACACTTTGATTACTTGGTTTTTTAAAATTGGTTGGATGAGAGATTCTTGTTGTTGGTGTTGATTTTGAGTTTTGGAAAGAAGGTTTTAATATTGGAGTTGAGGAAATAAATTCAAAGATTGAAGATTATTTTGATTCAACATTGCTACCACTACTAGATCCGAATGTCGTCTTGTACAAATTCTCCATTGTTGTTCCATCTGTAGCAAGATGGTATGCAAGATCCTATATTAATGAAGTGTCTCATGGTGGAAACAAAAATTTTCCATTTGACTAGGGTGGACGATATGTAGAGTTGATCAAACTACCACAGTCTTCCCAACAATGGATGGCTTTCACTCACGGGCACAACATTAAAGCAAGCCTCATCTTCATAACCACCAATTGAAAAGGCAACTTGGGGTTGCTTGGTAACCTTCATGGAATCTGTGTCATTGAGCCAGTTTAACTTCTATGGGGTGGGATGTTGCAAAGTCTCCAATCCCAACTTCTCAATGACTTCAAGGGAGACCACGTTTGTACAACTTCTTCCATTTATGATCATAGAGCACACATTTCCTCCCACTTTGCATTGGGTATGAAAAATGTTTTTCTTTTGCTTTCCTCTTCTCGGTTTTGCATGGTCATTGATCTTTTCATCACAAGTAGTAGCTCTTCTTGAGCATAATAGGTGTCTTCTAAGGGTTCTTCCACAGGGCAAGATGTTACATAATCCTCTTCTTCACTGAAGATCTCCTCAGAATCACCCCTCATCACCATCACTCGCTTATTGGGACATTGAGAGGCTATATGTCCAAGGCCAAGACACTTGTAGCATTTACTGTCTCTCGACCTAGGTTTGATGCCATCAATACTTACTTTCCTCTCTTCATTGCTCCTACCTTCTTGAAATTTCATATACGGGAACTCTTCTCATCATTCTTAGGAGGTGGTTTGAAAGGAGTGTTACTTTTAGAAAATGGCCGAGTGTTGTTCTCCTTTAATTTTGTTTTTCTTTGTCTCTCTATTTTCAAAGCCAATTGAACCACTTCATCCGTGGTGCTACAAGGTGGCAATTCCACCAAGTCTCCAATTTCTCTATGTAGGCCCTTGATGAACCTAGCAATAGTTTCCTCCATTGGTTATTCCATAGTACAGTGGATCTTTAATGTTTCAAACTCAGTCAAATATTCCTCCACCGATTAAGTACCTTGTTTTAGATTTTGTAGTTGGAGGAATAACTCTTGCTTATAGTGGAGAGGAACAAATCTTTTCTTCGTAAGAGACATCATAGTCTTCCAACTTCTCACATCATCACAACCAACCCTCCTTCATTGAGCTTTGAGGTCTTCCTACGAAAGGCTAGCATACCCAGATAACTCTAAGGTCACCATTTGGATTTTCACCTTCTCAAAATAATCATAACAATCAAAAACATGGTCCACCTTTTCAAGCCAATCCCCAAAGTCATTGCCATTGCTAGAACCCTTGAAAGGAGGTATGGAGACTTTAACATATTTCATATCATCTTTGCCATGTGATCTCCTTCCCGAACTTAGAGATTCTTCTACATCGATTTCTTCTTCATCTTCTTAAAACATACTCTCACTTCGGCCTCTTGAATCAATGGAAGTGCTTAGTCTCTTCTTAGGTCTATGAGTCTTTGGTCCTCTCACATATCAACTACAGGGTTCCTCTAGTCTTTGCTTTGACTTAGATATCATTTCCCGAATCTCATCAAGTTGACATTATAAATTAGTCTTGGCTTTTTCTGGTTCTTTCTTGGGTGGTGCACTTGAGCTCAGCATTGTTTCTTTATTGCTATTATAGGAAGCACCACTTCTTGTACTCATTTTATACCCAAATCACACTCACAGAGCTGCACAAATAAGCCATTTAGGCTCTGATACCAGCTGATGCACCTCAAATTGCAAGAAGTCGAGATTAAACTAAGCACTCAAACGGCTAGATCAAAACTGCGTACTCAAATTCAAACAAGTATATCTTCCAATGTAGGCAGCCAATCACTCTCAAATTTGCAAGGTATAAAGAACTAACAAGGAAGAAGCTGCACTCCAAATAATTAGTTAGAAAACCATGATGCAATGTAGCACATAAAGTGTAAAAATTCATACCTTTTGGGTGATCTCTCTTACCGATAGGAGCAACTGCTTCTTTAGGAATTAATTCAAAGTCCACAAAATCGTTTGAACCTATACCATACAAAATCTAAGAATTTTCATCAACAAATTGAGTAGGAAAAATGGGAGGGTCCTAAACTAGGCTTAGGAACCCAAACCGGATGACTCGTTGAAGAAAATAGAAGGACAGAGTGTTTTAAGAAATAGGGCAATACATAAGTAAATGAGGAACAATACATCCGCGGATGCAAGATAATGGATCTGTGAGGACCTTTGCGCAAATTTGAAAATAGGCAACAATGCCCTTGCGAATAGTTCACCTTCTACGACACTGTAAAACGTGGAATGTCCTTGGCAATTCTATTATTTTGCGGACACGTGCAGATCATGTGGTTACTCAAACTTGTTCCATTGTAGAATGAGGATCCTTCCACTCCATAATGAGATCTTTCTAGATTGCTCCATTGCAAAATGAGATTCTTTCGGTTCACTCCACCATGAAATGAAGGTCCTTTCGGTTCGCTCCCCCATGGAACAAAGTCCCTCTGGTTCACTACCCCGCGAAATGAAGGTCTCTCCATTTGTGAGCGAGCATTCATATCGCTATGGTCGACTCTCTAACAACTCCTCTCTCTAATAGGAAATCCCTTGATCATCCAATGTGAATTCTCGACACATTACCCAGACCATACCAAGAGGAAGAAGGAAGTTCTTCTCTCGGCTTGGTTTGCACCTTGCATGGCCTTAACCCTTCACGGGTGTTCAGGATTCCTGAGCATACAAGCTCGATTCCAAACCCAACACTAATATGACTCTAGACTTCAAAAATTTACCTTAAACGATTCTACCTGTGAACTCCTTCCACTAATGTTGTGAATCGAAACTCCGGTAACATGGATCTTTGTCTGAAAACTTTGATCTTTAGTCCTTTCTCCACTCTCCTTCTCTTTCTCTCTATCTCACGACTTGTGAACACATACCCGTAAGAATGGGGTCCTTTCCAAATAAAAACCCTTGTCTTACTTTTCCATTAAAACTATATTTTATCTACTCAATAATTGGGGAAACAACTATTCTTCAAATTACCAAAGAACCAATTTTTTGTCCTATGACCTATTGACTGAAAATCTACACATGGACGCTACACAACAAATCAATCAAATTTGAACATTGCACCAATTCAATGTGGAAAATTTATGTACATGGAATTTTATATAATAAAAAAATTTACAGTTCTTACAGCTTTTCCACCTTTAAAAAAATTTCGTCTTGAAATTTAAAAATGAACCAAATGTACTTAAGAAAATATATGGGTACTTCCATATCATGTAGGACTCGGTTTCCCAAGTTGCTTCTCCCTTGGTGGGATTCCTCCACAACACATGGACTAAGGGAATCTCCTTGCGATGGAGAACTCGAAACTCCCTACTCAAAATTCATTCTGGTTCTTTCTCGTATGATGTGTGCTCGTGAATAAGAACATCAGTCCAGGAGATGACGTAGGATGGGTGAAGTGTGTACTTCTTCAGCTAGGATATATGAAAAATATTGTGGACATATGCAAGCTGGGGAGGTAGATCAAGTTGGTAGGTCACGTTGCCAATCCCCTCAATTATCTAGCACGGGCTAATGTATCTTGACGCTAACTTTCCTTTCACCCCAAAGCAATTGATACCACGCCTCGGTCAAACTGTTAGAAAAATGGAGTCTCCCTCGTCGAATTCAACTTCCCGCCTCTTTAGATCAGCATAACTCTTATGTTTGCTCTACACCATCTTGAGCTTCTCCTGAAATGGCGTCTGCATATAGCATCCTCACTCATCCGAATGTGTCCAGAAATCAGATAGATTCAAATCGGACGTGCTCTACCCTCATCTGCCCTCGTCCGCATTCATCCGCATAGAGACAAGGGCGATTTAGGACGAGAGGAATCCGTCGTGTGTCATCCTCAAATTCTGGGACGCGTTCTAAGGGCTTGCAGACACCATTTCGCATCCTCATAGCGTTCGCATGCATCCGGAATTATGCAGAACAACATTTTCTTCATATTTTCTTACTTAAATTTTGTCCCATAATATTTTCCCAAAGGACATCCATTTCCTCCAATCGGCCAATGGCAGTAAGCCACATTAGTCCTTACTCTATAAATCACGATTGCAAAGACTACCATGGAAGCCAATCCTTCAACGGAAGCCTACGCTGCCGCGGATTGCCAGCGTTCTCACTAAATCTTCCCTTTTAAACAACGTCGTTCCATCTCTTAAGCTCTCTACCCTGGACGCGTTTGATTTCGTAGAACTACATTATCCCATAAAACGACAATGTTCCTTATTTTAATATGTTGTCGCAGATGCGTTCTCTTTTGCAGAAATGTGTTATTCCATAAAACGACGACGTTCCATCATTTAATACTTTGCACATATGCATTTGCTACCGTAAAAATGCTCTTCACAACCTAAACGATGGTGTTCAACATAAAGAACCTCCTTCTACGTTATATCATTCCTATCCGCTTGAGAATCATTTCTTAATATAATACTTTATGCTCTATCCTTAAATCCAATCTAATGGCTCCTTGTCCTCTCACATCCATGCGGCATCCAAACTTCCACGGGAGCATCTTTTTCTCAATCTAATGTTCCACGTTCCTTCCTTAAATTCAATCCAACGGTTCTTCATCCTCCAACATCCATGCGGCGTCCAAACTTTCGCAAGAGCATCTTTTCCAATTCAACTCGATCTCAGCCGTTCCATGACTCCAACCATTAATTTCAAATTCATCCATTCTACCCCCAACATACAGCATAACCAAAACTCACAATACGACAACATTTTTCCCTCACCAAACAGTTGTTGCGGCAAAGGTTTCCATCCTTAGCTAAAATCTAATTCTTTATTTATTTAATTACTTATTTAATTATTTACTTAATTTATTAATTTACTTCATAATTAATAATAAAATCCTAAAATGCTTAAATTATAAAATTCACCAAATTGTGACACAAATATTTCTATTAAATTTTCAATGTTACATTACATAGCTAAAATTATTCTACGAAAAATCCAGGTGTTACAATATGAATCATAATAGATTAATATCAGTTCAGTCTTCTATCACATGTAAAACAAAATAATCATGTCTCCAAAGTCATCATGATATTCTATCACACATATATCTAATCAAATAAATTAAGGCAACAATAAAAATAGTAGCACATCCTTTATCAACATCTATTATCATAGTAACACATTTTTTATCAATGTCAAACAAAACAAAGACACAAGTAAAAACCCAAGCACTTTGTGATGCATGCTAGAAGGCCAAACACATGCAAACATCACTTACCTCTTCACTTTAACATAGTTTTGATCACTTAGAATAGTTATTTCTTACTTCAGGTCAACTTCTAATCCGCTTACTTTACACCATGTTTTGTTTTCTCTTAAGAATTAGAGACAAAAATATAAGACTTTACGGCTCCTAATGCATGAATGATTAGCGCTTCATCCTAACCTTCCTTTTTATAATTAGCAGTCCAAAAATACATTTGCAATCCAAAAATTTGGTGGACAAACATATCCTGAATGTCTCGTATAGTTGTCGCAGATATGTGTGCTTTTGTCAAGGACGTGTTTGCTTTCTATCGTACGAGCATGTGCTTTCACTGCTGGTGCATATGCTTCTACTGTAGATATAAACTATGGATATCTACCTAACTCACATTGTCTGCCAGTCACAATCTACCACGTTTACATGTCTTTGCATGAACAAATCTCATTTTGCGAACTCCACCTCACATCTACGGACACCGACTTTTTTGTAGATGCCAATGCTTCTGTTGCAGATATCCGATCACATTTTTCGTCAATCATAATCTGCAATGTTTACATATCTTTTCTTTGACAAACCTAATTCTACAGATTTGATCTCGCATCCGCGAACACCAATGCTTCTACTGCAGATATTTGCTCACATTGTCCACAAATTACAATCTGCCATGTTCACATATCTTTCTGCGGACAATCCTCATTCTGAGAATTCCATCTCACATCCATGGACACCAACGCTTCTACGGACACTAACACTCATGATGTGGATATTTGCTCACGTTGTCCATTAATCCCAATCTGCCACATTCACATATCTTTTAACAGAAAAACCTCACTTAGTGAATTCCATCTCACATCCATAAACACAAAGACTTTGTGAACACCATCACTTTCGCTATAGACATCCGCTCACATTGTCTGCCAATAACAATCCACCATGTCTACATGTATTTTTGTAGATAAATCTCATTTCAGGGATTCTACTTGACATCCGCAAACACCAATGCTTCCACAGATGCACCTCATTCCGCAAACACCACTCATGTGTAGCCACGTGTCCTTCATAAACCAAGTATCCACAAACATTGACACATCTGTTGTGGATAACAACACTTCAACAGTCATCAATAATTCCACGAATAAACCTCATTCTGCATATACCACTCATGTCCGGCCATGTGTCCTTCCTAAACCAATTATCCACACACACCATTACTTCTGCGACCACTAACACTTTTATAGATACACCTCATGCGTAACTAGTTTAACCTTAAATTTTCTCACCAAACTTTCCTAACCCAAAACATACTTAACAAAATAAAATATTCATTCGATATTTTCGTTCAAATATAACCTTGATTACATGAATATATAAATTTTCAATTGTGACGCTAGTCATTCCATTTAAATTCCAAAATGTCACATTACACATGAAATTATTCGTGAAATTTTTTTGGGTATTGCATTCCTCCTTTGTTAATTAAATTTTGTCCCCTAAATTTGTATAACGGAATAGTTCTGGATAATTTACTTCTATCTCTTTAGATGAGTGATTTTGTCATTACACTTTTACCAACAAATTTGTTTATATCGAAATTCCTTGACTTTGAAATTCAAAATCTGTACTGGCTTCTCCTCATAACTCAATGATGATCAAATTTCTATTTCCTCTTGTTCCACCTATATCACCTGAAAAATTTACTTATTTAATTTCATGGTATTGTATAATTTAAATAAATTAACTAGAGAATTTTAATGAAGTATTAAAATTATTAGAGTTATTAAATAAGTTAAGGAATTAAAGAAAGATAGAATAAAGGATTTTATTAAAAAAAATAAAATGAGATTTATTAAGGAATTAGGAAAGCTGGATGTTAGAATTAATTAAAAATTATGTGTAATGTGTCGCTGTTGGATAATCCACAAACAAGAAAGTTTTAATCGTTGATTTAATTTTATTTTATATTTTGAAATAAAGAAAATTTGTTTGAGGTGCTGGGTTATCGTGAGGAATAGTGAAATTGCAGAAACCTTGTCATCTGTGGAAGTGAATTATTCGCGAAAGGTTGTGTACATGGTAGACAACATAAGTGTTAGGATCTGTGGGAGAATAGGCATATGCAGAAGAGATTGAGTCCATTGAGGTGTGTAAAATCCAAGATTTTAAAATGTCACGTGTAAATATTTTGCGTTATTTTTTATCAAATGTGGAAAAGTTGAGCTGTTTTATCGCTTAGTGGCCACGTGTGCTTTTTTTCGTAAAACGGTCAGATTGGCTTTTCCTGAGGGAGAATTTATTTTTGAAAATATTTTGGTAAATTATTTTGGCTAAAAAATTATTTTGGGTCAACGTTTTAAATGAATCGGATTTTAAAACCGATTTGACTTGAATTTATATGATATATAGATTTTATTTATATATCATATATGTTTATAAAATTATTATTTTTTAATTAGAAGAAAATCAAATTTGAAGAAGACAGAAGAGACGCTTCTGTCTTCTTCACGGTCTTCTTCGCGGGCGAGAAAAGAGAGACCGAGCCTAGAGAGAGGATTCGCGAGAGAGGGCGGCGACTGGCGAGCTCCGTCTGAGTGTTGAGTCGTCCATCCGAGGACCCTTCTCGAGGGTTGGCCGAGACCATGGACTCAGGCATTCCAAGCTATTCCTTCGGTTGATAGCAGCTCGGAGCTGTCGTTGCGGGTGAAGGTAAAGGCTTGTCCTGGAGCATTCCGAGAAGGCGAAGCAACTTGGCGACGGAAAGCTGAGCATGTTCTCCGATTAAGGTAGTATTACCGTGAAATTTGGGGTCCCTCGGCCGAATTGTTTTTTTCTCCTATTTCCTATTCTGTCATTTTTTTTGCTGAAGATTTATGTTTTGATTTTGATGATGGATTCCGTGGTTGAGTTGGGCATTTGTTGTTTGATGTCTTCGTTAAAAACTCCCGTGGGTGATTGAAATTGCTCCGTGTTTTTTTTTTTTTGTTGTTACAGTTTCACTAGAGAAACCCGGGGAGTGGCCCTAATTGGCTGTTGCCTTTTTATTGGAATAACGTTGTTGGCTTATTATGCTTCGATTGTATAGAGTGTTGTGCTAAGTTGATTTTTGTTCCTGTCCTAGTTACAGATTCACTAGTGAAACTATTTTGGATTCGTTTGCCTTCTCTGTTAAGGACTTCTGAGGGAGTGGCCTGATTTGGTTTCTAATTCAGTTGTTGTTTTGGATGCCATGGAAAAACCGAAGCCTCTAATTTTTGGTTCCTTTTTGTGTTACTACTAATTAATAGAATTCCTAGGAATTGTTGTCTTGTTTGGTTACTGCCTAAGTTGAGAATTGATGTTGTTATTTGTTGAAAAGCATTACTCACTATTATTGAGCTGCAGTTACCAAACTAAGGATGTGATGTCTTGTTGAGGCATAGTTTACGCTTTCCGAGGGCTGAAAAACTGGAGGAAATGCTAAGTGTAGTGTTGATAAATGTTAGGTTAAATCTTACGTATAGGTTGTATTCCTAGTTTTGGTTTCCGGTTTGGGACTGGGGGTTATCCCTAGAAACTATCTTGAAACTCGAATCTTGATGGGGACTTTTCTATTATACCTTATATGTTTGTTGGGATGTTAACATCAGCCTTGTACGAGGTGCGACCTGCCTTCCAATAGCGGGTGGAGCTGCTTTTCGATAAGTGTGTTGTAGTCGCCATAGAGGTAGGGATATTTCTACTTTCTGCACTGCATTGCATCATGGTTTTCAAAACTCCTATTTTGTGGGATTACACACTTCAAAACCCAATGAGAACTGTTCAACATGTCAGTTTTTACGTATATGTATGTTTTCTCACGTTTATATTCCGTACATGGTTTGATTTATATACTTTGCATATATATTGGGAGGATGAATCCTATTGATGCTTTAGGCCCTCTAGTACGAAAGCATCACAAGGCTATCTCATGAAATCTTCTACTGCGAGAAGATTTGATATTGGTTATGTATATTGGGAGGGTGAATCCTCTTGATGCTTTAGGCACTCGAGTGCTAAAGTATCACGAGGCTATCCCGTGAAATCTTCTACTGCGAGAAAATTTGATATTGGTTAAGTACATTGGGAGGGTGAATTCTCTTGATACTTCAAGCACTTTAGAGCTAAAGCATCACAAGATTATCCCATGAAATCTTCTACTGCGAGGAGATTTGTTATGTGCATGAGGAGGATGAATCCTCTTGATGCTTTAGGCACTCTAGCGCTAAAGCATCACAAGGATATCTCGTGCAATCTTCTACTGCAAGAAGATTGGTCGCTTTCGTGCGAAATGGTGATGGGACATTGATGGCAAGTCCTCGAGTTTCGAGCCTTGGAAGTGAAAATTGGTATGGGGCATTGGTGACATGTCCTCAAGTTTCGAGCTCCGAAAGTTGAAAATAGAGATGGGAAGGTGATGATGCTTCTTTGGGTTTCGAACCCCAAAACCTGGCCAAGGTTTAGTCACATGGAGCTAGTAGGTTATCAGTCACTGAGATTAGCCTATCCTAGTACCGTTTCATTTTACAGGTGGTGTGACGGCTCATAGCTCTGCTCCTCGGTAACCCTTGTCAATTTGGAACACAGAGATATTTTAGTTAAGAAATGATCTATCGCGAGCAACCTCATATGTTACTGCGATTGTATGAATTTTGTCGACTCAGAGCTTGGCTCGTCAGTAAATTCGGGTGACGTGTTGGATCTTCATGTCGACGTCATTGGTCTTCTCTCTGGCCTCATAAGGTGTTGCTTTTGACAGATAGCAACCTTTCTATGACATGTGCTGGGTGGGTCCTTGTGGGACCATCCTTTTCATTGAGGATTGATTGAAGGTTGTCAATCGCTAAGATTAGTCTATCCTAGTACTGCTTTAATTGGTGGGTGGCGTGACGGCTCGTAACTGTGGTTGTCAGCAACCCTTGTCAATTTGGAACACAAAGGTATTTTAGTTGAGAAGCGATCTATCGCGAACAACCTTATCCATTACTCCAATTATACGGATCGTATCGGCACTCGCTACGGCCGTCGACACATCCGAGTGATTGTACAAGTTTTGTCAACTCAAAGTATGGCTCATCGGTAACTCGAGTGATGTGTTGGATCTTCGTGGTCGTCGTAATTGGTATTCTATGTTGCCTCATGAGGTGTTTCTATTGACAGATAGTCACCTTTCTATGATGGGTGACGGATGGGTCCTTATGTAACCATCCCTTTTCACTGATGACGTTTTCATACAAAAAATGATGATGTCATATTTTTTAGGTATAGTTGTCTATGTATACAGCGGGTTTTGATTCAGCTATATCGAGGGTCATGGGCCAGTTTTATAAGATGATAAATATGTTTTAATGATTTAAATCTCTGTGCGTTAAATGAGAAGCATTAAATGGTTTTCAAAAGATGAGGAAAACAATTTTAGCATGCATTGCATTTAGTATCGATTTCCCTACTGAGTTTGTCACTCACCCCTTAGACTATACTTTTTTCCCATGTTAGGTTGTAGGTTAGGTGCACTGGTTTTGCACGTGTTACCGTGGGACGATGTTGGAGCTCCCCAGTGGTTGCTTCCATCTTCCCGTGGATAGGTAGATGTTCGTCGGTTCAATCCCTCCATTCTTGGTATGTCATGATTTTAGTTTTGGTGTTATTTGATTTAATTCTTGCGCAGTATGATTCTTTATTTATACTATCATGTCTTTAGTTGATCACTCTGTAGACCCCAACCCATGTGATTTGGGTTTGGGCTTGGTATTTTTCCCGTTAAGTTTTCTGCATCTCTTACACCTTGGGCTAGGTAACCAGGTTCTCTCTGAGAATCGGTTAGCCTGACCTGGCGATTCTGTTAGGCCCCCCTCTGGGTTGTGACAAGTGTGTGTATCTACGTATGGCACGATGTCATTTTGATGATGGGATGTTTAATAGAGGAGTGCATGAAACGATAACCATTGGATAAAGTCAAGGAACAACTAAGATCAAACTTTGAGGGAAGATGCTTCCACATAAGGGAAAGATGTCACATGGATGTGGAAGGATGTTGGACCGTTGGATTAAATTAGGGGATGGAACGTGAACGATTGAATTTGAGAAAGATATTGTGGAGTGATTATGAGATGATGTGGAACGTTGTTGTTTGAGCTAATGGAATTCGTAGAAATGTTGGTGTTTGTGGGAGTATTGGCGTCCATAGAAGGGGTTTCCACAAATAAATAAGCATACATGGCAGATTGCTATTCATGGACAAATGTGAATAACAAAGTATCCGTGGAAATATTGGCTTCCACAAAAGAATTGGTGTTTGCGCTAGAGTTGGTGACCGCAAACATAAGAATAAAGTCCAAGGTGGTAGATTACTCTTGGACAATATAGATGAAGCAAGTAACCGCAACGATAGCATGCACGTTCGCGGCTTCTCTGGACAAGTTTAAACAAATTTGTTTTCCACATTATCCGTGAGCTATACAATTTGAATTACGAGCAGATTTGAAAAAGATAAACTCAAGATATGATTTCTACGAGATTTTTTTCCTTGAGATTTTGAAGGTATGGTCTATAATATGAAGCGTTGGGTCGAAACCATAATCACTCAAGTATCCTAAAGACAAAGAGAATTCTCTCTAGTTCTCAAGTGAATCTTTCTTCAAGTATCAGAAGGTAGATTTTCTATTGTAAGGATTTCAAAACTATATCTTGGACTATGAAAAACGTAAAGTGTTAAAGGTTATCATTTTGTTAACTGACTCTTTGTTTGTTTTAAGAAAAATCTAGCGTGTTAGACTTGTAACATAGAGGTACATTTAAAGACATTGTTGGCTAAATGGTGATTTTCTCATGTGAAATTCAGATTGAAGTGTTGAGGAAGAAAGGGCATTCCTATTCCGAAATCATTAACGAAAGTGTGATCGAGTCAGTGGATTCTCCGAACCCCATTCATGCATGCCTAAGGAGTTTCTTTCATGGTTGACAAATGTTCGACTATTGCTCGATTGGGATCGAGAAAGTAGTCCCGCGATTCGATTACATCTTAACCCAGCGGGCATTAGTTGCAGTCGACAATAGAATGCCAGTTAATCGGGACCTGATCAGCAACTTCTTGTCTGATCCCGTTTATGCTGGCATGGACCTAAAGGGGAATAAGTTTATATTTTCTTTTAATCTTTTTTCTTTATGTCAAATCTCTCTTTTTGCTTTCTTTCTTTATGGCCAACGTGAAGTTCTCTCTTCTCTGGAAATTCATGGGAAATGTAAGTATTTTTTCTTTCAATCATGAGTCTTCTTCTACAAAATACTTATTTTGGTTGCATTTGAAGATATTGATGGTCATCATCTTCTTTGAGATAAAGATCTTTGTATCTTGAGACGTTCATTGTAATCCATTTCTGCATTCATCTCTTTTTTATTTCTTTCTTTATGGCCAACATGGAGTTCTCTTTGTAACCTTTTTTTTTTCTTTCAGTCATGAGTCTTCTTTTGCAGAATACTTATTTTGATTGCATTGGAAGATATTGATGGTAGGTCATCTTCCTTGAGAAAAAGCTCTCCATATCTTGAGATGTATGGTAAAAGGTTCGTATGACCATTGTAATCTATTTCTGCTTTTATATTCTTTTCCTCTTTGTTCTGTATTTTATAAATGATTTTTGCTACTGTTCTAATGTTGCTCATGTTGTGTCATTGTTGTTTCATGTCTTGCTTATAGTGTATTTCTATATGCTTTGTTTTGTATTAACTTACTGTATTTTTATAGATGTTTATGACAAATTTGGTGAGGTTGAGGAAGTTCTTAGTTTGTACAAGAGAGGAACATCAAGTGGATGAAAACCTGATCTTGTCGCATTTTCAGTTTTGGTTAAGATGTTTGGTGGAGCTGGGGATTATGACGAAATCAATTATGTCTTGCAAGAGATGAAGTCTCTTGGCATGAAGCCGAATTTGATGTGAGAGGCGATGGGAAAAGCTAGGAAGGCGACATTTGCTCGTAATATGTTCAAAGAGATGATCGAATCAGGAATAACGCCAAACGAAAAGACATTAACTTCTCTTGTAAGATTTATGGAAAAGCAAGGTGGGCTAGAGATGCAACCTAATTGTAGGAGCAAATGAAATTGAACGGGTGGATGAAAGATTTTGTGCAACACCTTGTTGAACATGTGTGTCGACCTTAGATTGGAGGAAAAAGAGGAGAAGCTCTTGGAGGACATGAAAGGATGAAGGAATTCGATGCGGACAGTTGGAGCCAAACGGCAATGTTAAACATCCATGGAAGTGGAGGTAATGTGGAGAGAGCAATGGAGTTGTTTGAAGAAATGTCCAAGCTGGGTGTCAAAATAAACGTAATGGGTTGCACTTGTTTCATTCAATGCTTTGGAAAAGCAAAGAAAAACGACTATTTGGTTTAGGTTTTTGACAAATTGGTGAGAAGAGGGGTTAAACTAGATGATAGGCTCTAGATGTCTACTTTCTGTCATGTCCTTGTGTGAGAAAACTGAAGAACGAGATAGAGTTTCCTCTTGTCTACAACTGGCAAAGCCAAAACTTCTTTTTTTCATCAAATCACTAGAAGAAGAAGAAATGAAGTATGAATGTGTCAAAAAAAATTTTACTTAGTGTATTTTTACCTTCTTACTTAGTGTTTTTTTTCCCTTTTTGCTTTTTCCTGTCACAACACTTCTCCCCATTTGAAGGTACACAGGTATAAACAAAATATTAAAATATTTTTTATTATCTATATTTTTCGTTTGCTAAAAAAATATATTGAACTTGACTCGTACGTGCCTTGCACGTACGGAAGACTAGTAGTTTATAAATATTTAAACCATTTTGCCCAAATTAAATATTTTAGTTAAAATACGAAGAAATTAAGAAATTATCACCCCTTTTTGTATAATAAATGTAAAGGAAAATGACAAATTAACCATCGTGGTTTGCGGTCAACAACCACTATCCTTTATTTTCTAACAGATTAACCACTGACGTATGGAAAAATGACAAATTAACATCATTGTCACATTTTCCATTAACAAGCTGATCTGGAGCCGCGGTGGTTTGTAGACAAAACGCCGCAGCTCCATGGTTTTCCAAGAAAAATAGGCCAAAATTGGCTGGCACAGGGCGGTGTGTTGGGACACCGCAGCGTCCCAACATTTCACAGCGGTATACATAACTGCGAAATGCTAGGGCTCGCCATTTTCACCCATTTTCACCACGAACAAACACCGAATCCTCTCGGCGATCCATTTTCACTGCGAACAAACACCGAAAACTCTCGGCCATTTTCGATCACAAGGTATTCCCGAGTAAAAAAATTGGTGTTCAAGCATGGGAAGGATGAGCAACCCGCGACGATGAACGATGAGCAACCCGCGGCGGTGCAACACGAATACACTGCTGATGACAAAGACACCGCGGCGGTGCAACCTAAACCTGAGCCTGAACAAGGAGAAGCCGGAGGCTCATTGATCCGGTTCAAACCGGTTACAGCGGGTTTAAGGACCAAATTATTCAGGACAACAAATTGCAAAATACTGTATGAAGATGATATACAACACCGTGCAATTATTGTTTCGAAAATAGTAGATTTGGACTCCTTGGCAGGAATGAGAATTAAACAACTGCTTGAAGATGTTGGATTAGCAGGGTTGTGCCAGATGGGGGGCAGTTGTTGCGAGAGAATTATTAGAATGTTTTATGCAAATTTGAAACTGTCCACCGAGCCATTAGAGGTGCGGACGTACGTTTTTGGACGGGAGTTAAGGTTCACTCCCAACGATACAAATATAATGCTTGGATGTATACTGGACGAACCAAGCAATCAATATTATCACGTGTCTCGGGAGCCACCATTCGTCAACCTAGGAGAAGGGTTAGGGGTGCTTAGATTGTTACACCGGGATCCCGAGGTTGTCCAGTACAATAAGTCAAAGGGCAAGGAGTTGAATGCCAAAGCCCAATTGATCCACCTGATCATGATGTACACGATTTTGCCTCAAAATGGGCATCGAGACAATGTTAGCTGCTGGATCTCTATATGCTGGAGAAGGTGTTCACCAGGATAAAAGTGGACATCAGATTTATCATCCTGAGCAACATGCATGAGATGCTCAACAACCCAGCGAAGAACCTGTCGTACAACTAGCTCATCCAGAGGATCGTTAAGCAGTATGGGGTACCCATCTCGGACAAAGAGCCGAGAATTGAAGAGTTGGCCAATGACGTGTACAACAAAGCTAAAGTGGACAGAATGGGTGTCACCCAAATTGGAGGGGAATGGTTCTGTAAGTCCAAGAAGCAGGCAACACCTCCACCCCCCTCAGAGTCTCAGCATTCAGCCCCCTCACATGAACAGCCGCCCCCTCCTCAGTCATCTCACTTTACTTCGATGCCTGAGGAGACGTTCGCCTAGATGAGCAGGATGGTGGAGCTCCATCATATGGCGATGCCAAGAATGCAAATGATGGAGAAGCACTTGCAAATGCAACAAGTCCAAATACAAATAGGGGAGAAGCGAGTAGAAGAGAGGCATCGCATAGCAGAACAGTGGCATATGCGAGCAGAGGAGAGGCACCGTGAGGTGGTGGCAGCGCTTAAGAGACGTCAGAGGCGATCAGCCCGTACAGCGCCCTCGTCATCTTCCTCTGAAGCAATAGATGCTATATACCGCTTATAAGTTATTTACTTTGTACGCAAAGTCTAGTTTTTACTTTATTTGTGTTTGACGTAATGACGTGTTGTTGATTTGCAGCACCGGTGCCGTATGCCGTCAACCTGCTCCTCCAGCCGTGCCTGCCGAGGTGCATGGGACCAGTCAGTTCGAGCCTTCGCCCCTTAGAACTGTGCGTGTGGTACGTCTTTCATTTGGTTATATATGTGTGTTCGTTAATGTTCATGCTTTGTTTGTCTGACGGCGTTTTGACATTTTTGTTACAGGCTCGGGATTTGATAGACATGTTCAAGAACTATGTCCAGACAAATACTCAGAAGAACATAGAGATGTGCGCAGTTCTTGGGGGAAAGGTGATCGGCGATGATTACGTCGTCATTGATATTATCTTCCCCGAGCAAGTCGGGACACCGGAAACGATGACAAGCCTTCTTTGTATGTTAGTGTATAAGATTTTATCTTAGTACTCATCTGGACTTATATGCAGTGCTATGTGGTCGACGAGGCAGCCATTTTCAAGTTTCATCAAGAAAACTGTCTACTCTTATTAGGGTGGATTCACGTAAGTAACCATCTCGCTTCTCGGGGTTGTTGTTCATATTTACTTAGATCATCTAATGCGTTGTTTACCTTGCAGACACACCTGAAACATAGTTGTTTTATGTCCTCCGTTGACCTGCACACTCAATTCGCTTACCAACTATTGATGCCGAAAGCAATCTCCATCATCGTAGCTCCCACTGACAAAGAGCGGTATGTATTTTTCCTTGTGTAAATTCTTAATATTTCTTTCTGCGTATTTTACCAGCAATTGTTCCCTTTGCATTGCAGCACGTATGACATCTTTCGGTGTACGAGTGCGGGGATGAGGGTGATGCGACAGTGCACTATTCCAGAACAATTCCAGGAGCACGATGCTGCAACCTTTGATTATGAGGGTCCATTGTTCGACGTAGCAGAGAAAGTATTCCTTGACCCGCACTTATCTTTTGTGGTTAAGGATTTGCGGCCGAAATGGACTAGAAAGAAGAAGGGGGCGTAAGACTTTATGTTTATGTACACTTTGTTGTAATTTGTTTACATTTACGTTGTAATTTATGTTTAGTTGAATGTGTTTACATTTACATTGTAATTTATGTGTAGTTTACATTTACTTTGCGAAATTAAATGATATACTTGATGAATTATATGTTTGGATGATACTAGAACTGCTTGGAATTTTTGTGCAGGATGTATGAGAATAGCTTTGGGGGAGTAAAGAAACAAGGGAGACTTTGGCAAAATTTTTATAAATTGGGGTGAGGATAAGTGAAAAATAAATCATGTATGACCCAAATCAAGCACATAATTAAAAAAAAAGTGTATGGAGAAACTTGGGTGATTTCAGTGCAACAATTTCAATGGCTTACATAACAAACCGCCGCGGTTTACTCACAAGCCGCGGCGGTTTGTTATGCAAGCCTCTGCGGCTTGCTCATAAATCGCCACGGCTTGCTCACAATATCTATAATCAAATTCCATGCACACTCCACAACCAAATGTATGAAACTAATATACGAATTCAAATTGCTGAAACGAATCAAATTCAAATTTATCAATTCAAATTTATGAAACCAATTCATATTTATTAATTCAAAATTTACAACTATATCGTATAGTATAATCACATATATATCAAACCTAATCTATCGAACAAATGTATCATGGAAAGTTAAGGTCCACATTTGTGTTTGTGGACCTTGCGCATTAGACTCCTGCCAAACACATTGCAAATAAAATTAGCATAGTTAAAATAACGTTTGAAAATGTAAACGTGAATAATGGGCTCACCTGTGTCTCAGGAACTCTGTCAGGAACTGTCTCAAATACTTGCTCGGGGACTGTCTCAGGGACTATGGAAGGAATTGTCTCGGGAACTCTGAAACCCATAAATGTGCCATCTGACCTTCCTCTGCCTCTCCCCCTGTTGCCTCTGTCGGCCCCTGTACTGGACTCGCTTCGACCTTCGCATGTGCGAGAATTGTGCCCCACACCCCCACACCAGGCACAAGTGATGTTCAGATGTCTTCTGCGCAGCACTATGCAGCTTGGGGCCTCGTCCACATTCCGTATTCTACGTTTGTGCGGCCTTCCTGGAAGCCTTTTAAATGGCAGTGGGATAATTGGATCAAGGTTCGTTACAGGAGGCCACTTGATTGGTCCATTGACGGGGTAGACAAAGTGGGAGTACATCGCCATGTATGTTTCCCGGTGATAGCACGCATGCACAAATTCCTCAGGAGATCTCTCATGAAGTGAATGCACGGGACTGCAAGTAAGGCTGAGTGTGATGTTAACGTTGAAGTCCACATTTCTTGCCCTTCTAGTAAGGCTGAGTGTGATGTTGACGTTGAAGTCCTTCCTGACTTTCTCAATTATGGAAGAAAGGTCCCAGTAGGCATGACTTTTAAATCTGTCTAAGTAATGCGTTGCCACCCATTTGGCAGTGGCATGATGGCTTTCCATCTTTCTGGGTCAAGTGTGAACGTTGTTGTAGAACTTTATTTGAAACGTCATTTCACCTTGGATTTTTTAGGCGTACAGGTGTCACGTGCATCCTTACTGCCATACAGTCCTCAACCGATGAGCGTCACTGTGAGTGAATTTGATTCCGTACCCATTCTTCAATGCATGATCGACAATTTCTTCTCTAATTTTTTTCAATGAACTCTACTTTTTGCCAAGGCCCATACTAGTGAAGATGCATTGTGCTTGTGGTTGGCGTCTAGACCTACTCTCGGCCATATCAATGTCTTCGTCACTAGTGGATTGACATACTGAATGGAGGTCCTCATCGTCCTCCTCGTTTAGAGTTGCTGAGACAGAATGCAACACAATTATATCTTCATTTCCAATTCCACGTACCTTATTCTCATTGGCAAAAAATGTAGCTATGGGCCCCACTTCAACTTGACGGTTAATAACAGATTCTTCAACACTCCAAGACGCCATTTGCTCTTCAATAAATTCTTAAAACTTTGCCAAAATTCCTTTATCTTCGGCTCTCAGAATTCTCTAGGGTTTGCTAATCGCTGACAAAATACCTTAGAATATCGCGAGGAGTTCACTGTCTACTTATACAATTCGAAGCCCAGTCCAGCAAACCACCGCGGCGTCCCGGGACACCTCGATGGTGTCCCAATACACCACGGTGGCATCCCGGGACGCCGCGGTGAGGCCAAATTTGGCCTATTTTTCTTGGAAAACCACGGAGCCGCGACATTTTGTCTACGAATTGCTGCGGTTCCAAATTAGCTTGTTAACGGCAAACGTTACAGCGATGTTGACTTTGTCATTTTCCTATATATCAGTGATTAATTTGTTAGAAAATAAAGGATAGTGGTTGACTTGTCATTGATCGGAAATTACAATAGTTAATTTGTCATTTTCCCTAAATTTAATGATAATAAATATTTAAACCAATTTACCCAAATTAAATATTTTAGTTAAAATACGAAGTAATTAAAAAATCATCACCCCTGTTTTTGTATGATAAATTTAATGATAATAATATATGGAAAGACTAATTAAAGTGAAAATTTTAATAAAAAAATTAAAACTAGATAAATTAAATTACTATATTTTAGGAATTGCAAAACAAGGTTTTTTTTCTAATAAATATGTTATAAGTTGAACAAATGAACCTTATTAATATCATTAGGCAAAATGGTGGTAAAGTGAATAATCAACGGAACTCCCCTGTTTTTGGGAGGATTGAAAAGTGAATTGAGTAGCAACAAAAAAAAGGATTTGGGGTCCAATCCAAATCAAGATAAGTTTTTTGTGAGGAACAAACTTAATCTAAAAAGTGGAGCAGATTTTCAAAGAATGCGGGCCGTCCCTCATTTTCCTCCTTTCTGCTTCCTCTTTCACTTTACGCCTTTGACCTTCCAAACAAATGATATAAAAGCCTGCTTCAAGCATTACCATGTTATGTATTCGTAAAAGTAAAACACTTGGATTTTCAAAATGACTTCCAAAAAATATTTTATTTTGAATAAAACTTGGATTTTCGTTTTCCTGCATTCGCTGGCGCTGAGTGTTAATTAAAAAGTATACTATTTTTTCAAAACATTACATATTTTGTTTACTTGCATTAGCTGGCTGTGATTAAACCCACGTCGTCTCCTAAGAGATTTGAAATAAGAGTGGGGCCCAGCCACGTGGCCCTTCCTGAAAGCTGTGTGTCAGAAAAGACTCGGGTAGAAGAACAGCGACTGAGCCTCCCCCTCTTCAGTCTCTGACCACTATGGTACGGACATTTCACCATCTCCCCCTTTCTCCATCTTTTTTTCCGTTGATATACCGCTTCTTCTGAAAGTGTGGACAGTCGAGCTTCTTAGGGTTTGTACCTCCCTTTCCTTTTTTTCTACATCCATTGTCGTTCATGTGGAGGTTGATGGCTTTTCTGCTGCTCTTTGTGGTGCTATGCCCCCCCATTTCTGTTTTCGCCGACCAGAGTTTTGAGGTCGAAGCGGAGATTGAGGCGCTAATGGCGTTTAAATTAAATCTTTACGATCCTCTAGGTGTTTTGACGGGATGGGATCCGACATCGCCCGTCGCTCCCTGCGACTGGCATGGGATTTTTTGCACTGGAAGCAGAGTTACTGGGGTCCGTTTGCCTCGGGCGCAACTGGAGGGCCGAGTTAGCGACGAGCTCGGTAATCTTAGGATGTTGCAAAAGCTGAGTCTTCGTTCCAACTCCTTCAACGGCTCCATTCCGTCTTCTCTCTCGAAATGCACGCTTTTGCAGGCAGTGTTCTTGCAGTACAACTCGTTTGCCGGTAGTCTCCCGTCGCAGATCGGAAACCTTACTGGTCTTGAAATCTTCAATGTGGCGCAGAACCATCTTTCTGGAAGAATTCCAAAAGACCTCCCTCGGACTCTCAAGTACCTAGATCTTTCATCGAATATGTTCTCCGGTGAGATTCCGAGAAGTATGGCTAACTCGACTCAGCTTCAGCTCATTAACCTCTCTTTTAACCAGTTTAGCGGACAGATTCCGGCGAGCCTAGGTTTGCTTCAAGAGCTTCAATACTTTTGGCTGGATGATAACATTTTCAAAGGTACTCTGCCTTCTGCAATTGCTAATTGTTCCTCGCTCGTTCATTTGAGCGTTGATGGCAATGGACTCGAAGGTGTGATTCCGGCAGCCATTGGAGCTCTTCCCAGTCTTCAAGTGTTGTCTCTTTCGCAGAATAGGTTATCTGGACGTTTCCCATACTCTATTTTCTGCAATGTCTCGGTACATCCGCCATCACTCCGCATCGTTCAGCTTGGGTTTAATGCGTTTACGAAGATTGATGAGCCGGGGATAGCACTGTGTTATAGTGTTCTACAAGTTCTTTATCTTCAACATAATCAATTACGAGGGCCCTTCCCACCGTCTTTAACACGTATATCAACTTTATCTCATCTAGACGTTTCGGATAATTTCTTCTCTGGAGTAGTTCCACCCGAAACTGGGAACTTCTTTAGATTGGTGGAGCTAAAAATGGCGAATAATTCATTCGAGGGAGGGATTCCAGAAGAAATAAAAAAATGTAGCTCACTGACTGTTCTTGATTTTGAAGGAAATCGCTTTGCTGGAGAGATTCCCGCATTCTTTGGTGAAATGAGAGGCTTGAATGTGCTGATTCTGGGGAGAAACCAGTTTGTGGGAACCATTCCAGAGAGTTTTCGCAATCTCTTGGAGCTTAAAAGCCTGGATTTGGGAGGAAATAGTTTGAGTGGGTGCTTTCCTCAGGTTTTAATGGGGCTGGAAAATCTGACCTTTATCGATCTCAGCAGGAACAATTTGAGCTGTGAAATTCCTACAGGCATTGGGAATCTAACTAGGCTGGTGAATCTGAATCTAAGTGCAAATGGCTTTTCCGGGAAGATTCCGGCCAGCTTGGGAAACCTTTTCTTGTTAACTACCCTTGATTTGAGCAAACAGAAATTGTCAGGTAAGTTGCCATTTGAGCTTTTCGGTCTGCCAAATGCGCAGGTAATAGCTATCCAGGAGAACATGTTATCTGGCGATGTTCCTGAAGGATTCAGTAGTTTGATGAGCTTGCGCAGTTTGAATCTCAGTTCAAATCACTTTTCTGGTCAAATTCCAGCTTATTATGGTTTTCTCCAATCACTAAGTGTTCTCTCGTTGTTCGGCAATCACATAATGGGGACGATTCCACCCGAGCTGGGCAATTGCTCAAGCCTTCAAGTTTTTGAGGCTCGATTCAACTTGTTGAGTGGAAACATTCCGGAGAATCTCTCACAGCTATCTCGTTTGAAGGAGCTTGATTTGGGTCATAATAATTTGAGTGGGGAAATTCCAGAGGAAATTTCCAGGTGCTTGTCATTAAACACTTTGCTGCTAGACTCAAATGATCTATCCGGTACCATTCCAAGCTCCTTGTCCAAGCTTTCAAACCTCACAACGTTAGACCTCTCTTTTAACAACTTGAGTGGAGCAATTCCTGCTAACATTAGCTCGATTAGTGGATTGGTGAACTTTAATGTTGCAAATAACGATCTCGAAGGCGAGATTCCCGCACCTTTAGGTTCTCGATTTGATAATTCATCATTATTCGCAGGAAATTCAAAGTTATGCGGTAAGCCGTTGAATCGAAAATGTGATAAAAACGATAGAAGAAAGAAGCTAATTCTGTTAATTGCTGTGGCTGCTAGTGGAGCTATCCTACTGTCAGTGTGTTGTTGCTTTTACATTTTTAGTCTCTTCATTTGGTGGAAGAGACTGAAAGAGGGGGTGTATGGGGAGAAGAAGAGGAGCCCAGGAAGGACCAGCATGGGAGCTAGTAGTGGGCGTGGAAGCACTGACGGTGATGGACCGAAAGTTCTCATGTTTGTTAACAAAATCACTCTCGCAGACACAATTGAAGCGACTCGGCATTTTGACGAAGAGAATGTTCTTAGTAGAAGTCGATATGGGCTGGTTTTCAAAGCTAGCTACAACGATGGAATGGTGCTCTCGATTCGCCGCCTCCCAAATGGGTCTCTGACCGAAAATGTGATCAGAAAAGAAGCCGAATTATTGGGTAAAGTGAAGCATCGAAATCTAACTGTTCTTCGTGGATACTACGCAGGGCCAGATTTGAAACTTCTCGTGTACGACTACATGCCGAATGGAAATCTTGCAACTCTTCTTCAAGAAGCGTCCCACCAAGATGGTCATGTTCTGAATTGGCCGATGCGACATCTTATTGCCCTTGGAATTGCTCGTGGTCTGGCTTTCCTCCACACGTCCTCCATTGTCCACGGCGATGTTAAGCCACAAAATGTTCTGTTTGATGCTGATTTCGATGCCCATTTGTCTGATTTTGGGCTAGATAGGCTTATGGTTGCAGCTCCGGCTGAGGCTTCTTCCTCCACCTCGGTTGGCACATTGGGCTACATTTCTCCGGAATTAGCTGTTACAGGGGAACCCACAAAGGAATCAGATGTCTACAGCTTTGGAATCGTCTTACTTGAGCTGTTGACAGGGAAAAGATCAGTGATGTTTGGAGAAGATGAAGATATCGTGAAGTGGGTGAAGAAAGAATTGCAAAGTGGACAGATCAATGAGCTTTTGGAGCCCGGATTGCTTGAGCTAGACCCTGAATCATCAGAGTGGGAGGAGTTTTTGCTAGGCGTTAAAGTTGGGTTGCTTTGTACTGCACCAGAGCCTCTTGATCGGCCGACCATGACGGATATAGTTTTCATGCTAGAAGGTTGCCGTGTAGGACCTGAAATTCCGTCCTCGGCAGATCCAACCACTCAACCTTCTCCGACGTGAGCCAAATCTACAGTTCCCCTCTTTTTAAAAAAAAAAACAAAAGAGAAACTTGCTTTAAATGGAGGGTGGGGACATTGGAGAACAGTGCAGAGCTTCAACGATTTGGACAAGCTTCAGCAATTAACTGGATGAACAAAATTACGACGGCAACTGAAAATTTCCCGCGAAATGCGAGGAGACAAGTCAGCATTTCTTCACATGGTTAGTAGCCGTTAATGTCTGTCTCGCTGTCCGAGAGCCCAAGGTGTAACTGAGGAAGGAGAGATAAGACAAAAGACTGAATGAATGAGAAAGCTGCAAGGGGATAGAAAAAGGTCAACTTGGAACCACATCCCCTTGTTTTTGTTCCTTCCCTTGTTTTATTGAAATGTGTGGACCCGTTTGAAATTGAATTGATTGGGCTATCCATCCAATGGTGTGATGTTCAATGTCATGTTGTTTTCTTCTTCTAATAGTTGGTACCAAATCAAGCCACTTAGTCCTTTTATTAGTATATATATTTTGTATCACAAATTCTATTAGTATTTTGGTTTTGTTATATTGAATTTCTGCACTCTATTACTAGTTTTTTATTCATGATTTTTGCCGTGAATTTTGAAATTTGATATTTTGTTTTTGAATAGTCAAGTAGAAATTATGATCTGTCCTAACATGTTTTGATCATGCCTGGCCGATGCTTCAGCAAAGAGGATGGACAAATCAATCCAACCTTTATAAATAAATCAACATCTTACTATACAGCCATGACCTACATGCTCTCTCCATCCTAACTCGATCTTATCAAACCATCTGTCACGCTTACAGTTTTGTCAATATGTGGGGCTAAACTCAAAAAATGTTCAATTGTCCGCATGGGAATCAAGAACAATCTAACCCGTAAAGGAGTCAAATTGTCCTATTCTTGACAAAATTTAATAAAACTATCCATGGAAGACTTAATCGTCAACAATAAATAAAAGAGTGAGGATCAAAGGTTAGGATAAAACTAATAGATGCATTATGTGAGGTAAAATGTTAAGAAAATGAAAGAAGAAAAGGGAGTTGGGGTAAATGGGTAGTACAGATCTAGTTTGGCAGCTAGGATACACCCCTAACCTTGTCGGGAAAGGGACTAGTGTGCAAACAGTAGGTTAGAAGCCGACCAGACTATGCCATTTCAAAGGACAACCTCCATCTCCAGCTCGATGTACGAGTAACGAACGAATGAGAGAAAGTAAAGAACGAATGAAAGAACAAACGTAATGAAAGAATTAGTTTGGGTGGCCCCCATTCCAAAAAGGACTAAAGAGAGACATTTCATGAGTGCATTAAACCCTTTTCCTTAGTAAGCCTTTGGGCTTACAGTTACTTATGGTGTAGGTGTAGGTACTTGTATGTGAAAAAGGCGATAACGATGAACAGATAATAAAACAAGGATTAAGGATTTGTACGGGCGAGATTGGGGCTGGCCAGACATAAAGAGAGTAAACGAGAGCAAGTTGTAGTAAAAATAGTATTTAATTGTTAGTTTTTATTTCTCAAATGCAGTATTTCAATTGTCGAGTATTTCATCCTTAAAAGAATTTATTTACGCTTCCGCAATGTTTTAAACAAATGATTTCATAACGGTTCTGCATTTCTTTTATTGGTTTTCATAACTAGTTTAAAGAAAGGTTAGTTACGGTCCAGTTTAGCGTCGTGCTCTAATTTGTTTTAAAAGAGATTTCAATGGTTTTACAAAAGTTCAAATTTTCACGCATTTTAAAGGATTTACGAAAAATCGGGTCGTTACAGTTGGTATCAGAGCAGTGGTTTTAAAAACAATTTTTGTAAACTGCTCTTATAATCGTTTTTAAACTAAGTCTATAGCTCGTCTGTAAGTCAAACTGATAACGTAGCATGCCTGCCAGCACAAACCTCGATGTGAGAAATCCTTAATCTACTGTAAGTATACTTCCTAATGCTTTACTAATACATGATTTCTTATTCTAAATTGATAGATGAATTGTTAGGAAATAATATGTAAGGACTAGTGGACTTAGTGATGGCGAGTATTTGTTTTGTACTTTGGGATGTAGATTCACGAGTGTACTAGATATACTTTGGAATTGAGATTTTTGGATTTGGAGTTTGGATGATATAAGGGAATACCGGAACTATTTGGGAATTTTATGCATGATTTATAGCTTTGGGGGAGTGTACAAACAGAGGAGACTCTGCCTAAATTAATGGAAAATAAGTGAAAAGATCCCAAGCAAATTTAGATCGACTAGTTAGGTAAACAAAGTCACCTAGGTTTCAACGGACTAGATAGATAAAAGAAGTCGTCTAGAATAGCTACGGGAAGAATAATTGGAAGAACACTTAGGACTAAACTGAAGAAGAAGAATAGGATTCCACTAACCGAGTAGATACCCACTAGTATTGACCTTTGAGGGGGAATTAAGAAGGTGAAATTAAGAACGATAAGGGTGATGAAGGGTAATTGACTGAGAATGTGCTAGGTTAGATTTCTAATAAGGACGAGAGATTCAAGGTCTAGTCGGGTAGTAAGACCAACTTGGGTTGACGACGGTTTTCGACATAAGTGGAGTAACATGTCGGATATTGATTATGTTCTCTATCTTTGTTCAAACCAATCAAGGTAACCAAGAACATGACTGCGCAACTGTATGGCAAGAGCAGATTTAATCGGTTGAACTTCTCCTGGTACGAGTATAGAAACAAAGAGGGGAGCAGAAATGGGAATGGGAACAGAATTAGAAACGAGAACGAAGACGGAAACAGAAATGAAGTATCTAGAAATTAATTCTGGAAATGGATACGAGAACGGAAATAGGAATGGGAATGGAGACAGAAACGGGAACGGAGATGGGAACAAAAACTGAACCCGATTAGAAATGAGTACAGATATAAAAAGAGAAGCAAGATGGAACGTGTCCTACTCAGCCATGTAGTGATGTAGTTCATAACTCGGGAAAACTTGGATGGACGGATTTGATGGTGGAGAGTAAGTTTGAACACGCCGAAGTCGTTGAGTGTGAGAGAAAAGTATAAGTACTAGGTCTTAAGTCACGGAGTGAGAAGGATCTGAGGAGTAGAACCATACAGGAAAGGCGGATTCAATGTCAAGCTGTGAGTCTTTAGCGGTGTGAAGGTCGTGGGGACTCTTCCTTGGCATTGAATCACTCAGATTTGGTGGCAACTTTGAGGTGAAACGTCAAATTTAGGAGAAAAATGCTACAGATTCAAGAGTTGAATGACAACTATGAAGTATCTATTGGATTGGGGCAATAATTGGATATAAGAGAGTTGCTATTCGGCTCTTGATGTTGAAGAATGACTATGATTAGAGTTGTGTAGTAAAAGTGTGGTGAGTATGTATGAGGGTTGGATCGACTTTTTGGTATAAGGGATGAGTTTGGGTGAAGTCAAGTTGATCAAGGGGTAGTAGTTGGGACAAATTATCGGTAAGAGGGAGTACATAGTCCAAATAAAACAAAGTATTAGGACCACTAGGGGGAACTACGTCATCAAATGGGGTTGCTAAGAAGAGATTTGATGCGTAGGTTAGCGTTGGTGAGAGAGTTACACTAGGGAAAATTTCAAAGATGAAATTTATATAAGGAGGAAGGTACGTAACACCCCGACTTTTTTCAGCTGGACAATTATCGGGGTATTACCAATGATGTTCTAGAGTATTAAGTCTAGAGGTATTTTCATAATATTTTCCCCATTTACGCCATGTAATTAGACGAAGGGGTGATTAGGATATTACATTGCGTATTGATACGTGTTATTTTATGACGCGTATTTATGGGAAAAGTGTTATGGGGTAGGAGCTAAGTAAGAAAAACGTGAGGAATAGTTGTCCAGGGTGTTTTTGGACGCATGTGGACAACACTATAGACGAGTTGTATCTTCCGCAAATGCACTGCACACACATAGAATGGGTTGGGACAACTTAGGATGTGAAAACGCGTCCTGACTGCACTGTGTCGCGGACTTTCGGACGAGTCCAGATGAGTGCGGATGTGGACTAGACGCGTCCGATTTGAATATATCCAAATCATGGACAGTTTCGGACGACTGTGGATGACTGCGGACGTGGGGTAGCCTCATCCGATTTGCCTTTGTCCGATTTTGAGACACTTTCGGACGCCTACGTATGCTACGTGCGGACGCCATAACGTGTCCGAATATCGTCTGCGGACGATACGGACAGGATGGGGATGCATTTTCTAATATGAAGCCACAATTTAGCTGGTGAGAATTTACTCTTGCGAACAAATGTGGACGAAACCAATGCGTCTACCCTCGTCCAAAATAGCCCAGTTAAGCGATAATTTAGGGATTTAAAATCTGGTTTCTTGTCATCTAGTCATTAATTGACGACAAGAATCGACCCCTCTCCCACCTTATACGACGAAGTTGCCCTCCCTATGCCCGTAGCCGACCTCCTCCATGCTTGGAAGCCATCCCTTCCCTCTCCCATGTAGTGTATGATGTCCCCTCTCTAGGGAATGTCTTCTCTTCCTCCCTTGCCATTCAGTTCAGTCTTCAGCATTTCCCTTTCCTGCGCAAGCTCTCTCTCCCCTGCGAGAGTTCTTCCTGCGTGTGAGATAGTGACGTGAGTTGTGTGTGGGTTAGCATTGGTGGGTTGAGTGTGTTACGTGAGTGAGGTTGAAGGTGAGCTTGTGAGGTGAAGCTCTTGCGAACTGCTGGAGCTGGAACCGTGAGATAGGAGAGTTGTCCCTCTTAGTGTTCATCACTTAGGTAATGAATTAGGGGTGTCTTGACCTGTGGATTCCCTACACAACAAGTAGAGGTGCGTGAGTTTTATGTTTGGATTCTCTGTTATGTTTAGTTCCCTGTTTCTATACTGTGATTGTTAGTTAGAAAAGTTGATAATGGTAATGCTTGTTGTTAGTGGGCTAGGTGATAATTCCTTAGTTTTGTTATGCTCTTTTATTGTTAGCTCTATGTTTAATACCCTGCATATGTTTCCTTGTTGATAGTCTTACTGATGCTTTGTTAGTTGATATGGTGATCTGCTACTGTTATTTCTTGAATGATAATCTGTGCTAAAGTAGTATTAGTTTCCCTAGATGAACTATTGTTATTATTTCTTGTATTGAGTTTTTTTGTTGATGGCTTTGTTGTCTGGTTCTCTGTTATTGTGTTGTTAGTTCATTTCTTTAATTGTAAAAGTTTTATTTGATAAAAGCCAATGCCGTGAATGTTTATTGTGTGGAAGATGTGAATAGAATGAGGAACTGAGAAGTACGAATGAGCTAAGAGTCCCCTCAAATGTTCTGTTTTTCATTAATTACTTGATGTTTACTTTCATTCTATGGTTCTATGTATATATTATTCTACAAATTCTTTTCTATAATCTGACTATATGTCATAACAATTGTATGAGCATGTTTAATTAACAAATTAAGCATGTTTAGTTAATCTGTTAACTAATCAAGAAACGACTAACCCGAATTTGTTAAGCAACTAGAATAATGTTAACATGCTTAACTAATAAGTAGTCGTTATATAAATAATTTGAGCATGTTAACTGGTTAATAAATACTTGAGCATGTAAACTATTTAGTTGAGCATGATTAATTGACTTAATTGAATTGATCGTTTGATGATGCATGTCAATTTATTAGAACAATTAACTAAGTAGAATAATTAACTACACTCAATCATGTTAATTAATTTAGATAATAATGGTAGATAATTTAATTGTACTTCATTTGAGCATGTAATTGATTAGAATAATATAAACATGTTAATTTACTAGAGTAATTACCTAAAGTAATCAACTAGACTTGAGTATGTTAATTAATTAGAATAATTAATTAACTAGACTCATGTTAATCCATTAGAATAACTAATTAGAAGAAAAATTGAAATCTTTCCTTGAGCATGCTAATTAGCTATAATAAATTGACTAGAGTATTAACTAGTAGACAAACTCGAGTATGTAATTAGTTAGAATAATATTAGCATATTAATTAACCTAGTCATGCCCAGTTTAGTTAATTTATTAACTAGTTAATTAACTAAACTGGATTGTTATTTATAGCATATTTAATTAATTAGAATAAAAGCATGTAAATGGTAATAGTTTAATGAAGTAACTAAAATAGCATGTCCATTAAAATAATGAAAAGCATGTTAATTAAATTGCTATGCATGCATAATCCATTAAACTATTAAAAGCATGTTTAGTGAATCATATAACAAGTGCATGTTTAATTATAATTATTTCTGTAGCATTTAAACTAGCCAAGATATGTAACTAGAACGACAAATGAAATCCTTCTTAAGCATGTAATTCACCTAGGATAACTAATTAGAATAACCACTTAGAATAATAAATGTAGGAAGCATGTAAATGGACTAGGAAATTAACTAAGTTATCTAATTAGGATAATAAACGTAATTAATCCTTGAGCATGCAAATTTACAAGTTAGGATAATAATGGTATCCTTAGAGTATGCTAAGTAATTAGGATAATAAACTAGATTAATAATGGTAATTCGACTTAAGCATGTTAGTTGAAATAAATTATTTGCATGTTTCCAGTACCATCCCTTTATTTGTACGCATTCCTTGTTCCATGTTGTACTTTATTGGGTGCTCCCTTGTTATTATTGTCCTTATGTGCGCTTTCAATTGTTGTTATTTATTCAATACGCAATTCTAAGTACAGTTACTTTAATTTCAATGCGCAATTTAAGTTAATGTGATGTTATAACGCATCATGCATCAAGTTAGGATGAGAATGTATGTTCATGCATCGTGTTAATAGAAATTATTAGGGAGTGCCATCCGGTGGTACTCACACATGCATTATGTGAGGTAAAATGTTAAGAAAATGAAAGAAGAAAAGGGAGTTGGGGTAAATGGGTAGTACAGATCTAGTTTGGCAGCTAGGATACACCCCTACCTTGTCGGGAAAGGGACTAGTGTGCACACAGGAGGCTAGAAGCCGACCAGACTATGCCATTTCAAAGGACAACCTCCATCTCCAGCTCGATGTACGAGTAACGAACGAATGAGAGAAAGTAAAGAACGAATGAAAAAACAAACGTAATGAAAGGATTGGTTTGGGTGGCCCCCATTCCAAAAAGGACTAAAGAGAGACATTTCATGAGTGCATTAAACCCTTTTCCTTAGTAAGCCTTTGGGCTTACAGTTACTTGTGGTGTAGGTGTAACGACCAGGATTTTCGTAATTCCTTTAAGATGCGTGAAATTTTGAAATTTCATTCTTTTTAAAACAAAACACATCAGAGTGCGTCTAACCGGATCACTACTGACTATTCGTAAAACTCATTATAAAAATCTCGATAATAAAACTATGCGGAAGCGTAAAATAAATATCATTTGTTTTACAAAACATATCGGAAGCGTTAGGAAAAATCATTTATTTAAACTCTTGCGGAAGCGTAAAGAACTAATTTAAAGAAGAAATACTAGTCAATTGAAATACTACTTTTTATACAACTTAATTTACTTAAATTTGTTCCTCTTATCACCATATTTATGGCTGGCCAGCCACGATCTCCCTCACGCATGTGAATCCATCATCCCTACTTCTATTTTTGTTTGTCTTTTATCTTTCGTTATTCCTAGTCCATGTATTCCTCATAGCGTACTAGTACCTACATCTACACCACAAGCAACTGTAAGCCCGAAGGTTTAGTAAGGAAAAAGGGAAATGCAAGCATGAATGCCTCTCTTTAGTCATTTCGGAATGAGAGCGACCCAAACCAATCCTTTCATTAAGCCATTCACTCTTCTATTACTTTACATCCGTTCATTCATTCATACTCGTACATCGAGCTGGAGATTGGAGGATTTCCTTTGTGATGGAATAGTGATCAAACCTAGCATTTTTCTTGCAACTAGAACTCCCGTACCTGATCATGGAGGGGCTTCGGCTAGTTGCAGACTAGACCCGCTACCCATCCGTCCTCCAACTCCATTTTTACTTTTCTTTGTGTCTGTGCTGGGCTAAGCTACCGGACCACAGAGGCCTTTATTATCTTACCATTTTATTCGTTTTCGTCGCTTAACCTCACTCATGCATGTGTGCGTACCACCCCGTGGCACTCTCTATTAGTTGCTATTAATATGATGCATGACATACATTCTTAACCTGGTATGATGCATGATGCGTAAGGACATAACATTCACTGAAATTGAAGTGTGCATATATAAAGGAAAGTAACTGTAATTGAATGTACGTACAATAAAAGAAAGCGCATATAAGGAATTGAAAGCTACTGTAAATGAAAGCGCATGTAATTTAAAGCGTATGTAAAAGAGAGTAAAGCATGTAATAGAAAGAACAACCAAGAAGACAATAACAAAACACTCATTAGTTCACTCAAGAATACTGATTTCAGTTATGGAGCTGGTTATTTAATTATATGCTCAAGTCTATTTAATTATTCTAACTAGTTTTCCTAAGTAAATTACATGCTCACATTTAATTAGAGTCAATTGTCCAAATTAGCTAACATACCGCTAATTGATTTATACATACTAATTAAATGTACTAGTGGTTACGTATTAGTCCATTTACATGCTCGATATCAAATAAATTAACCTAATTGATTAACATACTCGATTTCTAGTTAAGTTACTTATGCTAGTTAATTAACATGCATATTTGTCAATTCGTATATCCTAACCCATTTACATGCTCGAAACAGATTACAATTATTATGCTAATTAGTTATTCTAAGTAATTTACATGCTCCACTAGTTAGTTAATTTAACATGCTTCATTAGTTAATTTACATACCTAACTAGTTAGTTAATTGCATAATCACGGATTAGTTATTGATTAACATACTCAAGTTATATTTAACATGTTTGAGTTGATTAACATACAAACATGCTCAACTAGTTAAACATACTAATTACTAACATGCTCAAGGATTGATTATTCATTACACAACTAGTTAATCATGCTTGCATTGGTTATTTAACAACTAGTTAGTTAATTAGTAAACGAAACAAGTTCAAGTCTAATTAATTATTCTAATTAAGTAAATTAAGATGCTAGCCTTAGGATCGTCAATTATTTAAGCATACAAGCTAAGTTAAACATGTTAACTACAACTTAATTAATCACATTTAGTTAATGTAATTATGAATCTAGTTAGTTCAGTAGTTTAACATTCTCACACAGATAATTAAACATGTAAGCTAAATTAAACATACTATGATTATCAACTAGTCGACTTCCCTCTAGGTAGATTAACATGTTCAACCAGCTATTAACATGCTTAATTCATTAACCATTAATTAAATTGATTAGCAACTAAACATACTAGGTTAGGAAAGTAGGCAACAGAGACATAATGAAAGTAAAAGCAGTTGGTATTAACAACTAAACAAAAGTTGAAATATAATTATCATTTCATGAAAGCCTCTTCACACTTAACTCTTCTATCTCATTCATTATCTAAATATTACTCATACACCCACTGTTTAAGCAATTGTAATAGAACTACTAGCATGAGTTAAGGGAATTAATCAAGGAAACGTAAAAGAAATCTACCACCGCCAATCAGAGAATTAACACAGAGCACATAACACAAGGAACATTCCGTAGGAAATTATCTAAGGGATGCAACAACAGATTTATCAAGGAATTATCACCTAAACTAACAATAAACATTATCATTATAAGCTTTTCTAACTGCAATCACAACTTAAAAGCAGGAAAAGATCACAGAGCATCAATAAAATCACACTATCCATTAACGAAACACACTCACACACCCATACTTCTGGTGCAAGGCCTCAATGGCCAAAATGCCCCTTAATCCTTACCCATTTGAAGAACTAAAGCAGGGACAACTGCTACTCCTCACGGTGGATTCCTCACAGCAGCTGGTGCTCACACATTTCACTCACCCGGTAGCTCACCCCTCTCATTTCTCACTCTCAACTACACTCAACAATACTTCTCACACTACACAACTCTCAACTTACAAGACATTCATCTCAGAGAGTCTCTCCCCAGGAGCTCTCCCTCACTCTCCCCTTCCCCTAGACTTCTCACTGGAAGATGAACGCCCAAATGGGGGAAGGAGATGGCTTATGCAGGAAGGGAAGGAAGTAATCGTACCTGGAAGAAGGTAGAAATTTGGTTGGAGGGCAGGGACGGTCAGTTCGCGTGGGTCTGGGGTCGGATTTCCTGTTGGGGTCGCGTCCTCCTATTGGTTAAGCGTCATTTTTATTCTGATTTTAAATCTGTTCTGTCGCAGGTTTGGGTTGATTCAGATGAGTGCAGATGCAGTAGTCTCGTCCGCAAAGGCATAATCCCTAGGCCAAATTGTAGCCTCGGACGAGGATTGGCATCCCCAACCCTTGTCCATACCGTCTGCAGGTGACTTGCGAATGTCATATGGTGTCCGTACGTGTCGTCCGCGTCGTCCGAAAGTGTCCATAAAATGGAAAGATTCGATACAGATGCCATTCTTCTCATCCGCATTATCCGGAGACTCATCCAAAAGCCTCCAGTTTGTATAGAGTTGATGCGGACGCTACTTCTCTCGTCCGCATCGTCCGCAACGTGGCGTCCGATACTGTCCAGACTTGAACAGATTTGATGCAGACGCCATTCTTCTCGTCTGCATCATCCGTAGACTCGTTCGAAAGTCCACTGTATAGTGAAGTCAGGACGAGAAATCTCGTCCCCAACTCGTCCTAACACCCAAAATTCCCACTTCCTTCATCTTTCCACACTTAACTCATATCGTTTAACATTTCCCCCACAATTACACGTAACCAAATGGCACATATAGATACGCCATGTAGTCCTCATAACTCCAACACTTTGATTACACCGCGTATACGGGGAAAACATAACAAAAATACCTCTATACTTAACGCTCAAGAACACTGTTGGTAATATCCCGATAGTTATCCAACTTAAAATATCGGGATGTTACAGGTCTAATGGATTGATGAGAAGGAAATTATGTGCTGAAGGGGATGCAGTTGAGGACAGAAAGGGTCAATACGATGTCCACTAGAACTCCCTCTTCCGGATCAAGAAGCTCCCCCTCCACCAGAAGAGACACACCTAGAGGAATAAAAATTTTAATGTTATTTAATAGAGCTGAAATGTAGTTTAATTAGAAACATATGTAAAACTTGTTTAGTTGTGTTTGGATTTGAACATTATGTTTTTTTTTTTATTAATTTTTCAACAATGCATGTGATAGAAGATAGAATTTTTTGGAATTGCTTGGATTTTGATTGCAGAATGAATGAAATTAGCTTTTGGGGAGTGAATAAACAAGGGAAACTCTACCCAAATTTTCTTAAATTGGAAAAAGGATTTGAGAAAAAGCAAGTCCTGCATAAATTGAATCAAGTAGATACATAGATGAGGTTGCCTATGTTGCAAAGAGTTAGGTGGATAATAGAATTACTATAGAGAGAAAGCGAAATTAAGGATTATAGGCTAAGCTGAATTTTGAGGACAAAATTTGTTTAAGGAAAGGAGTATGTACTATCCTAGATTTTTGTAATGCTGAGCATAAAAATTTATGTGATGATAATGGAGGATTTTGTGATTTAGGGGATGATTCTAATATCGGTATGTAATATCCAGAGTTTTGTTGTACTAAGTCAAGGATAAGAATGTTCGGGGTGATATTAGTTTATTATGTTGGCTTCTGAAAAGAATGATTTTCCATAGTTTAGAAGGTTAAATAGGTGTGTGGGGTTGATGAAGAGAAAGTATAGATCAACCACGAAGTATTTACATTAAACAGATTGGAGTTTAGGTGGCGTTGTGGTCAATCATGGGGTTTTGAGGGGCTGATTACATTTATAAGTTGATGATAGTCCTGGTTGAAGTGGTTTGTGAAGAAATTTGGGTTGGCGGTTGATCATGGATGATCCCCAGTCGATCGTCAACGTTGTGAATTATTACAGTGTGTAGCAATTTTTGGAGGGATCAATGAACTGAAAAGAGGTGATCAACCTTCTCCAAAGAAAATTCAATACAGATTGTAGCGATTCTTGAAGCGTTGATCACCTGAAGGGGGATGATCGACCGGGTCCAAAGGGAAATGTTTACAGAGAGCTGCCATTTTGGAAGCGGTCGATCATCCATTAATAAGGTGATTGACTGGTGTTTCTAAAGAATCAGAATTTATGGTTGATCATCAAGAAATAGTAGTCGATCCTGGTCACGATATTTGTAAAACTGATGATTTACGGTCTATCACAAGAAGAATGTGATCGACCAGAATATCAAGAATCATTTGGAAAATTGGCGAACCGTCGTCTAGAAATCAAAGGGAAGCTAGAGAATGAATAGTCGTGGCCAGTCGAGTATCCTCATAACGTTATAGACTATTTATATGTGGGAAAGGGGAAGAAGAAATCATAGGACAGATGAAAGAGGAAAAATTGCTGGTGTTCTCTCGAGAAAAATCTTCTGAATACTATTTCAAAGCAGCTTTGCATTCTTGGTTTATGGAGAGTGTGATTTTTTGGAAAATGCTCTTGGAAATTGGTGCAAAGTGAAACTTCAACAGGAGAGGGAATTTAGAAAAGAGGTAAGAGATTTGTATGTGTTTTGCCTGAAAAGGCCTACATCACAAGAATTAGGGATTTTCTAGGGAGATGATTGCTTTTGATATTTTAATTGTTGTTGGCTTAAGAGATTGTTATGGGGCTATATTATTTCTGCATAATGATACGTTGTTGAGACTTTGTTGAGTGAAATTGTTGAGACTATGTAGAGTTAATTAGATTATGAAAATATGTTGGATTGTTTTCTATTGAATATGTTGGGTTATATTGTTTCCTGTTGAATGACTTTAGATCTCTAAATACTCTTTGTTTAAAAGATGTCTTGAGAAAAATATTAGGTGGTTCTTGTTATATTGTTTGTTTCATTTAAGGTTTGAGGAACGTGATTGTGAAAATTTGCTACTATTAGATTGAAGTTTTGGAATTGTTTCCCTGTAATTCCTCTATAATTAGAATAAAATGCCTATAATGTGTTTTTCTATTGGTGAGTGTTCATGTGTTACTTCCTTCTCTTGGAGATGTTCATGGTAGTATAGATAAAATTGTTAGCTCGTAAGTCCTCTAGGATGCTTTGATAAATTAACTACCTCTGTTTGATATACTAGGTGTATTGCTCTCTGTTATTCTTTGATGCTTGATAATGGTGGATGGTAGGAAATAGGTAATGATTATACTGTGGCTTTGAGGATGTATTGTTTAATGCCTTGTTTGTTTAAATGCTTTGATGATGTGCTAGAATTTATTAAGTTGTGTGCATTCATACTTGTGCATCATAGTTTTAAAAATGATACAAAAATATTTTTCATGCATGGATTTGAAGATAGTTAATGGATGCTTATACATAACAAAGGGATGGTGTTCTGGGTTAGTGGTATGGGATGCTAGCTTAAGAACCAGTCATTGAGGGCTGATCACCCAAAGCGGACAACATTTATTTGGGTTGTGTGATCATCCATTGTAACATTAAAAGTAAAACGGAAACAAGTAGAATATATGTAAATAGGCGTTGGTAGATTAGTGTCGATGATGCTTGAGAGAACTACGAGATGATGCATCTCTTCCCATATGGGGAAGATTTGGGGAGATGAGTAACGGTTCTGTCCAAGCTAGATCCCGAGGATGTATCTTTTCTCTTCCGTGAAATCTCCATCGTTCTTAACTTTTATGGAACTATAATTAAAGAACAGAAGAGATAGGTTTTTTCTGAAAATGAAAACTGCATTCACATGTTTTGTAAAAGTTACATAGCATGAACATTTCATATTTATTATCTCTTACTAAGCGTTAGACTCATAGTTTTAGTCCTGTTATGCAAGTATGCACATTAACGAGAAAAGGACAAGTTGATGAGGAATTTGGGCATTGCAGATTTTGTGGCTTGCTAGGCTAACAGGTGAAAAAAAAATGTAAAAGGTTTTCTAATATTGTTTTTAAAGAAAAGGATTTTATTTATGGTGTTTTGTTTTAGTAAGTTTTCTACTGTGTTTTATATCTTCTGGTTTTAAAAATACAAAGTTTTTCATTGTGAAATGTAAAAGTTTTAAATTTATGCGTTTTATAAAGAAAGAGTCTTTCAAAGTATACGTTTTAAAATGTAAAAGAAATGGGATGTTACACGCCCACTTATATCTCATGCACTTTACTTCCCCCAAGTCGATGTGGGATGCAACACCCACCCTTTTGGGGTGTTACATACACCAACCCTTTGGGGACACTACAATCATCCATCCTTTGTGCCCTGACGTTCCCGTCGGCCACACAAAACCTAAGCTGGCTCTAATACCATATCAATATTAAGTGGGTAACCATTCAGTCCAATCAAATATTGTCTACTTTGAGTGTTTAGAAATTCTACTGAAAAATTACAAAATGAAAAAACTGCTAACGCATGTTATATTAATCCGGTTGACGAATTATTTGATAGAGTTGACATTAAAAATTTTCAATCGGCCACCAATTATTTTTTTGTTGACCATAATGAATCGAGGATCTACTTCTAG
Source organism: Begonia loranthoides (assembly GCA_022433065.1). NCBI lineage: Eukaryota > Viridiplantae > Streptophyta > Magnoliopsida > Cucurbitales > Begoniaceae > Begonia > Begonia loranthoides. Next base: position 18,485,718 of record CM039473.1, read on the forward strand.
AGAAACTGTGATTTTTTTATCGTAGGCATTCTACTACAGATCATCCGCCACGCCCCTAGAACTTACCCGAAGCGCATCACGCAACAAGTGTCAAAATAAAAAAACAAAAAAAATTTAAGTAGTGAATTGCTTTACCATCTACCAATCATTTAATTCCTCATATGGAGTTATGTCCAAATCTCTATGTACCACCCCGACTTTTTAAGTTGGATAATTATCGGGGTATTACCAAGGGCGTTCTAGAATGTTAAGTGTAAGGGTATTCCATTATGTTTTCCCCGTGTACGCAATGTAATTAAGGGACGAAGGGGTAAGTAGGACATTACGTTACGTATTTATACGTGTCATTTTATGACGGGTATTTATGGAAAAATTGTTACGGGATAGGAGTTAAGTTGGAAAAATGCGAGGAAAGGTTGTCCAGGGAGTTTACGGACTCCTGCGGAGACATTATGTCGTCTGCAAGTGCATTGTCTAACGTCCCCGACGCTTGGGACGCCTCGAGGACGAGGATTCACTTGCTAATGTGTATAGGAATTGACTTCCAGACGCATGCAGACAACCTTGCGGATGAGAAGTGTTGTCCGCAAGAGCATTGCACTTCAGCCTCAGTCTGGGGAAGACTGGAGACGTGATTCTGCTTCTTGACTTCACTTTGCAATGAAGTTGCTGACGAGGTCCGGACGATGTGGACAAGATGAACAGCGTCCGCATCGAATCTGTTCTAAACCTAGAGAGTTTTGGACGAGTCCAGACGGCTGCGGAAGAGTTGAGGCCTCATCCGATTTGCCTCTGTCCAATTTTAGGACACTTTCAGGCTACACGCGGACGCCACGTGCGGACGCGATTTGGCATCCGAATTCCATTTGCGGACGGTACGGTCAGGACGGGGACACATCTTCCCATTCGAAGCAACCATTTAGCTTGCGATATTTTAGCCTTGTGGACGAGACCTATGCGTCCACACTCATCTGAAATAGCCCAGCTCAGTGGAAAATTAGGCATTTAAAATTGGGAAGCTTGTCGTTTAGCACATAAATGCCCGACATGGAGACGACGAAGTCATCTCCCTCCCACTGGGGACGCCTCCCCCTGCCTTAGGCCATCTCCCTCCTTTCCCCTACGTTTGCTTGGAGCCATCATTGTGTCTCCCTTCTCTTCCAAGTAATAGCCTCCTCTCTCCTTCATTATGCATTTCTTCCTTCCTGTGATGAGCCCTCCTCCACTACGAGAGCTCTGCCTGCGTGAGTGTATGAGTTGAGTGAGTTGTGAGTTAGCCATTAGGTTAAGTGTGTGAATGTGAGTGAAGTGAGGTGAGTTAGGAAGTTAGAGTTGTGAGCTGAAGAGGTGAGCTGCTGAGTGCTGGGTGAGGAACAGTGAGCCGTGAGCTAAAAAGGGAGTTGGGAGTCTTGTTGTCCCTGTGTTTAGTTCATCAAATTGGTAAGGAAAAATGGGGTGTCTCGGCCATTTGGAGGCCCTGCACCACAAGTAGTGTGTGTGAGTTGAGTTTATTCTTGGGTGATTTTTCTACTGTTAGTTTCTTTAGTTCTCGTAATTTATTTACTGCAGTTGTAGGAATGAAAATACTTAGTGGATGCTTAGATAAATGAAGTGTCTAGACGTGATGAATGCTTACTGAAGGTTTAAGGAAAGAATGAACTACTTGCTGTGGTATTCTGCTGCATTTAGTTTATAGCTTTACTTGTTATTTAGTTTAATTATTGCCCGTGTTAATTATCAATTGTCATTTCCTTCATTCAATGCATATATAAATTGTACTGCTATATATAATTGAGCATGTTGCTAATTAAATAGAATCCGGAGCATGTTAATTAGTTTATTGTAGTTTAACTAATCAATTGATTAATCTAAATATGCGAACTAATCAATTAATCTAAACATGTGAACTACATAATTGGTGTTTATAATCTTCCTTGAGCATGTTTAGAAATTAGTAACTAACTAAAATAATAATCGTAGCATGTAATTTGCCTATCTAAACAATTAGCAGCACGTTAATTAACTAGGTTATGCCATGCAATTACCATGTAAGTAGTATGTTTAAAGAGCATGTTTAATTAGCTAGTTAGACTTGAGTACATTTAACTAACTAATTCGAGCATGTTAATTCTAATTTCAATTATAACTTAAGCATGACAATATGGGTGTGATAATTAACTGAGCATGTAAATCGGCTAATAAATAACTAGAATAACAATGGTAATCTTCTTTGAGCATGTTAATCAATCTTCGCATGTCAATAACTAACTTGTCTGATTAACTAATTGGTAATGATTAATTAGAATATGTTAATTCTTGAGCATGCAAATTGACTAATAAGTAACTACTGGTGTGTTTAATTTATTTAACTAGCATATTAGATTGATTAACTAGCATGATTAATTTAGCATGATTAATTAGCATGCATAAATTAATTAGCAGCATATGAATTAACTAGGGTAATTAACTTTGATTGGACTTGAGCATGCTAATTAATTAGCGTAATTAACTTCACTAGACATTGAGCTTGTGTATCTAATCAATGAAATGAAATCCTTATTGAGCATCTAATTTACCCAGGATAATTAATTAGATTCACCACCTAGAATAATAAATGTAGGAAGCATGTAAATAGACTAGGAAATTAACTAGGAGAATTAGCATATTAATTAATAGTATTGTGTTCTATTAATTCGAGCGTGCTTCCTTGTTTCAATTCATTGTATATTGTTCCACTATGGGTGTTCCATTCCATTATTATTCCTTGCCTTGTGTGCGCTTTCAATTACCGTTACTTATTATATGCTCGTTCAATTTCAGTTGGCGTTTGGCTTTCCATTACATTTGCTTTCAATTACTTAGATGCGCTTTCAATTACAGCACTTCAATTCTTATGAATGTTATATCATGTCATCATGCATCACGATAGGTTAAGAATGTATGTTCATGCATCATGTTAATGAAAAGAATAGGACGCATGCATGAGTGAGGAAAATGTAAGAATGAATGATAGAATAATAGGGTGGACGGGTCTAGTCTGGCAGCTAGTATGCACATAGGAGGCTAGTGTAGCCTGGCAGCTAGTATGCACATAGGAGACTAGTTTCTAGCCCAGCAAATAGTATGCACACAGGAGGCTAGTTGTAGTCTGGCATCGAGTATGCACACAGGAGACTAACTTGATGAATGAACGAATGAATGAATGAAAGATAATAAGTAAACGAATGGCTTAACGAAAAGGACTAAAGAGTGGCATTCATGTTGCATTACCCTTTTTACTTACTAAGCCTTCAGGTTTACAATTTACTTGTGGTGTAGGTGTAGGTACGTGTATACAAAAGGAAATGCACGGAATTAGGAGCCAAAGCGAAAGACACTAATCAGATAATAAAGTAGGGATGAAGATTTGCACGCCCGACGGAGTTCGTGGCTAGCCAAGCATATAAAAAGGGTGAAAGAGAAACCATTTTAAATTTTGCAATTTACGACATAAATCCCAATAGTAATGTGATGGAACAAACCTCTTTCTCATAGTTACCTTCATGTTTGCCCAAGTTTGAATCGGTGGTTCACCATACCTCCTTTGATTCTTAACCGTTTGATCCCACCAAATGCTTGCGTAGTCAGTGAATTCCATTGTGACCAATTTAAGCTTCTTCTCTTTCGTGTAGTTTTGGCAATAAAAAATCAAATCCACTTTCCGTTCCCATGTTTATGCTTCCACATAGTTTTAACTAAACTCTTTTCATACGCTTCCGCATAAGTTTTATTAATGAGGTTTTTATAACGAATTTTATGAATGGTTGCTAATGGTCTAGTTTAGGCGTGCTCTGACTTGTTCTAAAAAGAAAAATTCAAAATTTCTTGCATTTTAAAGGATTTACGAAAAATCGGGTTGTTACTCTAGTACCATAATATAGAGGAATCTTCATTTATAGCATATCATTTCATACCAGTGCAAATATATATAATGTTATGAATAATGTGATTTTGTAATTGAATAGAGAAAAGACTATATGATATTCCATCTTTTCCAATAAGATAAAATTGATCAAATAAACTAAAATTTCTTTATGAGAAATTACGAAGAAAAATCTAAAGGTGTAAGTCTTCAAACTTGAATTAAATTCCTAAGAAAACGAGTAGTATAAAAGTTTTTCCTAAAACTAAAATAAATCAACTACTTAGAATCAAATTATGTGTTCAAACAACCTCAAAATGTGAGTGCATATTGATTTCTGAACAAATACATTGTTCACTTTCTATAGGTTTCAATAGGTTTCTCATATCGTGCAAAGTATTCGAAATATAGTTTGTACAATTAGAATGTATTATAAATAATATCAACTACATGACTTCTAACAAACAAATGAGATTCATGTACAATTTTTTTCAAGCCATATCTTATGTTTGGGTGCAATATTTCTTAATGTGTCCTTACCTATCATAGAAGTAACACTTAAATTCATTCTTGATTTCACCACATTGGATCAAGATTTTACATTTCCAATTATCTTTCATTTTTACTTTATTCTCTTTCTCTTCATGAATCATCATAAATGTTATATCACCTATTTCAATTATCAACCTTCTTTCCTTTTCATCATACATGACCAATAATTCATTAATAGACTATTTATCATTGTGTGTTAGAAGAGATTTTAAAAGGTCAATGTGGTTGTGGAAGAGTGTTCAAAATATAATGCGCAAGGAAAAAATTACACATATCCAACGTCAAGTATTTTTAGTTGAACTGCAATGTGTCTCATTTGCATGATGTTCTCATGCACCTCTCACTGAAGTGAATATTAGGAATAAAATTTTCATTATTCGGGTACTGGCTAGTGTTGTATCTAAAATTTCGTATTGCTGTTCAATAGTCTTTAATAGTGTCATGACATCATTATGTTGATTGATTAAATTACAAATACTAGTAGAAACTAAGGCAATTGGATCGCTACCAACGTTTATAAAGATCAAACACATCTAGAGTGCTAATTAGAGTGGTCCTGTCATACAATATATTTAATATCCATCCATTCAAAATAGCGAAGAATCATCTCCTTCAACACTTTGTAATTACTACCCTTTATTTCTAGAATATCGTACTTAATATCAAAATAGTTCAAAAGTTGTATACTTCACAAAATGAAATTACACAAACTTAAATTACACATGCTTGTTATCTAAAATTGAGATAGTTATATGTCATTTTTAACTATTTTAATCATGCTCTACTCATGAATCTAAGGCATAAAACTTTTTTGTGGGCTAAATCTTTGACTTAATGAGATTCATTTATAACTAAATGATAAAACTATCAAATTATGTTTATTTTCTTAATTTTTATTAGGAAATTAATAAATATAACCTGATATTTTATCTTGATTAATTATGTAAATATAATAAAATTTCTTATTCATTGATATTTACTATATTCAACATAATTAATTACAATAAATATCATTATGTGATTTTAAACCATATAATTTATATAATTAAAGATGTTGTGACTATTCTCTGATTAGATAAAATGATATAAATCAATCTAAATTTAAATTATCCATAAATTATGTTCATATGAACACAAACTTGGATTTGAATTTCAGTATTAATTATATATAGTACCAATTCAATTTAGTTTTGATAGGTTTTAAAATGAAACCGAAAAAATCGAGTATGTTAGAACTAAACTGAATCATTGCAAAATTTTCTATTCATTTCCCATAATTCTCACTCCTAGTTAGAATGATATATGGGTACTTTCTCATGGATAATATACTTTTGTGTCAATGTTAAATGTATAATCCAATCTCAACCTTTTGTGCATGTTTAATCATATGTCAAATATTTTAATTTTTTATGATATTCATTAAAAAAATGAAGACACGCATCATTATATAAGATAATAGTGTACATCTACATTATTTGTAATTTTAAAAGACTTGATTGATTTTTCATGAATTAAAATATTTTATGTATTTAATTATATGATTTTGACTAATACTAATCTTCTTTTGTTTCATTTTATGGTTGATAAAGCTTTGTTGTCCCACATTATTGATGAATAGCACATGCATATATATACACACATTTATACATGTATATGTATATAGATAGACTCACAAATATATATAGACATACAAGTCAAAAAAGGTGTGAGAACAAACGAATTTTGCAAATCTCATGGATTTGGTCCTTTTTTATTTTACATATGGATGAAGAAAGAATTATGAGCAAAAAGAAAAGATAAAGTTAGGTGACAGTTTGAGAGAGAAAAAAAAGGAGCAACAGGTCCATAGAATAGACCAAAATTATAAATATGAGCAATTTGGTCTGTTTTTTCCCCGTTTTGTAGATTTAAAATCAAAGTTTTAAAAATATATAAATATTACAATATCGATTGGATTTAGTTCCAATTGAAACAAAATCAAGTATGGTATAATTTATTCACCATATAAAGTTAGAGATATATTTTATTAAAAAAAATCAAGATTTTAGTTGAACGAAATTCAAAATTCAAAATTTATTTTGTTCAACAACAACGTTCAAAGTAGGGGTGGGCAAGAACCGACGAGAACCGAGAACCGACCCGGAACCAATGATCGGTTCTTGTTTGGTTCTAGTTCTTGGTTCCTGAAGTTATATTTGGTTCGGTTTTGGTTCCTATTTTTATTTTTGGTTCTGTTCGCAGTTCTTTGGTGTTGAGAACCGATGGAACCGATTTGTGCTTTTTTAAATAGGGAGATGGCAAGCTGCGAGTCGCAGCAAAACCTAGAACCAAGGACCTCTCCCAATTTCACGAAGATGAACTTGCGGGCTGCGATTACAAAGGCGAAATTGGTGATGTGAAGAAGGTCGACCGACTCTCCCTTCTTGATTCTTCCTAATTTTATGCAGCTTTTTTTTTGTTATGGAAGCCCTCGCTGAGTTGTTAAATTTTTTTTATTCTTCTTGATTCTTCTGCGATTTGTTCATTTTTTTAGTTATTCGTATGTTTTACAACTACACCTATCCACTATTATACCTTCACTCTTAGCTTTAACTAAGTAAAGTGAAATCATTTGAAATTGAAAATCCTTACACGTGTCCTGCTTTGATTTAGGGTTTGCAATTCTGGATGGGTGAATGATAATCCCACACATGCATTTTATATAAAAAATATATATAGAGGTGGTGATTCTTCAAGCAAACAAAATCCTCAGAAAATCTATATACAACAATTATCTATAAAGATTTTGAACATGTGTGAGATTATATACAGGATTCTTGTATATAGATTTTTGTGAATGATAGATTTTGTATGGAAATTTATTGATAATCTATTGATAATTTGTTGGGAGAATGATATATTAATGTTGATAATTTGTTGGGAGAATGTACAAGTTGGGGAATATTTTGTGTTGGAAAAAAGTGTTGCTAAATAACATGTAAGAATATCTTCAAATTGTGGGCTTTGTGTTTTAAGTTCATCCTCCATTCTTTCTTACCTTGTTTATATATATTAGGAGAAGGCGTTTTCATCATACATACAAACTCTCCATCCCTTTCTTTCGCGATCCAGCTGATAGAGAAAGTATCAACTTCTTCCTAAACGCCATGCCCAAGGGGAGATCACTTTCTTTGCAGGTTGGCTTGCCTTTATCCCCTATCAACTCTTTTTCTTTTGTTTCTGATTGGTTTTGTTCATCTTTTGGTGCGGTCCAATACTGTTGCACTGCAAGTAACATCTTCTGCCTCTGATGGGGCCCCTTCTCATGATCAACAATTCTGCTGTCCCATTGCATTGCGTCTGTCAGCCTCTGGATCTTCACCAAAATATCAACGTCGTCCCGGATAATTACACTCCCTTGAGGCCTTTCCTATCCATTTCCAGCAGAATATCTTCTACTTTGCATCTACAAATGTTTGGCATTACAAGTTAGCTTTATTGAATCTGTATATTCTGTTTA
>CM039473.1:18498654-18596090 GCA_022433065.1 Begonia loranthoides
AATGGATATATATATATATATATATATATATTGTGTGTGTGTGTGGTCGCGCGCGTGCGTAAGAGTACGTTTGGAGAAGGAAATGGCGTGTAATGAAGAAAAGTGTGGAGAAATGGGTATAAAGTGGGTATGAGCGCGCATTGATGGAGTGTTTTGGGCATTGATGGAGTGTCCCATGGCTTTCTGTATTCGGAGAGTAAATGCCAGACGTTGAATAAGAGTCTATAAATAAGAGAGTTGTGGCAGCGTGAAAGGAACAAGGAAAAGGTAATGTTACTCTGTCGATTTTTGGAGTAGTGAGTGATGAACTTCTGAAGCTCTGCTGTTGTGAGTCTGGAGTGTGCTAGAGAGAGTGTTTTATTTCAAGAGTGAAACTGTGAGTGAAAGTCAGTGATTGAGTTGTGCATGACAGAAATGGACTCAAGGGGTTGCATGGTTTTGGATGTGAAATACTATTAGGTCAACAGATTATCGTGAGGAAAGGAGGTATGTGTTATTCTGAGGAATCTGTTGAGGTGATTATTGGTTTTAATAAAAGAATATCTTTTGGATTAGAGATATCACATTATGAGCATGAGTTGTTATATTCAATTTGTCTATGCATGTTTGGTTGTTAGTAAGTGTGGTTAATCTCTGCATATATATTATATGGTTAAGGTATCATTGTAGTTGGACTAAATGATTATTAATTGGTAGATTATTATTGTGAGAAAGTAATTATTGGATTGAGGATTGTTGTTGTCAGATAAGTGAATTTTGGATTAGTGATTGGGTTTTATTATGTGAACTTTTGGTGAAGGTATAGATTGGGATAATGATTTGTTATTGTTGGACATATTGTATGTTATATCTTGTTGGATTATGAACTATTAGGAGTTAGGGTTATTCATTGGGGAATAATTATTGATTATTTCATGTTGTTAATAACTAGGCTTTCGTGAAAGAATCTTAAAGCGTTAACTTATTAAAGCTAAGGACTTCAGGTACGTGGTATTACATGCGTTTTATCTGAAAGAGCCTACATCTTGGGAATTAGGGGGTGTTTTATTGTTTGTTTAATTGAATTGTATGTTATAGATAAGTTCAGTTCCTTAGATAAGATAAATCACATTTTGAGGATACGATCAAGGAACACATTAGATAGGACTATATGTGCATAACAACGTTAAGACATGAAATCATAAAGCACACAAAAATAGAAATGAAGAAAATAACCGTGGACCGAAATGATAAGCCCAGCATAGATATCAAGCAAATAACTGTGGACCAGAATGATAATCCCAACACATATATCAGTCAAATAATTGTGCATCGGAATGATAAGCCTGCATAGATATCAAGCAAATAACTGTGGACCCGAATGATAAGCCCGACATAGGTACCAAAGATAAGTAAATACCTGTGGACCAGATTGTGAAGCCCGACACAAGTGTTTATATGGACCAGATTGAGAAGCCCGACATATAAACAGTAAATAAATGATTTTGTGGACCAGATTGAGAAGCCCAACACATAATCAAACGAAATAACGATTAAAGACATGAACAGTAAAAGAGAAATAAAATAGAAAACATTATACGATGCTGTATGTAAATTCTATGTTTTACTTTTATATCACGTACTGAGCGTTAGACTCATAGTTAAGTCTCGTTGATGTTGGTAAGGAGCCAATAGATGGATAAAGCTATTGATGGACGAAGCTAATGGAGTATTGCTATGTGGGCGTTTGTGTTGTTGGCAATATTGACCTATGATTATGCTCAAGAAAATGGAATAAATATTTTAAAAAGCTTTTAAGTATTTTATGATTTTAAATAAATGTTTTAAGTAAATATTTTTATTAAATGTTTATTTAAACAATGGGTTTGCAGTATCAAATTGTAAAAGACTTCCACTGTTTATTACGCAATGGTTTTACAATGATTTTAAAGAAAAGAAATTTTTTGTACGGAAAAAGTTATGAGATATTACAATGAACGTACCCAAGCTTGGGAGGTAGATCAAGTTGATAGGCCACGTTGCCCATCTTCTCATCAATTCAGAATGGGCCAATAAATATGTGGGCTAACTTGCCTTTCACCCCGAAGCGGCTGATACCACACCTCGGTCGAACCTTCAAAAAACAAAGTCACCTGCGACAAACTCAACTTCCCTCCTTTTCAGATCCACGTAGCTTTTCTATTGGCTTTGCACTGTCTTAAGCCTTTGTCTAATCGCCCTGATCATGTCTGTAGTCTCCTGAATCATATCTAGCCTAAGAGTAATCCTCTCTTCTGTCTCAAACCAACATAGTGGAGAACGACATGGTCTCCCATACAATGCCACATTTAGAGAGATGCCAATACTAGTCTGATAGGTGTTGTTGTACACAAACTCCACTAACGACAAATGGTTTATCCAAGTATCACCAAAATCCAGGATACAAGATCACAACATATCTTCCAAAATATGAATAGTCCTCTCTGACTGTCCATCTGTCTGAGGATGATGGGCGGTCCTGAGATTCAACTCAGTACCCAAAGTTTTCTGTACTGACCTCCAAAACATGGATGTAAATCTCGGATTACAATCTGAAACAATGCTCGAAGGAATGGCATGGAGATGAACAATGTTATCAACGTAGAGGCGACTCAACTTCGATAAAGGAAAATCCATCCTGATCGCTATAAAGTGAGCGGACTTGGTCAAATGATCCATGATGACCGATACCGCATCCAATTTTTGCTGAGTCATAGGAAGACCCGTAAGAAATCCATGGTGATCTTATCCCACTTCCAATCTGGAATAGTCAATGGCTGCAGCAATTCATCTGGTCTCTGATGCTCGACCTTCACCTGTTGACACCTAAGGCATCTTGCCACAAATTCAGCTACGTCTCATTTCATTCCCACCCACTAGTACTGTAGCTTCAAATCACGGTACATCTTTGTACTACCTAGGTTAATAGCAAACCTCAACTTGTGAGCTTCAGCGAGAATCGCCTGCCTTAACTCCAGAAGGCTTGGTACTGCTACCTTACTACGATAAAGAACTGTTCCTTCAGTGTTGACTTCCTAACCATCTAGCTGTTCACCAATTTGAAGTTGTTCAACCTTCTCTCGAATTAATTGATCTCGTTGTTGTAACTGCTTCGTCCTTTGGAGCAAGGATGGTGTGGCAACCACATTACATGCGCAAGCTATATCATCTAACTCATAGTACTGTAGACTATAATATCCAACAACCATAGATCATTTCCACTCATCGAGAACCAAACAAGCTAGTGATCCCTGAGTATTTTGGCTCAGAGCATCGACTACTACATTCAACTTTCCTGAATGATACTCTATACTAGAATTGTAGTCCTCTAGGTATTTCATCCACCTTCGCTACCTCAAATTCAAATCTCTTTGAGTGAAAAGATACTTCAAACTTTTGTGATCCGGAACATCTGGAAGTTTAAACCATATAAGTAACTACTTTAGATCTTTAAGGCAAACATTATAGTAGCTAACTCCAGATTGTGTGTTAGATAATTCTTCTCAAGGGGTTTTAACTATTAGGATGCGTAAGCAACCACTTGATGCATCAATGTAAATTACGAAGGACTGCTCACTATTAGGTACTGTCAGGATAGGTACGCTCATCAATCTGCTCTTCAATTCCTCAAATGCACTTTGACATTGGTCACTCCATTCATACCTTACCCTCTTTCTCGTCAACTTTGTCAATGATGTTGCTGTCGAAGAAAAATTTTCCACAAATCTACGATTATAATCAGCAAGAGCAAGAAAATTGTGAACCTATGACACATTCTTCGGAGGCTACCACTGCACAATTGCCTTGATCTTTGCAAGATCTACAGAGATTTCGTCTTATGAAATGACATATCCCAAAAACTTGACCTCTGACATCCAGAAGTCACATTCGGTCATGTTGGCATATAAATGATGGTTTCTCAAAGTCTGTAATACAATTTGAAAATGTTCCCGATGCTAACTCCAAGATTTAGAATAAATCAAGATGTTGTCGCTAAACACCATGACGAACCGATCTAAATAGGGTCGAAAAACCCGGTTCATTAGATCCATGAATGCTACTTGGACATTAGTCAACCCGAAAGGTAAGACTAGAAACTTGAAATGCCCATGCCTTGTCTTGAAAGCTGTCTTCGGGATATCCTCTTCACAAATCTTCATCTGGTGATAACCAGACCGCAAATCAATACCATTATCCACCAAGCTGATAGAACAACTCATTGATCCTGTGCAACAAATACTTGTTCTTTACGGTAACCCGGTTCAACTTTTGATAATCTATGTAGAGTCTCATCTGGTTCAACTTCTAATAATCTATGCAGAGTCTCATGGTGCCATCTGCCTTCTTGGCGAACAAAACTAGAGACCACATGGCAGGATACTTTCCCAAACAAGTCTTTGATTTCTTAGCTCATCTAACTGGTTTCTCAACTCACTCAAATTTACAAGAGCCATTTTATATGCAGGAATAGAAACTAGGGTCAAATGAAAATTGACCTCACGGTCTAGAGGCAACCTAGGTAGCTTATCAGGAAACACATATGTGAACTCTCTCACAACCGAGACATCCAGACCTTGGCCAGTATTCTCAACCTCAATATTGACAGACCAAAGGTTTTCGTACTGCTCTAGTCCATTGTGACTACCAAGACATGCTAGTAAAATATAATTGGTCGTTACCGCACTAGGACCGTTGCGATAAAAGATGACTTGTCCTTGTTTAGAAATAACTGTAACTCGCTTCAGATGGCATTCCACAGTTGCTCTATATTCCCCAACCAATCTATACCCAGAAACACATCAAACTGACTCATGGGTAAGACAACCAGGTCTGCAGAAAACTTGCAATCATCAATCATTATGCAAACTATTATGCATACAGAAACCACCCCACTCTGAACACCCAGAGGAGTATTAAGCATCAATGGATATTTCATCTCCTCCACTGACTCTGACCCTAACCCTGGGTTAACTCATGAAAGGCTTGGGCCATAGGCTCATAATGGCTACAACTAATATATTGTGCCCTAAATACCTATGTAAAATCTTCCCACTCCATCGACTGTACGTCATAACTGGACCTTATGGCATTCCACCAACTAGACAACAACTTCTCTACATAAAGAGTGGTAATCCTCACCTAGAACTCTTCTGGAACTTGGAGAAATCCAAAATTATTTTCCATTTTATAGAGCCAATACTCCGCTCCCATTTAGTTTGCTCCACTTTCAAACATAGATAAGTTCAATCTAACAAACTCCCAATAAAATGTCATCCTTGTCATATCAGGTTCCTATTCAGAAGTGATACTGGTCAAGTTCTGCAAACTCTCTCCATCATTGCTACAATGGGAACAAAACCATCCTCTTGCGGTCGGCCACGAGATGTCCTTCTTGATGGCATTTTCAAAATTTAGAGAAAGGAAATTCCCACTTGGTTAGAAACTTGATTTGTGCACAGTAAATAAAACCTTACCTTGCACCATTAAATTCTCGAGTAATCGCTACTTAGGAATTCGGAACCTTAAGCTATGATACCATAAAATTTTGTATCAAGCGACTATAAAATTTGGAACCTACCGAATTAAGAACCATTAAATTCACTGGCCGGAAAGAACTGCTAGGGTCAAGTGACCCGATCCTCAAAGAGAATCCAATCACCCAGCCCAAGGCATGTGTTTTAGCGAAAGACTTATAAATATTTAGTTCAACCCAAAAGGATATGGGCCTAGGTCCGAGTAGGGACCACGAGACAATAACGGTACATAAAATAATTATAAATCCAAGGTATTGTGCAAAAAATCCATTCCAACAGTATTAAATTTTACAGACCAAATAGAAATGTCAATGTCCTCACCAAATAACGATAAATTGCTCATATCAAAATATCATAACATTTCAGCTTCTAATCTTCAGCTACTCTTCACTTTACCTAAGTTTTGGCGGAGGAGTCGTTTGGGGTGAGTGACTAACTCAGTAAAGTATAGCTATACTAGATGCACCTCATGCAAAACTGGTTTTTCTCTATTTTTGAAAACATGTTTTGTTTCTCATTTTACCTTACATGGATTTTTAATTGAAATCTCTTATAATATTATAAATCCGGCCAAAGGCCATCGATGAGGCTTTTATGAAAAACTTGTTGTATACATAGACAACTATGCCTCAAAAAATAGGCCATCATCGTTTTCCAATCTAAAAGCATCATCAGTGAAAAGGGGTGGTCGCTCAAGGACCCACCAACACTCATAAGAGAATAGGTGATCACCCGTCGATGATAACACCTCATGAGGCAGAGGAAATATAAATGACAGCGGTCCATAGATCCAGTGCATCACCTGAAGAGCAAGTTCGAGTAGTTACACCACCCATAAAGTGAAACGGTACATAGGATAAACAAGTCTCAGCGACTGACAACCTTCTGATCCGTGGGACAAGCCCTGGCCAGGTTTAGGGGCTTGTGACCGAAGGAAGCCTCATCTCCTTCCTAATCTTATCTTTAACACAGCGTGCAAACAAAACATCTCCACGTAGTAGGAAATGTATCAGGGATAGCCTATTGAGACTTTGATAGCAAAACCATCCAAAGTAATAAGAGGATTCGTCACTCCCAAATCATAAACGAATTCAGAATTTAAAACTTGAAACAAAAAGAACCCAGTTGAAGATTTCTCACCAACAAAACCAAATTGGACTCTATTTTTCTCACTAGAATTGAAAAATGGACTCAGTTGGAGCTGCCCTGTCGTCGTCCTCATTCGATAGGCCTTGTTTGAATGCTCGCAGCCACCAACGACCAAATGTTCGCTCGTCATCTGCTCAGAACTTTGAAGGTGTTCATCTCTGTCTCGGCTACCCTTCGCTTGCAATGCCAGTTGTCGTTGCCCAGTCGCTGCTCTCTTCGGTCACTCGCGCGATCTCACTATCTCTTTCTTGCAAAATATCTCTCGGTCGAGTGAATGGTTTTCCCCCTTCTCTTCTCTGCAACCTAGCCTCGGGACTCCCTTTCTTCTCCCCTCATCTTTGTTCTTCAATGGGCAGTGTGTTTTGTTTTTATTTTAAACATACCCTTTTCCCTTTTCATTTCAACTTGCCGCCACTCTTCTCCTTTCCCCCCATTCTTTTCACTTATTCACTTCACTATATTAAAATTTTTAATTCTATCTTAATTCCATTTTTGTCCCTTATTCCCATACCGAAATAAATTTTCTTTTGTCCAATCATCTTCTTTTATTTACTAACGTAAATGCCCCTAGATATCAACATATATACCATACGTCAACTAAGTAACTCTTAATCTAACTTATTTTGAGCATTGTCTGACAACGTTCGTAGCTCCAATTTAATTATTCAAATTTCCATTACTTAATTTAATTTTTTGTTCGAAAAATTCTAGTTCCACCGATTTGAATAATTGACCAAATTTGCGTACGTGGCCACTACCCGGCAATTTGAGTCAACTTTTCAACGTTATGACTGATTTTAACGCAAAAAAAATAACACGTGGAATTTCTTATTGAAAATTTCATGGGTTTTACAGCATTCATGATGACCAATGGAAAGAAAAAGATACAAGCCAAAAAAAAAAGATAAAGGGAAAGATAAATTACCGATCCAATCTGGTGAAATCAAGAAGGAAATTAAGTGTTATTTCTGTGGCAAGAAAAGACATATTAAGAAAGCTTGCACCAAATTTATGGCATGACTTGAAAGAAAAGGTACGCCAATCTCATTTGTTTATTATAAATCCATTATGGCTCATATTATTTATAACACTTTGTGGATTTATTATGGTTCTACAATCCATATTTCGAATACTTTGCAGGGTATGCAAAACCTTTGGAAACCAGTGGGAAGTGAACAGAGCATCTATTCAAGAAGCAAGATGCTTTCACATGTGGAAGCTATTAGAACATGCAGTTTAGTTCTCAGTAATGATTTTATTTTGAATTTAGAAAAGATTTTGTATATTCCTAGTATTTCTAGAAACTTAATTTCAGTTTCAAGACTTGTACCTTTGAGTTTTTCTTTTACGTTTTCAGATGTAAACTTCAATTTATTTTACAAATCTGATCTTGTTGGAAATGGTACATTGTCTAATTGTCTTTTCTCTATCGATTTACAAAATGATACCACTCATGATATTATGCATGTTCACACTGGTGTCAAAAGATGTGTTATAAATGAGGATTCCTCTATATTGTGGCATCGGAGATTAGGACATATTTCCATACAGAGAATTAAGCGATTGGTAGATGATAAAATACTTAGTACTTTAGACTTTATTGATTTTGATACATATTTTGACCGCATTAAGGGAAAGCAAACTTATGTATCTAAGAAAGATGCTAAGAGGAGTTCAGAGATATCATAGAAAATACATTTAGACATTTGTAGTCTAGTTATGGACTCAAATGTGTTGGTCCCTATCTAAGAAAGGTGCTAAGAGGAGTTCAGAGATATCAGAGATTATACATTCAGATGTTTGTAGTCTAGTTATGGACTCAAATGTGTTGGTCCCTATGCATGCCTATAGAGGATAGAGGGGAGGAGAGGAGAGGAGAGGAGAGGAGAGGAGAGGGGAGGGGGGAGGGGGGGGGGGGGTGTGAATATGGAGTTCTAATCATTTTCGTGTGATAATTGTTTACTATCCCTAAGTGATTTATCACATATAAATCATATAATTAAAAGCATAAAGTAAAGTGTAAAGGATAAAGAATGCGCACAAGATTTGTTTACTCGGTTCGGCAACCCGTCTACATTCACACTCCAAGAATCCACTTGGAGATCCACTAACTAATTGGCTTACGAGTGCCAATTAATCGTTTACAAAGACTAATTCGAAGGGCATCACCCTTTGACTATTTCGGGGCGTAACCCTTTAACTTTACTATTCTGGGGAGTCAACCTTTGATTGAACTTATGGGCATTAAATCGAGCCGTTGACTATTTTAGGGCATCACCCTTTACAATTTCGCACAAGTAATTTGGAAATAGTAAAACCAAATCTAACTAGTCCGAACCCTCCCAAATTGAATTGTCAAGTTTGGGGTTAGGGAGAGTTGGATTACAATTGCTCATTGTGATTTAGAATCGAGTAGTAAATTCGGCAGGGCTTCGCCTCAATTCTCTGTTTTAATTGTTTGAGCTTGGAGTGCCTCACTTCTTTTATAGACTACACATTTTTGGTTTAGCCTGGTCCTTTTCGGTCGATCGCATATAGACGTTAAAAATTTGACCATTGGAAATCTACCCATTGTGCAGGTCTGGACTTTTTGGTTGCATAGCTCAACCGTGCTTCGACTTCTATTCATCCGACAACACTCGGAGCTCTCTGTTCTACTTTTTCGATTGCGTGCCTCGTCTAAAAACTTCGATTGCTATTTGACCACAAAAATGCTGAAAATGACAGATTCAAAACTTCATCGACCGAGCTTGATCGAACTTCGACCGCTACTCGACCGATAGACCAAAACCCAGTTTGGGTCACATCCTCTCGTCTGCAGTCTGACTACAGCACTCCAATCCATCCCTTTAAAATATTCTAAGTCCCAAAATGATATGCAACACTAAATAGACTTAGATAAGCATTTTAGCACATTAATAATATCAATTTTGAGGGTATTTCCAATAAATACGGATATAAATATAATTATAAACCATTAAGAATAATATCCAAAAAATACATTACACAACTTATTGATTTCATTACATTAAACAATATTTAGTTATCATCAAAATAAAACTTAGCCTAACAAAATGGTCTGGGATAATTCATCTCTTTTATTGATGATTACTCACAATACATGTATCTCTACTTGCTTCAGAATAAAAATGGAGCATTGGATGCTTTTACGGTTTTCAAGGCAAAAGTAGAGAAACAATACAATAAGCAAATTATAGAGGTGGAGAATATTATGGTAGATATACTGAGGATGGACAAGTACATGGTCTGTTTACTAGATTCCTTCAAGAGCATGGAATTATTGCTCAATACACAATGTCTGGTTTTCCATATCAGAATGGTGTTGTAGAAAGAAGAAATCGAATATTATTGGACATGGTAAGGAGTACGTGTAGCAACTCCAAACTTCTAGATTTCTTGTGGTCTGATGCACTTAAGACAGTAGTGTATATATTAAATTGAGTTTCAACCAAGGCTATAGACAAGACGCCATTTGAGTTATGAAAAGGTTGGAAACTGAGTTTGAGACATATATGCATTTGGGGATGCCTGTTTGAAGTCAAAATTTATAATCCTTAAGAAAATAAACTAGACCCAAGGACCATTAGTGGCTATTTTATTAGATATGCCAAGAGGTCAAAGAGGTATAAATTCTACTATCCATTTAACAGTACTAGGATCATGGAATCAAGAAATACAAAATTTCTTGAGAATGACTTGATTAGTAGTAGTTATCAATTTCAGGATATTGTTTCTGAAAGAGATCACATTGATGTTCAACCTTCTCACTCAAGTGATAGATTGATTATTATGCACAAAACTTCTAGAATTCAAACGAGTGTTGAACAATCAATGAATGATATTCCACAAGCTGCTGATTATAATCCAGTAGATCGAATTCTTGTGGAAGTGTCATAAATTGTGGATCAACCAATTGAACAACAAATTTCTCAAGAAAATGTTGAAACAACACTAAGGAGATCTACTGGAGAAAGAAAATCAGCTATTCATAGTGATTATGTCACATATCTCTACAAGAGTCAAACTATAATATAGGAGCCAAAAATTATCTTAAGATGTTTTCACATGCCATAAGTTGTGGTGAATCAACTCTATGGTATGATGCCATGAAAGACGAATCGAATTCTATGAATTCAAACGAAGTCCAAGATCTTGACGAGTTGTCTGATGGTGTAAAAGCCATAGGTTGTAAATGGATCTTTAAGACTAAGAAAGGCTCATTAGGCAACATCAAAAGATATAAAGCAAGACTCGTTGCTAAGGGATTTACACAAAGGAAGGAATCGACTACATGGAGACTTTTTCTCTTGTATCTAAGAAAGAGATGCAAAATTTTGGCCTTAGTTGCACATTTTGATTTCGATTTGCAACAACTGAATGTGAAAATGACTTTTCTCAATAGATATCTAGAGGAGGATGTTTATATGAAACAACCTAAAAGATTCTCCTCTAGTGATGGTGAACATTTATTTTGCAAGCTTGAGAAATTCATATATGGATTGAAACAAGCCTCCTGTTAGTGGTATTTAAAGTTTCATGATGTTATCTCTTCATTCGGTTTTGTAGAGAACATTATGAATCAATGTATACACTAGAAAGTTAGTGAGAGAAAAATTTGTTTCTTAGTCCTCTATGTGGATGATATTTTACTTGCAACTAATGATGAAGGTATATTGCATAAGATGAAAAAATTTCTCTATGAAAACTTTGATATGAAGGACATGGGTGAGCTTCCTTTGTCATTGGTATTAAGACTCATTGAAACAAATTCCAAGGTTGCTTGGGATTGTCTCAGAAAACTTATATCAATAAAGTGGTAGAGAGATATCGGATGAAAGATTGTTCACCTAGTGTTGTTCCCATAGTGAAGAGTGACAAGTTTCATAAGAACCAGTGCCCGAAGAACGATCTTAAGAGGGAGCAAATGAGGAACATTCTCTATGCTTCTGTTGTTGGAAGAGTGATGTATGCTCAAGTCTGCACAAGACCTGACATTGCATTTGTTGTTGGGATGTTGGGAAGATATTAGAGTAACCCTGGTAAAGATCACTGAACTGCTACAAAGAAAGTGTTATGGAACCTTTAAGGGACCAAAGACTACATGCTTACCTACAAACGGACAAATAGCTTGGATGTGATTGGATACTCTGATTCAAATTTTACTGGCTGCGTTGATTCTCATAAATCAACATCAAGATACATTTTTATGTTGGCCGATGGAGCTATATCTTGGAGGAGTGCTAAACAAAGTTTGACTGCCACATCCACTATGGAGGTTGAATTCATATCGTGTTTTGAAGCTACTTCGCATGGTGTATGGATGAGGAGTTTTATTTTAGAGCTTAGAATCATTGATTCAACTTTTAAACCGCTGAATATATATTGCGATAATTCAGCTGCGGTCTTTATGGCTAAAAAGAACAAAAGTGGTAGTCAAAGTAAGCATATCAACATTAATTATTTAGCCATAAGAGAACATGTTAAGGATGGTTTAGTGGTCGTTGAACACATTAGCACTGAATTGATGGTCGCCGATCCTTTGACTAAGGGCATGCCACGGTTAAGATTTAAGGATCATGTAGTTAAAATGGGACTTGGGTCCATTATGTAATTTTTTGTTGTATGAACGAATGTTTATAACTCTTCTTATAATATTTCTCATTATAATATTTATTGTGTACACATTCAGTTTGAGAAATATACTTTAGTTTTGAACCTCGAATAAACATAGAGTTTATTCATTAAGTTTATGGGTAATAAAGAATAAACATAATGCATTGTGATACATGGAAGATAATTCTTGATTATATTAAAAGAATTTATTGCTATGATTCATGTATTATGTTTTTTTACTACAACAAAATTATAAAACGCAGACCAAGTGGGACAATGTTGGCAGTCATTTTTTGTTTTTGTTAACCGCCAACTCAAATTGTTGTCCAGTTTTTAGGTGCTTTCCATTGAGGAAACTGCCCATAATACACTCATATCACTTTTTATATGTTCTTGATGGAAGAATATTCAGAGAGTGATTTTTTACAGAGTGATTTCAGAGTAAGAAAACATTGAAGGAGAGGTTCTCCTAGCCTTCAATTTCGTTTAGTAAATACACTATCGTATTTAGGTCGAGTGGTTTGGAAGAAACTCTTTAAGGAAGGAAAACAAATGTCCTTGATTTCAACCACAATGATCGGAGGTATTTCTGATTACTTTTCACAATTTGATCTAAATGCTTTAATTTTGTTTTATTAATGTTTATATTGTTTAAGGTTGATTATACAATTCCTTTTTCTTAATCTAAGTAAGCTGTCAGAGAACTTCTTGCATTCCATTAAATATAAATGACCTTCAAGTGGGATAAATCTTATATTGATTTATACCTATTCAAAACAATTTATATTGCTTAACGGAATATATTATATCTTGATATGGATTCCACAAAGGATTGATTGGCTTGAAATCCCTAGAGCTATAGTCAAACTAGATTGGCACAGAGTTTTCCGATTTGGGTTCTCTCAAGTTGGTTGTATACTACCTAGACGCAAATAACAACATCTTCGGTTCAAATGCACCAGAACATCAAACTTTCTTTAATGGTTCAGAATTTGTACGCTTTAAACATGGTCATCCCCATTTCAGGGATGTCTCATTTTCGGCGGCTACTACTCAGAGTTAACTACCTATTCAGACCAAACTAATCACAAACCCAGTTTTGGTAATATGGACTGAGGATTTGATAAGAATGGAGTGATTGGCGAGAAAGAGAATCATTACACCAAAGTTTCTTCAAGATTTGTGTTTCACTCTCTTTTCTCAAATGAGCACAATAGAATATTTATAGGCTCAATAAGACTTTTCAAATACGTACAATAATTCTAACAATTAACATTCTTAAATACATTAAAGACAGAATAGGAAACATCACAATTTCCAACCTTTGGATACTAAAATCGTCATAACATCTTCTAGAGAACTCCAAACGACTTGAAACTTGAACCTTTAGAAACTAGACATTTGGTGCATCGAAATCCATGAGTCCTACATTTCATTTGGTTGCCATTTGACCCTTCAAATCCTTGTTGAAAAACACCACAGAATGTAGAACGTTTTGAGTTTAATTCTCAATAAATTCATCCCTTAACCTCAAACATTTCCAATCCTTCATCCCGATCATCTTCTTGTGGTTTTTGAATAGCACCATTTGTAGCAGCTTTGTAAAAATGTGTGCCACGTGGTCACGACTTGTAACGTGGCTCATTCGCATTTCTTCTTTCTTAACATGTTCTCTAATAAAATGAAAATGAACATCTATATGCGTACTTCTTTCATGATAAACCAAATTCTTTTCCAATTCAATTGCTGATTTGTTGTCGACTCGTATTTTGGTTGCCTCATGTTGCTTGTGATTTAACTAGTGTAGCAAATTTCTTAGCAAAATTGCGTGGTGCACCCACCAAGATGCAACCACATACTCTACCTCGCATGTCAACAAAGTCACAATTGGTTGTTTCTTCAAAAGCCATGTGAATGACGTGTCTCCCATATAGAACATGTATCCTACTGTACTTTTTTTATCATCTACATCTCCACACCAATCACTATCGGAGTAACCAACCAGCTTGTATTCATTCATTTTTGAGTAGAGTAACCCGAGTGACTCCGTTCTTTGAATGCATCGAAGAATTCTCTTAATAGCTTTTAGGTGCGAGTGTTTTGGATCCTCCATGTATCGACTCACTATGCCGACACTATATGCAATTTCCAGCCTTGTGCATGTGAGATACCGTAGACTCCAAACCAAACTATTCTAGTTACTTGCATTTACTTGATCTCCTCCCTCAAATTTAGAGAGTTTCGTACCGAGCTCCATCGGTGTTGCTACTGGCTTGCAATCTTCCATCTTGCTCTTCTTCAAAATGTCCCTTGCATATGCTTCTTGTGACACAAAAATTCCAAATTTGGCTTGTATAATCTCAAGACCAAGAAAATACCTCATCAATCCCAAGTCTGTCATTTCGAATTCTCGTGTCATAACTTCTTTGAAATCTCTATCATATTCTCACTGTTCCCCATGAAGATGAGATCATCAACATAAAAAGCAACAAATAACAAGTTCTCTTATTCTTTCTTCACATATAATGCATGTTCATAGGGACTTTGTATGAATCTGTTCTTCTTGAAGTAGGTATCAATTTGGTTGTTCCATGCATGAGGTGTTTGTTTTAGCCCATATAGCACCTCTTTTAACTTCAAGACTTTGTTCTCCTTTCCGACTTTCATGAATTCGGGAGGTTGCCCAATATAGACTTCTTCTTCAAGTACTCCGTTTATAAATGGGAACTTCACGTCCATTTGATAGATTGGCTACTTGAATTGCGCTGCTTGAGATATAAGAAGTTGAATTGTCTCCATTCTTGCAACCGAAAAAAAAACTTCATCATAGTCAATCACCTTTTTTTGTCTATAGCCTTTTACAACTAGGCGTGCTTTGTAACTTTCAATCTCTCCTTTGACATTCATCTTTTTCTTGTACACCCATTTTACTCCTATGGGTTGACATCCTTTTGGTAACTCCACCAAATCCCGTGGTTCATTTCTTTCGATTGCCTTTATCTCTTCATCCATCGCGGCTTTTGACCTCTTGTCTCTCACGGCCTCCTCAAAGGAAATATTCTCCATATCTACTAATAGGCAAATCAAATGCACTTCGTTCGTCAAGTCTTATAGATCTTGTAGACTCTGCATCCTTGGTTGTCTTGGCTATTCTTCGTCGTCGGATACTTGAGGGATTTTCGGTGTGATTATTTAGTGGAGCGGTTGATGGTTCTCCTTCATCTTATGTTGCCTACTTTTGGTTCTTCCAATCCCATATCATTTCTTCATTTACTTGTACATCTTGGCTAACCACCACCTTTTTGTCAATCGGGTCAAACAGCTTGAAAGCCTTCGTCTTCTCGTCATACTCGATGAACACATACTTCTTGCTTTTATCATCAAGTTTGGTTTTTCTTTGATACGGTATGTGCGCGTAGACTACACTTCCAAACACCTTAAAATGTGATACGGTTGGTTTAAAGACCGGTTGTCTTCTCCACTAGCACCTTGAATTTCTTAAACACCTCGAATGCTTCCGACTTTTCCTTCAAGAAATAAACCCAAGTCTTACTTGTAAAATAATCAATGAAAATAATAAAATACCTCTTCTCACTAAAGGACTTCGGTGTGATTGGGCCGTATATATCGATGTGTACCAACTCGAGAGATCTCCTTGCACGATATTCCGCCTTCTTTAGAAATGTACTCCTTGTTTGTTTGCCGAGTACACATCCCTCGCCAAATTTCTTGGTGTAATCCATGTTTGGTAGCCTATAGACTATTTCCTTCTTTGCTAACTCTTTGAGGCCGCCGTAATGTAAGTGCTCAAACCGTAAATGTCATAGCCATGCTTTGTCCTCCATATTTACTTGCAAACACTCTTCTTGCACGTTCTTCAAGTTGAGCTTGAACATTTGATTCTTTTCCATCTCCATGTGTGCAAGCAAGCGACCATTTTTGTCCTTCAAGTGCAACATCCGGTCTTTCATGAAGACCAAACATCCTTTCTCCAATAATTGGCCCACGCTAAGAATGTTACTCTTCAAGTCGGGTATATAGTAGAAATCTTCCACTATTCCTTCATTTCCATCATTTTTTGAAAAATGTATTTTTCCTCGGCCTTTGACTTGAACCTTCATGCGTCTCCAAAAAACACTTGTCCGTCTTTAATCTCTTGCATATCAACAAAAGAGATGTTTGTGTCCACAGATATGATTGCTAGCACCAGTGTTAAGATAACATACCATGTCGTTTTCGGGATTGGTGTCCTTTTGTGCCATCATGAGAATGCCATCGACTTTCATCTCAGCTTTCGCAACTAGATTCACATTTTCTCCACTTTCTTCTTGGAGTAGCATTCCTTTGCGTAATGTCCATACTTGGCGCAGTTGTACTCGACAGTTGAACGATTCGACCAGCCACCTCTTCCATGACCATGTCCTCGTCCACGCCAATTTTGTTGGCTGGTCTCACCCTTCTCTTCACGATTATTTCCGTGATAGCATCCTCCACCGCGACCAAAACCATGGCCTCCATGACCACGTCCTCTTCCTCGGTTGTACATTAGTTTATCCTCCTTGATAGTCGTCATCGTTTGTATGGCCTCCTCCAAGACTTCTTGTGTTTTCTTCTTCTTCCTTTGTTCATGTGCCTCAAGAGAGCCCGCAAGTTCATTGACGATCATCTCTTCCAAATTTTTTGACTCCTCGATTGCGCATACAACATTCTCAAAATTCATGGTGAATGACCGAAGAATTTTTTCCACGACTCTTGCATCCGTGAGGGTTTCTTCATTGCGTTTAAGTTGATTCACCACTGTTTGCACATGCGTGATGTAGGTTGATATGTATTTCGATTCCTTCATCTTCATGGCCTCCAACTCGCCATGAAGAGTTTGAAGCCGCACTTGTTTAACTCGGTTGGCACCCTTGCAAAGTATCCCATTCTTCCTTCGAAGTTGTTGCACTAGCAATCTTCTCAAAACCCAACTCATCTACTGCTTGAAACATGAGATAGAGAGCGATCTTGTCCTTCATTTGCGTTTCTTTCAATGCTTTCAATTGATTTGCTGTCATGGTGCCAGTGGCTTCCGTCTCTGTGAAACCAATTTCAACTAGTTCCCACGTATCTTATGCACCAACCAACACACGCATTTGAATGCTCCAATTGTCGTAGTTTGTCTTGGTGAGTCGTGGCAGCGGAATTTGTGCCAACGGTGTGCTCCCATGGTTCGACATGACTCAGATACCAATTTGATAAGAATGGAGTGATTGGCGAGAAAGAGAATCACTACCCCAAAGTTTCTTCAAGATTTGTATTTCAATCTCTTTTCTCAAATGAGCACAATACAATATTTATAGACTCAATAAAACTCTTTAAATTTGTATAATAATTGAAACAATTAACATTCTTAAAGATATTAAAGACAGAATATGAAACATCACAATTTTTGACATTTGGTTATTAAAACTGTCATATCTTCTTATAGAAAACTCCAAACAGACTTGAAACTTAAACCTTCAAAAATCAGACATCCGGGGCATCTAAATCCATAGGTCATAGGTTTAATTTGGTTGCCATTTGACCCTTTAAATCCTTATTGAAAAATGCCCCATAATGTAAAACGTTTTGAGTTTAATTCTCATCAGTATTATCATTCTATGTCAAGGCACCAATCAGAAAATATATGTCGAGCGTCGGAGCTTCCATCCTGTAATTTCCATGATGAAAGAACGAGACCATTATGATAGATCTGATTCTGTTAATTTGCAAATTTACCTATTATTTATTTCAATTGACAACGAATAACATTTGCTCAGCATGTTTCACGAGTTACCATCCATGGTTCACGTGTTTCACGACTAATCAAAAGTTTGTCGGTTTGTAAATGACTGCGATCCTTGTTGTCATTACAAAAAGCTCCCACAGCAAGAACTAGAAGATGAAAGCAGAAGGATTGAAGGAATTCCAGAGAAAAACTACAGAAGCTATGGAGGATTGCCCCGACAATGGCGATATTCACGTCTTCGTTTTCCCCTTCCCTTCGCAGGGTCACATGAACCCAATCATCCAATTCGCCAAGCGCCTCGTCTCCCGAGGACTCAAAGTAACCCTTCTCACCACCTTGTACGCCTCCAAGACGATGCTGGTTCAACCCCAAGGCGAAGCCACCTCCATCCAAATTCAGGTCATCACCGACGGCTCAGAGGACCGGAAGGAATCGGATGATGACGACTCGGTTCTTGACCGTTACAAGAATGTAGCTTCCGAGGGGCTTGCTGCTTTCCTCCGCCGCGTTGACGAGTCTCATCCCCGACCTAGATTCCTCGTCTACGACTCTTTTATGCCATGGGTACTGGACGTGGCCAGGAATTGTGGGTTTGATGCAGCCCCTTTTTATACTCAGTCTTGCGCCCTCAGCAGCATCAACTTTCACGTCTACAATAAAGCTTTGAACCTCCTTGTCCAAACCCCTACTTTAGAATTGCCCTCCATGCCTCTGCTAGAGGCTAAAGATCTGCCCATTTATGACTACGACCCTGCCAACTTCCAGGCCATTTTAAACATCACTTCCGGACAGTTCTCTAATTTCCTGGAAGCCGAGATGATGTTTTGCAACTCATTCGATGGTCTGGAGGAGGAGGTTTGCTAATCTTCCATTTGAATTTAATTTTTTAAGATAAAAATAACAAACTTCGTGATTTTTCTAATGAATTTGTCTGCGTGATATTGCATTGTATAGGTGATAAAATGGATGATCAGCTGCAAATGGCCAGTCAAGACCATAGGACCTACCATTCCATCAAAGTACTTGGACGGAAGAGTGAAGAACGACAGCGATTACGGCCTCAGCCTGTTTGAACCCAACGTCAACACTTGCATGTCGTGGCTCGACGCGAAGGAAACGGGCTCAGTCGTATATGCATCTCTAGGTAGCGTTGTCGTCGTAGGAGAAGAGCAACTGGAGGAATTAGTGTTGGGTATAATGAACAGCAACCACCAATTCTTATTAGTCGTGCGAGAATCCGAACAGAAAAAGCTGCCGGAGAATTTTCTGAAAAGGTTGTCTGACAAAGGTCTGGTGGTGAATTGGTGTCCTCAGCTTGAAGTGTTAGCCCACAGGGCCGTGGGCTGTTTCATGACGCACTGCGGGTGGAACTCGACGCTCGAGGCAATATGCTTGGGGATGCCGATGGTGGCGATGCCACAGTGGGCAGATCAAACGACCAATGCTAAGTTCATCGCCGATGTTTGGAAAGCAGGGGTGAGAGCCAGGGCCAATGAAAAGGGAGTATTCAGTAAAGAAGAAATAGCTTTGTGCATCGGGCAGGTTATGGAGGGGGAGAGACAGAAGGAGATCAAAACCAACTCCATGAAGCTGAAGGAATTGGCTAAGAGAGCAGTGGATGAAGGCGGCAGTTCAGACAAAAACATCGACGAATTTGTCGCAAGACTTCGAAGTATGTGATCGACTTCAATCGTTGTGTTTCCATTTTTATCTCTCGAAGCAAATCAAAATAAGAGCTGAAAGGGCTTGTTATACTTTGAATTCTTAAAAGCCAGTAAGTAAGCCGTCTCTACCATCGATTGCATTTGATTGTGTTATCAGAAGTATGTCTACTTCATCTTTCGCCGCACTCATACGGGAGACTAGACATCTTAGGTGATCTATACACTCTCGGACTCACTTGATTTGAGTATGTGTATATTAAGAGTGTAAACATTTAAATTCATGAAAAGCTGAAACAGAGTGATGAAATGTTATGTGATGTTAAAGAAGCCTACCTGAACTCATTACTCATTAGTCATGCCTACCTCCAATAGCTCATTTGATTCTCATTATAACCAATTAATAAACCCAATAGATCCATTCCATGTGTTCGGGTTTCCATCCACGTAGAAGCCCAATAAGATCTTTTTAATCAAAATCCACGTGGGCTTGGCTGCTTCTAAATAAAGTAAACCATACGGAATTAGACGATGGTGTGTGTTCAGATAGATAGAAAGATTTATCTCAAAATTTGTGCAGCCATGAAAGACAATAGAGACGAGAAAAAAAGAGGTTTTCTACGAGCATTTAAGTATCAATATATAGTTTGATTAGCATGACCCAAATAGATTTTAGATCATCAAATTTTAATAATATGTATTATGACATGAATTACAATGTAAAAAATAAAATTTCAAAATTTCAACTAGAAAAATAGTCTTCTCTTTCACAAAAGCTTCCAAATGTGAAATAGGCAACTTCTACTAACTAAAACATAGACAATGTCCGAACTTGGTTGTATGAAGCGATTTGGTCATTATATAAGCAGAATTATTACGAGTACTGATTTTAGCTACTGTAATATCACCACGACCAATAAATTCTAGAACAAAATGACATTAAATATCATCAATGAGATTCATCTTCTCATAAATCATCTTATCTTTAGTGAGATAATTGGTACTTTAACTATTGCAAACATACTGTAGTAATATGGAACTCTTCATTGAACTCCCAAAAATAATCTCATTAATCAAATACCTTAAGGCTTAATATTGCCATATTGATGCGCCATCGGAATCTACTACTAACAACCAAGCAAGGAGATTTTTTAACTTTATTTCTAATCATTATTTTATAGGTGATCATGGTGAAAAGTGCATTAAAAAGATACTCTAGATATCTTTTCCATCAATCTAGCATCCATATGTATCATGGAGATGTTCAAGGTGAAGAATAAGTGGAAGGTCTAGTACAAGTTTGAAGATTTATGAAGACTTTCCAAGTGTGCTAACAATTTGACCTCCATGGTGTATTTTTTATTTTTGGCAACCTTCATGATCTCATATCAAAATGTAAGCTTGAGCTGAATTTTTAAGCTTAACAAAATGTGGTCTTTCATTAAATTGGAAGGTCATCTGCTATACCAAAGGAGCCCTGAACAGAGAGCTTCAATTCTGTCAAAGATGCTCGATCATCCTTAGTTGGAGTTTAAGCCAAATTCACTTGGAGAATGAACGTGAAGATAATTTCCATGGACTCATTGCTGCATTCAAGATTTGGGAAATTATTTTAAAATTATGTTTATTTATTTTATTCTAATTTGTATTAGTTTCAAAATGTCATGTATTGGTGTCACTCGGTTAGAGCATGTTTTAGCTGAGTAAGTGTGTTGTGAGGGCATTTTGTAATATTCCATTAGGGCTTGTATTCCATTAGGACACAAGCCCTAATTTTGTGAGAGGGTTTTAAGCTCCTTTAGGGCTCATTTTAAGATGGTTTTGAATTAACAAAAGAACACTTTTGAAAAGGTTGGAGTTCCTTCCATGAATTGGTCATCTCCCTTGGTGTTTCACTCGAGTGGATTTTGTGTCAACAATTGAATCACCGTGTTTCCTGTGAGCTTTGTGGTGATTTCTCTTAAAGCTATCCCTTCCTCCATCTTCTTCCAGAAGTGGACATCCCTAGTGAAGGAATCGAAAACTTGCTAAGATCCAAGTTGGAGTGCTTTCACTATTGGAGGACATTGAAGTTAATAGGTACGATTTGTGTACCTATTGGAACCAATTTGCACCTTTCCGCATATAACTTCCTTTTCTGTACGAATTTGTTTATGATATTTTGAGGGTTTGTTCTTCACATATTGCCTGCTCTATTTTTGAAATTTTGTCTCCAAAATTTTTCATTTGTTTTATTTTTATCCATCTTAAAATTGCCCCGCAAAACTGTCTTATTATCATATCTGATTCCAGAGCACCTCTCACTTATGTGGCCATAACTTTCTTTCCATAACGTGTTAGTTTGAAAAACTTTGAGGGTATTTTCTAGACTTTTAATTGGTATTCCTATCCAAAAATCATGCCGAAAGCCATCCATTTGCGTTGTTTTTGTTATCTTCAAAATTTGAACAAAATCTGTAAAATAGTTTCATTCCGGTTGTTCACAACTTTTGGTGTTGTCTATCGGCAATGCATCATTTGGTATCAGAGCCTCTTCTCCTATTTTATAATATGTAAATTGGTGACTGTCACTTTACATTATGATGATAAGAGGTTGTAGTTATACTATGAATTAGAATGAGGAAGAAAATGAGTTTTTGACATCTATTCCGATTTTCAACGATTTGGAATGGACCGAAGATTATTTAGATTAGGAAAACGTAGTTGAGGAAATTTTTTAGAGTTCTTATTACTAAGAGAAGACCTTAGTGTAACTTATTTCTCCAAGGCTCAGAGGACGAGCTTCATTATAGTGGAGCGAGTTGACTATTAACCGATGAAGAGATGGAGAAGAAGCTGTCAATACATGGGGCTTGATAAATAGGGTTATGAGAAAAAGATATGCTCTGAAACTTGCTAAGAAGGTCCCATCTACGCCACCACCCACCTAGTCTAAGAAGAGTGTTCCCAAGAGTCAACGATCTCAACTGTGTGATGTGCCATGAATTCCCTATCGAGCATAGAGATTTGCGGACAATTATTTGAGTGTTTATTTTATAGGTGTTCCAAGAGGAAAGAGAATGAATTACATTCATCAAGCATCCAAAAATTGGAGCTATTCAAGATCAAGCATAAGTCGAAAATCAAGTACAACTTTAGAGGAAGTGTTCGACAATCCAAATCGACTAACAATTTGACCCCTGAGTTGTATGAGGCATTTTTGGCAGCCTATAACATCTTATATTGAAATTGTTTCTTCACAAATATTGTAGGGGACATCTAACGATTTCTAAAATGGGCAACTAAACCTCACACCTCATCACACCTATTTATGTTTATTCACATTTGGTTTCATTTCCATTTCATTTTCAAATCCATGCTTAAAACCCTTTTCGTAACGTTTTGTGAAAACCATGATGCATGAATGCTCGTGAATCCATACAGTTCTATATCCTCAATTAAATCCTCAAAGCATGATCAGTATCAAAATCCTATAATCCTCAAAGCATGATCCATATCATATCCTTAACTTAAAGAACTAAAATCTAACAAACACATCATTAAAAGAACTTAATTCTAATAAACACAACAACAAACAACAATACATCCTCAGGACATGATCACAACCTATTGCATCTATTAAATACAGTCAGCATAGAAATCCTAACTCTTGAGATTTAAGTCTTTCAGCGAAACGCATACAATATCACTTACCAGGTGGTCTTAGTGGGTTTAGCACTTTATCCTTCTTCTTAAATACATTCAAAATCATTAAATAAACAATCATTAATAATTAATCAACTATCCCAATTTCTTAGATCTATAACTTGATCACATGCATATCCATCATAATTCTATTCAATGATAATCAGACATTAAACCACATCTAACCATCTTTTAATTTCCAGATTCTTCCTCTCTAATAAACAGGATCACTACCTCATTAGAATTTTCAACAACTATCCATAACTAGTCAATCACCAATTATTAATCTCAGCACTAACTGAATTCCAGAATAATACTCCTCATGGTGTTCTTCCATTAAATATAGCAAGCGTAAAATAATCCAACACAATAGAAAAGCTTAAGTCCTTAACAACATTTATCCAAGCTGTGATGAAATAGGGAACCAACTTCTATTAACTGAGCATATTATCACAAACAACATATAAATCTCGACCACAACAGATGAAACCTCCTATTGCTCATTAACATTTATAGAAATAGAAACAACACTTTCATCAAAGTACTTTCCTATCACTCTTATATTTTATCTTCTACAACATTCACGTAAAATGCATAAAATCAAGAAGCAGTAACAACAGGGAGCATAATTTAATCAACCGGGCACAAATCATTTAATCGACCAACCAGAAATAGAGAGTTTTAACATAGTTTTTCCCAAAATCCACAAATCCAAGAAAGAAACTCAACATTACCTGAAACATAACCGAGGAAGAAAGTTCTTCCATCTCTAGAACCTTCCTTTCTTCTTTCTCAGCTTCTTTCTTCTTTTTCTTTTCTATCTTCTTTTCATCTCGGCCTTCTCCTTTTTTTTAGAGTCTTCTCCCTCTGTCAGTTCCTTCTCTGTCTCTCACACTCTTGGCTTTCTCAATAGAGTCTTTATCCTGCAATCTCTCTCTTTGTCTTTCTTTCACTTCATCAGAAGATTCCTATATACGCCTCACTTATCCCCAATATATCTCACCTAACCCCTCCATTTAACTGCCATATGTAAGGGCAGACGTGTGTGGAGAGATCTCAGAAAATGTCTCCTCCGGAATACACATTTTTTCCCCAGGCCGAATTTTCCAATGGAGCTAGTCGATCACTTGATCGACCGGTCCAACGATGTATAACACAGTGGAAGAGTCTCGCATGGGACTATTTGATCAACGATCGAATGCCACTCAAGAGTAGTGGTCGATCAAGTGATCAACCGATCCAATGTTAAAACTTGATTTTTGGCTTTTCGCTGTGCGAGCGGCTGATCACTCATCCAAAATTCCCGATCGATCATATGATCGACCGGTTCCATGCCTCAAAAACTCTGCGTAGAACCTATTTTTTTGCGGTCGACCTACAGATTGACTATTACCAACATTGCCAGACTTTGTTTCATTTATGTGAATTCTGCGGTCGATCACTTTGATGGACCGATCCCTACAGGCTTTGCCACTGCACTGCTTTACCAATTCCCTTAACAATTTATACTTTAATCCTTAACCAAAATGCTCGCTTAACGAATTCCAATATCATCCCAATTGACTCTTAAATCTTCAATAATCATCATTAATTATACCAAACTTATTTCGCTTACTAAACTTATTTTTGGGGTATTATAATCTATAATAAAAATCATCCCAAAATTCACAATTATTATTATTTTTAGTCTAAGCTTACTTCTGGGTATTACATTCCATCCCTCCTTAATTGAATTTTGTCATCAAAATTTTCTCAATGCACTCACTTCCTCGATCTAACAACTAAATTATCCATTACCATTCATAGCAAAAAAGCATCCAAAACATCTTCTTGTATTATACTTTTACACCAACTTCCAAAGGATTGCCTCACTTCCACTTCTACAAAATATTATGAGTTAGCAAAACACTAACTCACATCCAAGTCACTTGATCGTCAATTACATTTATTGCAAAAGAAAAGCCTTCGTCAAAATTTTCTATCTTTTCATGAAACAGCACGTGGCAGATTTGTGCAATATGACCAACTTTATTTCATCTAAAACATCTCCCAAACCTAGTCATACACCTTCCTCATCTATTCACCATTATATCCAAGAAGAAAACTTACATAAATTGTACTCATTTCACATCTTTAATGCCTTTATTCACCAAAAATACCGATTCTGCTTACAATTCCACAAAATACTTACACTACATATTGCATCTATCCTATTTCACTTGTTACGTCCCTATAGATTCACGCTTCATTTGCATTCTTCACGATAGAAAATACCCTTGGTGCAACCATTTTCTCTTCCTTAAGCAAAAAAGGACAATCTTTAACAAAACGACCACTTTCATTGCTTCAAACTAGCAAGACATCTTCCAAAATGATTTCTTTTACACCTTTGACACTGTTTTGCTCTTGAAGACGCAACATTTTCTCTTTGAAACAATGTCTTCTAGAGTGCTTCTCTCATTTCCTTGTGGTTAACCCTCAATGAAAGGTTTCCTTGATCCCTTATCTCTGGTTGGTCTTCTATTAGCTGTTGGGATTGCATTTCCAATACTATTTTCCTATTACTCTCCCTGAACTTGATGACTTGAACTCCGAACATGTAACTTTCTCTTAACTTTCTCTTGCTCTTCGACCTTAACATACTTAAACATACTCTTCCCCATTTGAATGCATCATTCTGAGCTTGTTGGATCAAAAATATCTCTAGTAAATTATAATAGCTCTAGTCGTTGAAACCTTTTGCACTCTAAATCTTTGGGAATCGTCGACCGCTGGTTTCTATGTGCTTCTAATTTCCTACTCCATTCCATAAATTGAATCTGATGTTCCAACACTTCCATTAGTCTACTGTTGTTTCATCTCTTGGATCCCTGTCCTGTCTTGTTTACCTCACCATTTTGTTCCTATTCGACCAACAGAGTGTAATACCCAGACTTTTTACATAGGAAATTAATAAGGATAAAGTAATTGTGGTAATTGGATAATTATCGGGGTATTACCATGGATGTATTTGTTCGATTATAATTTATAGGGATGTATTGGATGATAATTAGGATTAATTGGAAGGAGTATTGTAGTGGATAATTAAATTAAGGATGGAAAAAAGTGTATTGGGAGTTTTTGGACGCACGCCGACGACACGAGGACTCGATGTTGCGTCTGAAAATGTATTGCACGTCGTCCCCGGCATTTTGGGACGATGCCCGATGAGGCTTTGCGTCCAAATTCGTCCTTCACCTGTAACATGAGAATTCAGATGAGGTCGGATGAGCGCGGATGGTAGCGGACGCAGAGAGTTTGAATCTGTCCAAATTTTGGATAGTTTCGGACGCACATGGACGATGGCGAGGATGCCTTCCCTCTTTCGAAAATGCAACTTTGTTTGGGAATTTGGGGATTTTGGACGAACGCGGACGAGGCAACGATGCTTTCCCTCATCCTAAAAGTCATTTTAAATCGAGGGAGAAATATGGACTGAACTAGTTTGATTCGGCTCAATCCAGAAACAATTATGTCGCTCGATTTTAATTTAAAAGGAGAAAAAAAAAATGGATTAGTTGGGATTAAAATATATGAGAGTAATTAATTGGAGATTTAATGAATATTATGTGATGATTAAATAAAGGATTAATTGGAATAATTAATTAGGAGAAATTAAATAAATGGAATTAAAAGAAAATGGCGGGAGAAGTAAGCCGGTTCTCCCTGAACCAATTTGAATTGGAGGAGAATCAAAATGGCCGCAAGTCATTTTTGTAACGACCTGGTTTTTATTTACTTTAAAAATTGTGTAAATTTAAAATTTTTTTTTTATAAAAACGTGAGAGTATTTAGCTTTTATAAAACCCGGTCATTAAAACCATTTACTTAAAACATTTATAAATTGCAGCGGAAGAAATAAAATCCTTTTCTGAAACATAGCAGAATTAAAACAAAGCATTAAAGAATATTAAATAATTTACAAATTATTTTACGAATAATTGCCATTTAATTCTTTAGCCCAGCCAGCCACAAGATCCATTCGTGCACATCCTTCATCGACTGCCTCTTAGCCTGTTCACCTATGTGTGTACCTACATTGCAAGATTTAACTAATGAGTCTAAGGCTCAATAAGTGATATAAAATAAAAGGTAACATGTCATGCAACTTTTAAATTTATTTTCGTTTTCTATTTTTGTTTCTTTTCTTTTACCATTTTCTTAATCTTAACTTTGCTTTATCTTGACTTTACTTTTCTGTTCATTTCTTTACTTGATCGTTACTTTACTTTATCTTGAAAGGCGTTGGAGATGTTTAAACTTGACGAGGAGAACATTACATCCCCAGACGACCCCATTTATCTTTATCTTGAAAGGCGTTGGAGATGTCTAAACTTGACAAGGAGGAGCGACTAACTCAACCTCACATCTCTAGACGACCCCGTTTATATTTATCTTTGTCTTGAAAGTGTTAGAGATGTCTAAACATGACGAGGAGGGGCGGCTAACGCAACCTCACATCTCATCACACCCATTTACGTTCATTTCTTTACGTTTCATAACCGTCTCGTTTCTTCTTTGTTTCCTTCTTAACATTTCGTAATCATTTTGTTTCTTTTTTGTTTTCTTTTCAAAAGTATGCATGGAAACCATTTTCGTATCTTTTGAAAACTATGATGCATGATGCTCGTGAATGCATACATTCTCTATTAGAGGAATTTAATAAAACAACCAACATACAATTCACAGATCATGCTTATAAATTGTAAACATGCTTATAAAAACAGAAACAATGAAACGTGCTATTAAAACTGTAAACATCGAAACATGCTAGGAAAGCGGTAAGCAACGAAACATGCATCTCCTAATCTTGCGATGTAGGGCCCTAAGGACCAAAGCACATGCGTATCATTTACTTAGCGTCCTTAGCACGATTCAGAAATTAACATTGGCCTTCTTCCCTTTTATACCTTCAAAATAATTATGATTTATTTATTAATATTTTTATCAATTATAAATCTTAACTTTGCTACCGTTATTTCTCGTTTATTATTTAACAATTTAATTATCGCTTAATGAATTTCTATTAATTTATCTTCATTAATTTCATGGTCAATAAATGAATAACTTTAATTCATACATTTTCCCCTAAATCACAATTGTCCAATTTAATCGATATTTATTCATTAATAAAAATTACTGAATTTGCATAAGCCTTAACGCTTAACAAATCCTATTAATCAACTTAATTACTTAGCAACCTCGCAATAAAAATTTCAATAACCTAACATATGCAACGGGATAACAATAACCCACAATAGTTGCTCATTCCATCAATGTGATTCGATAATAGAGAGAATTTACTCCATCTTTTATTGAAAATCCACTAGAAGCAACAAAGCATTTATTTAACTTCATTACCCAAAATCACACCTTGCACATTTAGGCCTTCAATTACACAACTAATCACTCAACAGTTTTCCAAAATCAAGACTTATTAAAAACTAGCAATTAATCAGCATTCAAACAGTCCAATCATCCAACCATTATCTCAACCATTTGAAACCTCTCAAACCTTCAATTAATTTATAGCTCAATGTAATCACAACATAACATTCACAGAAAACCAATTTAGTAGCATAAGCTAAAGTCCAACTTAACAACTTATATCTAACAATAATTCTTCAAGACAAATCCAACCTTAATAGATGCAACTATCAACAAGGCTATCAAAAGGATAAACTTAATAAACCAAGTTTCATTCAAATAGCAGCTTAACCATTATCTCAACAAAGTTCCAATAGTATTAATGGTTAGAAACAACATGAACTGTCCCTCACTTGTAGCATTTCACAGTCAAGAATAACAATAGAGTCCAACAAAGAACATATCATCCTTAATTTCTTCAACAAAGACAAAATCAAAGAACGAAGAAGTCCATAACCTGCAGACATCACACGACACTTCACAGCTTCACAATTCTCCAGAGAAACACTCGCATCAACATCATATCCAACA
This sequence comes from Begonia loranthoides, assembly GCA_022433065.1. Classification (NCBI taxonomy): domain Eukaryota; kingdom Viridiplantae; phylum Streptophyta; class Magnoliopsida; order Cucurbitales; family Begoniaceae; genus Begonia; species Begonia loranthoides. The sequence continues at coordinate 18,528,102 of CM039473.1, forward strand.
ATTCTTCACTGTCACTCACTCATTCTCCTCACTATTCCTCACTCGGCTCACACCATTTCTAGCATTCTTCATTGTCACTTTTCCTCTCTTCACAGCCAGCTTCCTGCCATTGATTTATAGATAGTAGGAAGAGGAGACCACTTCGAGGAGGGTGGTCCAATGGCCAAACTCCATGTTGGAAAGCTGAAATCATTTCGAGAGAAGAAATAAACTGGTTCAATGATGGACCAGCAGACTGGACCCGTATCGAAGCCCTGCCTCCATCGCCATTCTCCTCGCCAAATCGCCACTGCCGACACCAAATCATCCCCAATCGGAAGCCAAGAAGATGAATACTAAACATAGAGCATCGACTTACCTCCACTGGCAATTCGCAGCACCAATTTTGACCCGTACCCTAACCACACGGTACAACTGTGATTGCTGTAGTAGCACGTATCGCCGCCAGCCGTCACCATTCGCCAAACGTCGCCTCATCGCCGCGAATGTCTATCGCCTTCTCTTCTGATCACTCTCCCTATTTCTCTCGATCTCCCTCTCCTCTCTTCTATTCTGTTCGCCAGTGATAGGCCAGGGGCCAAATTAAATTTTCTCCCCATTTTGTTTTCTATTTGACCAATAGACAAGCCCTAAACGGGTTCACAAGCTGAACCAGTTCAGCTCCTCACTCCTCCCTATTTTCATTTTTCTCCCCTTTAATTAATTTCTTATTTCACTTCCTTTTAAATAATTAAATTCTTCATTTAATTATTTTCATTCTAAGTTCTAATTTTGTTTTCTCCGAATATTGCATGATAATAATTATCGACCCACTTTAAATTCTTCAAATGGGCTTCCAAAATAATTATCCAATAATCGATATAATTATCTCCCAACAATTATTTTCTAAACGTATTTTCATGATAATATATTCCATAATAAAATTTCTCTGAATAATCTAATTTTAACCCAATTAATTTGTCATTTATCCTTACTTAATTATGTAATGGAAAATTGGGGCATTACAACTTTGATGATCGACGACTCGCGAGAGGCGGAGGCAAGTTGAAGAGAGGGAGAGAGTAAGAGAGAGCTCGTGAGAATGCTCAGGTTTCGGGCGACGATGTCGGACGAGACTATAGGTCGGCATTGTTGGTCTCGGGCACGCGTGGAGCTTCAGAGCTTCAGTGTGGTACGGGTTTGGCATCAGACGAACATCTGACCCGTAGGCATGATTTAGATCAAACAATATCGGGGGTGGAGCTTTGCAATTCCAAGCAAAGGTAAGTCTTGTTGATGGATTTAATTCTGTTATGTGTTCTTCTCCTAGACATTTGGATGGATTTAGGCCAAAGTGTGGCCGTGAATTTGCTTCGGCTGGCGATGGTAGGGACGAATTGGCAATGGTAGCGGTGAACCACGACCTGTGCATTTCCCACTGGACCGGACCAGATTGGGTTTCTCTTCAGCAGCTCCTTTGGCAAGCTTTCCACATGGAGATTGGGCAATGGACCACAATTCCTTGAAGTGGGCAATTATCCTCCAACCTTGCGTGTAATATCCCAAATCTTCGTTGAGCTGAAAGTATAGAGTGATAATTTTGGGATATTATGAGCTAAGTTGGACAAGTAAAAGTATTGGTCAAGAGAAATGCAATTGGAATAAGTGAATTATCATATCCCGTTAGGTTTATAGTTAGATTATGAGAAGGATTGAGGTCAATTGGAGACACTTTTAGTTATATTGGACGATATCAATTAGTTTCAGAGTCAATGAGAATATTAAGAGAAAATATAATTTGGATACAATAAGGTTGATAGTATAGGATTTATACCATATTAGGTCACATTATATAAATAGTAAAGTATACAGTATATATTGAAGGATATGTAATTGGAAGAGTGGATTATAGTTTATTAAGAAGTATGTATAGATATATTTATTGTCACGTTATGGAATAATGAAATAATATGGGTTGAGGTTGGTTATTGGAAAAGTGAGAATAGGTGATTAGGGATAATTTTTATTTACATATATTAAGGTTGTAGGTGTCATGTTAGGAGAAGTTTGGAGGATTTGTTAAAAAATCAAATATTTGGAGTGTGGTTGATCGTGGCGGTTGATCGGCTTGGAAAAGATCATCCGGCGTGATCATCCGCAGTTCAATAACAAAGAAAACAGTGGTTGATCAAAGGAAGGGCGGTCGATCGGCTTGAAGGAAATACATCCGACCGCCAAATTTAAAAGTGTAATCTGGATAGTTTTTAAACATCTAGAGATGAAACAAACCGGTCGCTGTCATCTAGAACGTCTGGGCAATGAGGGAGACATGATTAAATGCATGAGAAACTAAGGGGATTGGCGTTTCAGACGTTGGGACATCTAAGGGTTCTCTGTTAATGATATTGAACTCATCTGAAGATGAAGAGCCAGATGCTTTACGCATTTGGAAAGCTGTTTGGTTGCTAGTCATTGATGACTCAACCTTCTGTCTTCACAACGGTTGGATGTTGAAGGGTTCTCCGTGGTTGCCTATAAATTGTGAGGTGCAGCAGTGAAGTTTGAGGGATGAAAATTACGCAAAAGCTCTGCCAAATTGAAGTGAGGGTGTCCTTCTTATGTAAGTGAGATACAAAGGACTAAAGTTTAGAGAAGTTTACAAGATGAGATGAAAGTGAGAGAAATGAGTTGGATATTTGTGAGGAATCTGTGAAGCAGAAACGTGAAGGAGATTGAAGACAGTGAGTAGATTTTGGACATAAGGGTCATCTCTATTGGTGAAAGAAATTGTTGAAGAACAGTGAGGGGAGTGTTGCTTTGGTGTTATCTACTCTTGGGGTTTTTTTTTTTACAGGTAACAGTTCCTCTTGCATGAATATATGATATTGGTGATTGTTGTTGTTATGTCCTCTACTAAGTGATAATATTGGATATATTATTTAGTTAAGGTATTATTTTGTTAGACGTTTAAGAATATTGTTGGGAAAATAATGAGTAATTGAGTATTATTTAGGGAATAATACTCAAGTGAGGAGTTTAATAGATTTGTTAACGATGGGCAAAGTGATAAATAGATTGGGTGATTATTAATTGATGATATGTGCTTTATTAATTGATAGATTATTATTGGTGAAAGTATTGATGTACTAAGGTGTTATTCATGTAATTGGTTATTATCATATGATATTGTGGTTGTAATAAATTGAAGGATAAGGTCAGAATAATTATTGGATTAAGGATGTTCATTATCAGATATGTTAAAGTATTACCCTATAGGGGTAAGATGTTAGGATGGATTAAGGAGATATATTGGATTATGAGCTATTAGGAGCTATGGTTATTTATTGGGAAATATTGATTGATTATTTCATGTTGTTAATAACTAGGCTTTTGTGAAGAATCTTAAAGTGTTAAACAATAAAGTTAAGGATTTCAGGTACGTGGTACTGCATGTGCTTTGTCCAAAAGGACCTACATCTCGGGAAATTAGGGTTTTGTTTGATGTTTGTTTATTAAATGCATAAGTTATGTTATTGTATGGAAATGTATGTTATTTGCTTTTATGTTATTTGCTTGCATGTTTATTAGATTTAAGTTCAGTTCCTTAGATAGGACGGATCACATGTTAAGGATACGATGAAGGAATACATAAGATATGATTGTATGTGCACGACAACATTAAGACATGAAATTATAAAGTACATGAAAAAGAAATGCACGTAGACAACTATGAACCGGTTTGATACGCCTGGCACAGTAATCAAGATAAGCAAATAGCTGTGGACCGGTTAGATACGCCCGACATAGATATCAAGTAAAAAACTGTGGACCGGTTTGATATGTCCGACACATAAGTTAATTGTGGTCCAGTTGGATAAGCCCGACACAGATGTTTATATGGTCCGATTTGATACGCCCGGCATATAAACAGTAAACGGATGTTTATATGGTCCGGTTTGATACGCCCAGCATATAAGCAAAATGAAATAACAATAAAAGACATGAACAATAAAAGACAAATGAAATAGAAAACCTTATGCAATATCATAGAAATTGTTTGTGAATTCTATATTTTACATTTATATCATGTATTGAGCGTTAGACTCATAGTTAAGTCCCATTGATGTAGGTAAAGAGAAGATGAATGGATAAAGCTATTGATGGGCGTAGCTAATGGAGTGTTGCTGTGTGGATGTTTGTGTTGTTGGCGACATTGACTTGTGGTTATGACTCACGAAGATGATATAAAATGTTTTAAACACTTTTACGTATTTTATGACTTCAAATAAATGTTTTAAGTTAATGTGTTTATTTACATGTTTAGTTAAACAATGGGTTTATGGTATTTAAATGTAAAGGACTTCCTCTGTATGTTTTATATGATTTAGACTTCCACTGTATATTTATGACTCTGGTTTTATTATGCAATGGTTTTAAAGAAAAGAAAAATTTTATACGAAAAAAGGTTACTGGATGTTACATTGCGTCACTAGAAGTCTTCTCTTGCTTATAAATCAATGGTAGTGAATTTTGATGTGGGGGAGGATTTTTTGTTGCTGCTCTCAGGTGCCCTGTGGTGAGTTCTCTAGAGAATTGGAGAGTTGTGGCCGAAGGATGGGCAATGAGGAATGCAGTGGGTGAAATCTGTAAACCGTGTGAAACAACTTCCTATTTCTCCTCGAGTCTTTGGTAAGGAGAATTCTCCCACATGTTTTATTATCAACTTTTATAGGGAATATACTGTAAGAAATAAAATCTTGATGAATGTTCGATATCCTGTCATGTTGAAGTTATATTTTTGGTTAAGGAAGAATACAGAAGGGAACTGTTATTCTATCTCTGTTGGTTAGAGTTGTTATGGTAAATGCAGTTAGTTATGTAAGTGTTGGATATGCTCTGCTCTGCGTTGTTAAATATGAGTCTCATGATTGGCTGTGGGATTGTTAGGATTGTTATAGTTAATACTACTTTATAAATGTGAGATAAACAATGTAATGAGCAAATGAGTTTGCCCTGTTAGTTGTGGAATATTATTTTGAAATCTAGTTACTACTGTGTTTAATGATTGGTGTTGGATTAATGCTTGGAATTAGTCTCCTATTGTTTACATATATGTTGGATATTATTAAGGATAATTATTAGTATGAAATATTTTCGTGGGTTATGGAACTCTTTAAATGGTTATTGGAAGGATGGAATTAAAGTGATAAGTGTTATTATTGTAAAGGTATTTTGTGGATATTTGGATGGCAGGTAACGTTAATTTGCCGAAATGCTCTAAGGACACTAGTTAAGTTGATATGTATGTGCTTTGATCTTCTGACCCTACATCACAAGAATTAAGATTGTATGCTGTGTGTTTACTAGATTTAGGTTATTTCAATTATATGTTTATTAGACATTTATATGATCATGATAGGATTGTATGCATTTCACGAACATATTATATTGCATACTTAATATATGTAAATAGGCATGTGGGTGTTCGGGAGATTTTGTGACGGTCCATCGGTGGGGACACCATAGGATGTATCTCTCCATTGGAGTGATGGTTAACCATGTGGACCATAGGATGTATCCTCTTCTCTTGTACTGAAATCTCCAACATCTTCAACAAAAGAGTGCGGTGACAATCATGGTAGTGATGCATAGGATGTATCTCCATGTAGGAGTGATGGATAGCTACATGACCATAGGACGTATTTTGACTCTTGGCTTAATAGAAAAGATACGGTTCTTTTCTGTAATGTATCACATGATCATGCATAACATCTGCATAGCATTTCATTCTATCACTTACTGAGCATTAGACTCATTAGCTTAAGTCTTATTGATGTAGGTATATGCTTGGAAATAGACGAACAGGTCCAAGACAGTTGATGAAGGATTTGCACTAGTGGATCTTGTGGTTGGCTAGGCTAAAGGATGTAAGGAAGATAAAAAGGTTTTGTAAGGAGTTTTGTATTTAAATTGTAAAGGAAAATAATTGTATTTATTATATGTTTTACTTCTTGAAGTTTACTGCTGTGCCTTCTAACTAAGGTATTACAAATTTCAAAGGTTTTAAGAAAAATATTTCAATTATTGTCTTTAAAGTGTTCCGCTATTTTATAAGAGAAAAAAAAGTTTTAAATTTTACACGATTTTTAAAAGGCAACAAAAATCAGGTTGTTACACAGAGTCTATCAAAACTTCATGCATTGGTAAAACGGAGGCTAAACTTAAATCCCCAAAACATAAGTCCTCTGCACTATTTATTAAAGCAGCATACTTCTATAAAATACTAAATAATAAATTCATGGTTCATCATCCCAACTACAGGGAACACCACATTAAATTCTTAACAATATCCATGCACATACCATACAATTTCATTTTCTAAGACCAAGCAACTTCTTCGTTCACCTTAAAGTCCTCACAACATAACTTTGATGCACTTCCAAGTGTAAGGATATCAATTCACAAAAATAGAACAATGGCTAATGTTAAAAACAGAGCAGTCAACTTCAAACAAGTGTATCTTCAATTGCATACAGCTAATACAACCAAATTTGCAGGACCCCAAGAAGTATCAAAGATAGTAGTCCAGTTCAAAAATTACGTTCAAAAGAGATATGGAACAAAAGTTATGAACGCAGAAAGGATCTTCCCTAAAACAGATTCCACCCAAAACAGACTGGCGATTTCCAAAGAAACAAGTACAAAATTGGGAATTTAAATCCAAAATTTACCAAAATGGTGCTCAGTTCACCCCAATACAAAGGGCTTCAATCCCTCAAAATTACAGAGCAAATCTCAAAACGAATAGAATGGAACAGAAACAAACCTACGAGTGGTCCATGAAAACCCTATGGTCGGTAACTGGGACTTCAACGGACTCCTTGGAACAAGGCTCTCCAACATGCTTTCTTTCCACTCTTCTGGACCTCCTCTCTAGATGAGCAACTAGGGCAAGCTGCTGGGAGAATCATAGTGTAAAATCCAACCTCTAAGAATAAACAAACTTGAGGAAGGAAGTTCTTGGAAACTAGCCATGGAATACCTTGGCGAGAATCCAATTTTGGCGGCTTAGGAGAGAACTCTGAAAACACAAGAAAGCTTCAGCTTAAAATTGACCAAAAGTCCAGGTTAGGGCTGCCTTAGAGAGGTTAAATATTCCTCCAAAGAAACACTAATACAAAATTATAAAAAACACCCTTGAGAAGATAAAATTTGGGCATGGTTGCTCGGCTAACATGCTAGCCAAGCACCCTTAATAAAACTGAGTAAATTGATACAAAAATAACAAAAAATAATCAATCATCCAGTATCTCAACAAAACATAAATTAAACTAACTAGACAAAACATAGTTAAAACATAAATCCCAATGTCTAACTTAGCTTTGTACTCTTGATCCTCAAGTTGGCCGCAGTTTGTGGTGGTAATCTGAGGGGTGTTTTCATCACTCCAAATGAGGAGATGTTTTGAAGCTTCTTTATCTTCATGCTTACGTGTCTCTTCCATGCCTTCGAGTAAAATGTTTCCTGCAAAATAACAATTAGTTAGATAAGAGATGAGTCTTTTGGCTTGTGCTCGGGTGATAGGACCTGTCACGACCCAAATATGGGCCTAACATAACTGCCGGGTCAGGCGACCCGATCCTCATAGAGAACCCGATCACCCAGCCCAAGGCGTGAGTTTTAGCGGAAGACTTATAATATTTAGTTCGACCCAAAAAGTATTGGCCTAGGTCCGAGTAGGGATCACGAGAAAGTGACGGTGCATAAATTAAAATCTAATCCAAGTACTGTGCAACAAATCCAACCCAACTGTATTTAAGGTTTAAAGATCCAAAATATAAATATCCTCACCAAATGATAATAATCGCTCAAGGGAAATAAAAGAACACTTCTGATCCAAATCCTTAGCTGCTCTTGCATTTACCTGAAGTTTTTGGGAGAGGAGTCGTTTGGGGTGAGTGACTAACTCAGTAAGGTATAGCTATACTAAATGCACCTTGTGTAAAACTGGTTTTTTTCTATATTTTCAAAAACAAGGTTATATTTCTCATTTTACCGTACATCGATTTTTAAATCGCTTCAAAACTCTTTGTCATTTTATCAAACCGGCCCAAGGCTATCGATGAGGCTTTCATCGAAACCCACTGTATACATAGACAGCTGTACCGCATAAAATAGGCCATCATCATTTTTCAAATTGAAAATGTCATCAGTGAAAAGGGGTGGTCACTCATGGACTCACCCGCCACACAGCAGAGAATAGGTGGACACCGGTCGACGTCAACACCTTATGAGGCAGGAGGAAGTATAAATGATAGTGGTCCGTAGATCCAACACGACACCCGGATTACCCGCGAGAACTCTGCGTCTGTAGAACTAATCTAGGGGTTTCAAACAATGGGGAGAACTCTGCATCCTAATCAAGGGGCCAAATGGCAAGAACTCTGCAATGACAATCCGTACGATAAAATAGAACGGATACGATTGCTCGCCATATATGAACTGTATAAATAAGTCTCGGTGAATGACAACCGTCTGATCCGTGTGACAAAAACCCTGGCTAGGTTTAGGGGCTTGCGACCCAAGGAGACGTCATCACTCTCCCATACTAATTTACGACTTTCAGGAGATTCAACTTGAGGACACGTCACAATGCCCTACCTATATTTTTATACGCCAAACAGTCAACCTTCACGCAGAAGAAGGTATTCAAGGGGATAGCTAATTCCATCCCTCATTCTATGCACAATCAATTTTAAACCATGTATGGAATTTAAATTTGAGAAAACATACTACTAATAAAAACTGACATGCTGTCGAACAGTCCCCGTCATTTTTCAAGTGTGGTATTCCACAAAATAATTATTTTGAAAACGGGTGGGGATGCAATATAACGCAAGAAGTATAGAAATCTCAACCTTGATGATGGTCTACCTTACCAATCGGAGCAACCAATTACGCAAGAATCGTATCACACTCGCTGAAATCATCCAAGCCTGGCAAATATACCAACGCGAAAACTCATAAATTAATCCCAAAAAAATAAGCGGAGGGTCCTATACCAGAATAGAAGCCCAACCAACCCTATTTAAGAATTCCAATAGAATTTCCAACTTTATCTAACAACATTCTTTAAACTCAAAATCCAACTTTGAACACCTCCATATTTTTCTAAAATCCAAAATCTCATTTACTTAACATTGATATATCCCTCTTCAACCAACACAACTTGAGACTAAAATTTTCAAGTTCCATAACAAAACAATAGCTTCAATTAATCTTAGCAAACAAGGTCCAAAATCATTTCCAATTACTAATAATAAATCCAACAATAGAAACAACCAACTAACCATAAATCCCTCGCTAAAAGCTAAAATCCAAAACAGATTCATAAATCAACTAAGATTCTCAACTTCAACCAATCAACAAATTATTATACTCACAATTAGCAACATCAAGCAAGATTCAATCTCTACTATTAACCATGGCGAATACAGGGCACATAACTCATTATTCTCAATTTTTAGCAATACAACCGTGATCAAACAACTCACTTCAAAGTTTTATGTGACCCATTGAGAAAAATCATCAGAATAGCAAAACAAGGTCTAATCCTCACAACAATATATTCCCAACTATGTTCCATCAAAGCAGAACAAGATTAATCAAGTATAATCCAAATAGAGAACAAAATTATTTTCATCTCTTCAAAATGGCTTAAGGCAGAATAAAAAATCAAACTTTCAGCTCCAACGACAGATTTCAACGGAAAAGATAGAATCCAAAATCGAAAGTAAAACAATCCAACTGAAAATTTATCTCCAACAGAACCGAATCACTGTTCTGTTCCACTCACCAAAATCAGAAGACTGACTCAGTTGGAGCTGCCTTGCCTTCGCCAGAGCGTTGTCCCTCCGGAATCCCTCAAACAAAACAACTGCTGTAAAACCCACAACACAAATCAACCAACGGCATTTCAAAATAGGACTTAACATTCAAAGCAAACACTCAAACCGAAATGCCTCACCAACAGAGCAGAATCAGGTGTTCTGTTTTCACTAGCCAGAAATCAGAGCTCTCAGCTCCGGCCAACACTTCGTCGCGCAGGGTGTCCTCGGTGACTGTCCGAATCGCCTCAGACGGAGACGCTCCGCAGCTTAACAGAGCTCACGAACGTCGGGATCGTTGTCCTTGCTTCAGCCGACGTCGCTGCGTTGTTGTTCACAGCCGTTGCCGGTCAAAACTACTGGCTACAGTTCCGTCGTCGCCCAAAACCGACGGTTTGTCTCGGTCAGACGTCGTCGAAGCTCGAAATGTCGCGCTCCTTCTCGGCCTTCCTCTCTTCGCTCCATTTTCTCCTTCTCAGCGAGAATGAAAAATACAGGGGGGAAGAGGAACCCTAATCCTCTTCTCCCAATTTCTTCTATATATATATATATATATATATATATATATATATATATATATATTTTTTTTTTTTTTTTTATTTACAAAGTCACCCTTAAACTATCTAATTTCAATATAAATGGGCGAGATTTTTCCCCCTCTTCTCAATCCCTTTTCATTTCCTTTCACCATTTAACCTTATTTTTGTCTTCAATCTCGATTCTCCAATTTAACCCATTTTATTTAATTTAAATTCCACTTATTTGCTTAATGTCACACATATATTTTAATTATGCATGTCACATTTTTTATCCTTTCATACCTCACTTCCGACGTATCCTGAACATCGTCAAACGACAATTATCAACCCAATTTAATTCTCCAAATTTTATTTTGTTCAAAAAATTCTAATTTCACCGACTTTGACCAAATGACCAAATTTGCATACGTGGCCATTACATGACAATTCAGTCAACTTCTTCAACGATATGACTGATTTTCAAAGCGAAAAATTTACACGTGGAATTTATCATTAAAATTTCACGGCTTTTACAGGACCTCACGGTGCATCATCCTCCCAAGGTGTTTGAGGATTTTTCCTCAAATTCAAGGGTTGGCTCTCTTCCACTTTATCTTCCTCCCTCAAATATGGATAAATCGTGCACGTTGAACGTAGAGGAAACTCCATACTCTTTTGGGAGTTCTAACTTGTATGTATTGTTGTTAATCCTTTTTAGAACTCTAAAAGGGCAATCCACTCTAGGAAGTAGCTTGCATTTTTGTTCTTGAGGAAACCTTTCTTTTCATAAATGTAGCCATACCAAGTCCCCTTCTTTAAAAATCACTTCTTTTCTATCCCGATTGGCTTGTTGAGCACATACACTTCATTCTTCGTAGCAATGGCTCTACTCACCTTTACATGCAATTCTTTAACCTTTTCAGCCTTGGAGGCCCCATCCTTATTAACAAGGTCATCAAGCGGTAAAGGAATGAGATCCATCGGGGTGAGAGGATTAAATCCATATACAACCTCAAATGGAGTACATTCCGTTGTCCGGTGCATACTATGGTTATAGGCGAATTCAATATATGGCAAGTGTAGGTCCCAAACCGCTAGCCGCTTGCTCACAATAGTTCTTAAAAGTGACCCAAGCGTACGGTTTGCAACTTTTGTTTGACCGTCGGTTTGGGGGTGAGAAGAGGTACTAAAGAGCAGTTTAGTACCTAACTTCCTCCAAAGTGTCTTTCAAAACAAACACATAAACTTTGTATCTCTATCGGAGACTATTGATTGGGGAACTCCGTGTAATCTCACTACTTATCCGAAGAATAAATCGGCCACATGATTGGCATTGTCAGTCTTATTGGAAGCTATGAAATGAGCCATCTTTAAGAAATGGACTACCACTACCATAATGGAATCTTTTGCTCTGGCGGTTTGTGGAATTCCTAAGATGAAATCAACACTGACTTCCACCCAAGGGTCAGTGGGAACAGGCAAAGGTGTAATACCGTAAATTTTTATATCAGAATTTAATAAGGATGATTGGAAAGTAATTGAGGGTACCTGGATTAATTGGATAATTATTGACGTATTACCAAAAATGTAATCAACAATCAATATCATCGAGCGATAATTGGAATAATTTAGTAATTGGTATTGGGTTAGGAATAATTTAATTAAATTAAAGAATAAATTAAATTATAAAAGAAGAATTTAATTGGGTAAAAAGATGATTTCAATTAAAAGGATATTTAAATTGATTAGTTAGGATTAAAGAATTAAAGGAAAATTAAAAATGGGAAGGAGGACCGGTCCAGTTCAAGTTGGATTTGGGTCGGGTTGTGGCTAGTCTGGTTTAGGGTTTTAAAGGGGAAATAGGAAATTTGGCCCCTAGCCATTTCACATTTAAGAAAAATAGAGAGGGAGCAGAAGAGAGGAATTGGGAAGAGGGAGATCCCGTGGGAGATCGGGGGAGCGTCGCGGTGACGAATTGACATTCGGCGAACGAGTAAGTTACTGGTGACGAAGCGGTGACACGGGAGAGCTCGCAGGTAAATTTCTTCGGGACGGCGAGGCGCGATCCAGCGTGCAATGAGTGTCGGCGTGTTCATGATGGCTTCCTCGCGACGTGCGCGCTGTCCAGGCAAACGGCGGGTGCTGCTGCAGTGATGTGGGTCATAGTCTAGAGCTCGAGCCTTTGCTGGTGGCGATTTTTGGCGTCGGGTCGGGCTCCGACTCGAGTACGTTCGAACACGGTTTGACCCATCTCAGGTTGAACCGTCGGGTGGCAAGATCAAATCTCCAAGGTTTCTCTTCCTTTCCAGCTAGTGGAGCACTGCTGATGTGCACCAAGTCACAAGAGTTTCAAAAGAAACAATCGGAAATTGTATGCACCAATAGTCTGCCCATCAATCTTCAAATATGAATATGTTCAGAATCGTATAGAACTAAGGGCTGGAACTTGGAGGATCTTTTAACAACAGTTATAGAATGCACATATAAAAAATTTAGCTTCAAACCCCATTAGAATCAACAGTTATAACCCTCGGAATTAGGGTTTCCTTGGGCAGATCTGGCAACTCAAATTCAAACGCCTAGAACTTAGCGAGCATACAGCCTTTAAGCACCAAATTTGGAGAATAAAACAACGACAATTTGGTGAATAATTCTGCCAAAGATGAGCGCAAAAGAACAAACTTAAAGGCACCAAAAACAGACACAAATCGCAAGTCAGAAATAGGATTATCACAGAAACAGTTTCTCGGCTAGCTTTACTTCTTCCAATCACAACTCTTTTATCAATAATCTTTAAACATAAATTACCCCAAAAACCATGAATATCCGGAGAACAATAAGAAGTCCAAGAACACCTTCAAAATAGCAGCAAGAAAAATAGAAAAGAAACCCAAGGAGTCCACACACCTGCAATGGGAGAGGGGCCGACTATACTTGGCCTTACCGAATGGATGGGCACTCTCCAAGGGGGTTGGAGCTTCTTCTACCTCCACTCCACAATACACCACAACAAGATAAGAGTGGTTTAGAAGAGGTAGCAGCCACTCAACTCGATCAAGAAGTAGCAAGAAGATCGAGTTGAAGCAAATGGGAGAAACGGCCGAGAGAAGGGGAGAGCTCCGCGGTCTTCACACAAAAGGGAGAATTAGGTTTTGTCAAATCTTCAAAAGTCCCTTCAACAATGCATTAGGGGGAAACTAAATACCCCCTAATGACCTTAAAAATCTTAAAAGACAAAAATGCCCTTGACAAATAAAAACTAGGGCATGAGGGCTCGGTTTACATGCAAACCGAGCACCTCCAAACCTACAAGCATAAATTGAAATAAAAATTCATCAAAAATAATTCCCAACAAAATAACCAGCAACAAATATCCAAAAATTGATAGATTTAACATAGAATAACATTAAATGGCTCTCAAATAACCTTGAGAGCCTTAACTCCCGAAAACTCCTCCAAGCCGGAACAAAATGGATCTAGCTGATTAGGGTTTACAGGGCTCCACGTGAGAAAAAGGCAAGGAGCTTCTTGATCTTCATGTGTTCGCTTCTCCATAAGGTCTAATGCATTAATTTCCCCTGCAAAAATATAAAATTATTAGATAAAAACGAGCATCATGGCTCGGCTCCGATGGTAGGGTCTTGGGACACATCAACTGCCAAAAGTGAAGGAATGGGAGGCTCAAGGTAAGTTGAGCACGAAACTCTCTACCTTTTAGGAGTGGTAGAGAGTGTCCCTTTGTTGGTGATTTACAAAGGGTGGAAAGATGTGCAGGTGGGTGTGCTGGCATGAGTTGCAGAGGAGTGGGTGTACTGGGAGTCATCTCTGTTGTTCTTTGTTGGTGCTGGGATTCAAAGGCAGAGATGGGGGAAAGAAGAGAGGTAGTGGAGGGGTTGGAGGAGTAGCTCTCAGCTCCTAGGTGCTGCATATTGGCTGGTGTTGGCTGAAGATGTTTCGGGGTTGATTAATGCAGCTCTTGGGAGTGATTCAGGTAATAAAATCCCCCTCTAACTGTTATTAGTCTGCTGTTACACTGAGATAGATGTTGTAGATGGATGTTTTTTGGATGTTTAATGTGTGATCTATGCCCTGTTGGTGTTGGATTGGTTTCTGTATGGGGTCTAACAGTAATATTGAGTAGTGTGTTGGAGTACCTTAGTTAGTTAAGTTATTTAGTTAAGGATTCTAAATGAGATATTTGATAGGATAATCTGTAAATTGATAAACCATTAAGACTTGGTTATTTATTGATCAAAGGTTGTTTCCTTATGTTGATTATTACTTCTAAGTCATGGGGAAATGAGGTTAAGCATGAGAAATCATATTCGGTTGCTAAGTTGTGAATATTGGAATTTCTAAGTGTTAAGATTTAAAGGATTCGATGAGAAGTTGTTAATATTAAATGTTTCTAATTGTGATGGTATCAGAAAGAGAAAGAGGATAAAGATTTAGCACTAACCACATTAAAGTTTGAGGTAAGGAAATGAGTGTACTTTTGCTAGTGGAGGCCCTAACCACAAGTAGAGTGTGTGAGTTTTATGTTAGTGTCCCTAAAATGCTTGCTACTAATTTTTGTTAGTTGGTTTGTAGGGGATAATCCCTTGAATGAATTGTTGTTGTTATTTCCTTTGTTGATTTCCTTGCTATAGATATTTCCTTAGTTGTTGATAGTGTAGAACTGTTAGCACTTGGTAGAATATGATTAGCTCAGTGATTCATTTCCTTTACTGTTAGTTTTGCTTTTATAGTTGTTTCTGTGATTGTGACCAAATGCTTTACTTTGTAGACATATTCTTTATTGTTAATTGTTCTCTTTATTGAAAATGCTTTACCCTAATGGTTGTGATAGATTGTTGTGATAAATGATCAATGGTTGAATGTGATGAGGGTAAATGATGAGAGTGTGAAGGATGAGGAGCATGAATGAGTTAAGAGTTCCCTTAAATGTCATGTTCTTTAATTAAGTAACTGTTGTTTAGTTAAATCTTTCTCTGTGCTTATTGTTATTATTTGTGTTTATTGATATTCATATTGTTCTACGCATATATCATTCCATCATTCTGTTTCCTAATTTGAATATGTGCCTTTAATTAAGATAACAATTGTATGAGTATGTTTTACTAACAAATCAAGCATGGTAACTAATCGAGAATTGACTAATCCTAACATGTTACACTACTAGAATAATGGTAGCATACTTAACTAATAACTAGTCGTTAAATAACTAATACGAGCATGTTTAACTAGTTGTTTAATGAACAAGTGTCAATCAAATTTTGAGCATGTTAGTCGATTGAGCATGTAAACGATTTAATTAATCTAATCATGTGAACTAATGTCTAATTAACTAATTAATGTTAATTACTTCTTGAGCATGTAAATTAACTAATGGATTGTAGCATGTAATTGGCATGTTGGTTTGCATGTTTAATTAGTAGCATGTTAGTTAACTAGGTTGTACCGTGAAATTATCACAGGATGTACCGTGAAATTAGCAGGTGTAATTATTTACCATGTTTAAATCAACTAATTATAATAGGTTATGCCGTGTTAGCATGTCAATGAATTAGTGCAATTAACTATACTACAATTAATTAACTAGACTCAAGTATATTAATAACTTAGGTAACAATGGCAGCGAACATAATCGTATCTCCCATGAGCACGTGCATCTAATTAGAATAATAAACGAAATAAATCCTTGAGCATGTAAATTATCTAGGATAACGAATTAGGATAATAATGGTAATCTTTCAAGTATGCTAAGTAATTAGGATAGCTAAGTACGATAATAAATGTAATCCTTCTGGAGCATGTAAATTGACTAGAATAACAAATTATAATCTTGAGCATGTAAATTAAGTAGGATAACCAATTAAAATAATAATTGTAATTCTACTTAAGCATGTTAACTTGAGCATGTAAATCGGCTAGGAAATTAATTAGGTTAACCGTCAATTGTATGTTCTATTTCCTTTCCGGTTATTGTTGTGCATGCCTTTATTGTTCAATTCATTGCCTCTTTTGAGATGAGTATTCAATTTCTGTAATTCCTTCATGATTTGCATTTCCTTAATGTTCGTTGTTTGATTTCCTTATGTGTTTCGTTGTTCTAACTCAATATTATAACTTTTCTCCGATATGCGCTTTCATTTACTGTTATCCATTATATGCTTTACTTTCATTATATGAGCAATTTCAATTACAGCTTGCTTTCATTTCAATGCGATTGTCATTTACTTTCCTTATATGCGCAATTCAATTACTGCTAATGTTACGTTATTTTGCATCATGTGTCATGTTAGGTTGAGAATGTATTGTCATACATCATGTTAATAAAAACCAATAGGGAGTGTCACCTTGGTGGGAGTACTCAAGCATGCATTATGTGACATAAAATGAAGAAAATGGTGAAAATGATGAAAAAGAAGAAAAAGGGAGTTGGAGAATGGTTGGGTAAGTACGGATCAGCCAGGTAGACAGGATTTAAAAGAGAATGTTACCTTTCCCTAATCGGAACTGTGAGACTGTCTACTCTAGGTGGTTGAAGCCGACAAAGACTACCCTACCGCCATGGATTCCTTCAATTTCTAGCTTGATGTACGAATAAAGAACAAACGACGTAATGAAAAGATTGGTTTGGGTGGCCCTCATTCCAAAAGAACTAAAGGTAGACATAAGTATAATTGCATTAAACATTTTTCCTTACTAAGCCGTTGGGCTTACAGTTACTTGTGGTGTAGGTTTAGGTACTGTTCGTGAAATCAACGCACATAATTAGGAATCAATGCAAAAGAGGATAATTAGATAATAAAGCAGGGATGAAGGATTTGCACGCACGAGACTCGTGGCTGGCCAGACTGAAAAGAATAAAAGAGAAGGATGGTTTGTAATTGAGTATTGTTAATTTGTTAGTATTTCAACAAACAATTTTATAATCGCTTTTGCTATGCTTTAAATAAATGATATTATAATGCTTCCGCATTTTATAACGTTAGTTTTGAAAACGATGATTTTGGTCGTTTTAAATTTTCCGCATTTTTAATGGATTACGAAAAACCGGGTCATTATAGTTAGTATTAGAGCAAATTTGTTTTGCTTTACTGCGTTTTAAAACCGAGCTCTGATACATTTTGCTGAGTAAAACGATTTTGAAAAAGTCAAACTAATATTGTTACCTGGCTACTAGCACAAGCCTCGACGTGAAAAATATTTCATCGATGTTATAAATGTTTCTGTGAATTAATTATTAAGTATGTTTCCATAAATCGTCTAATGGGTATGTTTCCATAGTTAGTTCGCTTCAGCTCGATGTATGAGTAACGAATGAATGAATTAATGTAAAGAAAATAATGAAACGAAGGACGTAATAAAAGGATTTGGTTTGGGTGGCCCTCATTCCAAAAAGGATTAAAGAGAGACATTTCATAATTGCATTAAACCCTTTTCCTTACTAAGCCTCTCGGCTTACAGTTACTTGTGGTGTACGTATAGGTACTTGTACGTGGAATCAATGCACAAACTTAGGAGTAGCGAAAAGATGAACAAATATTAAAGTAGGGATGATGGATTTGCACGAGCAAGATTGAGGCTGGCCAGGCTAAAGAGAGTAGAAGAGAGCATGGTTGTAAATGAATTTATATTTAATTGTTTAATTCCTTTTCTAAAACACACCATTTAAATGTTTAGTTTTCATTTCTCAAATGATTTATTAGTTTCTATCATTCAATTATTTGCGTTTCCGCAATGTTTTGAAATAAAGATTTTAACACTTCCGCACCTTATTAATTGGATTTTCAAACCGAGTTAAACGAGAGGTTAGTAGCAGTCTGGTTTAGACGCACTCTGATATCGTTTTAAAGTAATTTCAATGGTTTTTTCAAAATTTCAAATTTTAACGCATTTTAAAGGATTTTTTAAAAACCGGGTTGTTACAAAAAATGGTTGAGTTCCCTCCACAAATTAGCCATCTCCGTTGGTGTTTCACTAGAGTGGATTTTGTACCAACAATCGAATCATCGTGTTTCATGTGAGCTTTGTGGTGATTTCTCTTAAAGCTATGGCTTCCTCCATCTTCTTCCAGTGGTAGAAATCCCAAGTGGAGAAATATAAAGTTTGCTAAAACTCAAGTTGGAGTGTTTCAACCACTGGAGGACATTGAAGTCAATAGGTACAATTTTGGTACCTATTTAGACCAACTTGCACCTTTCTATGCATAACATCCTTTTCTATTAGAATTTAATAACAATATTTTGAGGATTTGTTCTTCACATATTCCCTGCTATGTGGTTTAAAGTTTGTGTCAAAATTCGTTTGTTTGTTTTATTTTTATCCATCCCAAAATTGCTCTCAAAACTGTTTTCTTACCATATCCAATTCTAGAGCACCTCCCACTTATGTGGCCATAACTTTCTTTCCATAACAAGTTAGTCTGCGAAACTTTTAGGGTATTTTCTAGACTTTTAATTGGTACTTCTGTCCAAACATCCTGCCAAAAACCTCTGTAAAATAGTTTCATTCCAATTGTTCACAACTTTTGAAGTTCCTATTGGTGGTACATCACATATACTAAAAGTCAGTAGTAGAAAAGGCAACTCTATCTTATAACATACCCCTCTAGCTGATATCATAACCTCCAATAGTAAAGTTAAACCCCATTAGAGATCTCTTCCTATCAAGGTTTCTAGCATAATCAGAATTGACATATCCAATTATTGAATCAGAAGGTCATCCAAATTGAAGACAAATCACTAGTCCTATGCAAGTATTTGAGAATCCACTAAATAGCTTTTCAATGCTCTTCACCAAAATTTTCCATGTACCAACGAACTGCACTGACTGCATAGTATAAGTATAAATACGCAAAAATCATAGCATCCATGAGAGATTTCACTATAGGATTGATATACGCCTATAGAGAGGAGAGAGGAGAGAAGGGAGAGGGGTGGGGGGGGTGGGGGGCGAATATAGTGTTCCTAATTTTTTCTTGCGATATAGTGTTCCTAAGTGATTTATCGTGTATAATTAAACAAACAAATAGTTCAATGCATAAATAAAAGGAAGGGATAGAGACTACACAATATTTGTTTACGCGGTTTGGTAAACTCACCTACGTCCATACTCCAAGTTCCACTTGGAGATCCACTAAATAATTGCCTTACGAGTTCCAATAAAACCGTTTACAAGTTACCTATTAATGGGGTGTCACCCTTGACTAATTCTAAGGACGTCAACCTTTGTTACGGGGCGTCATCCTTAATTTGACTATTGAGGGGCATTACCCTTTAGTTTGACTATTGCGGGGAGTCAACCATTGATTGAACTTACGGGCATTTAATCGAGTATATGACTGTTGCAGGGCATTACCCTTAAAGTGATGAATTCATAGGGAATCACCCTTTACAATTAAGCACAATAATAGAATTATAAATATAAAGCTCATATCTAACCAATCCGAATTCTCTCAATATTGACTCGCAAGTTTATGGGTGTGAAGAATTGGATTTACAATGGTTCACAGTGTATAAGAATCGAGTCTTAAATTTGGCAGGGCTTCGCTTCGATTCTTCATTCGTTGTGGTGAGCTTGGAGTGCCTCTCGTATTTATAGAGCCTTTAAAATAGACATTGAAAATGTAGCCGTTGCAGTGAAAAGGCTATAGCGGACGTCCAAAGTCATGATGAGGGACGTCCGAAATCCATCCAGATAACTTGCCAAATATTACAGATTCAAACGTTCTTCGACCAAGCTCATTCGCGCTCCGTCTATTTCTTCAAAGCGTCGCCACAGCAGTATGACAGACGTCCTTTCCTCCATGAGGGACGTTCATTTCTCTAGTTCTACGTGAACACGACGATGTTTCTATTGCATGGTATTTCCGTTCCTTCACAGCTTCATCCGTTCTTCAAGTCCACGTCAGCAGTGTTATGACAGACGTCCTTTCCAGTATCAGGGACGTCCAAAACTCCAAATCTTTGCTGCTGCTTTACGACGAATGTCCTTTCCTGCATGAGGACGTCTGTTGCTCCATTTCTTCATTGAGTAGTATGACGGACGTCCGTATTCCTATGAGGGATGTCCGAAGCTCCAAATTATTTACTGCCTTCTTTCCTTCTTTGAGAGAAATCCAACACTTCGATATTTTTGATATTTCTAAGTCCCAAGTTAATATATATCCATTGTATGGACTTAGATAAACATGTTAGAATACTTTTAATAACCTCAATATGGACATTTTCAATAAACATGGATATATATATTATGATAAAAACATTAAGAATAATATCTGAATAATGTAAAACACAACTTTTTGAGTTTATTAAATTAGACAATATTTTAGTCATCATCAAAATAAAACTTAGCCTAACAAAAAGGCTAACACTCACTACCCTAGAATACTTGTAATGACCCGGTTTTTCCTTTCTTAAAATGTGTAATTTTTAAAACATTTTTCTTTTATAAAGACGGAAGACGTTTATTAGTAAAAAAAATAGTTGAAAATGCTATAAATAAAATTCTTTCCTTTTTACAATTCAAATACTTTACAAAACCTTTTTCAAACTATTTTCCTTTAAATCCTTTAGCATAGCCAACCACAAGGTTCGCGTGTGCAAATCTTTTATTAACTGCTCCTTACTCGATCTAGCATGTATCTACATCACAAGACTTAAACTATGAGCCTAAGGCTCAATAAGTGGTATAAAATATGCAAATTCTCATGCTATACAGTTTTATAAACCTGTATACAATTTTCATTTTCGTTTCAGAAAAGAACCTATCCTTTTTGTCATTTTCTTTACGTTTTGTTTATCAGTTCAAGTATTGGGGAGTTTTGGTACAGAAGAAGGGATACATCCTATGGTTCTTATGGGCTTAACTGTCACCCAATCCCTACTTAGGACGAGCTATCCATCTGGGGTGTTACCACTAAGGACTGTCACCCATCACTCCCCACAAGCCTATTTACGTTTATTTAGATTATTCTGTTTAGTTCGTTTGCCTTTAATAATTCAATGGATAATCATACAGCCTAAATGGAGGTCGTCCACTTCGGGTGATCAGCCTTCAATGACTGGTTCTTAGGCTAGCATCCCATACCACTAGCCCAAAGCCCCATCCACTTAGTATCTATGAGCATCCATTATACTATTTTCAAAACCATGCATGAAAATAATTTTCGTATCATTTTAAAAATCATAACACATGAATGCTCGTGAATGCGTACAGTTCTATCATATCATCACTATAACCTCGAAACATGCTCAATCATCACTATAACCTCGAAACATGCTCAATATCATACTTCTTATTGTAAATAACTTAATTTTAATCAACACAACATCAAACAACAAGCAGCAATACATCCTCTAGACATGATCACAACCTATTACATCTAGTAAATGCAGGCATCAAACAAATCCTAACTCTTGCAATGTAGGTTTTTTGGTAAAACACAAACAATATCGCTTACCTGGAAGCTTTAGGGAGTTTTCTCACTTCAAGCTAGCATTCACAAAACCTTCATAATACCTTCAAAATAAATAGCATTTATCATTATAAAGCATAGGAAGAGACTTTACTAATCATGCATACAAGTGCTTTACCCGCATTTCCAAACTATACATACTTTCTATAATTTCTTAACCAATTCCAAACTTACATTCCTCTTTCTTCTTTGAGTTACCCTAAATAACATGCTTATAATAGCTTTTATTCATCATATCATATAGCAAGAAATTCACCAACAACCACTTCACAGTTCCATTTCTAACTTCAGACAGTAATTAACTCAACATCACAACAGTATACCGTGAGTAGAAACCCAACAAAAAACAACTTAAATCCTCAAACAGTGAACCAATAGAGACATTCCAAACAGTAAACATTTTTCAACTTAAATAGCCAAACAAAGTAGTGACCAACACACATAACACTAACTAGCATAACATGCCAACATACATACACAGCAGTACACTCAAACCAACAACCAATAAATCATTCCTTATATAATGTTTTCATCAAAGCAGAATCTATATAAACATGGCAGAATCCCTTTACTGACATATCCATTACAAACTATCATCCAACAGATTACCACTTTGACAAAATCATCCAATAACAGGGAACAAAGTTGTTACTTGTAAAACCCCAGAGAACCTAGAGAACTTCCGCCTCTAGAAGCCTTCCTTCTTTCTCTAGAACTTCCCTTTCTTCTTCATTTTCTCTGTTCTTTCCTCTCGGTTCCCTTTCTCTCCAGAGACCTTTCCTTTTCTGCTTCTCCTGCTTCTCATTTTCTTCTTCCCTTCCTGTGTTTCTCTCTTATTCTTCCTCTGCTCCTTGAACTCTGTAAAAACCAGAACACTTCTCACTATCTCTCTGCCCTCTCTTGGTTTTCTCCAAAACTCCTAGAGAGATTCCTCTCCCTCTTCTTTTCTCTTTTCTTTCTTCAAAGTGTCCTCACACGTTTCATTTATCCCCATAACATTTCACCTAACTCCATCTAAACATCGCCATGTGCAAAGGAGGACGTGTGGAGAAATCACAAAAATACAACCTCGGCATTAAACATTTTCGTCTCAGGTTGGAAATTTAAGTGGAACAGGCCAATCAATATGTTCCTGCATTTTCACGTGGAATCGGTTGATAACTTGATTGACCGGTCCAACATGCATTTCATCGCCTATGTTGTTACACTGTTTTGCCTCTGTGATGTTTACCATGTGCAACCGATCTATCATTTGATCGACCAGTCCAATGTTGAATTCAACAGTGGATTGTTGGATCGACCACTCCCATGCTCCATCCTTCATTTCTTCGCCACTGTAATATTCCTTTACTAATCCAACAATCTTCCAACCCCAATTAACTCTAATTATCCTCTAATAAATCTTTCAAATCACAATCCACTAATTACCTCCTTAATCATATAATAAATCTTCAACCCTCATTCCAACAATTGGTACAAATTATACCCAAACTAGTTACGATAACTAAACTTATTTTCGGGGTAATATAATCCATGATAAAATCACTTTATAATCTCCCATAATTCATAATTATTATTATCCAATATTAACATTATCCTCCTATGCTTACGATTATCCAAAACTCGGATACTATCCTCCTATCCAACTTGTGCAAGATGTCCACTCTAGAGAAGGTATTTCACATATGGACTCTCACACTCTATCAAAAGTTAAATTCCCATAATGAACACTACCATTTATACAATCCAAATATATTTTCATCAATTCATACTTAACATAAACTAATCCATACCAATCAATAACCTCTTCAATTATAATCTAATCAAATAACTATCATTGAACATTGTTATTGTATAGTTCACAATTAATGCAATGAAGTTCTCGGGTCAATTAACTAATATCCCAACACATCAATCACCTATGTCAATGCCTTACTGCAATATTTCCTCAATAAATCGACAATCTCAAATGTGCAAGTCACGCTCATGTATACGTCGGAACCTTTGTCATACAGGGGAGTTTCCTTTGATAGATCTGTATGAGGGTGGAAGTCGGTCTCCCGACAATTTTCGAGTAGCCCTAAATGTAATGGTCTAAAGTATTAAAAACATTTTTCTTACCATTTTTTTTAGATAAAACAATAACAGCTCATCATTATAAAATGAAAGCCTTTAAAATATTTGCAGCGAAAGTCTATAAAATAAAATCCATTTTAAACAACGTGCTAAAATTCAATTAAATAAATCCCAATATTTTTGGTAAAACTAAGTATAAAAGACAATATGAAAAGAAAAGCCCTTTTTAAAATTTTCTTTTTTTTCTCTTTCGTTCGTTACCCATGGTCAATTTTGCTTTAACAATGCACAAGCCTTCACATGAGTCTACTCTTTCAACTACCACTTATATCAGGTTCATCAAAAACTTCATCATCAGACTTTCTTTGCTTTTACTTTTATAGTCCAACCGCTGTGGGTAATTCTGTCTAGGGGAGAGAGTGACACCATTTGGTTCACCTCATGTGGGACAGTCAACTCGAACCCCACCCATAATGACTATTTATGTTTATTACATCTTTCTTATCTTTCTCAAATGAATGCATCAACATACGTGTAGCATGAAACATAAATAAAATATGTATAAAATAATTCAAGAGTAAACAAAGATTAAATCATATTGCCAGTCAATAAATCATGACCAGAAACTAAGCATGGTAGTTATTCCTCAACATCAAAATTCACA
Organism: Begonia loranthoides; assembly: GCA_022433065.1. Taxonomy (NCBI): domain Eukaryota; kingdom Viridiplantae; phylum Streptophyta; class Magnoliopsida; order Cucurbitales; family Begoniaceae; genus Begonia; species Begonia loranthoides. The sequence goes on from CM039473.1 coordinate 18,552,711, forward strand.
GTTTAACCTATACTACCCGCAACATTCATGAGCATATTCTCTAGAAATAATAGTTTATCAACATCACAATATATTCACACATTTTCTACTTTACCTTAAAACCTTGTGATGTAGACCAAATGGCCACACAACAAACAACTCTTGCCTAGAATGTTTAGCAGAGTTGTAAATCAAAATTTTCAAAATCTTATGGTTACCCTTAACGTCAACAGAAAATAAGAAATGGGTTAGAACAAAGGGTGACATTGAACACAATTTCCTCTACAGAAGCTAACCTCTCAGTTTTCATCCTATTATCATACCAAAATTCAAACCTTTTATCATAAGAAAATCTATCACTAGAAAGCTTGAAGAATTCTTCGAGGTAGTGGTATTTTCTTCATTCTTGCAGCCATGGGAAAATAGGGTTTTCTTTTCCACAAACATTTGAATAAATAGACGTCTGAAAGTGGGATGATTTCACCCTATTTTGATTGACCATCATTGTGTCTTGCCAAGACCAAGTGGTCCCAGTTGACCATAGTAGGGTTTGTTTGACTCCAACTATGTTTCCTTGATTGTTGGGTTGTTAGGTGATGCACCAGTGGGAAGGGGGATAAATAATATAACATGTTGGTGATGAGCAATCAGTGATTGAGTGTTGAAGATTTGATGAAGTGTTGAGGATGTGTTGATCAACCGGTGTTGAAGAGTAATAGGCAAGGCAGTCGATCACAGGTTTGAGTGGAGATCGACCGGTAATTCACAATTTTGATCAGCTGGGAATTTCTAGACGTATGACGTGGTCGATCGTCAATGTGCAGAAATATTATAGAGGCAAGCATTTTCTCGAGCAATCGATTAGCTTAAGTGAAGGTGATTGACCAGTCCTTCAGAAATTTCCTAAACTTTGCTGCAATCTTCTTTTATGGAAAGTCTATCTTTGAGAAGCAATAACTCCCTTGTTTTAGAAGATTTTGATCTAAAATTTTGAACACAACTACCCTGATGAATGAAGAATGATCCTCTAGAAAATAATGGTAAGATTTACTATGGTTTGGAAATAGACATTGAAGAAGTTGATTGGCCGGAAATAGCGAGTAGGCACACTTATCACTCTCATATACATGTCTTCGCCAATGGAACTCCTTAGGAAAGTTGGACACCACTTCACACACTCTTCCTCAAAAAGTAGGAGCATGGATGTTGATAAGAGAACTCACTCAACTTACAAGTGAGCCCATTCTTATGATGTAACACACACAAGGGAAACTTTTGTTGTAACACACCAAAGGGTTGAAAGAGGAATCACTCCAATTTCAAAATTAAGCAAAGGCTTTTTCTATTCAATTTAAACTTAACTATCTAAACATTTACATAAGGTGGCTTTAAATAGCCAATTACAAACTAAGAATAGTAAATAACTAAATTAGCAACAATAACACTAAACGAACTATAATATAAGCTAGGCTGATACTTTACTTAATAGTTACTAGGTAAATTAACTAAAAGAAATATTTAATTAGGTCTTCCTTTCTTTTCCTCCTATCCTTGATGTCTTTGGCAGCTATTTCCTTCTTGAATTACTTCACTTAGATGGTTTCCATGTATTGACTTTCCTTGGTCTCCAAGCTTGACCACTTGAGCTTTGCACAATATTTTCTCTCTGATCCGTGGGATTTTTCCATAGCCAAAAAACTCCAAATTTAAGGATCTAGTCTACTCTAGAAAGCTTAGGAAATCAACTACAATCTTTATGAAGCACACTTTGTGCATGACGTTGTTCTGAATGGCAAAACTATCAAACACTTGTCATAGGTCAGAAAGTAGACAGATTTGAGAAGTTCTTCCATTGCTCTCCAATTGTTCTTGAACTTCCACCTATGCTTGACCTTAAAAGACACCATAATATTATTTGAAGCTTGATTATTGATAGAGTGGACTCGTAGTCCATCACTAGGTAAATAAGGTTTTCTGTTTTGTCGACCGCACCTATGTCTTATAGACTAGTGGGTCTTTCTTGTTATCTGTTGATGTGTAGGGTTGATCATTGTTATGTCTTGATCGACTGCACTATTTATTTTGTGGAGTTTTGTTTAGTGAATTTCATTCGGCTTTGCCAGACAAGTTTGTTTCTGGTCGTATAGGTTCTCGGTTCATGGTGGAGGTTTTGTCACCACTTTTGTTTAATTGGGAAGTCTTTTTCAAATCTCTCTGGTTTGTTTGATTTTAGGTTTGAAGACTTCTGTTTTGTCTCAAGTGTCTGTTTGGGGTTCTTGGGCTCGGTTTACAACCCGTTTCTTTTTTTTTGTGTGATTATTGAGATTTTCACTTCGGCCTGGTCATAGGTTTCAAAGATGTTATTGGTTTCGACTTTCACTTCTGATAGCGCATGGAGCTGGCTAGTCAGTAAGGTTGTCATGGTCATCTATGAGATAGGAAATTTTGTACTTTATGCACTGCATTGCATCATGGTTTTCAAATTGATACTTTGTTGGATACCACACTTGAAAACCTGACGGAGACAATTCAACAACACATTCATTTTTATGTAAATGTATATTTTCTCACGTTTACTTTATCATACATGGTTTTGTTGATATTCTGTGGATATGTTGGGAGGATGAATCCTCATGATGCTTTAGGCAGTCTTCGCACTAAAACATCACGAGGCTATCCCGTGCAATCTTCTACTAGGTGAAGATTGGTTGCTTGTACGCACGTAAAGGGTGATAGGGTACCCGTTGACATGTCCTCGGGTTTGAAGCCCTGAAAGTTGAAAGGGTGATAATTCAGTGATGACGCGATCCTTGGGTTTTGAGCCCCTTAACCTAGCTAGGGTTAAGTCACATGGATTGGAGGTTGTCAGTCACTAAGTTTTCTCACCAAGCACCTTTCCATTTAACGAGTGCAGTGACGGCTTGTAGCTTTGCTCGCCAGCAACCCTTGTCAACTTGGATACAGTAGGTGGCTAGTTGAAGAACAACCCAACACAAGCAATGTTATTCGTTATTGATATCATGGATGATTTTACTACCTACTCTACAGATGCGAGTACCATCTTCTTCTGCCTCATGAGGTATTTCTATCAATAGATGGCCACCTTTTCTATATTATGTGCTGGTTGGGTCCCTATGTGATCTCTCGTGATGCGAATGTGTTGTTTGGCAAGTAGCGAGTGACGATCTGAGGTGCGGCGAGTTGTAGTGTTGTAGGAGCTAGGGCTCGGTGTAACTAACCCGTGGGGGAAGAATGGGCGATGCTCATGTGTGCTGGAAGGTCGCAGCACCTCAGATTGGATGGGATAGTGTAGTAGACATCTGGAGCAATGTTTCTCCGGCGACAAGCAAGGTAAGTCCCTTGTCTAATTCTCAGTCTCCATAGCCGAGTATTGTTGGTTTCCTTGGGATGGTTTTGGGATGCTGGGTTCTGTTGGGTGATATGAATTCTCCTCTATCTATTTTCTGTTGTTGGGAAAGTGCTGTGAGTTTGGTTAGCATACAGAATTGGCATGGACGAAATGGCACAGGTTGAATGGTTGCTGGAAATAGGGCAATGGGTGGGTGTGCAGCTGTGTGGGGATGGATGGCTATTGATCGGCTCCATTGTGAAAGGAGTGAACTCGGTTATGTGTTCTCCTGCCAGTAAGCAATTGTAGATCCCCAAGCAGTTAAGTTTATAAGTTTTCCATGTTAACTCTTTTTACAAGTGGAAATTTCTAATGAGTGTTAGGTGAGATTGTGCAGAGACTATGGAGAGCTTATATAGGACTTCTTTGAAGGATGAAAATGGACACAGGGAAAGGGAGATCGAAAGTGTTCTGGAGTTACAGGGAGAAAGCTGTGAAGAAGTGAGCCAAAAGAAAAGAAGAAAAAAAAGAGAAGGAAAAGAAGGGAGAGTGGAGGGTGTTCTACGTGCATGAGAAAGGAAAGAAGATAGAGGAAGAAGAAGGAGAGGTTGAAGGAAAGCTACTCTCGGGTGTTCTTGCAGGTCAGAATTCCGTTCATTTCTTCATGGATTTTATGGATTATATGCTGATGAATAATGAAGATATATAATGGAGTCTATTATTCTCTGTCATCGTTTGGATTTATACTCGATTGAAGTTCAGTTTGTGGTTGGCTACAGTTTTATGGAAATGAGTCTCTGTTTGTTAGGTATTACTCTCTGTGCTTAATGCCTCATTGAATGTGTGTATGCTTGGTTAGTGGATGTCTAAATCCCTGTTTTAATTACTACTTCGTTTATGGGTGTTCAGATGGAATGTATCCTATGAATGGAAATGGCTCCCTGCTGTGTTTACCGCTTACTGACGGATGTTGGGTTTTGATTAAGAAATGTTGTTAAGTGATGAATAAGAAATAAGAGTACAGATAATGTTGAGGTTGTTAAGTTGTGAATGTTGGAACTATTAAGTGTTATGATTTATAGAATTGTGTGAATGATTATTGGAAGTTGGCTCTACTGTTAAGTAGTTAAGCTTAGTATTGTTAAGCGTTAAGGTTTATTGAATTCTATGAATTGTTATTAATAATTAAATGTTATGGATTTGTGAAAGTATTAAAGGAAGAGGAGGAGTTTAAGTGTTGTGGTGCGTGTCGGGCGGCAGGTAAGTGATATGTATGTATTTTGATCATCGGACCCTACATCTCAAGAATTAGGGTTGTATGCTGACTGTTTATTAGATTTAGGTTCTTTTAGGTTGTAGATTTAATAGGATAAAGTTATTCTTTGATGGATTATAGGATTTCATAGACATTATGTTCTAAGGATTGTATCGCTGTCTGCCATGTGTTTCCTAGAATTAGGTTCTTTTAATGATATGTTTATTAGTTTTGAGTTAAAGATAATGATAATGAGACTAAGTATGTTTTGAGGCCTATATAGAGGAGATAGTATTGTATGCATGGTTTTCAAAACGATACGAATGATGGTTTTACATGCATGGTTTTGGAGATGATTTAATGGATGCTCACACATACTAAGCGCACAGGGTTCATGGAGGGCTGATCACCCAAAGTAAACGACCATCATTTGTGTTGTAGGAATATCCATTTTACCATTGAAAGTAAAAGAGAAACAATTAATATGAGAAAGATAAGAGTAAAAAGAAATGGGTAAAGAAAATGAAAGGGGTTTGAGTCAAGTTGTAGGTCACTTGCTCATTCCCGAATGGCTAAAAGAAAAGGTAAAATTTCATTGTGTAGCCACGCGTTCATCATCACGTTGAAGCTCACCAATGTGGTTCACCATGATGGCACGTGTTCATCATCATGGTCTATAGTTCACCGCGAGGCACATGTTGACCTCATCACTGTTCATCATAGTTCAATCATGTGGTTCCCTTTGATGGCAAGTATTCGTCATCATGGCCATAGTTCACCGAGAGGCACAGTTCATAGTTAATCACATTTCATAATTGTTCTACGGTAAAGGGTAATGGGAAACGAAAACAGAAACTGCATATGGGTTTTTAATAGTTGCATAGCATGTGCATCTTATAGTTTTATTTTATATCACTTACTGAGCCTTAGGCTCATTAGTATAAGTCTTGTTGATGTAGGTATGCAAGGAAATAGGTTAAGCAGCAGTTGATGAAGAATTTGTACACACGGATCTTGGGGCTGGCTAGGCTAAAGGGTACTTAAAGGAAAACGGTGGTAAAAGGTTTTGTAATGAAACAGAGTTTGTAAAGAATTAAAATTGTATATGAATTGTATTCTTCAAATGATTGGTTTTATTTATAAACACTTTCTATTGCAATTTGGAGAAAGGAGATTTTATAAGAGAAAAGTCTTCTGCTATTTTATAAAAGAAAGATGTTTTAAAAAATTTTAAATTTTTTCATGTTTTCAAAGGAAAGAAGTTACAGGTCTTTACAAGGTTCTCTCTGAGAATTAGGTTGCCTGACCGAGCGATTCAATTAGGCCTGCCTCCAGGTCTCGACAAGCATGATATTTGAAAATTCTATGTTTTATAATTTGTTCGTCTAGCGGCAGATGTGTAGGCTACCACAAGGAACATTCGCTAAAACCAATCTGACCAATGGCAGTGAGCCATAGTAGTCCTTATTCTTTAATTTGTGTATCCAACGCTACCGTGGACGCAACTCCTTTTGCAGCCGCTTACGTTGCCACAGATTTCCAATGTTTTTGCTAAATCTTACTTCTAAACGATGTCGTTTCTTCCCTTAAGTTTGTCACCGCAGAAAACTTCTTTACCCCAGAAACAAATTAACCCATAAAATGACAACTTTCTACCGTTAAATATGTTGTCGTGGACGCAAATGCTACCACGAAAATGCGCTTCATGAACAAAAGGACGACGTTCAACTTGAATGACTTCCTTCCTCGAAGCTTATTTCCCTCCCATGAAAGAATCTTTGCCTTCATCCTCCCGGATCATCCCAGCGCTCAGCTGGAGCATCTTTTCTCAAATGCAACGTTATGCATTCTTTCCCAAAACCCAATCCAATAGGTCCTTGTTCTCCTGCATCGATGCAGCGTGCCATGGTTCCGTGGGAGCATCTTTCCAAATCCAACACAATATCAACCGTTCCATGACTCCATCCAACAGCTGCAAATTGTCTGTTCTTTCTTCCACTCATAGCAAGAATAACCTTATGATATGTCCCAAGACTCCAAACCAACAAACAAGTGGATATTGAAATCGCCCAATGCACAAATCCGACCACTAAAATTAAAATGTAGAGAACTCAACTTGTATATAGGTTTTGGACCACAAATTTATAGGGAACGTAGCTAACAATTTATAGTATAACACTTCCAAAAATCACACCCAAATTCATTATAAAACAAATTATGACCAATTCAAGAAGTTGCTCGAAAATGGCTCTCTCAACGGTAAAAACTATTTTGTAACTATCTCAATTAATGGATGAACAAATTGATCCAAAATAAACTTCAATCATCAATTAAATTGCCAATACTTCACATATGTCTAGAGTATGCTTTTAACACATAATTTCAATCTAAGAAGTTGTAAGAAACCAATGAAACAGGATGGAATCCAAAACTAGTCCAAAATCAACAAGGTTGATCAGCTAGCTATAATTCTAAACACCAGAATTTAGAATAATATAACTCCACTTGCATACTAACCTTGAAGCTCAAATTTACAGAATAAGTAGTAGACACATAATATTAAATCACCAGTAAAAATTAGCTTGAAAGGCATCGTTCAAACGACGTTATGTCTGAGCAAAGCTGAAGCTCAGATATGTGATTCTCAGAAAAACTGGTTTTTCGCCTCTCTTAGTAAAAAGACCATAACTTTCAAAATACGAATCCAATTCACGCGATTCCACCAAACATTTGACATGAACAAAAGTACCAATAATCTCAAGACAATAATACAGTAGAACCTTTAGGAAAAATGGATAGAATTAAGTCACCAAGTTGGTCAGTGCTCTTCCACTTGGCAAAGAGAGGCGACCTATTCGGATGTTTTGGAAAAAAACCACTCCAACCTAGCTTTTGCCGTGGTCTTCAACCTCCACGCCACAAAGACAACCTCAAAGTGATGTTGCTGGAAGAGGTAGTATGAGTCTTCTCCTCCTAGGCCACACAAGAACAAAGGAGAAGACTTGTTGATGGAGGTGAAGCTGTGAAGGAAAACCAAGCCACTGATTCACACTAGAGAGAACTCTCTAAACAAAGAAGCAATTTTCTATTAAGGGGTTTCCAAAATGATTCCAAGGTTCCCTTAGAGTGCCCTAAATATCACTCTAAAGTTACAATAAAAGAAATTACAACTTTGCCCTTGAAACCTCAAAATTTGGGCATGATGGCTCGGTTCACAAGTAAACCGAGCACCTCCATTCTTACAATCACAAAACATTCTAAAATTCTCAAAATTAAACCCAAACCAGCCATCTATCAATTAAAACATCTAAAGACATAAGTTAAATGTTGAAACTTCAATAAAACGCTCCAAATTGACCTTGTTAGCTTCGACCAATATAAGCTCTTCCAAGTTGGGACGATGTGAATATAGTCGATTATGTTTGCATGGCTCCATGTGAAAACATATTGAGTAACGTCCTCTTCTTCAAGCAACACTTATTTTAACAATATCCATTAATGTAACATTTCGTGCAAAATAATAGCTAATTAATTAAACACCGAACCTCATGGCAAAAGGGTCGTGAGATAAGATTTCTAGGACACATCATCCTCCCTGGGTATTTGAGGATTTGACCTCAAATCCAAGGGGTATACCGTCCTTGTCCTTCTTATGAAAGCTTCTCCACCCGGATCAAATAAAAATAGTTTGTTCCCCACGGGAACATGCCTTACATGAGTCAGAAGATGAATGCCATCAACTAGGATATCGACGACACAATTAATAGCAAACTTTTCCATGAGATGGTCTTCCACTCTAACAAATATATTTCTCTCTTGCACCTCATTTCCCTTGTCAAAAAAAAATTCATTCCACCCATTCATAGAGCGCACTTCCTTGGGCCAGCTAGGAATGGTGCAATTGTCCATAATTGAAAGTGTTCCTTCACGTAAGTGCAACCAAAAGAGCAATCATTTCAACGCTTCACAACATTTTTCAAAGACATGATAGACCTTTTCGGATTTCTTAGTGAACAATTGATATCCATAGCCTCAGCCTTTATCATCCACATAAAATTTCTTAACAAAACCTAAGCCATAGATCTTGATGTTTAGTTCAGATAAAAAGGAGTACCTTTGTAAAAGCGTGTTGGCTCTTAATTTTGCTTCTCCCTCCTTGTGTGTTATCAAATATGGAAAGTTCTCTAGTAGTTTGTTCGGTTTGAGAAGAACTAGTTTTATGAATGCATCCTTGAACTTGAATGAGAAAAAATTGGTGAAACCATAATGAATAACTCTCCTACCAAATGGCCACGATCTTCCCACTATCAATTGATTAGCACACCTAGGTACAACTTCAAATAGAGAATCATCTTCGTATCCCCCAATAAAAAAATCATTATGGGCTAGCTTGGTTACTTTATAGAATCTTGACCCTCGAACCAATTTAGTTTGAAGACGTTGGGAGGCACCAAAGTTTCCCATTCTGACTTCTTACTATCTTCAAGAGAAACCTCGCTTATACAACAATTATCATCAATCATAGAGCATACTTTTTCTTCCACCTTGCATTGGGGTGTTAAAAAATTTTTCTTTTGGCTCTCCTCCTCTCGGTTTTGCATAGTCAATGGTTTTCCCATTTCAACAATTAGGAGTCCTTTTTGAGCATAGGAGGTATCTTCTTGTGGTTCTTCCATGATACAAGAGGCTTCATAAACTTCATCTGCACTTAAATTTTCCTCGGAGTCATCGTTCATCACCATAACAAGCTTGTTGGTATATTGTGTTGCAAAATGTCCAAGGCCGAGACATTCACAACACTTAATGTCGTTCGTCCATGGTTCGGTGTCCTCAACACTTGTTTTCTCTTTATCATTGTCTCTGTTCTCATATGATTTTAATGCTGCACCTTTTCCATCATTCTTAAGAGGCGAAAAAGAAAGCATTGCATCTCTTGAAAAAGGCCGAGTAGTGTTTCTCTCAACTTCCCTTTTTTTTTTTTTGCCTTTCTATTTTTAATGCCAACGATACCACATCATCCAAAGTGTCAAAGGATTGCAACTCCATCAATTCACTAATTTCTTTGTGAAGTCCCTTGATGAATCTTGTAATGGTTTTCTCTTTTGGTTCCTTCAAGGCACTTTTATCCTTCAATGCTTCAAATTCTGTAAAGTATTTCTCCACCAATTGTGTGCATTGTTTTAGGCTTTTGAAATGAAGGAACAAGTCTTCTTTGTAGTGGCCATGAGCTAACCTCTTCTGCATTAATGACTTCATGGTCTTCCAACTCCTTACATCATCATAATTGTCTCTCCTCCGTTGTGCTTTAATGTCCTCCCACCAAAGAATAGTACAGCCCAACAATTTCAATGTGACCATTTGAATCTTCACCTTCTCTGAAAATTTATAACATTAGAAAACTCGATCAACTTTGTCTATCGACTCTAGAAATTCATAACAATTATTAGACCCCTTGAAGGGAGGAATGGTGACCTTAACACGCCTCATGTCATTCTTTCTAGGGTCTCTCTTTCTCGGGCTAAGGGATTCATGCCTCTCGATTTCTTCCTCCCATTCCTTAAATGCACTTTCACTTCAGCCCCAAGATTTTATAGAAGTACTCAACCTCCTCCTTGGTCTAGTAGTTCTTGGTTCATTTAGATGCTCATTGGAAGGTCCTTCTCAGCTTTGCTGCATTTTCAAGATCATATCTTTTATCTCATCAAGCTGAAGTTGAAAGTTTCTCTCGGTTCGACTAGGTTCCCTTTTGGTGGGGGGTGTGCTAGTACATGGCATAGCTCTTTTACTTTGGTGGTTATTCACTCCACTTCTTGTACTCATTATATTAACCAAATAGAGTCAAAATAGGGTAGCAACGTGATAAGATGGCTTTGATACCAAATGATATGTCCCAAGACTCCAAACCAACAAACAAGTGGGTACTGTAATCGGCCAATGCACAAATCCGACCAATAAAATTATAATATAGAGAACTAAACTTGTATATAAGTTTTTGACCTCAAATTTTTAGGGAAAGTAGCTAACAATACCGAGTTATGAAGCTGCTCAAAAATGGCTCTCTCAATGATAAAAACTATTTTGTAACTATCTCAATTAATGGATGAACAAATTGATCCAAAATAAACTCCAATCATCAATTAAATTTCCAATACTTCACATATGTCTAGAGTATGCTTATAACACAAAATTTCAATCCAAGAAGTTGTAAGAAACCAATGAAACAGGATGGAATCCAAAACTAGTCCAAAACCAACAAGGTCGATCAGCTAGCCTTAATTCTAAACACCAGAATTTAAAACAATATAACTCCACTTCCCTAGAGGCCTTGAAGCTCAAATTTACAGAATAAGTAGTAGACATATAATATTAAATCACTAGTAAAAATCAGCTTGAAAGGCATCTGTTAAACGATGTTATGTGTGAGCGAAGCTGAAGCTCAGATCTATGATTCTCGGAAAAATTAGTTTTGCGCCTCTCTTAGTAAAATGACCATAACTTTCAAAATACGAATCCAATTCACGTGATTCCACCAAAAATTTCACAACAACAAAAGTACCAATAATCTCAAAACAATAATACAGTAGAATATTTAGAAAAAATGGACAGAATTGTGGCACCAAGTTGGTTCACGCTCTCCAACTCGGCAGAGAGAGGTGGCTTGTTCGGATGTTTCGGAAAAACACCACTCCAACCTAGCTTTTGCCATGGTCTTCTACTTCTACGCCACAAAGACAACCTCAAAGTGAAGTTGCTGGAAGAGGTAGTATGAGTCTTCTCCTCCTTGGCCACGAAAGAACAAAGGAGAAGACTTGTTGATGGAGGTGAAGCCGTGAAGCAAAACCAAGCCACCGATTCGCACTAGAGAGAACTCTCTAAACAAAGAAGCAATTTTCTTTTAAGGGTTTTCCAAAAAGATTACAAGATTCCCTTACAGTGACCTAAATATCACTCTAAAGTTACAATAAAAGAAATTACAATTTTGCCCTTGAAACCTCAAAATTTGGGCATGAGGGCTCAGTTTACAAGCAAACTGAGCACCTCCATTCCTACAATCATAAAACATTTTAAAATTCTCAAAATTAAACCCAAACCAGCCATCTATCAATTAAAACATCTAAAGACATAAGTTAAATGTGGAAACTTCAATAAAACGCTCCAAATTGACCTTGTTAGCTTCGCCCAATATAAGCACCTCTAAGCTGAGACGATGTGAATCTAGCCGATTAGGTATGCATGGCTCCATGTGAAAACATATTGAGTAACATCCTCTTCTCCAAGCAAGATTTATTTTCACAATATCCATTAATGTAACATTTCCTACAAAATAATAGCTAATTAATTAAACATCGAACCTCATGGCAAAAAGGGTCGTGAGATAGGATTTCTTGGACACATCACCTTACTACACGACATTGATTTTCCTTCTCCAAAAACAATTGCCACAGTTAAATTGACTTTTCTTAGCTACTTACCTTAAACATCTAATTCCTAAATTTATTTCATATATTTATTAAATTACTAATTTACTTTATAATTTATAAAAAAATCATATAAATTGTAACGACCAGGATTTTCGTAATTCCTTGAAAATACGATAAATTTGAAATTTCTTTTTGAGACCAAATCAAAGAGCACCTAAGTCCAGACCGCTACCAACCGTTCGTAAACCTCATTAAAAAATCTAGTTAATAAAACTATGCAGAAGCGTTATAAAAATTCTTTATTTAAATCTTTGCGGAAGCGTAAATAATTAATTTAAAGAAGGAATACTAACCCATTGAAATACCACTTTTATACAATTTACTACTTGATTTAATTACAACATTTAAAACTTAACTTAATTAAAACCGTTTCTCTTTTACCCCTTTTATGTGCCTGGCCAGCTACAATCTCCCTCGTGCGTGCAAATCCATCATCCGCTGATTTTATTGTCTGATTATTATCTTTCGCTACTCCTAGTCCATGCATTCCTCATAGTATACTAGTACCTATATCTATACCACAAGCAACTGTAAGCCCGATGGCTTAGTAAGGAAAAAGGGTTCTATGCATATGAATGCCTCTCTTTAGTCCATTTTAGAATGAGGGCCACCCAAACCAATCTATTTGTTCAGTCATTAATCCGTTTATTACTTTACTTTAAGTCGTTACTCAAACTTTGAGCTGGAATTGGGAGGTTTTTCTCGTGCAATGGCTTAGTGGTAGGACCTAGCCTTTTTCCTCGCATCTAGATCTCCCGTGCCCTATGAGGGAGGGGCTACGCCTAGATCGCAGACTAAATCTACTACCCATTCACTCCCAATCCTCTTTTGTTGTTTACTCTTTCTTAACATTTTTACTTGCCTGTGCATTCTTACCACCACCAAGGTGATGCTTCCGATACTTTCTATTAACGTGATGAGTGATGTTTCACAACATAATATCAAAAGAAGTGCACATACATAAAATAAACCATCGCTATGTGATTGTCACTCTTTAATCCATTTTGGAATGGGGGCCACCCAAACCAATCATTTCATTAAGTCTATTCGTTCATTTCCTTTTTTACTTTAATTCTTCTTACTTTGATCCCTTGGGATCCATCATTCTATCGTTTTATTCTTTCATTCTTCCATACTCGTATTTCGAGCTGGAATTGGGATGTTTTTCTCGTGCAATGGCCTAGTGGTCAAACCTAGCCTTTTTCCTCGTATCTAGAACTCCCGTTCCCTCTGAGGGAGGGGATACGCCTAGATTGCAGGCTAAATCCACAACCCATCCACTCCCAATTCCCTTATTCTTCTTTACTTTTCTAAACTTTTTTACCTCACTTATGCATGCTAGCGTACCACCCCGTGGCACTCCCTATTAGTTTCTATTATCAAGATCCATGCTCACACATTCTCATTCTATCATGATGCATGATGCTTCACAACATAACATTCATAATAATTGAAGTGCGCATTAAATGGAAGTAATTGTAATTGAAAGCAACCGTATTGAAAGTAAGGCATATAAAGGCACATAATTGCAGGAGATAACGGCACACTATAGAAAGCAACGGCAACATTGAATTGAATAGCGAATGCATACGAGTACGATAAACATGCATAATTTATTTAAACTATGTACTTAGGAAATAACTACATTTATCATGCTAATAAGATATCCTAGTTAACTATCATGCTCAAACCGAGTTACCAATATTAATCTAGTTGATTATCCCAATTAATTTACATGCTCATTGATTTCTTTAATTACTAGTTGATCTCTAGTCAATTACATGCTCATGCTTACACAATTATTGTTATCCTAGTTAGTTACATGCTCAACTAGTTGGTTAATTAGCATACTTCAATCATTTAACACATTGATTTTTGGAGCTAGTTAGTTAAACCTACTTACCTAATTAATTAACATGCTAGACTAGTTATTAACATGCTCGCTAAATATAGTTAACATGCTACTAATTAATTGACACAAGCTAATTAAATATGCTAGTTAAATGTGGCACGCATTAGTCATTTGATCACGCTAGTTAATTTTCCCTAATTAATTACTTGTTCAATAGGAAGTCACTAGTTAATAAACTTAATTGAATTGCCCTAAACATGCTTGCTAGTTAGTTTACTCATGCTCAATCCAATTAGATAATTTCCCTAGTTAGTTAACATGCTTGAACAATAATTGCAGATTTAATTCTAGTTGATTAACATTAACATGATAGTTGATTAACATGCTTAGTGTTTAATTTAATTTAATCACCCTAGTTAATTACAATTGCTAAACAATTAACATGCTGAAGCTAATTTAACTAATTACCCAAATTAGGTTACTTAACAGTTGGTTAAGTTGGACATGCTCGAGTTTATTATTTAACTAGTTAATTTACTTGCCAATAGCTAACTAGCAGGGAGAAATTAATTCACAGCGAACAGGGAAATCATCCGCAAGAATAAACTAAACAAGGAAATTGTATTTCATTTCTACTTAGCTCAACATTTCCTATTCCACCTCTATTTCTCTATTCTTAGACTTCAAATCTTATATTCCCACACCTTAGATTTCGCTTAATCATTTACTTCACTATCCACTCACACTATCAAACTAACACAATCAATAAAGGAGTTCATAGAGCCATTCAACAACCAAACAATCATTTACACCAAGATATTTAGCACTCACAGAGCATTCTACGGAGCATTAATAACACTATCAAGGCAAACTACATACTACTAGCAGTAAACAGGGCAATTAACATGCTTAACAACTAAACATTCTAAGTCAAGCTACATTCTCATCACACACACTAACAAAACATACTAACAAAACATACAACTAGCAATAAACTTCACTAACATTAGGCATAAGCATTGAACTGACAGTAGCTAACATTAACACTGAACTCATATACCCATACTTGTGGTGTAGGGCCTCAATGGCCAAGACACCCCTAATCCCTTACCACTTTTGAAGACACTAAAATCAGGCACAATAATTTCCCTAGCTCATGGTTTTCTCACAGGAGTTGGAGCTCACACGTTCAGCTCACTCACCAAAAGCTCACTTCTAGCTTCTAACCCCCCTTACTACTCACAATTGCTTCCACAACTTCATTCAACTCACCTTCACTCTCTCAGAGCCTCACTCTTGTAGCTCTCTCTTTCACTCTCTCTGGAATTTCTCTCGCAGAAGGAAAACAATAGAAGAATGGGAGGGAGGGAAGGCTATTACCTGGAAGGGAGAGGGACACCATGAGTGCCCAAAGGTAGAGAGAAAGATGGTCTAAGGTAGGGGAGGCCAGCTACGGGCATTGGGGATGATTTTTCATCGCCCATGGAGAGGGGAGGGTCATTCCCTGTCGGGAAATCAAGTTATTCAACGATTTCCATCATTTTCTTCTTATTTTATTTCATAGGTCTGGGCTAATTCAAATGCATAGGTCTCGTCTGCACTTTATCCGCAAGGCTATTTCTTGTAGGCTATTTTGAGGCTTCGAATCGGAAGAGGCATCCCTATCTAGTCTGTACCGTCTAAAACTAAGTTTCGGACTCCACATCGCGTCCGTACTAGCGTCTGTACTATCGTTTGAAAGTGTCCTAAAATCAGATAGAGGCAAATCTGAGGATATCTTAACTCCTCCGCAGCCATCACAACTCGTTTGAAACTGTCCTGGTTAAAAACAGATTCAATGCGGATGCTACCCCTCTCATCCGCATCGTCCGGACCCTCGTCCACGACTCCATTGTACGATAGGCTCCAAGAAACAAATGGAGAGCCTTAAAGAAATCTGTTCCGGAAAACTATCAATACCCGAACCAGTAGCAAGGAAATGGATCAAGCTCCAAATATACACGTGAACTAGAGCTGTATTTTGGAGGACATAAACTTAATACATTCAGAAGAGTTGTGTCAGAATTCCAACACAAAAAGCACTCTAGATTAGGAGATATATCAAATTCAATATCAACCCGAAATTAGGTTTCAGCAGGATAGATTTACAAACGCAGATTCAAAAATGAATAACGTGAGCTACATAAACCAAATGGAGTTCAAATTTGGAGGGTAACTCCCTGACTTAATCTTGAACAAATCACTAGAAGACACCAAACAAAGACGAACGTCATAAAGGCCTCAAACAGATACTATAATCAGCGACAACAACAATCCAGCAAGAAAACAGATTCAGCACTTCAACAATAATCCGAAAATATCCTTCTTCAATCAATAATCCCCAAAAGGCTTCTTCAACAAATAACAAGCATTTAATCACCAAAGCATAGGATGTCCAACCATTAAGAAAATAACATAAAAGAACTTCAAGAATCAAGAGAAAATACAATGGAGTCCGTGGACCTCCTAGTGAGAGGGGCGACTTTGGGGTTGGCCGAAAACCAAAACTCTCCAAGGTTGGAATCTTCTTTTGTCTCCACTCTACAATCTTTACCTCGAAGATAAGGATTGGAAGAAACAATATCCCAAGGATTTCAAGGTTGAGAAGCTTCAAGAAACCCTTGCTTGGGTGATGGAGGAAATCAGTGCTAAGGGGAGGGGGAGGCCGCGGCTAAGTTTTTTCAAAACACAAAAATTATCTTCAATTCAAAACTGCTCTCCAATCTTCCAAGGGAGGGAATTTAACCTAAGGATTACAAAATAGGTTGAAAGACAAAATACCCTTAATGACGAAAATTCGACATGAGGGTGCTGTTTTTATGCAAACCGCATACCTCTCTAGCATCTCACAACACAATAAAAGAAAACCAAATAAAATTGTTGTTCAGAATACTAATTCTACTAAATCAAAACAAGACCTTAAATAATATTTGTACTCTTCACGTCACCACACTTCATGGCAAATGTGGAATCTAGTTTAGGTTGGTGGGGCAGCGTCCAAAGTGATCAAATGAAAAGGAACTTCTTTATCGTCTTGTGATACATCTTTCAAAGAATCCCACATCTTGGTATTTTCTGCAAAATAGAAGCTAGTTAGGAAAGCAATGAGTTTCTTGGCTCGACTCCATGTGATAGGGCCTTGGGGCACATCATCCTCCCCGGGTGATTGAGGATTTGACCTCAAATCCATAGAATGTTCTGATGCATTTTCATTAGAGAATTCGCCCTCGCCATGATATAGTGATAAATCTTGAACGTTGAAAGTAGTCGAAACTCCATAGCCCTCAGGTAGCTCGATCTGATATGTGTTATTATTAATACTCTCCGGTACTTTAAAGGGACCATCAGCCCTCAGCAATAGCTTGCACTTCAAAAATAACTTCCTTTCGCCCCCGATTTGGAAGCCTGGTATACTTCAAATTTTTTTTCTCGATATTTTTCCGGACTTCTTCATATAAATTTTTAACTCGCTCGGCTTTCACAGTTCCATCTTCACTAATATAATCAGTCACCGGAAGTTGTAAGAGATCCATAGGTGTAAGGGCATTGAATCCATATACTACTTCAAATGGTGTATGATGAGTAGATCCATGTACACTCCGGTTGTACGCAAACTCCACATAAGGCAACTGTAAATCCCAATCTGTTAGTCTTTTACTGAGCACCGATCTTAACAACGCTCCCAATGTATGATTAACTACCTCAATTTGCCCATCTGCTGAGGATGGAATGAAGTGCTAAAGAGTAGTTTAGTACCCAGTTTCCTCCATAAAGTCTTCCAAAAAGAACTTAAGAATTTCGTATCCCGATCTGATACAATGGAGCATGGAACTCCATGCAATCGAATGATCTCCTTAAAGAATAGGTCAGCTATATGAGAGGCATCATCAGTTTTGTGACAGGCAATAAAATGAGCCCTTTTAGAAAATCGGTCCACAACCACCATTATAGAATCTTTGGGTCGAGGAGTGTGGAAAATCCCTAAGATGAAATCGACACTGATTTCCACCCAAAGATGAGTGGCCACAGGAAGCGGCATATAGAGACCTTGTGGAAGGACTCGACTCTTTGCCTTCTTACAAACAATACATTGCTCTACAATTCTTTGCACATCTCGATGCAAATGAGGCCAGTGGAAGTGCTCTTGAATGGCTTCAATAGTTTTCTTACTGTCGAAATGCCCTGCTAATCCGCCACTGTGAGCTTCAAGGATTAAAGATTCCCGAAGACTACATATAGGAATACATAACTTGCCATTTTTAAAAAGAAAACCATCCTCCAAAAAGAATGGAAACTCCTGTTTGCGCAGGCAATTAGAGTAAATACTCCCAAAATCCCGATCCTCCGAGTATAACTCCTTGATCTAGTTAAGAGCAAAAAGTCTGGCATTAAGTTCTGTCAGTAAAATACAACATCTAGAGAGAGCGTCTGTGACCTGATTAGATTCTTCCTTTTTATATTTAATAATATAATGTTCCAGAAATTCTACCAATTTGCCATGACGACGATTAAGCTTTCCTTGACTACGAATATGTCTCAATGCTTGGTGATCGGAGTGAATAATGAATTCTCTAGATAAAAGATAATGTTACCAAACTTCTAATGCTCAGATGACTGCATAGAATTCCTTATCGTAGATAGAATAATTGATGGCTGCTCCTTTTAGTTTTCACTAAAATAGGCAATGGGCTTGCCTTCTTGCATAAGGACCGCACCGATACCCAATCTAGAGGCATCGCATTCGATCTCAAAAACTTTGGTGAAGTCCAGAAGTGCTAGGAGAGGAGCATTTCATAATTTCTCTTTAATGGATTCAAAGCTAGATTGGCACGACGAAGTCCACGTAAAATCTTTTCCTTTCTTGGTGCAATCAGTGATAGGGGCTATGATTGAACTGAACCCTTTTATAAAATGTCGGTAAAAGGATGCTAAGCCGTGGAAACTCCGAACTTCCGAGACACAAGTAGGAATTGGCCATTCCTTGATGGCTATTATTTTGGATTCATCCACCTCCATCCCATCTTTAGTAATGATAAATCCCAAGAAGTAGACATGATCTTGAGCGAAAGAACATTTCTTGAGATTGCCGAATAGTTGAGCTTTCTGTAGAGCCTCAAATAATAACTTCAAGTGTATAAGATGATTGGATATATCCGAGCTATAAACAAGTATATCGTCAAAATAAACTACGACAAACTTTCCCATAAAATCCCGAAGAAGATGATGCATCACTCACATAAAAGTACTAGGGGCATTAGACAACCCAAATGGCATGACCATCCACTCATAAAGCTCATATTTTGTTTTAAATGTCGTCTTCCACTCATCTCCTTCACGCATTCGAATCTGGTGATATCCACTTTTCAAGTCAACTTTCGAGAAAATAGCAGATCCACTAAGTTCATCTAACTTATCCTTAAGCTGGGGAATAGGAAAATGATATTTGATGGTGATTTGATTAATGGCACGACTATCAACACACATCCTTATTGATCCATCTTTCTTGGGAACCAATAAGGTAGGCACGGCACAAGGGCTAAGAGACTCTCGGATATAACCTTTTTTGAGTAATTCGGTAACTTGTTTCTGAAGCTCTTTTGACTCATCGGGATTTAATCTATAAGCTGGCCGATTAGGTAGAGGAGTTCCCGGCAAGAGATATATCTGATGTTCAATTCCTCTTAAAGGTGGTAATCCCGGAGGTAGCTCTTCTGGAAATATGTCTTCATACTCTTTAAGTAATTCTAATACAGATTCTGGTATAGTGCCCAATTCGTCCACTCTTTCTAGAAATAGTATCAGAATAATTGGTCCTCCTTGCATTAAGGATCTCTTAAGATCTCCTTTTGTGATAATAAGAGAATTTTGGGATCTAGTCTTGTTCATGCTCTCATAGTCTTTAGCGATCTGATCCGGATTGAGAGGAGCCAAATTCACAGTCTTTCCTTTGAACTTAAAAGAATAATAGTTAGAAAACCCATCATGCTTCGTCTTTCTATCAAATTGCCACGGTCTACCAAGCAAAAGATGGCTAGCCGTCATCAGAACAACATCAAATATGGCCTCATCCTCATAGCCACCAATAGAAAAAGTCAACTTCACTTGCTTAGTAACCTTGATCGGATCTTTATCATTCAACCAATTCAATCGATAAGGAGTGGGGTGGACCGAAGTCGCCAAACCCAATTTTTCAACAACCTCCGATGATATCACATTAGTACAACTACCACCATCAATAATCACAATGAACAAAGCTTTCCCTGAACTTGGCAACGAGTATGGAAGATAGTCTCCTGTTGTAATTCCTCAACTTGATTTTGGATAGCCATAGTTCTTTTCATCACAACAAGTAAGGATCCTTCAGGGGCATAATAAGTCTCTTCCACATCTTCTTCTTCCATTATGGATACACCTTCTTCTTCATCTTCACTGATTATCTCATTAGTTCCGGCTTTAAGAATCATAACTTTGGCATTCGGACATTGGGAGGCTATATGGCCGAATCCTAAACATTTAAAACATTTGATATCACGGGATCTAGACTTGTTCGTATCAAACATAGGCTTCTTTTCCTCATTGTTCTTGATGGTACTAGGCTTGTTTTCCCCTTTTTGAATCGGTCTTGAAGGGGTGTTGTTCTTAGAGAAGGCCCGAGTCATACTCTCCTTTGCTCTCCTTTTTCTTTGCCTTTCAATTCTCAAGGCTAGTTGTACCACATCAACGAAGGTAACATATGATTGGAACTCGACTGTTTCACCAATCTCCTTGTGTAAGCCTCTGATAAATCGAGCAATGGTTTGCTCCATTGGTTCAGTCACATTACAGCGTATTTTCAATATTTCAAATTCAGTTAAGTATTCATCCACAGTCAAAGAACCTTGCCTCAAATTTTACAACTGTAGAAACTATTCTTGTTTATAGTGGGGAGGTACGAATCTTCTCTTCATGAGTGCTTTTAGGGCCTCCCAACTACGGACCTCTGCTTCACCATCTCTTCGACGTTGTGGTTTGAGGTTTTCCCACCAAATGCTAGCATAACCTGAAAATTCCAAAGCCACCATTCGTATCTTAGTCTTTTCTGAATAATCGTAACATTCGAAAATACGATCCACCTTTTCGGACCATTCAAGAAAATCTTATCCATTGCTAGAGCCCTTAAAATTTGGAATGGAAATTTTAACATGCCTCATTTCTTGATTACTATTTGATCTTCTTCTAGGACTTGGTGAATCCGAATTTTCAGGGTCTTCCCATTCTTCATCATATAAGCTAGCATCCCGTCCTCTGGAATCATTTGAAGTACTAATCCTCCTTCTAGGTCTCGGAGTTCTAGGACCCCGTACATGATGATTATCTGAGGAACCAATTTGTTACTGTAATTTCATAATCATTTCAAACATCTCCCTCATTGAAGGCTCGATTTGTTCTTGATCTCCCTCGGGTGGAGGTGCACCCGAACCATTTCTCATCTCCCGTGGATTATGATATTGAGCACCACTCCTAGTACTTATAGTCAGCCTTGTAAGAAAAAATATTAGTAGCAACGTGAACTCAGCTCTAATACCAAGTGATAGGCTCCAAGAAACAAATGGAGAGCCTTAAAGAAATCTGTTCCGGAAACTATCAATACCCGAGCCAGTAGCAAGGAAATGGATCAAGCTCCAAATATACACGTGAACTAGAGCTGTATTTTGGAGGAAATAAACTTAATACATTCAGAAGATTTGTGTCAAAATTCCAACCCAAAAAGCACTCTGGATTAGGAGATATATCAAATTCAATATCAACCCGAAATTAGGTTTCAACAGGACAGATTTACCAACACAGATTCGAAATGGAATAACTCGAGCTACATAAACCAAATGGAGTTCAAATTTGGAGGGCAACTCCCTAACTTAATCTTGAACAAATCACTAGAAGACATCAAACAGAGACGAACGTTGTAAAGGCCTCAAACAGATACTATAATCAGCAACAACAACAATCCAGCAAGAAAACAGATTCAGCACTTTAACAAAAATCCGAAAATATCCTTCTTCAATCAATAATCCCCAAAAGGCTTCTTCAACAAATAACAAGCATTTAATCACCAGAACATAGGATGTCCAAGCATTAAGAAAAGAACTTCAAGAATCAAGAGAAAATACAATGGAGTCCGCGGACCTCCTAGTGAGAGGGGCGACTTTGGGGTTGGCCGAAAACCAACACTCTCCAAGGTTGGAATCTTCTTTTGTCTCCACTCTACAATCTTTACCTCGAAGATAAGGATTGGAAGAAATAATATCCCAAGGATTTCAAGGTTGAGAAGCTTCAAGAAACCCTTGCTTGGGTGATGGAGGAAATCGGTGCAAAGGGGAGAGGGAGGCCGCGGCTAAGTGTTTTCAAAACACAAAAATTATCTTCAATTCAAAACTGCCCTCCAATCTTCCAAGGGAAGGAATTTAACCTAAGGATTACAAAATAGGTCGAAAGACCAAAATACCCTTAATGACGAAAATTCGGCATGAGGGTGCGGTTTTTATGCAAACCGCACACCTCTCTAGCATCTCACAACACAATAAAAGAAAACCAAATGAAATTGTTGTCCAGAATACTAATTCTACTAAATCAAAACAAGACCTTAAATAATATTTGTAGTCTTCACGTCACCACATTTCATGCCAAATGTGGAATCCGGTTTAGGTTGGTGGGGCACCGTCCAAAGTGATCAAATGAAAAGGAACTTCTTTATCGTCTTGTGATACATCTTTCAAAGAATCCCACATCTTGGTATTTCCTGCAAAATAGAAGCTAGTTAGGAAAGCAATGAGTTTCTTGGCTCAACTCCGTGTGATAGGGCCTTGGGGCACATCATTGTACAGCGAAGTCAGGATGAGAACTCTCATCCTAAG
The DNA here is from genome assembly GCA_022433065.1 of Begonia loranthoides. NCBI lineage: Eukaryota > Viridiplantae > Streptophyta > Magnoliopsida > Cucurbitales > Begoniaceae > Begonia > Begonia loranthoides. The sequence goes on from CM039473.1 coordinate 18,575,557, forward strand.
TGTCGTCTCAAGGCTAAGGGAGGCTTCGCAATGCATTTGTGGATGACTTGTCTCATCCGCATCATCCGGAGCCTCGTCCGCAACTTCACAGTACAGTAAAGTCAAGACGATATCTTGCGTCCCCAAACTAGTCCCAAACATCGGGGACGTAATGCAATGCATTTGCAGATGACATAATGTGTCCGTAGGCGTCCGAAAACACCCTGGACAGCCTTTCTCATCTTTTTCCCCAATTAACTCCTATGACACATATAGATACGCTATGTAATGTCCTCATAACTCCAACACTTCACTTACATCGCGTATACGAGGGAAACGTTAGTGGAATTACCCCTAACTTAACACTCTAGAACGTTCATGGTAATACCCCGATGGTTATCCAACTTAAAATATGGGGGTGTTACATAAATTTCTCCAAATTGTGACAAAAAATATTTTCCATTAAATTTCCAAATGTCACGTTATATAGCTAAAATTATTGTATGAAAAAGGGTGTTACACTAAACATTCACTAATACAACAAAATATGTTGAGCAGGCTGAAATGGAAAAGGAAAAATCACTACATAAGTGGAAAGCAATATAATCTACCAAAGTGATAAGATATGCCTTTCTATATTGTTAGCACCATGATAATTGCAATTGCTTCTAGCAACAAGGTCTACTATGAGTAGTGAGTGTGCCGGTCAACAGATGACAGAAAACACGATTGTGATTGGTGTGTCTGAAAAGTAAACGATGCATTAGAACTGTTCAAACGTGAAGTACAACAAAATCAAGAAGTTTACATATGTGAATCTACGCGAATGTAATAAGTGATCTTTTTGTTTGAATGGTGAAGTATTCTTCTTCATTCAACGTATTGCACTGCATATAAAGAATGAAAGGATGTGTAATAAAATAAAATCTTCTAAACTACTTAATTTAACATAACATAATTCTCATTGTGTTTTCTATCACTTCTTGCTTTGGGATGATGAGAGTAGTGATGGTGTACCCATCATCTCTCTGAAAATGAAAAAAATATACAAAATATCCTAAGCATAAAGTCCAAAACACATAATGCCAAAAAATAGTTTCCTACTATAACCCCTGCAAGAATACCACATGTCTCCAGGTTTTTGTTCATATTTGCACGAACCAGACTGAAGAAAGTATCCATCAGGTCTAGTGGCTAACATGAATATTTTCAAACCATTAAACTAATAAGGCATGAATAATTGCAGACATGTAGATAACCAAATCGAAGACTTACCACGTGTAAAGTTTGAAGTAGAGGTTGTATTCTACCTAACACGTCTGTCGATGGAAGAATGAGAGCCACTATCTGCTACACCTTGGCAAGCATAGCAAGAGGAGAAAGTTGGCATGTGATAGCATGAATGTTGCACAAGACACATTATTATATCTCATACAAATAAACATAAAAGCTTACAAGCATTCTGAAGGGCCTACTGGAGGGGCTGCTAGAGACGATGTTAGAGAGGTTGATAGAGAGGTTGCTATAGAGAATGTCGCAAGGGCTGCTTGGTCATGCGCACGCCTCCTCATTTGCTCATCCATTCTTTGCAATCCATTCTCCATTCTTTGTAAGTGCTCCTACATTCTTTGCAATCGATCCTCCACGCTTTACTGGTGCTACTTTGCTTGGTCCTCCATCCTTTGCAATCTATTCTCCAAGTAGCCAAAAATCTTGTTGACTGTTCTTCGATCATCGACGTAAAGTGAGATGACTAGGGAAAAGGTGAAGATAAAGGCTACAAACTATTATCCTCCATGGCCCACTTTGAAGTTATTGTAGACATCCCAGGCTTTTCTTGGATTCTCAGTTCCTCATCTGAGACTTGTACTTTGGTATGCCTAATAATCTTTTGAATGAGCCAATTATATGGTAGACTCTTGGTTGAGTTGTTGAGGACATCATACATGTTACTCAAAATCACATACCCGATGTTCACCATCTTTTGGTTCAATATCTTGTCCAGCACATAGAGATCCATGCAACTAACATGGTCTCAATACCCATCCTATGGTAGAATAGTGTGGGTCATTATGTTATGAACCTCTCAGGCTTTACCGTTCAAGCCCTTGGACATTGGCTTCTTAAACGATTCAATCTCGGGATCACGGTGCAATTGTCAAAGCACTGCCAAACTTTCTCCTTGTCTAATGAAATTAGGATGAGATACATAGTAATATTGCTTGCTTGGTTCCTCTATCGAACATCCAAAAAATCAAGTTAATATAAGTGGGAGTCAACCTCAACTCCCATCCAAACATGTAAGTTCAGACCTCTAATGGTTTGGTGGATAATTCAAAAATGGCATAAAATAGCTGACAATCCACTCATAGTAACTTCCACCCAATCTGCACAAACTCGCTAATCCAACACTCTCAACCATTTCTTCTATTCCCATATCAGACAATAATTAAAAATCTAATCTTCTAGATACCATAATGAAACGTTGTTTAATATCATCTTTGTACCTATCGTTCGTAGATGCAGTTCTGAAGATCAGTGAGTGGAAACAATTTGTTATAGGTTGAAGATGGACCAATTGAGATATTGGTCATGCTTGAGGTTGAGGTTGAGATTGTGCTTCAGGTTGGGGTTGTGCTTCACCCTCAGGTTGTGCATTTTGCTGAAATTAGCATTAATGAAGCATTCTGTTTCTAGGCACAGGCTCATTTAGATTCTGGTTGAGATTGAAATTGAGACTAAAAGGGAGCAACTTTACTCTTGAGAGACAATTTGGTAGTCTTGGTAGAATTCATTGAATTTGATGAGAGAGCGAGGGTTAGCATTAGGGTTTGAATTTTGCTAAGGAAATTGCTCTAAGAGTAGGGTGCTCTATCCAGTTGAATATGAATTTATATACTAAGGCAACAAAAGGCAAGGACTTACTTTTTGTTATGGAAAGTATTCATTCAGTTGCGGAAACTACTTTTTTCGCTTTGACTAAGAACGCCACAGATTACCACTTATTTTTTGCAGCGAAAGACAAGTTTCCCCTGCAGAACAAATATTTTCTGCTGTAAGAACATGCCTTTTGTTATGGAAAGCAAGTTCTTTGATTAGGACTACTTCATGTACGGTCCGCTATAGAAAGTGAATTTGTTTGTTGTAGAAAGAAATTGAAATGTTTAATCGAAAATGTGACAGTGATATTTGTGTCATTCATTTTCTATAGTTCAGTGTTTTATGAGAGTATTCATATACTCTGATAGCCTCATGGTGCTGTGTTACTGAGACCATCCAAAGCATTAAGAGGATTCATCCACCTGTATATGAATACCATAAAATGTCTAAATGATCAACAATGCACGCATAAGCAAACATGTCAAACTCACGTACATATAATATAAAAATAGAAGTGATGGCGAACAATTCCCATTAGGTTTTCCTATGTGGCAACCTACAAAATAGAATTTTCAAAACCATGATGCAATACAACAGAGTATAAAAATCTCTACCTCAATGAGGATCAAAAAGCCATGAAGACCAGCATAATGCATCTTGTAAAAATTGAGGACACCGTCAAGATGTAAAACCAAATTAGTGTTAAACCCCCAATCAAATGCTATGGATAAAATGTGTGTCCTAAACTAGAGTAAAAAAAGAAACAGGAAGGATCAACAAGACTTCTCGACCCAACTCTAGGGACAATGGGATACCATCACATTGAACTGGAAATCTAAACTGACAGGAGACCTAACTGTGTGATTGACCAAGACATAACAACGGTCGACCAACGCATCCACTTTGACTAGAACTACAATGATCAATGAGAAACAATTATGATCTATGAGATACAGTTGCAGTCAACAAAAGTCCAGATAGCAGTTGATGAAACATAACAAAGCACAACCAAAATCACAAAGCAATTGAAGAGATGTAGTTGAAGTCAACCAAACACGACTATGGTTAACCAAGATCACCTAGTGTTAACAACACACAACGGTGGTCAACCAAAAAAACACAGCGTCAATAGAGAACGGTTGAGGTTACTCGGGACAAAAAAGTACTCTACGAAACTCGACAATGGTCAAGCAGAACCAAGCAGCCGTCAAAAGACACAGTTGCGGTCTGCTAAGCTTTGGCAGCGGTCGATTGGACCCTGTCATGGATGCCCAATACTCAGTAGCATTCGATTGGGATAGATGAGTGTTTAAATTGACCCCGCCGTAAATGCTCAAAACTTTACTGCAGTCAACCAAATCTTGACCAAACTCAACAGTGGCTGACTGGATGTGGGCAGCGGTCTACTAGAGTGGACGCCTAGGACAAAAAATGGGGTCAACTAGAGCTTACACCCAATCTCCCCTACGTTGAACAACCTTAATGCATCAGTGCAGTTAACTTGACTTGAATAGTGGCCAACTGGGGATGTAGTTCCAGTAGGAGTTGGAGGGAAAATCTATCTTTTCCTGGTGATTTCTATCACAAAACAATGCAAAACTGAACATATACTATAAATGAACCAACATAAGTCATTAATACCCAATGGATTTGATTTCCAAACTTGAATCCAACTCAAATTTGAGACCCACACAACACAAAAATTATGAACAGAAAAATGGAGTTTAGGAGTTGACTTACCTATGAGAAACCTTCACAAAACTTGGAGATCAAAAAACGAGGAGCTCAAATCAGATGATGGAACGCTAAACTCTGACCCTCCTCTCTCTCTCTCTCTCTGTCTCTCTCTCCTCCCTCCCTCTCCCTCTTCTCTCGTGATTGCACCAAAGGAAGAAGGAACTTTCTTTAAAAAAAATAATATGAAAAATGTAAATTTTCATTTAATTATTTTAATTAATATATAGAATATAAAATAATATATTATAAAAATTATATAAAATCCTTAAATCCTTACTCGAAAAAATACTTGATGATTTAAAACCGAAGCTACGATAACTCGAACCTACCAAACATAATTCCAATGTTTTGGACAGTAGGAAAACACGAAATTCACCAGCTTGACCAATTGATCGAACCCACACACTGACAATAACTTGGTCAACGCTAATAAATTGACCTCGATTAAAGAAAAAAATTTACTTAAAAAACTATAAAATTCAAAAATTTTGGATTTTATGTAATACCCCGATATTTTAATTATCGGGATATTACAGAACATGTTCATAGCATTAAGTCTAAGGGTAATTTCTACCCGTACATGCGATGTAATTGAGAGAATAGGGTTAGCTAGGATATTATATTCCCCATGGTTACATGTTATTTTACGATATGTAATAGGGGCAAGTGTTACAGGATAGGAGTTAGCGAGAAAAACGTGAGAAGAGCTGTCCATGGTATTTTCGGACGCTTAGGATAACTTGGGGGCGCGATGTCTCGTCCAGACTTCACTGTATTCTGAAGTTTCTAATGACATGAAGACGCTACTACGGACGTGATGTATCGTTTGCACTCACATTGTACACATAGGGAAGAGTTTGGGACGAGACTTAGGACGTGACTCAGCATCCTGAGTACACTGTGTCGTAGTGTTGCGGACGAGGTCCCAGACGATGTGGATGCGAGCTGCTTCGTCTGCATTGACTCTGTCCAAGTCTGGAGACTTAGACTAAACTTACTACGGACGAGATGAAACCTCATCCGAATTGACTCTATCCGATTCTAGGACACTTTTGGACGACTCGCGGGCCACATGCAGAGGCCAAATGTCGTCCAAAACTCACTTACGGATGGTACGGATAGGACGGGGATGCCGTTCCTCGTCCAAAGCCTCAGTTTAGTCTAAGAATTTTAGCCTTGCGGACGAGATCTATGCGTCCGTACTCGTCTGAAATAGCCAAGAAGCTATGATTAAAATAGAAATAAAATGATGAAAATCGTAGGAAATCTTACAGTAGCCGCGATTTTCTCCCGGTAAAATCACCCCCCAGCTAGTAGCCGACCTCCCCTGCCATAGCCATCTCCCTCTCTACCCCTTAGGTGATCATTGTTTCTCCTCTCCAGGTAAAGCCTCCTTCCCCTGCCTCCTCTCTCATTTCAGTCTTCATTTCCTCCTCCTAGCGTGTACTCTTCCTCCCCTGCATGAGAGTTCTCCTTGTGTGTGTGAGTCCTATTGAGTGTGAGAGATTGTGGGTGAGAATGTGTGAGCTATGTGAGGTTCAGAGTGTGGTGGTGGGATGGAGCTAGTGCTGCTAAACCGTGAGTTGGAGCTGGAGCTGAAACTGCTGTCCACGCTGGAGCTACTGCTACCGGGAAGCCGTCGGAGCTGCTGCTGTGTGCGGGAGTGGCTGTCCTTGGTTGTGTGTTCTTCCTTCGGTAAGGAATGGGTAATGTCGGCCGTTTAAGCCTTGTCAACGAGTATGTGTGCGTGTGTCGAGTTACGGTTGTTTGATTCTGTTGTTGGTTGCTCTGGTTTCCTTGAATTCTTATTGAAAGTAAACCCTCTGGTTGAATTCTGGACTGGTGATTATTGTAGAATTGCTTGGCTGTAGAGTTTCCTTTAGTTGGTAATGTAGATTGATTTGTATTCTGTATGTTTTGTAAGCTTTGTGACCTTAGATAATTTCCCTTATATTAGTCGTTTTCTGTAAATGTTTGAGTTCTGTGTTCCCTTAACCATTCTATTCGTGTGATTTACATTCTCTTGCTTGTCTATTTTAGTTATTTAAATTCTAATTTTTATTGCTAACCCTTTCCTTACTAATCCTTTTTAGGCTTACAGTTTACTCGTGGTCTAGGTACATGCAAGAGAAGACAACGTCAGATTAGAAGCAGTGGATGAAGGATTTGCAAGCGTGAGCTTGCGGTTGGCCAGACTACGAAAAGTAAGAAATAAACGGGTTGTAATCTAATTTAATTTAAAGTTTTCTAATTGTAATTAATTGTTTAGTATTTCTTTAATAAAAGATTTTATTTATGCTTCCTCAGTATTTTAAAATACATGATTTTAATGCTTCCGCATTTTCTATTAAATAAATGATTTTTATAACGAGTTTTTACGAATGGTTGGTAGCAGTCTGAATTAGGCGCGCTCTAACACGTTTTCTCAAATTTTAACGCATTTTCAAAAAGTGACGAAAATTCTGGTCATTACATTTTACATTGACCTTTGTAATGTATCCTTTAACATTAGCTTCTCTATCAACATAAAAGGCGTCTCTTTCAAGCATCTAAAAGTATTTGGATGCAGTTTTCATTCATCCATATTTCTGAAGATGAAAGGTTCAAACTAGATAGCAAAGCTATAGAATGCGTATTCTCAAATACATAAGTAATGCATTGAGATATAGGCTTTGGGATCGAATTGACAAGAAGATTGTCAAAAGTCGAGATGTTGTCATCTTTCAAAATCAGACCAATGAAGAGCATCTAGTAAGAGTATATCTTGTGAAATAAATTTTTTGATAGGGGAGACTTTGGAGAATCTAGTGATCAAGAAATTGATGTCTATGACCAAAGAGAAGTAGAGACCTCCCCTAAATTAGTTGCATAACTCAAGCCAAGAAGGTGATAAAGAACCAAAGTGAAAATTTGAAATGCAGCGGATGAAAACTGGCTTGGCATATTCTAGAATGAATTTTGGCTTTGTAACAACTCAATTCAGTGGATGAATCTTCACTTTATGTTTGAAAAAAAATTGAGAGGAATATGTATAGAAGATTCCCTCCAAATTTGGTAGATAACTTCATTTTGGAAATGAAGTTACGCCTAGTTGTAGGTTGCTTGGAATCGGATTTGGGGTTTTGGACAGTTCTTGGAAGGGGATTTTAAAAATAATAAAAATGGAGTAAGCAAATGAATTTGGATACAATTTTTGAATGGGTAACTATGGAATGGATGAAAAAGAAGACCTCAAAATTTTAGGGTCAAAATCAACATGGGGAAGAAGATATCCTAAGTGGGTGCAAGCTAGTCCGAAGAGATGCCAACCACAACCTTGGACTACTTTGGCTACTTTCAAGGAAAAGGAGCTCTCCAACATGTTGGTTCATGAGTTTCAACAGTTTTACTAATGTTTCTCCATGTAAGAACAAAGGAGAGAAAAGTGCAGAAAAATATGATGCTTCAATCAACTCTCACAAAGAATCAAACTCAACTCAAATTAGCTGGAAATAAGCCAATTGAGAAGTGGTTCTAGCAAGAAGCAATATGGCCAAAAGGCTTGGGGGAATATTTGATTCAAAAAGTCCAAATCCGATTCCAAGAAATCTGTAACCTTTTGGGTGTAAATCCGTTTCCAAAACAATGTTGTCTACCAAATTTGGAAGGAATCTTCTATACATATTCCTCTCAGTTCAGTCAAACAATTAAGTGAAGATTCATCCATTGGACCATGTTGTTTCAACGCCAAAATCCATTCTAAATCTTCTAAGCCAATTTTCATCCACTAAATTGCAACCTTTCACTTTGGTTCTTTATCATTTGGTATCAAAGCTTTTGTTTTCCCATCATTTGGTATCAGAGCTTCATTTTTTGCATCATTTTGTATCAGAGCGAGCTTCTTATCTTAGCCATACTACTATTTGACAAGAATGAGTTATTTTGGTGGAGCAACATTTTCACGAAGACGATTAACTCAACTCATTAAAATAAATGCTTCACTATAAAAGCTAGCTCAACAACTTGACAACATGTCACTGAAATCAAGTTTTGCATGTGCTCTACCTTTTCATGCACAATAACTTGTTGAGATAGTAGAGGAAACCCTAGGTGTAGAGGAATAGTTTGAAGAAGCGGTTATATTACCTAAAGAAGGGTCATTACTATCTTTGGATTTCCAGAGCATGGAAGAAGAGTTTTGGAAGAAGTAGTTTCCAAAAGTACACGCTTTGTGAGGGAGTAACATACCATGGAACTAACTCCAGAAGAGAAACAAGCAAAATTCGAGTTCATTGATCCATATTATTGTCCACCAAGCCAAATGAATTGGGAGTTAGTGGATATAGTTGAAGAAAAAGAGGTACATGTGGAAGAATGTTGTGAAAAAGAAGAACCTTTCCTCTTAAAAATTCATGAACCTCTAGCTCTCCAAACCCACAAAGTGAAACTCCCAGGGGAGCAAAGTTTTCATGACCTATGTATAATCTAAGGAAGGTACATGCAATTGAATTCCTTAATCGATTGACTTTTTAAAATTGGATGGATTTGGGAACTTGTTGATAATTCTATTTGGGATTCCCAGATTAGAGATTATAGTCGTATGGCAAAGCATATATCTTTTGATTATGCTGATTATGTCATAAAGATTAACAATTGTTGTAGATATATTTGTTGGGACAAATTATTGTATATATTCGTGGAGAGGAAGGACCAACTATAGTACACCTAAAACTTCTTTTGTTATCATTTTTTACTTGATTCTTAGGTGGTGGCTTGGGGACTATGAGGAAGTCATTGCCAACCAAAATACATATTTGATTTTTAGACAAGACCATCAAATACTTGTCAAAGGTGAGAAAGTAGACAGTTATGTGAAGTCCTTCAATTATTCTGTCATTGTTCTTGAACTTCCACTTATGCTTGACCATGAATCTCTCTATAATAATATTGGATGCTTGATTGTTGATAGAGTGAACCAGTAGTCCATCATCCTATCGAGGTTGAAAAGATTTGACCTCAAATCATGTCTTGTTCCACCATTTTCTTCGTTACCATAATAAGAAGATTTATCATAAACTATCAAATTTGCAATTTTTTCATGAATGTAATAAGGAAACAAATCTTGCTTGATGTAGTAGGCCAATAATAGTAAAATTTTCACAAACCACTTCCCATGCTTGAACAATAACTAGGATACAAGATTCCAATTCTTAGCCGTTGAGTTAGAAGTAGTGTAAACACCCCTTTGTAATTCGATAACTTCCTCAAATAAAAACTAGAGAACACCTTTAAGTATATGTGGCCAAAGAGTAATTCCTTGGTAGCTCCATAAGTTGTTTTTTTTTCCCAATATAGTTTGCTAGACCTCCACCAAGAACTTCCTCTTTTAGTGATTTTAGAAGTCCATAAATTGGTATACAAGAGTTGCCATCTATGAAAGCAAAATCTTCGAATTGGAAGTAGATGATGCACAACTCTCATAAATGAAACCTTGAGAACTCCTTTAAGTAAGTTTGGTGAAAGAATTATGCCTTCATAGTGTCTTGAGTTGCCTTTTCCTTGCCATGGGTTGTTAGGACCCGAATATGTACTTTCCTAATTAGTGATGTTCGAACTCCTTGAATTGGTACACAAAGCTTGCCATCCTTGGAAACATAACTTTTGAATTGGAGTATTGGCCACCAATCTCAACCTTCCTTGCTTGTATTTGATAATATATAGAAAATATTCTAGCAACTTATTCTTGGACAATAATGCAAAACAAGGCAAGTAATATTTGAAGCTGCAAGACAATTGAATATCATAAAAGTCTTGCCCAAGAATCAAACCAATATTATGACATATCAAAATTCTCCTTACGATGCAATATATTCTTCTAGCTCCAAAATAGAAATTAAGTCCATTACCAAAACTTAACAAGATCAATGACAACCCTCTTTTTCTATGGATGCTAACAATGCCATACAAACTTGAATTTCCATTATAATTAAAGAGAGCATCCTTATTGTAGTGATTGCCATAGAAACAAACCAATATCATCATGAGATAGTAAAATCTTCCTTTTGATGTAATATGCTCTTCTAGTCTCAAAATAATAATCTAATCCAACACCAAGACTCATTAAGATCAAGAACAATCCAATAAGCATAACCATAAAGAAACTTCGACCAAAAATAAGAAGAACAATATTACCATCAAGATTGTGATATCCAAATACCATGCCAATAATATAAGAAGCTTTAAACCATCCAACTCTAAAATCTAAGCAATTGAGTTATCCAATGACACATACCTCTTTGTTTTAAGCATAGTAGTTTTCATCTGATTTTTCTCTATTGCTTCATGGTCCCTGGCAACTTGCTTTGGTTGAGGAGAATCTAACTTGATCATTCTTCCATTATCTTTGTACAAATTAGAATAGCAATTATCATATCCATCATGTGTAGGTCTCCCATTATATAGCCATGGTAATTCCCATAGAGAACGGTTAGTACTTATTGGCTACAAATCACAAACCACAATGTTAGTGAAACTTCTATTAGAAAAATCATCCAAAGTTTTATTTTTTACCTTGAAGTCTCCTTTGGTATTCAACAAACTCAAACTTTCCTTAAAATCCATGGAAGACAAATTGGTGTCACTTCCTTCATCTTTGATTAAAGGACATACCTTTTTCTTGTTTAGACATCGGCCATGAACATTGTGATTCTTGTCAATGTGCCACCAAAATTTGTAAGAGATGTCATGTATTAATTATCTCCGAGCCGATTCCTTTAATCATAATTATAGAAACCTTGTTAGCACAAATTCTCTCATCAACAAATAAAGAGCAAACCTTGTTCTTATTGGAGCATTGGCTGAAAAAATTTTGTTCCTCTTGTATTGTTGTTGTCAAGGAGTCAACTTTATCTTCTAAATGCTTGGCTCTGGGTACTTGTCATTCTTGACATTCTTCCTCCTCTATTTGAGACTCCAAAGATAGTCAGGGTCCTTCTTAAGGTAATATGACAATTTCTTCAAGTCGTTCTTTTGCTCCTAGGTCCTCTTGTAATACCTCAACATGGTCTTGTGGTAATGCTGGTGATACATCCCAGATCCGCATCATTTTTACCTCATTTTTCTTTTAATTTAATTTAATTATTTTTAATTTGTAATAATTTAAATGTTGCTGGGATTGTTTAGTTTGGGTTTGTTGTCTGTTTTGTGTCTGTTTTGTTGTTTGCTTTCGTTGTCTATTGTTTGGGTTGCTTATGCTGTATGGTCAATTATGTAATTAGGTGATTAGAGCTTAACCCTAATTAGCTTAATTAACCCTAATTAGCTTAGTATTTAAGCTTCTCTAAGCGTCATTTGTAAGGTAAAGAATTTTGAATAGAAAAACTGAACTTGGTTCAAAACTTAGAGTTTCTCTAGTCTGCCACATTCTTTGGGTGAGTAATATCCAAACAATTTGTGTGTACAAAAATTAGAATCATTAGCTTGTAAGTTTTGGGTGATTTCTCTTATTGCTACTCCTTTCCTTCTTTGTTCCGTTAAAGAAGATTATCCAGAAAAGGTTGTAGAGAACTTTCAAAGATCCAAGTTGGAGTGCTGTTTCCTGCAAGCAGCCGTTGAAGTCTGTGACACTGCCTTAGAGTTGCTCGAACAAACTTGTTATATTTTCTATTGATTCATTTCATCTTTCCATCAAATGCAATCTACAGCATTTTATAGAGACGATTCCAAGCTTTGGCCTTTCTTCAGCATTTTAGCCGTGGGAATTATCGTTCAACTTCAAATAGATTCGAAATCTAGTTTTTAACAATTTTCAAGGCAAAGGAACGAATTCCAGAACCAGCTCTTTCGACTTTTCATCTTCGCTATTTCGTCGCTCTCGGTGCTCTGCTTAGCCATGGACGTCCAGCCTTGCAAAGAGACGTCCATTCTCTTAACTTCAACGTAAATGTACTGTTAAGGGATATCAGTTCCCGCCAAAGGGACGTCCATCCGCCTAGCGGCGTCAGCTTCTGTTAAACGTTTGTCAGGTCATTAACCTTGAGGGACATCTGTTCTTCTCAAAAGAACGTCCATCTAGGCCTTTTCGTTAACACCGTCCATCCCAACACTGTAAAGGATGTCCGTTCTTCAAAATGGGCATCCGTTCTCTGTAAGGGACTTCTGTTGTTCCCCACTTTAAGCGCCAGCCTTTTGCTTGCTCCAAACAACGACACTTCAACACAAGGGACGTCCACTATTCCCCAATGGATGTCCCTTGTCCCTAATTTTGACGTCCAACTTCTTTCTAAGGGTGTCCGTCCTTCCTCCCTAATTTGACAGATTCAAACCCTCTGCGTCTGCTTTCGTCCGCGCTCGTCCTTGCTCATTTGAATGCTCACGTTGAAGGATGAATTGGGATGCAAAGTGTAATACCCCAAAAATATATTTTCCCTGTTTGTCGATGTATTAAATTGGATGGTTAATATATATATATATGCAAATCATATCATATTTCGTAATGATATGCGTTCAATTATACCTAGAAAGTATAGGGTTATTGAAAACAGATCTAAGTGTGAAAGTTAAGCAAAAACGTGCAATGAGCATTTTCAGATGAGGGCTCAGATGGCGAGGACGTGGATGAAATGAATTTGTACAATTTTCTGGACGATTTCAGATGCTTATGTCTCATCCAAAATCTAGCGCGGACGACGCGGTTGAGAAGGAAACGAATCTGTACAAATTTTTGCTACATTTTTGGATGTGTGGATCTTATCCGAAATCTACCTCCGATGACTTCTCTCGTCTGAAAAGTCAAAAATATCCGAGAAACTCATTTGAATAAAAAATTCTCTCTCTTCTGATTTCTTGCTACAATCAGCAAGATCTCTCTCCTCCCGTCTCCCTGCAACCCATCTAGTCCTCCCCTGCAGATTGGAGGGCTTTCCACGTGGGTTTTTCTCAATGGAGCACCCTTTGTTGGTTTGCACAATTTTCAACCCTCACCCTACAGCTTCAGCTTATCCCCTGCTGCACCTCTCTCCTTTTTCCGTCGATAAGAGGTAGGACTTCTCCTCTGTGTCTGTTATTTGGTGGTTCTGAAGTGTTGTGTGTGTGAGGAAGTGAATCTTGCTGTGAAATGAGAGTTAAGTGGTGATTCAAGAGTGAAGTGTTGTGTGAAGGATGTCCCCTTTTGTCCACGTATGAGCTGAGGCAGAGGTAAGTCTTTTGGTTTAATTGGGATATCCTACAGTTAAGGCTAAATTCAATTGGAGTGTAGGATTTAAATTCTAATGCCCTTTTTGTTTTGGAACCGTTAGGAGTTAGAAGGATTGTGGATTTCCATTTGGCTCCTGTTTATGAAATTTTGACTACTGTGTTGCTTGGTTTGCTTGGTTAAACTGCCGGGGAAACTTGAGGTAAGGATTAGGATGTTTTGGTTGGCCAATGGAGGCCCTACATTTTTTGTGTTTAAAATGTTGATTTGTTGAAGAGCATGATGGATAGAAATTCTGTATTTGTTACTGAACTGTGGAAAGCTTGAGTAGTATAAGTGAATAGGAAGTCCAATGTAAATCTAATCTTGCTGTTGATTATTGAAAAGCATGGAGAATAGGTGTTAGGGTCTGCTTAAGTTGCTGGAAATTATGACTTCCATGCTTTTACTTAACACCATAACTAAAGTTCTTACAATTGTGACTATTTTGAACATGGATCTAATAAGAATATTGTGAAGTATGGGCTAGGATATTGTAAACTGTGTTTCTGCTTGAGTCGGTATTATCGAGTTGGAAGCATGCGTAGTAACTTAATTGGAAATGGAATAGTTGGAATTGAGCCTATGAATAGATTTAACGCCGTGATTCTTGCTCATGATTGTCTCTAAATGAACCGATAACTAACATCTCCCTTACAATACGTAAATGTGAAACTGTTCCTGTTAGTATTGTTTTGCTAATAGTAATGATGAGAACGACAAACACAGTGGTTTGAGAGTGAAGTTCCTTCTGAAATTGTAATTAAATCGATTGTGTTTCTATTGTGTGTTGTTTCTATGATTTATTTTACGGCATTCATGCATCATCCTAGGGCTTATAAATTGTCACATATTGTATGTCATCCTAAAATATATGTAGATAGTCATGTGGGGGTTCGGGAGGATTGGGAATGGCTGTCGTCGTGACACCCCTATTGGAGTGCCTACTCCCAATTAGGGAGCGTTGACGTACGGTTAGCCACGGAAATCGAAAGATTCTCAATTATCTTGTTCTGAAATCCCTAGTGTCTTCAACCAAAGTGTATGGGTATGGCTCATGGTTACACCCCTATTGGTGTGTTTCCATGTCGGAAATACGGTTAAGCCACGAGATCAATTGACTTATCCATCACCCCGGTTAACAGACGAGAAACGATTCTCTTGTGTAATGCATCGCATGGTCATGCATCATATGCATTGCATTTAATTCTGATCCTTGTTGGGCGTTATGCTCATTGTTTTCCCCATAATATAGATGATTACTATAATGAAGATTTTGTACCAGTGGAGATGGAGGCGTTCCAGGATGACCCCTCGTGTTATCAACCGGTTTGACCTGATGGGTGCGGCTCACATATTTTTGAAATTATTGGTGTTTTGGTAAAAAGGGGTATTTTGGTAATTTACTATTATTAATATTTTGAATGTTAGGAACGTTGTATTAGGGACTTTGGTATTTTGTTAAAAATACTTGGAAACTACGTTTTAAATTCTATTATTATTCCACACTATGTCCTCTGATTTTGTTTTCTTCTAAAATGAATTTCAAACGAAGAATAAATTAAGCGAAAAATTTTATATGAAGAATTTTTAAAATGAGAAAAATGTTTTTAAAATTAACGTGGCGTTATAGTTGGTATCAGAGTGCAACCAGATCAAACTCGGTTCTGGAGACTATTGATAACACAAGGATCGTCGTGGAACACTCCTCCTCCTGTAAGTAGAATTCAAATTTTAAATTTTAATTATGCCCAATAACTTATTAGTCCTAAATTTAAAATGTAAAGAAAATACTAAAATGGCAGGAAGAGCAAGGAATGACGTACCGGTACCTAATGAGAGGGACGAAGCCCTTAACCGCATAGCAGAAGTGGTTGAACGTCAGGCTCAATTTATGGCGTAGTAGGTCCAAGTGATAGAAAGGCTTGTGGAGCGCGGTAATGGTAATGGGCATGAGAATGGCCATGGTAATGGATATCATCGTGCTGCAATGGTACTTGCGGAGGTCGGCTGGGAGCGGTTTCTATGACTTAAACCGCCAACTTTTCAAGGCAATATTTTTGATATTTTGGCAACTGAGACATGGATCCGTTCAATTGAGAAGATGTTTGCCTATGCCGACATTCGAGAAAGTGAAAAAGTGAAGTGTGCTGTTTATCTACTGACTCACGATGTGCAGTATTGGTGGGAAGCTATAAAGCTGACTCTAGAGATGCGGACACTCACCTAGAAGGGTTTCAAGGAATTATTCAATGATAAGTATTTCAGTTTCATCGTTCAAAATCAGAAGTTTGCAGAGTTTATATGACTACGTCAGACGGGGACTATGTCTAATTATATTCGAAGGTTTGAAGCGCTATCCCGGTATGCCCCATACCTGGTCAGCGATGATGGATCTAAGGTGCAACATTTTAGACAAGGATTGAAGGTTGAGATTCTGAGATGTGTGAGGATATCTTGTATCCGGGGTGTTCCTTATTCATAGATCGTGGCTAGGGCACTAGATGCCGAGGACATGGAAGGGATTACCACCAGACAGAAAGAGTTTAGTCAGAGGATGGGAAGGAATAATTTGATTATTTAGCAGCGTGGGGTTCCACTTGGGAATCGTGGCATAAGGAGGCCACCTAGACCTGAGACACAACAGGGGCGTGACAAGCGCCCTATGATTGAAGCAACTATTACAGCACCTGCGCCACCTAACCGTGCCCTGTTTGTCAAATGAGTTGCCCTTGGCCATGTAAGGTTGGCACTGGCAGATGTTTTAGATGCGGGAAGCCTGGGCATATATCGAGACATTGCCCAACTTTGACTGACAGAGCAGCTCCACATGTATTTTCGCCGCAAGAAGAAGAAAATGAAGAGGAAGAATTACCGACTGTCATATCAGGTACCCTACCATTATTTGACTGTTATGAATGAATATTTGTATGTGTATGATGTTAATGCAACTCCCTATAAACTTTAGAATCATATGCCTAAATAAGTGATTTTTAAATACCCTAGGTACAACTTATATTAATAATGTGGCCACATATACTTTATTTGATATGGGTGCCAATCATTCCTTTATCTCCACGCAATTATGTACAATGGCAAGTTGTTCACTCGGTATCCCTAAGAACGGGTATCGTGTACTCACGCCTTCTGGTGAATATTTGGCTGCCAATGGTATCCTTGAAGATTATACAGTTCAGATCAATGGCAAGAATTTTCGTGCGAATCTGATTGTTATGAATATAAAGGGGTTCGACATCATTTTTGGCATGGATTGGTTGACACTAAACCGTGCCATTATTAATTGTGCAAGACGGGAAGTTTGTTTTCATCCTATCAATGGCGAACCACACATTTTTAAAGGAATTAAAGAGAAATGCAAACTTGTAATTATTTCTGCGCTAAAGGCAGATCAACTGATGAAGCATTGGATGTGAAGGTTTTCTCGTCAATGTTATAAACACCATGATCAAATTGGAAGCAAATGTTAAGGATGTAATGGTGGCCTGTGACTATCCGGAGTTTTTCTGGATGATCTTCCAGAGTTGCCTCCTGCTAGGGAAATCGAATTTGTTATAGATCTACATCCTGGTACGGAACCAATTTCAAAAAATCCGTACAGAATGGCGCCCGCTGAGTTACGAGAGTTGAAGGTTTAGCTTGAAGAGTTAATTACAAAGGGGTTTATTCGACCAAGCTTCTTGCCTTGGGGAGCTCTCGTCTTATTTGTGAAAAAGAAGGATGGATCCTTACAAATGTGCGTGGATTATCGCAAGTTGAATAAAGTGACTGTTAAAAATAGATATCCCTCACCTCAGATCGATGATTTATTTGATCAACTACACGGTGCTTGTGTATTCTCGAAGATCAAACTGCATTCGGGGTATTATTAGTTAAGGGTTAAGCAAGAGGACATACCGAAGTCGGCATTTAGAACCAGTTATGGACACTACGAATTCCTCGTGATGTCTTTTGGACTAACAAATGCCCCTACGACTTTTATGGATCTGATGAACCGCATATTCAAGGATTATCTGGATAAATTCATCATTGTTTTCATTGATGATATTCTAGTATATTTTAAATTAGAGAAAGAACATATTGAGCATTTGAGAATTGCTCTATTTATTCTAAAGCAACACCAACTCTACGCAAAGTTCTCCAAGTGTGAATTCTAGTTAAAAAGGGTCAGTTTTCTTGGCCATGTTGTCTTTAAAGCAGGAATTGTTCTGGATCCTGTAAAGATTCAAGCAGTTGTTGAATAGGTGCAGCCGAAAAGTGTAAGTGTTGTTCAGAGTTTTCTCAGACTGGCTGGTTATTATCGACGATTTATTAGTGAGTTTTCAAAGATTGCTATGCCTCTCACTAGTCTGACCAAGAAAAATGTGAGATTTTGGTGGTTCGATAAGTGTGAAGAAAGCTTCAAGGAATTGAAGCAACGTTTGACTACTGCACCAGTGTTGGCCTTACCTATTGAAGACGAAAATTTTTGTATATACTGTGATGCATCCAAGTGTGGACTTGGCGGTGTTCTAATGCAGAATGGAAAGGTGATTGCTTATGCTTCAAGACAGCTTAAGCCACACGAATCTAATTATCCTACACATGACTTGAACTAGCTGCTATGGTCTTTACGTTGAAGATTTGGAGGCATTATCTTTATAGACAGTGATGTGAGATCTTCACTGACCACAAAAGTCTGAAATATATCTTTACGCGGAAAGATCTAAATATGCGGCAGTGACACTGGCTGGTGTTTGTAAAAGACTATGATTGAGAAATTAAGTATCACCCAGGAAAAGCAAATGTCGTAGCTGATGCTTTGAGTTAAAAGGTTGCTTTAATGAACATAACGTGTGAGGAGATGCTAGTAGGCTTACAGAAAGATATGCAGGAATTAGATGTGCAGTTAATTAGATGTGCAGTTAATTAAAAGGTTGCTTTAATTAGATATGCAGGAATTAGATGTGCAGTTAACACTCTTAAGCCCTTGATATTGGAAAGAATTAAGGAAGAACAAGCGGCTGATGCTCTATGTGAAGATTTTAAACTCGATCCAACTCTTCCTGAGTTTCAGGGCTATTCTTTCTCTACAGACGGGATTGTGAAGCATAAGAACCTGTGGTATGTTCCTAAGACATTATTACAGATTGTGATAATGAAAGAGGTGTATTCTTCTAGTTTTTCTATCCACCCAAGGTGTAACAAGATGTATAAAGACTTGAAGAAGCATTATTCTTGGCCGAGAATGAAGCACGATATTGCCTTCTATGTTACTCATTGTGACGTATGTCAATAGGTGAAAGAAGAGCATCGATGACCTAGGGGTATGCTCCAACCGCTACCGATACCCGTGTGGAAGTGGGAGCATATTTCCATGGATTTTGTTACCGGACTACCAAGGACTTCGAAGGGACACGATGAGATATGAGTGATTGTTGATAGACTGACGAAGGTTTCCCATTTCTTACCGGTGCATATGACATACAAAATGAACCAGTTTGTGGAATTATGTGTTAAAGAGATTGTTCGGCTTCATGGTGTTCCCGTATCTATTGTATCTGATCAGGATCCTCGATTCACCTCGATGTTTTGGAAGAGTTTGAACAAGGCAATGGATATAGAATTGAAGTTTAGCACTGCTTTCCACCCACAAACTGATGGTCAGAGTGAACATACTATTTAGACCATAGAGGATATGTTACATGCCTACATTCTTGAGTATCGGGTTGGAGTGGAAAAGGTCCTCCCGTTAGCAGAATTTGCCTACAACAATAGCTTCCAAGCAACTATTGGCATGGCACCTTATGAAGCGCTATACGGCAGAAAATGCAGATCTCCTCTATATTGGAGCGAAGTTGGTGAAGATAAGTATTATGGTCCTGAGATGATACAAGGGACTGCTGAGATCATAGATGTTGCTCGACAAAGGATGCAAGCTGCACAAAGTCGTCATAAAGGATATGCAGATAATCGTCGTTGAGACTTGGAGTTTGCCGTTGGGGATCATGTCTATCTAAAGTTATCACCATTCAAGCGTGTTATGCGATTTGGGAGCAAGGGAAAGCTCAATCCACGCTATATTGGCTCTTTCGAGATCATTGAAAAATCAGTCCTGTGGCGAATCGATTACTCCAACAAGAAGCCATGTCAGGAGTACATAATGTCTTTCACGTATCGATGCTGCAAAAATGCCTTAGTGAAGCCACTCACGTGAGACCTGAGGAGCAGATCTGGATACGTACTAATCTGAGCTATGAAGAGAAGCCACTCAGGATTATGGACACCAGTATAAAAAGATTGTGGAACAAGGATGTCACTCTTATGAAGGTATTATGGCAGAACAAGCTCAACGATGAAGAGGCCACATGGGAAAGAAGAGATGATATGCTGGTAAAATATCCAAAATTATTTGTTTAGCTAAATTTTGGGGACAAAATTTTTGTAAGGTGGGCAGGATGTAATACCTCAAAAATATATTTTCCCCGTTTGTTGATGTATTAAATTGGATGGTTAATATATATATATATATATAATATGTATATGTATATATATATGTATATGTATATATGTATATGTATATATGTATATGTATATATGTATATGTATATATGTATGTACATATATACATATATATATATATACATACATATATACATATATACATATACATACATATACATACATATATACATATATACATATACATACATATATACATATATACATA
>CM039473.1:18596154-18620367 GCA_022433065.1 Begonia loranthoides
AGCTTGATCGTAAGTCCATATATATACATATATATATATATATATATATATATATATACACACACACACACACACATATATATATATATATGCAAATCATATCATATTTCTTAATGATACGCGTGGAATTATGCCTAGAAAGTATAGGGCTAATATTGAAAATGGATCTAAGTGTGAAAGTTAAGGAAAAACGTGTACGGAGCGTTTTCAAACGAGGGCTTGAACGGCACGGACGTGGATGAAATGAATCTGTACAATTTTCTGGATGATTTCGAATGCCTCTGTCTCATTTGAAATCTGGCGCAGACGATGCGATCGAGAAGGAAACGAATTTGTACAAATTTTTGTGACGCTTTTGGACCCGTGGATCTTGTCCAAAATCTACTTCGGAGGACTTATCTCGTCCAAAAAGTCGAAAATATCTGAGAAACACATTTAAATAAAACATTCTCTCTCTTCTGATTTCTTGCTGAAATCAGCAACATCTATCTCCTCTTGTCTCCCTGCAACCCATCTAGTCCTCCCTACAGATTGGAGGGCTTTCCACGTGGGTTTGTCTCAACGGACCATCCTTTGTTGGTTTGCATAATTGTCAGCCCTCACCCTGCAGCTTCAGCTTATCCCCAGCTGTAGCTCTCTCCCTCTTCCGTCTATAAGAGGTAGGACTTCTCCTTTGTGTTTGTTAATTGGTGGTTGTGAAGTGTTGTGTGTGTGAGGAAGTGAATCTTGCTGTGAAATGAGAGGTAAGTGGTGATTCCGGAGTGAAGTGTCGTGTGAAAGATTTCCTTGTTGTCCATCCGTGAGCTGAGGCAGAGGTAAGTCTTTTCGTTTAATTGGGATATCCTACAGTTAAGGATAAATTCAATTGGAGTGTAGGATTTAAATTCTAGTGCCCTTCTAGTTTAGGAACCGTTGGGAGTTGGAAGGATTGTGGATATCCATTTGGCTCCTGTTTATGAAATTTTGACTACTGTTTTGCTTGGTTTGCTTGGTTAAGCTGCTAGAGCAACTTGAGGTAAGGATTAAGGTGTTTTGGTTGGCCAATGGAGGCCCTACATTACGGGTTTGTTGTGTTTAAATTGTTGATTTGTTGAAGAGCATGATGGATAGATATTCTAAATTTGTTGTTGAACTGTGGAAAGCATGAGTAGTATAAATGAATAGGAAGACCAATGTAAATCTGATCTTGCTATTGATTATTGAAAAGCATGGAGAATAGGTGTGAGGTTCTGCTTTAGTTGCTGGAAATTATGACTGCCATCCTTTTACTTAACACCATAACTAAAGTTCTTACAATTGTGACTATTTTGAACATGGATCTAATCCGAATATTGTGAAGTATGGGCTAGGATATTGTAAACAATGTTTCTGCTTGAGTCGGTATTATCAAGTTGAAAGCATGCCTAGCAACTTAATTGGAAATTGAATAGTTGGAATTGAGCCTGTGAATAGATTTAACGTTGTGATTCTTACTCATGATTGTCTCTAAATGAACCGATAACTAACAACTCCCTTACAATACGTAAATGTAAAACTGTTCCTGTTAGTATTTTTTTGCCAATAGTAATGATGAGAACGACAAACACAGTGGTTTGAGAGTGAAGTTCCTTCTGAAATTGTAATTAAATCGACTGTGTTTCTATTGTGTGTTGTTTCTATGATTTATTTTACGGCATTCATGCATCATCCTTGGGCTTATAAATTGTCACATATTGTATGTCATCCTAAAATATATATAAATAGTCATGTGGAGGTTCGGGAGGATTGGGAATGGTTGTCGTCGTGACACCCTTATTGGAGTGCCTACTCCCATTTAGGTAGCGTTGAGGTACGGTTAAGCCACGAGAATCGTAAGATTCTCAATTCTCTTATTCTAAAATTCCCAATGTCTTCAACAAAAGTGTATGGGTATGGCTCGTGGTGACACCCCTATTGGTGTGTTTCCTCGTCGGAAATACGGTTAAGCCACGAGATCAATTGACTTATCCATCGCCCTGGTTAACAGACGAGAAACGATTCTCCTCTGTAATGCATCGCGTGGTCATGCATCATATGCATTGCATTTAATTTTGATCCTTGCTGAGCGTTAGGCTCATTGTTTTCCCCGTAATGTACGTGATTACTATAATGAAGATTTTGTACCAGTGGAGGAGGAGGCATTCCAAGATGACCCCTCGTGTTATCACCAGCTTTACCTGATGGGTGCGGCTCACATATTTTGGAAATTATTGGTGTTTTGGTAAAAAGGGGTATTTTGGTAAATTACTATTGTCAATATTTTGAATGTTAGAAACGTTGTATTAGGTACTTTGGTTTGTTAAAAATACTTGGAAACTACGTTTTAAATTCTATTATTATTCAGCACTATTTACTATGATTTCGTTTTCTTCTAAAATGAATTTCAAACGATGAATAAATTAAGGGAAAAATTTTATATGACGAATTTTTAAAATGAGAAAAATGTTTTTAAAATTAACGGGGCGTTCACAAAGCCTCACCCTGCATCATCCCGAAATGCTGGGGATGACGTTCAGCGTGTTTTCAAATGCAGCTCCTACTCCGTTTGCATATGAAATCTCAATTACACATGTTATTCACTACATCCAAAATCTCAATTACACATTTATTCACCAATTTTCCATACTTTAATTACTCCAAAATGTTTACCCCATATATACACAGCATAAACTACGACGTACCGGCATGCAACGTAACATATGAATCTTTCCAACCATTAATTACATAGCACATAGGGAAAATATTATCGGGGTATTAAATTCCTCCTTCATATGAATTTCGTCCTCAAAATTTGCTCAGCGACTGCTTTGACTTAACAATCCAACATTGTCATTAACTGTTTCATCACGTAAGTATCCAAACATTTTCTTACCTCATAGATATCCTCAATCTTCCAAGGATTTCAATACTCCTACATCTCATTACTTCTGCATTCATATTCGTCTCTGTTTTCGTTTTTGTTTCTGTAGCTGTATCTGTCTCCGTTTCTATTTTTGTTTCTGTGTCCATCATTGTATCCATTTTCGTTTCCATATTCATGTCCGTATCTGTGTCTGTAACCATGTCCATCATCGTTTCCATTTCCGTATCGTTCTCCATTTCTGTTTTCGTTACTGTATCTGTACCTATATTCGTACCCGTTCCTGTTTTTGTTTCCGTTTCTATACCCGTTTCCATTTCTATACCCGTTTCTATTTCTATTTTTGTATATGTATCTATTTCCGCTTCATCGTAAGCATGTGGCTAAAAAATTACGAGAATTTCTTTTTTAGCATGTGCAACTATGTCTTCCACCGTCCTGATTTATTCCTTGGCACCGTTGTAATACCCTGACTTTTTATACCGGAGTTTAAAAAGGATGAATTGGAAAAGTAATTGGGAGTATTCGAATTAGTCTAATAATTACCGGGGTATTATAGAGCAAGGAATTGTTAGATTATAATTTGGGGAAGTTATTGGGTGATGATTATGTCATGTTGCGTGACGATACGCATTAAATTATGCTTAGAAATTATAGGGTTAATGTTGGAAAATAACCTAAATGTGAAAAACTTAGGAAAAATACACAAATATTGGGTTGCGGATGCCGATGGACACTGCAGACGACACAGGACAACGTTCGTTTTGAATATGTACAACTCTAGGACAATTCGGACAACTTGCGGAAGAAGCGGACGAAGAGATTCGCGTCCACAATGAATTTGTATAAAATCTAGAGAATTCAGATGACTTACGGACGAAGCGGACGAAGCGGACAAAGAGATTCGCGTACGCAATGAATCTGTCCTAAATTCTGGACACTTTCGGACGATGCGGAATTCTAGACACTTTCGAACGATGCAGACGATGCTTGTGGACGACACATTGCGTCCCCAAGACACCTGCGGACGGTACGGACGAAGGCTGGGGATGCATTTTCTCGTCCCAAATCAAATTTTGGGCTGTGCGGATGAGGACTGTGAACGAATCGACTCGTCCGCAATCTCGGGAATTTCTGAGAAACCCATTTTAAAATCGTCTCTGTCTTCTGATTTCTTGTAGAAATAAAAAAAACTCTCTCTCTTCCTCAGCCTTCCCTGCAGAAGTCTTCGCCCTCCCTACAAAGATGAAGCTTTACACCTGGCTCCCTCTCAATGGACCACTCTCCATTGGTGGGTGTGACTATCTCTAGGAGCTGCAGGTCCCCAGGGTTGCAGTGTTCAGATAGGGTCTTCTCTCTTCTCCTTTCGTCTATATAGGTAAGCCTTCTTCCCTGTGTTCCTCTCTGGAGAACGTGAGTGAGCATTTTGATGTGAGAGTGTTGTTATGTTGTGAAGAATCTGGGTAAAGTATTGTGTTGTGATTAAGTGAAGTGTAGTGAGTGTGGAGTGACATTGGAATATTTCTCTGTTTAGGAAGTTGCTATCCACCAGTGCAGTAACGAAGAGGTAAGGATTGATTGTCAATTTAGTTATGAATCTTCAAAGTTTTGGGACAAGTTGGTTCTGAATAGTAGGTTTAATCTCTAATGTTGTGTCTGGTTAGGAAATGTGTGAAGGTGTAAACAATTGGAAAACCTTCCCTTGGCGGCTGTTGGAGCTGCTGTAAATATTGTTTGCTACTGGAAAATAAGGTAAGAATTGGGATTTGTTGTTGGCCAAAGGTGGCTCTACGTTATGGGTTGGATTGTTTAGTTTGCTGTATGATTTGTTGCGAATGGTAGAATGCTAAATGTGTTGTTGTATGGTTTGAACTGTCAAGATTGGGCTGTCAATTACTTGATGTTGTTAAGTGTTATTGTAGTTGCTGTCAATAAGAATATGATTGTTATTGTCAAGTGAGAAAATGATAATATTGTAGTTGCTGTCAAAAGAGAATATGGTACTTGCCGTCAATTGTGAAGGGATAAGTTAAACTTTTGTAGCATGACAAATCTGGAATTGTTGAGTTGCTGGAAATTGTGAACTGCCACCATATTGAATGCTGTGAATAATATCGTCTTGTTATTGTCTATGTTTTGCTATTGTCAAATGAGGGTAGTGAGGAATGTTAAACGGAATATTGTGAAGCATGGATTTGAGTTGAACTGCCACCATATTGATGTGTTCCAAAAATCACAAGGAGCACTTGATAGAAATCAGCAACAATAATCTGTAATAATATGACCAAACAACTTCAAACAGAAATAACTCCCAATCCAGACGTGAACAATAGCTGCATTTTGGAGGTCACCATAACAACATGTTCATAAACAACATATCAAAATTCCAGCTCAAAAACCACTCGGAAACTCAAGTTATGGTAGAAACAAAACAGCTCCAAAATTAGGGTTTCACCCGAACAGATTTGATATCCGAAATTAAAAAGGATGGAACTCCACTTGCATACATCCAAATAACGTCAAACTTGGAGGATTCTAGCTCAACAATGTAAAGAATAGCTCTGTCGAAAATCAGCTCAAAAAGACATCATCAAGTCACTCGTATCAGTTCCCAATCTTAAGAACCAAACTGAAAATTATCCAGAACAATTTATCGGTGAACAAAGAGTCTTCAACCAAAAGAACCTAAACATGTACCATTCAATAAAATTACCATTCTTAGGCAGGGGACTCTGAATAGATGAATATATGCAATAAAGGTCAAGAATCCCTTGATGAAGCAACACGAAATAACAAGAATCAACCAAGGAGTCCGCAAATCCTCCTAAAGTGAGAGGGGCGACTATCAAAGGCTTAACCGGTTCGGAAGCTCTCTCCAAGGGTTGGAAGACTTCTTCTATCACCACACCACAATCAACACCACAAAGGAGAAGTATTGGAGGTGATAGAAACCCTTCCAACTCGGCCAAGAAGCTTTCAAGAAAACCGAGTTTGGGCTATAGATGAATTGTCTCTGGATGTTGGCTACATTTGGTATGAAGGACCAAAGTTGAAAAGAAGTCATCCCGATTGTTGAAATAGCCCTTGAATGTCCGGAAGTCAGATTCAAGGCGGAAAAGAAAGCCCACAATTTTCTCCTATGCTTGCAAGACCTCCACTAGCCCAATTGTACCAACTCCTCTTAGTTTAATTGATCCAAAAAATCTCCTCCAAGTTAGCTAGAGAAGAAATACCTACAAAATAAAAAAATATATAAGAAATCAAAGGAGCCCTTGGCTCGGGCTCAGGTGACGAGACCTTGGGGCACATCACATATTGTTTAAACTGTCAACTACTTTAATTTTGTTATCAAGAGAAAAAGTTCATGGATTGTTGGATTATTCCTTAACTCTTTGTTGAACTATTGGATTTCAATCTGGAAAGAGAAAACGCTATGGATTGTTGGTTTTCATTATCTATTAAGAGAAGGTATTCTGGACTGATTAGAGATTATAACATCTATGTTGGAAATTGAGTTCCTATTAATAAGTTATATTTCCTGCAACAAATTGACTTCTGCATATAGGAAATGAGTCGTAGAAGTAAGGTTAGTACGAAATGATTTTAATGATGGGTTAATTAATAATTTTGAAGGTATTAAAGAAAGGAGAATGATGATTATGGGCTAATGTGCATTTCTGATGCCAGGTAAGTTTATACTTACTAAGTTTTGGTCTTCGGACCCTACATCGCAAGAATTAGGATTTGCCTATTGTGTGTTCTTTTAATGATATGTTTATTAGACATTTGTACGATCATATAGGACTGTAGTTATTCATAGGCATATTGGATGACATACCTAATATATGTAAATAGACGTGTGGTGGTTCGGGTGATTGGTGACACTCCCATACGGTAGTATTCCTCCCACGTAGGGAGTGGTAGGTTTAGAGTTAGCTACGTGGAAGCTAGAGTTCACCTTTACCCTGTTCTGAAACCCCCAACGTCGTCAACAAAACGACTGGGTATGGCTCATGGTGACACCCCGATTGGCGTGGTTCCTCATCGGGGCAATAGGTTAAGCCACGAGAGCAATTGTGTAACGACCCGGATTTTCTTAAAGAAATTAAGATGCGTAAAAATTTAAAATTTTCTTTTTAAGACAAATCAGAGTGCGTAAATCCGAATCGCTACTAACTATTTATGAAAACTCGTCATGAAAACCAACTTATTAACTATGCGGAAGCGTTAAAAATCATCTATTAAATTCTTGCGGAACGTTATAAAATATCCTTTTTAAATCATAGCGGAAACATAAGAGTTGTTTCAAAAGAAATACTAAATAATACTAAACCATTCCATCATTTCGTTAACCAAATGAAACTGAACCATTACTTCATTGATTCATAATCTTTTTCTTTATCTTTTTCTTTCATTTATTTCATAACTGTTAACTTACATTTGTCTTTGCCTTGCCAGCTCGAATCCATTGCATGCGAAATCATCCATCTCTGCCTCATTATGCATTTCTCGTCTTCTTCTTATTCGTTTACTAATTGTTCGTCATTGTACCTACACCACAAGTAAGGACGTGAGCTTACGCTCAGTAAGGAGAGGGGAAAAACAATTATGCATTTCTCTTTTTAGTTTTTGTTGGAATGGGGCCACCAATCCAACTTCTTTCATTACATTCTTGTTCTTTGTTTGTTCTTTAAACTCGTACATCGAGCTTGGAGATTGGAGGTTTTCCTTTGAGATGGCATAGCTGTACGGAAACTAACCCCCTGTGGGCTACTAGTCCCTTTCTTGTCTTGGTAGGGGTGTATCCTAGTAGCTAGGCTAGATCCGGACTACCTATCTACTCCAACTCTATAGTTCTGGCACATACCCGCCTTTTTGGGTTTGTTCTTTCTATCCCGGCATATACCCACCTTTT
The DNA here is from genome assembly GCA_022433065.1 of Begonia loranthoides. Classification (NCBI taxonomy): domain Eukaryota; kingdom Viridiplantae; phylum Streptophyta; class Magnoliopsida; order Cucurbitales; family Begoniaceae; genus Begonia; species Begonia loranthoides. The sequence continues at coordinate 18,603,948 of CM039473.1, forward strand.
GGGTTCTTTTCTATCTTGGCATATACCCGCCTTTTTGGGTTCTTTTCTATTCCAGCATATACCCGCCTTTTTGGGTTCTTTCTTTCTATAGTCTTTTCCCTCACTCATGCATGTGGGTACCTTCCCGAAGGTGACCCCCTACTTGATTTCTATTATCATGAACTCGATCTAACTTTTTCCTGGTAAACAAATCACATATGAGAAATAACATACTTAATGAAAAAGGAAAAACACCTTGAAGTAAACGTACTATACTTGAACTTGTGCATATAAAGAATCACAGAAACAATTATACTGTCAAAATGTAACAGCGAATGAATACAATGAAGTAGTAAAGTGACGTACGACAAATTATAATTTAACTAACCATGCTACCCAACTAACAATAAATATTGATCTGCTAATTCACAACTCATACTTAAGAAAACAATGGAAATCTTACAGCGTTCATACATCTCATCTCCTTAAACCTTTTCCTCACAAAATGAGAAACAACTAAAGCTTAACTAGCAAAACAAATCCGCAAATGTTAACAAGAGAAATTTAACTAAACATATTTCTTCTAAGTTATACAACAGTATTCTTTCAATCGTAATCTCTTTAGCATTCATTCATACTTCTCGTTCGTTTAGACATTCCTTCGTTAATTCTATTCCTTGTTTCGTTATCACGTTTTCATAACTTTTAACGTCACCAAAGTCTGATTCACAATCAAACAAAACTAACACACCAAACTTAACAAAACATTTTAAGGGAACACTAACAACTAACACCATTACTCACACACACACAAATTACTTGGGTGTAGGGCACAAGGCCAAAACAAAGCCACTCCTTACCTCAAACTTTATTGTGCGTCTACGTTTAACCGTTATCTTTTTCTTCTCCTTTCAATACCTTCACAAATTAGTAATAATTAATTACGACTTATAACAAAATCCCAAATTATCAACCGAGCACATATCCATAACAAACTAAATCTGACATATTCATGCTTCGGACGTTTTCTTAATTCATTCCATAACCAAAATGGCACTTCTATACTCATCATTGCCCATCGATACATTACCCATTCCATCCATAGAATAAAGACACAGAACTCCAACAGAGGTAGTAGTTAACTTAACATAACATCCACCTATTATTTATAAATTCATACTTCAAAGATCAATAAGGCAGTAGCTAATCATCAAACAAATCATACTGTAGAGTTTCACCATGACTATCGGCAGAAACCAAACCACAATCAACAACTACAGAATATAAATATTATTATGCTTCAGACTGACAGTAATAAGGAGACCAACAGCCAACACAAAATCCAACAGAGGCATTATCCATCCATTTATTCAGAACACCCAAGTAATAGTCTCAACAGAGCCTCCATAAACAAAATCCACACTGAAGCAACAGAGAAAATGGAATAGAACCATACCAGAGTTCTCGGCCAAGCTCTGTCCTCCAACTTCATCCTTCTCAGCCAACAGCTCTCCTGCACAGTACTCATTTTCCGAGACGCCAACCCCCTTGCATCCCTCTCAAATTGTCGATTCCAATCACCCTAGCAAACACCCAACTATCAGAACATGAAGGGGAAGAAAACCCGACCAACATACCTCCGATTTGTCACCGGAAAACGCCACGACAGGAGCTCCGATCCCGAGCCCTAAATCGTTATTCGATCGCCATTCGCCGCCGCTAGACAACGCCACCTTGCTCGCCATCGCCGTCCGTGGAAGTCTCCACCGCATCTTCGCCGCCAGCCTGCACCCGACGCGTCTCTCACCCAAAACCTCACCGTCGATCTCGCCTCTCCCCCTCTTCTCTTCTTTTTGTTTTAGACACGAAGGAATGGCCATTGGCCATTCCTTCTTTTTAATTTAACTTAATTCATTTTATTTTTATTTATATATATATATAATACTAACAATTAATTTAATTACTCAATTCCCCATAATTTTAGTAAATTAACATTTATTTTAAATTCTAAGTTATTCCATAAAATCCCCCAACTTAATAATTTAATTCGTTATCAAACCGGTTCAATTAAAAAAATACATCTCCGCTTATACATATTAATTTCAATTACTCAAGTATATTATAATTTAATTCAATTAATATTTATTTTATTTTGATTACGTTAATTTTCATAATATATGATTTAATGAATATGTTGTTGGTAATACCTTGATAGTCAACCCAATTTTTGTCTAATTTTCTGACTTTTATTTCGCAACTCTGCTGTCATTCGGACGCTTGCGGACGCCGTACTGTCATCCGCAACGTCCGCAAGTCTAAAAATACACAGCAAATGGCATCCTAACCATACGTTCGTATCGTCCAAAATCTATTTTCGGATGCCATTTAGTCGTCTGCATCGTCCGCATACATCGTCCGGAAGTTCCCAGTTTAAACAGATTCAATGCGGACTCCAAATCTGGCATCCGCAGTGTCTGCGCCCAGCATCCAGCGTCCGCAACATCACAGAACAGTGAGTTTAGGACGTAAACTGGCGTCCTGAGGCGTCCTCAAGTCCATTTTCTTCACATTTTTACACTCAACTTGATTCCCTAATGTATCATTCATTAAAACGCATCGTCAAATGACACTTCTAGATACGTGCTGAAATATTTCCATAACTTCACCATTCAATTATATCACGTATACGAGGACAAACATTACATAATTTACTCAAAAGCTTAATGCTCCAACGCCCTTGGTAATATCCCGATAATTATCATCTTTAAATTATCAGGATGTTACAAATTGACTTATCCATCGTCCCAACTAACAGATGAGATACGGTTCTCCTTTGTAATGCATCGCATGATCATGCATCATATTTATGTTTTATTTTCTTATATCACTTACTGAGCAATAGGCTCATTAGTTTAGGTCTTGTGATGTAGGTATTGTACGAGAAAACAGGAGAACAGGTTAAAGATAGTTGATGAAGGATTTGCACGGGTGGATTTTATGGCTGGCTGGGCTAAAGAGTTTTAAAAGGAAATGGTTTGTAAATTATTTAATATTCTTTAATGTTTTGTTTTAATTCCGCTGCGTTTTATAAAAGAATTTTATTACTTCTTCTGCAAAATGTTTTAAGCAAAGAGTTTTAACGATCAGTTTTTATAAGAAAAGTTTCACTCTGATTTTATAAAAGAAAAATTTTTAAATTTCACGCGATTTTAAAGTAAATAAAAGCCGGATCGTTACAACTGTCTAGATCCACATTAAAATACATATGTAGTTTCTCTTTTTATTTTTCCTTCATCTTTTATCTATTACATTTTTGCTTTTATCTTTCTTTTATTCCTTTGTTCTTATAAACTCTCCAAGTTTTGGGACTGCCGTTCTAATTGTTAAGATTATCATCCTCCTAATTCATCTTAGTCCTTAGTCCTTAATGTTCTTCTTTCTCATAACAATTTTATCTTTTACTAAGTCCTTGACAACATAGCTAACCCCACTTAATCATTTACTTAGTCTGGCTTATACTAAGATTGCTTTTTCCTATCGTCTTTCCATTTTCTAAAAATTCGGGCAGAGTCTCTATTGTTTTTACACTCCCTCAAAGCTATATTTCATTCATCTTGCACAAAATCTCAAGCAATTCCAATATTCTCTATCTTCTATCATGTACATCACTACACAATAATTTAAATAAAATCATCTCTTTATTTATAACTAGGACATTATCTACAAGTCGTTCTCTAACCCTAACATCTTTTAACTTACAATTAAAATGCTTAAACATAAGTAAACACTAGAAACAATTCTATTTGCATACTTATAGTTGATGAAGTATTTTCCATGTCGAGCTTGTGCTGGCAGGCAGTTTACAGAATCGATTTTAAAACGCAGTTGCTCTAATACCAACTGTAACGACATGGTTTTTAATTACTTTAAAAATGCGTTAAATTTAAGAATTTTTTCTTTTCTCTTGTAAACAGCAGAAAACCTTTTTAAAATACAAAGAGTTCTTTTTCTAAAAAGTCAGACCGTTAAAAATCATTTCTTTAGACTCATTATGAAAATCGTTATAAGTAGTGGAAAACCAAAGTTATAAAATCTTTTCTTAAAACATAGCGGAAGCGTAAATAATTTAGTAAAGGAATACTAAACAGATTATTACAAGATAGTTACAAAATTATTTTCTCTTTTACTTCCTTTAGCCCAGCCAACCACAAGTCCCGCACGTGCAAATTCCTCATCAACTGCTTCCTCATTTGTTCTTTTGCGAGTACCTACACCATTAGCAAACTTTTAGCCAAGGCCTAGTAAGAAATGAGATATGCAGTATGTATGTCTCTAACTCATTATGTCGGAATGGGTCCACCCCAACCATTCTTTTCTTTATGTCGAAATGGGTTTGGCCCAACCGTTCTTTTCTTTAAGTTTTTTCATAACTCGTACGTCGAGTGGGAGATTGAAGGAATCCATGTGGGAGGGAATAGTCTTGGTCGGCATCTAACCACCTCTATGTAGTTAGTCTCATTCCTGAAAAGGGAGGGCCGTAAGTCTAGACTACCTGATTAGATTCGAACTACCTGTCCATCCTCCAACTCCCTATATATTGTCTTTAATTCTATTTCTCACATAACTCGTACATTGAGCGGGAGATTGAAGGAACTCATGTGGGAGGGAATAGTTTTGGTCTTTTTCTAACCACCTGTGTGTAGCTAGTCCTATTCCCGACAAGGGAGGGGCGTAAGTCTAGACTACCTAATTAGATTCACTCTACTTGTCCGTCCCCCGACTCCCCATATATTCTCTTAATCTTTTTCCTCACTCAAATGCATATGAGTACACCCCAGAGGTGACACTTTCTACTTGTTTTTATTAATATGATGCATGTCAATGCAAATATTAACATTACATCTATAAGTCAATCTATCCATTCATCAAGGAAACAATAACAACATAGGAAGCAATAGCAACATAGACGTGCTTGGCAATTCAAAGGAAACAAAAACGCAATTGATAGGCAATTTAAAGGAAACAATAAAATATAGGCATTCACGGTAAATTAAAGAAAGCGATAACAATATGGACATGCTCGGCCATTTCAAGGAAATAATAACAATATAAACATGCTAAGTAATTTAAAGAGAACAATTATAATAAAGGCATGCTTGGCAAGTTAAAGAAAATAACAAAAATGTAGACATGCTCGGTAGTTAAGGGAAAGCAATAACAATAAAGATGTGCTTAGTAATTTAAAGGGAATTAAAGGAAACAAAATGATATGCTAACATCCTAAACATGCTTAGAGATTGAAGTAATAACGTGTGAACAATATAGGCATAATATGGCAATATAATAGAAATGCAAACAAGCAATTTAAGAAAAGACAATGTTAAAGGTGTAGGGCCTCCACAGGCCAACGACTCTACTCAATTTCTTACCTCAAAGTGTTAACACCTATTGCACTTAATCGCTATCCTTCTTTTTCCTTTTCCAATACTTTCATAATTAAAAACATCTATCATTAATAATTATGAATTATTAATTTCATTCTTTTCCTATCCTTAATTACGTAGTAATTCGAGGAACCCCTTTAACACCCTAAAATGGAACATAAGGGTTAACAATTCTAACATGCTCAACTTAATAACTTCATCATAATATGTACCCTTAATCCTTATTCAATGACCACCATACATTTATCCAAAGGCTAACATTGTATCCAAAACAACACTGCAGTAGTCAGCAATAATTAACAGAGCATGAACTTCAATATGCTTATCCTTAATCATCAATAGAAGGTATCAACTTATCAACCATATAGCAAGGCTAAATCCAATATATATTCATTCTTCACATAGAATGATAAGGACAGTGACTATAATGAAACAGATAATCTATGGTTATCGACTCCCAGAGCAAGGAAAACTCATTCAGACCGGACCAAAAGCTGGACCACAGGCCTTCGGGCAGTCTAGCATGAACCTCCAGCTCTAGCCATCGACCTGAGGCTGGAAATCGTAGCCACATTGATGCCTGAACGCCTAAACGATAGATTTACCTCAACCCGATGCCAAAAATGCAGCTAGCTGGAGCTCCAATTCCAACCCGTCCAGCTACCGCAACCCAAGCCGTAGCTCGCAACCTGCGTCGCCTTGCAAGCCGGAACAAACTCTAGCAAACCGCCGAGGCCCAGCTGTAATGACCAAGTTTTTTTTTTTACTTTAAAAAGAGTAAAATTTAAAAATTTTCTTTTTATAAAAACATCAGAGTATTTTTCCTTTATAAAACTCGATCAATAAAACTATTTACTTAAAACATTTTTTAATTGCAGCGGAAGTAATAAAATCATTTTCTGAAACGCGGCGGAATTAAAACAAGGCATTAAAGAATATTAAATAATTTACAAATCCTTTTAGAAATAATTTCCATTTAATTCTTTAGCCCAGCCAGCCACAAGATCCACTAGTGCAAATCCTTCATCAATTGTTTTTTACATGTTCTCTTATTTCTCGTACATACCTACATCACAAAACTTAATCTAATGAGCCTAATGCTCAGTAAGCGATATAAAATAAAAGGTATGATGCACATGTCATGCAGCTTTTAAAATCTCATTTCATTTTTCGTTTCTGTTTCTTTTCTGTCTTTTCTTATCTTTTTCTTTTACCATTTTCTTGATCTTAACTTTATTGTTCTGCCTTTGATATTCAACTCAAGCCTCAACCAATGGGGGATTAATCCTGTAACACCCCGACTTTTTATCAGAATTTAATAAATATAATTGGAGTGTAATCTGGGGATTTTAGATTAATTGGGTAATTATCAGGGTATTATCAGTGACGTATTTGTTAGATTATAATTTATGGAAATTAATGTAATTGAAATAAATATTAACTCAACTAATTAAATTATAATGTATGTGATCAATTGGGGTTAATTAAATTAAATTACAGCATAAGAGGTTCATTGGGATTAATATTTATAAGCGGAGGTGTATTTTCGATTAACTTAACTGATTCTATTAAGGGACCGGTTCAGCACTTCTCATTTCGTCTAGCCTTCGGCCATTTGGCGAAATGAGAAAGAAGAATATTAAGGATTAAATTAGATTATTGGGGATTTAAATGGAATTAGTAAAAGAGGAATAATTAAATTGAATAAAAGAAATCATGTTGGGGGAGGAGTGAACCGGTTCACTAAGTGAACTGATCCAATCAAAATAAAACACAAAAAGAAAAAGAGAGAATAGCCGAGAGGCCATTATGCAAGAGAGAAACCCGAGAGAGACCAGAGAGGGGGATGAGTGAGGGAGATGCAACAAACGAAGGAGACGACTACGGCTCGGACGGCTCGGAGTCCTGTCATGTGCGTCATTCGACGGTGTGCGAGCGAACAGCGAGCAGGGGTCCGATTTAGGGCTCGGGCAATTTCGAGCAACTCAGGATCGGAGCTCCCTCTACATGGTGTTCCAGCGACGATTGAGGTATGGTTGACCGGGTTTTTCCTCCCCCTTTGCGTTTCTTCTGGGTTAGTAGTCGATTTGGAGGAGTTGTGGTTTTGATTGCAGTCGGCAGTGACGATTCCGGCGTCTGGCAGGATTTCTGGTGGGCAACGGGCTGAGCTCCAACCGGGTTTGACTAGATCGGTTTGAGCAAGATGTTGTCTGCTATACAGACAACATTTCCAGCGTGGAATCAGCGTGGGGAACATTTTGTGGGGCTTTTGCAGGGATTGGCTGGTGTGCAGAGTGTTTGTCTACTGGAAGTGTTTGTCTGCTGGATGTTTTAACTATGAGAAGGGGGGAGGGAATGGAGAGAAGGGCTGCTACGGGGTGTACTGAGCCAAGAGAGAGAGGTGACAAGAAGAGAGCATGCTCTCTAGTGCTCCTTAGGGTGATGGCCGAGAGCTGTGAAGGGAATAAAGAATCGATTCCTCCATGTTTTCCTTATGAATTGATTTATGGAGATGTTTTGCTTGGAAATGAGCTTCTGTTTAGTTACTAATTTATGGAGATGTTTTGCTGCTTGGAAATGAGCTTCTGTTTAGTTACAGATTTGATAAATATGCATTGTTGGGCTGTTTGGATTCTCTGTTAGTTATACTTGGTTTGGCCATGGAGATTTTGTGTTGATAAATGAGTTTGTTGTTTCGTTGGGCACAATGGGGATGTGATAGGTTGATTCAGTTTCTTCTTCGAATTAGTAGTGGATAATTGTGCTAAAATGTCTTAAGGAAAGAAGATAAAAGAGTGAGTATATTGTTGTCTGTTATTGATTGGCATAGCTGCTACCATTTGGAATGTTTTGGAATTTAGCACATCTAGTTGACCGTTGTTTGAAGCTAGAAAGTGGAAACGAAGAATAATTGTTGGGAAAATATGCTTGGTTGGCTATAGTGGTGTTAATGGATAATGTTGACGAAAATAAATGGACAGAAATTGTAAGTGCCTAAGTAACGAGATTAATAAGTTGATTAATTGATTTGATTGATGATTAAGCGTTATTAAATTGTGAAGGCACAAAGAAGAGGAGGATGGTAACGGTTAAGTGCCAAAATGTGTTAAAGCTTCAATGTAAGGAATTGGGTGAGTCTTGGCCATTTGGAGGCCCTACCCACAAGTAGAATGCATGCGTTTTGGATACATTCTTGAAATGCTTACTATTAGTTAGTTCCTTGAATGATATTCTGTTGCTATTTCCTTGGATTGATAAGGTAGATAATTGTTAGCTTTGTGATGTTGTTTGGTTAATATAACTGCTATTATTCATTGTTGGTATTCTTTACTGCTGAGTGATATTGTTAATTTTGTCATAAAGGCTTAAATAATTGATAAACGAGTGATAGATAAATGATGAACAAGAAATGCTTAGATAATGAATGAGATAAATGAGTTAAGTGCGAAGACATTAATATGAATTGTTCCTTATAGTTTAACTTCTTTTTAATTATTAATTACAAGCTGCTATTTATTTCATCATTGTTGTGTTGCCATTGGGTTGTCTTACTTTCATAATCTAACATTAATACTTGTGATCATGAGCATGTTTAAATGGTAATTTACTAGGATCCTGAGTAGATTAATCAATTGAGCACGTTAACTAATGTAGTAATCTAAGCCTATAAACAATTAGAGTAAGCTCAGCATGTGAACTAATGCTTAACTAACTAAGCATGCTTAAGTAAGTGTAATTAGTTCTTGAATAAGTTCACTCACTTGGAATGATAATCGGATTAATAATTAAGGCACTTAACTAGACTTGAACATGTTAATTAGCTAACTACTTAAGCATGTTAATTAACGCAATCAGGCTAACTAAACTAGAGTAATTAATTAGTGTAAGCATAATTAACTAGACAAGCACATTAATTAACTAACCATCGTTAATCGGCATGAATGAATTAACTAAGAATCAACGAGATCCTAATACGGGTAGTCAAACATGTTTAAATAACTAGCCATGCATATTGAACTCATTAGACTATTAAAAGCATGTTTAGCGAGTTATGGTAAAAACACATTTAATCATCATTCTTTCTTGAGTATGTAAATCAATTAGGATAACTAACTAGAATGTTAACTATATTTTCATCGAGCATGTAAATTAATCACAATAATTAACTAATTATTGAGCATGTCTAATTAATTAGAGTAAACATTTTAATTATAACTTAAGTGTGTTAATCGACTTAAGCAGGCTAATCAATTCAAGCATGTTTAACCAATAACTAATCTTTTAGCATGTAAATTGACTAGGATAATTATCTATAGTCTTGAACATGTAAATCGACCTAGAACAAAAGCATACTTAAATCACCTAGAATAATAAATATAGGGCGCATGTAAATGGACTAGGATAATTTACATGTTAATCGATAATATGTTTTCGATTCTTTTCCAAATGGTATTGTTCTATTAATTTGGGCATGTTTTCCTTATTTCAATTCATTGTACTTGTTCTCGGTGGTGTGCATTTATTTTCTTCTATTACATGCTTTACTTTCCTTATGTGTTTTCAATTACTTTAAATGCGCACTTCAATTTCTATGAATATTATGTTAGAACGCATCATGCATCACGATAGGTTGAGAATGTATGTTCATGCATCATGTTAATAGAAACTAATAGGGAGTGCCACGGGGTGGTACGCACACATGCACGAGTGAGAATAAATGATGAAAATGAGTAAAACTGTAAGATAATAAAGGCATCTGTGGTCTAGTAGCTTAGCCCGGCACAAATACAAAGAAAAGAATAAGGGAGTTGTTGGCGGATGGGTAGTTCATATCTAGCCTGGCATTGGACTACGTCCCCTTCTCTTATCGGGAAAGGGACCAGCTGCACATAGGAGGTTAGAAGCCAACCAAGACTATATCATTCTATATGGGTCCTTCAATCTCTAGCTCGAAGTACGAGTAACGAACGAACAACGTAAAGAAAAGTAATAAAATGGTAAATAGCTAATGAAGGGATTAGTTTGGGTGGCCCTCATTCCAAATGAACTAAAGAGAGTCATAAGCATATTGCATTACCCCTTTTCCTTACTAAGCCATAAGGCTCACGTATTACTTGTGGTGTAGGTACTACGACGAACAGATAATCAGTAGATGATAAACACATAATGAAGCTGGGATAGATGATTTCGCACACGCGAGACTCGAGGCTGGCCAGGCAAAGAAAAGAATGAGTAAATGGTTGTAATCACTTTAAGTTTATTATACTGTACTCCATTGTTTAGATTCCTTTTAAACGATTTAAATATGCTTCCGCCATGTTTTACGAGGGTTTATTTTATAACGCTTCCGAACGTTTTATCAATTGGTTTTCATAATGAGTTTACAAAAATAGTCAGTAACGATCCGGCTAGACGCACTCTGATATGTTTTGCTTTTAAAAAATAAATTTTCAAATTTCTTATGCATTTTTACAATTTACGAAAATTTGGGTCATTACAAATCTGCCCAAAGCCTCTAACCATGGGGACCATGTCCAACAAGCCTCTATTTATGAGTTTGAGTTTAACACCAAAGCCTTAACCGTCTAACCTTAGAATGTAACTCAACCATTGGGGGACTAATCCACCCAAAGCCTCTAACCATGGTGACAAGGTCCACCAAGCCTCTCTTTATGAGTTACATGCCAAAGCCTCAACTGGTTACTATTGGAATGCAACTCAACCATTGGGGGACTAATCCACCTAAAGTCTCTACCCATGGGGACAATGTCCACCAAGCCTCTATTTATGAGTTACGTGCTAACGCCTCAACATATTCATTATCTTTTCTTTACTTAAAAACTTTCCTATTATCATTTAATATTTGTTTTCGTTCTCTTTTCAAAATCATGCATGAAAACTCATTTTTTGTATCACTTTGAAAACCATAATGCATGATGCTCATGAATGCATACAGTTCATATCATATCTCTATGTAATCTTGAAACGTGCTTTTCTATTAAACAATTCATTAAAAGAACCTAATTCTAATAAACATCCAGCAAACATCATTACAATTCACGGAACATGCTCAATATCTGGTAAAGTAGTAAACAACTTAAATGTTCTATTAAAGAAGTAAACAACCAGCAAACAAGGTCTTAATTCTTGCGATGTAGGGTTCGAAGACCAAAACACAGGCAGTATTACTTACCTGGTATCCTTAGCGCGGTTCAGAAATTAATGTTGCCCTTCTTCCCTTTTATACCTTCAAAATAATTATCATTTATTTATTAATATTTTTATCAATCATAAATCTTAGCTTGATACTGTTATTCCTAATTTATTATTTAATAATTTAATTATTGTTTAACGAATTTCTATTAATTTATCTTCATTAATTTCATGGTCAATAGATGGATAACTTAATTTATACGTTTTCCCTTAAATCACAATTATCCAATTTATCCGATATTTATTCATTAATAACAATCACTGAATTTCCATAAACCTTAATGCCTAACTAATCTCGTTATTCAATTTAATTACTTAGCAATCTCGCAATAACAATTCAATATCTTAACGTGTGCAATGGGATAACGACAGCCCACAACAGTTGCTCATTCCATCAATGTCACATGATAATACACAGAAAATTTACTTCACAAAACCGAACAATAACAGTTGTTTAATGATAATAATTATGAACCCTATATATTCACAGTTGTCCAAACGATAACCAACAGAGCACATTTATTTATCCTTTTTATCCGATTAGGAAGACTGTAGATAAATCATCCAGACAAACAACTAGAAGCTAATCCGAAATCAATCATAGCAGTAAACATTCAACAACCAATCCAGAATATTAATCCAACATATTTCCACATCCAACAATCCATTCAGAACATTAAACTTAACATGCTTCAGACCAACAACAACGTAGAGACATTATCCAAAACACAACACCACCAGTCTAAGAATACAGGAGCATTCACAATAATTTATCAACATAGAAGTGTCTCACATAGAACATATCATCCTTAATTTTTTCAACTTGAACTATCAGCATATTATTCAATCCAAAGAAACAGAAAACATATATCCTTTCATTATCCAGATTCATCAATTGAAGAACAAAGAACACCCATTACCTGCAGACTTCTCCTCACGGCAGATCCAAAACCATGAACAAAATCAGTTTCAACATAGCAATATTCCTTTATACAGTCCATCGGCAGATCATTAGCACAAGTAGTGTAAACCCAAACAAAACTTTCCATCCAAACAAGGGCACATAGACCTTATAAAATTCACAGACCATCCATCGTCACAGTGAACACAACAGAAATAGCAATTCAAACCCTTTTAACAAAGCAGACTTCTTTACATAAAACTTAACCCAATCAATTCACTTTTTTACAGGCATATATCTCAATTGTTAGACAACCAACATACAGAATTGAAGCTGAGAACAACAGGGAAATAAATTCCATTAAACCGGGAAGGTATCCATTTTACTTGAAGCACCTGAAGCAACAACTTCACCTTCTCACAGTATTTCCACTCTCAGCCCTCAGCTCCATAACATCACCATTTCTCCCCTGACATTTTCAATTATCTAGAGCACTCCCTGCCGTATCCAACCACTGCCATACCTATATAGGAAGAGAAGACTGGAAAATTACCCAATTCAAGGAGGGTGGTCCAATACGTGATGGCCATGTGGAAGCTGATATCGTTTCGGGAGAAGGAGAAACATCGGGTCAGCAATAAGAAAATAAACAAGTTCAATGTGGAAACAACAGGACCGGACCTTCGTGTTTCCACCACTGTCAATTCATCTCTAAAATTTCATCTCAGCAAATTCCACACAACAATCACAGCAGCAATTTCATCCCAATCGACATAGTCATAGTCAAAATACATACCACAGTCAATCACAGAGAAAAATCGCAGCTTCACAATTCCATTCGACCAAAGCCGCAGAGCCCTAGCTCACCGTTCGTTGCTTCGCCAACAGCTACACCGTCGTCGCCATGCACCGGACAATGTGCACCCAATCCTCGCCGTCATCTCCCACACAGTCTCCCCTCATCATCTCCCCGTCGCTCTCTCTGTTGATTCGCCGGATTTCTCTTCTCCCTCTCGTTTTCTCTCTTTTTCGCCTGCGAATGGCCATGGGCCAAAATAAAATTTTCTCCCATTTGCTTTCAATTGACCTGTAAACCATCCCTGAACCGGTTCACAAGCTGAACCAGTTCAGCTCCTTCAATCTTCCTAATTTTCATTTTTTCTTCCCTTTAATTAATTTCTCATTTCACTTTCTTTTAAATAATTAAATTCTTCATTTAATTATTTTCATCCCACTTCTAATTTTCTTTTCTCCGAATGTTACATGATGATAATTATAGACCCAATTTAAATTCTTCAATTCGGCTTCCAAATTAATTATCCAATAATCGATATAATTGTATCCCAACAATTATTTTTCTAAACTTATTTTCGTGATAATACATTCCATAATAAAAGTTTTTCGAATAATCCAATTATACCCCAATTAATTTCTTATTTATCTTTACTTAATTATGTAACGAAAAATTGGGGCATTACAATCCTCCCACCTTTTATAAATTTCGTCCTCGAAATTTGCTCAATGTAATTACTTTTATGATCTAACAACCCAAATAACCATTAATTGTCCTAGCATATAATTGTCCAAACTTTTTCTTATATCGTACTTATCCACAAACTTCCACAACAGTATTTCTATTTTCAGTTTCATCATAGACAGTGGTTTTCATGAAACCATTCCAATCACCATTAAATTTAAGAGCCGCCCTCATAACGTGAGTCTTTTCTTACCAAAATGTATGAACTTCTAAAGGCCTATGTGTAGCATAACTTTTCAACCAGTATCCAGAATCACGTAATAACACTGTGTCCTTTGACTGTCATCCACATCTACTGTAACAGAAAAGCTTGTATCCAAATTGTCCTCCCTTTTTGTCTGACAGCATAACTGATTCTTGCCATATGACCAACTTAATGGCATCCAAAGCATTCCTTCATACCAGAAATGTTGATCTTACCCGTCAAACTCCATCTTTATTTGTATCTTCCATAATAGAGAACACCTTTAATGCAACCATCTTCAGTTTCTTAAGCCAAAAATTGGACTATCTTTGGCCAAACGATCATCCTTATTACCTTTTAAGACATTGTTTTGAATTAACATGTCACCTTCCCAGACAACTTCTCTGCACCAAATTCTAAGCATGACTTATCATTTATTACTTTCATCATCAACTTTATCCAAATAAACATCATATCGATCACGGTCATCCAAACACTACATTATTTGTCCTTATCGTATGGGTTAAATAGTTGTCATAAAGATCGTCTTGAATTCCGTCCATGTCATTGTGGTCACATATTTAGTTATCTTAATGGAATCCCACCAAAATTTCACATCCTTAACCAACAAAAACACTGCACACGCTACCCTCTCTACATCTTTTATCTTGGCAGGTGCAAACATGTTCAATTATTTCCATAAATTTCTATAATAGTTTAAATCATTGTTCCATTAAACTGGTCAACCGATCGATGGTCTTATTTTCGAGGTTGCATCAATGTACACTCAATGTTTCTTTGTCTTTTAAAATTATTTTGTTCTAATCATTACTAATTTTGTACTTAATTAATCCAAAACACTTTACTAATTAATGATATACCTCATCATCAATTTTTTTTATGACCATTTGAAATTCCTTTGTTTACTAGTTTTCAAATATGTCCTTAAAATCCAACTTAGTCTAGAATCCTCAAATGTTCTTTCTATCCATTAAAATTATTTTCCTCATCTAATCATTTTCAACTAAGTCAACCTTGTCAAATTGTTTACTAAATTTAGTTGTTGCTTTCTATTATTTCTTTTCTCCAATTAAAAAATTCGGTGGGTTCTCTCATTTCTCTTTACCCTTTGCAAAACTTATAAAATCTAAGTAATTTCAGTACTATCATCTCACTTAATCAACAAGAGGTATCTTTATCCAAATACAGTACTATCACTCTTTCCAGAGACCCACTCACTTAAAAATTTTAAATTCATTGTTTTATTTCTATATATAATTCTATAGTGTATTAGGAAATTAATTTCGTATATTTAGGGAATGCAATAATAATCAGAAATAATTAACAATCACCAATAATTAGCAGTCACCAATAATTAATAGAGTATGCAACTTCAATATGCTTATCCTTAACCATCAACAAAGGCATTAATTTATCAACTAGACAGCAAGGCTAAATCCAACATAACAGCAATTCCATAAATTTATTTCTCCCAACACTATCCTCACAGTCAACAAAGTAGTAATAATCAAGACATTATCCACCAATACCAATGTCCAGAAAATCCACCACAACCATTATCAGAACAAATGGAGGAGCAACATTTCAAGATTAACCATACTGATCCCAACAATATTCAATATTAATGTTGGACGCAACACCCAAAACAGAAACCAAATGACCGAAATAGCTGAGAAGAAAAACTCACCAGCAGACATGGCAGACCTGAGAGTTCCATACCTTTATTCCTCCTTTCTTCAGTTCACATAGGGGCCTCCTTTGTTCTTCCAATCCCCAGAGCACTCCCCCACGCCAGAGAGCTCTAAGCTCTTTCTCTTAATTTCTCTCCTCTTCCTCTGTATTTCTACATTGCCAAGAGGTATACCATTTCCTGCCACGACCATGCCCTGACTTCACCATTCCTCTACGCTTGTCCACGCATGCTCCACTATCTATTTCTTTAGAGCAAAAACCAGCCACGGATAGACCGGACCGCAAGCTACTCCAGCCAATCCTCGTGAATCGCCAGCCCCCCTACCTTCACCAATCTAGCTCTTCGTCGATCGCTACCTCTTCGCAGTCGACAATCTACCTTCGCCGAGCATCACCAAACCCTCAAAAATGGTAGAGCACCGCAGCACACCACAACCCAACGCCAAACC
>CM039473.1:18620759-18649014 GCA_022433065.1 Begonia loranthoides
CCTTCTCCCCCTCTCCTTTTGGTTCTCTCGGTTCCTCGAGAAATGGCAACGAGCCGATTTCTTCCCCCTTCTTTTATTTTCCAGCTGAAAACTACTGCGTGAACCCAAACCGGTTCAGCCTCCTCATCTCCTCTTAAATCCATAAACTTTTACTTAATCTTCATTTAATCCTTTCTTTTTATTATTCTCACATTTTAATTCTAATTAATCCAATTAATCTCATTTCTTTTTCTTCTTTTAACTAAAAGAAAACCGAGACACTTAATTGCTTTTGGACCAAGTCGAACCAAACCGGTTTGGGCCATTATTTCTCTCCTTGATAATTGCAATTTCGAACGAAGGAAGGCGTCTGCGCCTCGTCTGCGTGCGTCCAAAAAGTCCAATAATTTTGACAGATTCAAACTCTCCTCGTCCTCTATCTATCGCGTTCATCCCGACTCGTCCGAAAAGTCTAATAATTTGGACAGATTCGAACCCTCCTCCTCCGCCATCGCTCTCGTTCATCCCGACTCGTCCGAAAAGTCCAATTACACATTTTTCCATCAAAACTTTATACTTTAATCACTCCATAATATATTCTTCGCGTATGTGATGTAATTAATTTTGGAATAATTAGTATATTATATTGCGAGATGGTACGTGTTAATTTATGTGTTGATTTATGTCGTGTAAATATGGGAGAAATTTTATCGTAGTATGACAACTACTTATTTTATTACCTATAAAATAAAATTATTTACTTAAACTTTCATAATTTTTTAATAATTCATATTTTATTTTATTACCTATAAAATAAAATTATTTCTTTAATCTTTCATAATTCCTATAATTCTAATAATTTTATTATTTTAATTTCTTCTTTAAAATTCTCTAATTAATAATTAATCTATTAAATTTAAAATAATAATATTACTTAATTAAACTATTTGTAGAAATTCTGAGTATTACACCGAAGGAAGCCCCTCCTCATGGATCAGCTTTGGACATCCCTAACAAATTACCAACAATCTCAAAAATTTAAGCTTGTGGGTTGAAGAATAATTTAATCATTTATATTTTTCTTAACATTCCCCCTCACATGTAGGCCAATTTCTTTTTTTATTGGTCCTTACATGTGGGTATTTTTTTTATGGGATTAATTTTTTTGACTTTGCCGAGATTCGAACTTGGAATCTCTAGCTCTAAGATACCATGACAAATTACCAACAATCCGGTTGAAGAATAATTTAATCATTTATATTTTCCTTAACAGTCTTTCATCGTTGAAAGACGTCTGTTGTTGATCCTTGAACGTCCCCGTTGAAAGTTCTTTGGCATTAACATGAATACAACGTTTGTCTCCATATTTTTTTACACAAAACATGATTGTAAAGTTTACATCGTTCTATTCTCATAGTTTAATATTTTAATTATCTGTGAAATTTTTTTATAATTTGATCTAAAAATTTAAGATTTATTTGGTTTATTTTTTTAAGAAAAAGAAAAATTATATGCAATCTATTTCAAAACGAAAAAAGAAAAAAAGAAAGAGAAGAGGTAAACTCCAATGGTACATTTTGGAGCACATTGTTCCATCTTAAGAGCATTGTCCGCCAACTTCTCAAAATCGTAGCTTTTCTCCTAGCCGACCCTCAACTTGTCTCTAAATTTTTGCTTAATTTCTCTAAATGTTGTATCTCCCTCTTGAAAACCTAGGATCGAAAGGGTAAAAGGCAAGAGGCGAGTTTATCTTAAAAGCTCAACCATTCAAATTGCACTTTGATGGACTTCAATAATTTTCAAGTTGGTGATGCCGCTCCATGGACGAGACACCATGACGCAGCCTTTCAAGTTCTATCTTCTTTGTTTCGCTTGAGATCGCCACACTAAGTGACTGAAGTGGAATTGTATTTTTCTTTTCAAAATCTTTATGTTAAATCCAATTACTTACTATCCACTGAATAAATTAAAAAACGAACTAAAATTATAATAATATTAGGTAAACCAATACAAATATGGGTATTAACATCTTAATAATATTGATTACGGAAAGTACTTACGACCAGAAGATAGTAATCAACTAACTAGTTGGTATA
Source organism: Begonia loranthoides (assembly GCA_022433065.1). Taxonomy (NCBI): domain Eukaryota; kingdom Viridiplantae; phylum Streptophyta; class Magnoliopsida; order Cucurbitales; family Begoniaceae; genus Begonia; species Begonia loranthoides. The sequence continues at coordinate 18,622,835 of CM039473.1, forward strand.
ATGTCTAATAGAAAATTAACTAATTAGTCTTTATCTAATCTAATAAAACCTAATTTTTAGAAGAGACAAATAATTAATATTTTTTTTTAATAATTTGTATGAACCAATATTTAATTTATTAGAGTGCATTAAATGGGTAACACGACAGCTCAAAGAGTCTGTGCTGACAGCTATGCGAGTCCCCTCCATCCATAGCCGCGTGTTTAGCACACCAATTTTGCATTTAAAGCATTTAGTTCTAACTCATCTTACATTTTTTTATTTAATTTAATGTCATTTTTTTAGATTTTATTGAAAATAGCCTGTAAGCCTTTCTCACGAGCCAATGATAATAAGATATTGGAAAAGTGTATTTTGAATTAAGAGTACTTCAAAAATTGACATCTTAAGTTTGTTTTTGAGCTTAGAAGTACAAGTCTTCTCGACTACTAATACCAAAAACCAATTTCTTGCTAAGAGTGGAAATGAGTTTGGTTTGATTTTGACAAAGAAAAAGAATTAAATATACAACTGAATTGAGTGGAACCATTTTTGTTTTCACTTTAAGAAAAAATTGAAAAAAATCGAACTAAATCCAAAATAAAACCTTTGCATATGCGATAATTCCTCTCTCCATAGTCGCAATAAAATTCAAACTTGAATACATTGTTGTTCCATTTTATCATAAGCGAGCATTAAGCGACAGTCTCTACTGTTCAAGAAACTTTAATTACTATCCATTGTGGTTATTCGTGTTTTACAGTATATCTATTACGCTTTATTTAAAATTATTCTTTTGTGACTTAAAATTATGCGACACCTAACTCTTCCGTTGAGGATCTTTTCATTTCACAGACTCCAGATATTTCAATCCAATGGCCATTTCTCATTTGCTCTTTCCAAGGAATGAGCTGCTCGCTTTCATTTAAGCCGCATGTGCTGTGCACTTGACATCTCGTTTCGCTTTTGCAAAAGCGTTCTTTGTCTTCCTGCGGATACCAATTTTCCTCCTTTCTTTATTCTTCGCCCACCATCTACTTTTCCAATTTCTTTTCTACGAACATCATTTTCAACCCTTAGATCATATTAGCAGAAGCCTCCCTCAGCCGCGGATACTCGTTTTCGTCAAACTTCGTTCACTATCCAATTCCTTCTTTGTGGACACTATTTTTAGCCCTTAGATCCTATCCGATGAAGATCTGCCTTTCCGCAAATACTTTTTGTTATTTGCTAAGCATCGTCATCCATCCACATGTTCAATCCTTTTTCACAGACACCATTTTAAACCCTTAGATCCTTTTCACGGAAGCATTTTTTCTACCACGGATACTTGTTTTTGACACTGCCCTTTATCTTCACTGATTTCCAACTTCCTCCCACTATCCTTTATCTTTCAATTATCAATCTTTTTATGATTCCATCTCCTTCACTTTTGTATTCACCAATTCGGACTTGGTCTTTGTTTCTGTTTTTGTGTTTGTTTTTCTATTTTGTGTTCAAAGCAAAGAATTTATTGTCGGCTATTCTTGTTTCTGTTTCACATCAGGTAGGTAAAAGTTTTACCGTAAAAGACTATACAGTAAATGCAAGAAGAAACAAAAAAACTGAACAAAAATCAAACCGAGAAAAATCGAAAATCAAGATTTAATTTTTTATCAACTTTTTCTACTTAATTCAGCTTCAGTTTTAATTTTTCAAAACTAACTCCAATCAATTTAATTTTAGTTTAAGTCTAAATCGAACAAACTGAGTTAATTCCAACCCTATGTCTTACCATTTGGCTACACTTATACCCCTTGTTATATTAAAAAATTCGACAATTTGGTTAAAATTATCATTTTAATCGTGATCATCTAAAGTAGTGTTTCTCACCCCGAATTCAGTACCAAATAATCAACTCAACTGGATATAATGCCTAAAATAATTTCTACCCTGGTTCTTTTTTATAATTTAGGCCTATAACAAGTTTATCTAAAACAATTTTAAGTAGCATAATACTGATCATATAATATTAATATTAATAAAAATATTGAACTAGTGGACTTGTCACCCGTTAGGCCATTATATCTTTAAAATAGAGCTTCAAATGCTTAAAATTATTATTTTTATTATTTTATGCACCAACGGTCCTGATTAACTGGCAGTTCTCTCTCTCTCCACGGTAGTAACTATCTTCCTTATCTTTAATTCCAACTCACCAACTCTAACAGATCATCTAAACCTCTGCAGAAGCTGTCATTCTCCTGCCTCAAGAAGATCGACAACACATTACGTTAATGGCTTCTCCTAATTTTTCCACATTTGCTCTTCTTCTTCTTGTTTTCCTCATCTCCACCGGAGTAGAATCCAAGACGTTTAAGGGAGACATCAAGGTTTTAAAGCACCTTAAAAACTCGATAGACCGTGAATCAGTGAGTCCCGGCTCATGCATCAGCTCCTGGGACTTCGCCGCCGATCCATGCAATGCCCTTTTCAGCGACCGCTTCATTTGCGGCTTCCGGTGCGACGTTGTGGCCGGGGGAAAGAGTCGAGTGACCGAACTCAGCCTCGACCAAGCCGGTTATTCCGGCGACCTTTCATCGGTTTCTTGGAACTTGCCGTACTTGGAAGCCGTTGATTTGTCCAGCAACTTCTTCTCCGGATCACTTTCTCAATCTCTCTCGAACTTGACTCGATTGCGTCGACTCGGATTGTCTTCGAACTCGTTCTCCGGTGAGATACCTAGCGCTATTGGATCACTCTCGTCCCTTGAAGAGCTTTACCTCGATGGAAATCAACTCCAAGGTTCGATTCCGGTGAGTTTCAATGGACTGGTAAGCCTGAAAAGATTAGAGCTTCAGTTAAATAGGCTAGCCGGAGAATTTCCCGATCTGGGTTCTCTCCCGAGCTTGTACTACTTAGACGCAAGCAACAACGCCATTTCCGGTAAGCTTCCGGCTTCCTTCCCGACGTCACTGGTTCAAATCTCCATGAGAAACAACAGTTTAGAAGGTTCAATCCCTGATAACTTCAGAAGCTTACAGTATTTACAGGTCTTTGATCTGAGCTACAACCGTCTCGGCGATTCAGTCCCAAGTCTTCTTTTTCAACACCCATCTCTGCAACAACTCTCCCTCTCATTTAACCAGTTCTCCTCAATAACACCTCCTAGTTCTCTGCCTACCCAAAGCGAACTTATTGCCGTAGACATGAGTAACAACCATCTCCAAGGATTTCTACCGCCGTTCATGGCGGCGATGCCAAAGCTCTCAGCTTTATCCCTCGAAAACAACAAATTCTCCGGCATGATTCCAATTTTGTATGCCTTAAAAATCGTTGCTCCCGGTTCAGGGATTTCTCAGTTCCAGCGGCTGCTACTCGGAGGAAACTACCTATTCGGGCCTATTCCAGATCTGATACTGCATCTCAAACCCGGTTCGGCAGATTTGGGTCTCGCCGGGAATTGCTTGTACAGATGCCCGAGAATTTTCTTTTTCTGCCAAGGAAACGATCAGAAAAGCCTAGCGCAATGCCGGAGCAACGGCCCCATAATCCCGTAGTTCTCTGTAAATCTGCCATTATTCTGATTACTCTATGTGAAGTGATTTTGATTAGTCAGAAAATCTTTAATTAGCGAACGGATGATCAAGATGGTTAGATTGGATTATATAGGCAACGAATACGACAAAATGTAAAGTAATAGCTGTTAGATTCTCTGACGTTTTTCAGTCGTTCCCCACGCCATTTTTACGGACAGGACAGGTGAAATGAAAAAGACAATCTACAGGTAAGTCAAGCTTTCTGATTTCAGCAGTTCCACCCGCCACAACGTCTGGGCATCTGTCGTATGTAGCCTGTATTTTCGATAATAATTTAACTATAGCTACAAAAAAAAAGTTGGGGTAAAAGACAAATCAACCAAGTAAATTATTAGGGTATTTGTTTTAATAAATTAAAGATTGACGTATGGGAAAATAACAAAGCAAATATCGTAGTTACGTTTTTTGTTATCCGTAAACAAGTTAAAAACGCGATGTGTGATCAAGATACCGTGTAAAACGCGGTGCTTCGCCAGACACAGCGTTTTTACGCGGTGTCTCGCGCCAGACACAGCGTAAAAATGCGGTGACACCGGGTTTTTAAGTGAGGCAAGCATTTTTATGCTGTGTCACCGCGTTTTTACGCGAGGCACGTATTTTTATGTGAGGCACCGCGTAAAAACGCGGTGTCCAGGCAAACACGCGTCCAGGCAAAAAGGCCTGGACACCGCGGCGTCTCTGGAGCTCTCTATTTGTCATGCATGGCGTTCTTGATCAATTGTGTTTCATGGTTACTTCGAATTCGTTATATATATGTTTTACGAATGTAATGTTTTTATTGTTTTTTTGACCTCTGCACCTTCAAACTAGCATAACTTTTGCTACGGATGTCGGAATTGGGCGCAAAAGGTATCAAATCCAAGCTCTCTCAGAGCTCTATAATTATGTCGGGTAAACCTCATGACAGCCTTTCTCAGGCCCAAAATCAATCATTTAAGCCCTCAAATTTGCGATCAAACATTTTTTCAGACTAAGCAAATGTTTGATCGCAGATTTGAGGGCTTAAATGATTGATTTTGGGGCTGAGAAAGGCAGTCATGGAATTCACCCAATGACGATTATAGAGTTCTGAGAGAGCTTCGATTTGATACCTTCTGCGCCCAATTCCGATATCCGTAGCAAAAGTTATGCTAGTTTGAAGGTGCAGAGGTAAAAAAACCAATAAAAACATTGCATTCGTAAAACATATACATAACGAATTCGAAGTAACCATGAAACACAATTGATCGAGAACCCCATGTATGACAAATAGAGAGCTCCAGAGACACTGTGGTGTCTAGGCCTTTTTGCCTGGACGTGTGTTTGCCTGGACACCGCGTAAAAACACGGTGCCTCTCGTAAAAACGCGGTGACACTGAATAAAAACGCGATGTTTGGCACGAGAAACCGCGTTTTACGCGGTGTCTTGACAACACACCGCATTTTTAACTTGTTAACAGAGAACAAAAAACGTAACTGCGATGTTTGCTTTGTTATTTTCCCATACGTCAGTGGTTAATTTGTTAAAAAAAATACCCTAATGGTTGACTTGTCATTGAGCACAAACCACGATGGTTGATTTGTTATTTACCCAAAAAATTGATATGGTAAATAGTGTGGTTATGTTTTTAGTTAAGTAGTGTTGTTATACAAATGTTTTGTTTTTTGGCAGGACGTTACTTTTTTGTAGTGGAATGTTGCTTTTTTGTTGGAGAATAAAAGTTCTTAAAATATAATTCAATAAAGTCAACATTTTGCAGAAGAATGTAGTCTTTTCACATAGAAATATCTTCTTTACTTTGCAGAAAGTTGACTTTCTATTTTGGAAAGACAACATTCTGCAGAGGAAAATTGTCTTTTCGTAGAGGAATGTTTGCGAATAAAAACAAAATGCATTGTCTTCATCGTAGAAAAACATAGACATCATAAATAAGTTGTGATTCTTCCATAAACTCACATAATTTTAAATCATCTGAAATCTAAAACATTATCATTTTTTTACAAAATTTTCTAAATTATAAAATTCGAAATATTTTAAATCTATTCTTTTACAAAATCCAAAATCTTTTAAATAAATATAAACTCTTTTCCACTGAAAATTTCTTATAAAATTATGAGTTCTTTTTGTTTTTTCTATGAGTATTTACTATTTTCCACTGCAATTTTAAAAAAGTTAATGGCGATATTCACAGAGATGATTTTTCACAGTTGAGTGCTTAACTTGTTAACAAAAATTTTCATTGATCATAAAGTACCATAGTTGATTTGTTAATTTCCCTTAATAAAACAATGAAAATATAATCACTCAATAATTTTTATTTAACTATAAAAAATAACAGATTGAATATCACAGCTATTTTGTTAAAAATTTCAAATTTTTTTTGGTGGTAAACATGTTGTTTTTGCATCCCACCGAACATGAAGTAGTCATAATTCATGTACTTACTTTTTGTAGTAAAAAATATTGTTTCACTGCAGAAAGTAAGTTCGAAAGTAAGTGCTAATCCAAGGACTTACTTTTTTTCTGTAGAAAATATTGTTTCACTTAAATTGATTATATTGAGAGGGAGTTCTCTGAAATTGATTTAACAATTTCAAAATTGTTTCTGTAGAAAACAATTTCAAATTGAGAGGGAAACAATTTCAAATTTCATTTAATTTGAAATTGTTTTCTACAGAAACAATTTTCAAAATTGAGAGTAGCGCAATATTATATTGAGAGAGAGTTCTCTGAAATTGATTTAACAATGAAGTGATGTTCTATGATTGAAGCATTTGTTGGAGTCTATCGTTACCCCTAAAAACTTACAACAACAAACCCAACTCGTCTCCAATTGATGCTATTTTGGTAGGGTCCGAGAGAGTTTTGGAGGCGAGCGGTCGACTTGTGGCTGAGAAGTGGTTGACTGAAAAACAAATAGCTTCAAAAGATTGCTTCTAGATGATTTGCGATCAACTTGATGAATAGTAGCAGTCGACTTGAGCTCATTAACATTGAATCTGCTTAACATGTGGCTAACCTATGAACAATGATCGGTCAACCTAACTAGGAAAAAAAATATTTGAGAACTTGATTGCACGTTTTGCAACTGTTCAAAAAGAATTCTGAACACTCAGGCTACACTTTCGATTCCAAAAATCCAATGGCTTCTCGACAGAAAATCAAACACTTTAAAAAGTCCTAAAGATTGGATTCATGTCACCAAAAATCAAAGAGAAAACTAGAGAAATGTGAACAGGCAAGTCAGTCAGAAAACCACTAAATCTACTGCTTCCTACTTGAAGGAAATCTTCCTGAAAGAAGAAAACACTCTAACTTTTAATTTTGTAGCCTCAACAACTCCGCTGTGAATTCGCTTGAAAAATTAAATGAGGGAGTTGTAGTAAAAAGTATTACTAATCTGACTCTCACGAAAAATTAGAAACCAGAATACAAATCGATGATTGAGAACAATCGATCGAATTGTGATTTTTTACTCACGAAGAAAAAAGAGAAAGAGGCACAAGCTCTATTATTTTTTTGATTCAAAACTGAAAAGAAAAATCTCTAAGGAGAGCTTAATAACTCCCACAAAACTAGAGTTTGGAGTTCACCACATAAAAATTATGAAACTACCCTCACGAAGACACATACTCGGCTAGACATGCCTTAACCGAGTGACACCAATACTTGACTATTAAATTTAATTATAAAATAAGTAAAATAAACAATAAATAAATTACTAAGTCATCATTACTGCGATGATTCAATTGGTTGATCCTTTAGGCTCGTCTTCAAATGGATTTGGGCTTTAATTTTAGGTAAGACAAAATTGGCTTCTTAGGCAAAAACGAAGCTCTTTGTTCTGGGAACTTTTGGTATAATAAATGAACTTCAAATTTAACAAAACACTCAATTCTAAAAAGTTTGTGATTTTAGCTACAACCTTTATGAAGTACACTTTTTGATGTGAGATTTTTAAGGCTGTCAAATCTGCCAAATAGTTTTTGAAGATCAGATCACCGATAATTTTGGAATGTCTAAGAAAGCTTCTAAACTTGTACTTGATCTTCTATGTATGCTTTACTACAAACACCTCCATGCTACACATATTGCTAGATGAAAGATATGAATGAGTTGAGCATATTCTTCCCCTTGATTGATCACCTATAAAATAAGTATAAAAAATATTTTTCATTCGATTGTGATTGGAGAGAATCTGTGACACATCATCTTCTCGGAGTTGAAGAGGATTTGACCTGAAATCCAAAATTTTGCCTTCATAGTCTTCTTCACCAAAATAAAGTGATATGTCTTGGATAATGAGATTAGAAAAAATTACAAAACCTTCCAAATGCTTGAACTTGTTTGCAAAATCAAGAAGTCGTTTCTCAATCTACAAAAATGTATCGTCTTGTTGCATAAGATAGAAATTTCTTTTATCAGGGAAATACTTATTCTTGAAATGCAACCAAACTATAAAACATTCATTGAGCTTCAGAGGATTATCCATCATAATATAAGTGCATATTGACAGCTAGTATTTGATAGGTCTGTGTGGCATATCCCCATGCTTCTTAAGTTTTGCCAAAAATATGGAAAATAAGTAGATTTCTAGTACTAGAAGAACGATAAAAAGAGTATCTCAAGGATATTGTGTTGGACTTTCATATGAGTTTGTAAATTAAATTTTGGATAGTTCTTTTCTATATGGATTGATGTATTGTACTGGGAGCATCTATAAAAAGATGATATTATGTCGATGAAATTGTCATTTGAGCTATTCATTAAAACCGCAAATCATGAGTTGTGAATTGACTTTAAAATTATGTCATTTGAGTGAAAAAATAGAAATATAAAGCTATATCAATTCAACGTTAAGAAAGAAGAGAGAGAGAGAGAGAGAGAGAGAGAGAGAGAGAGAGAGAGAGAGAAAGAAGAGAGAAACTGTAAACTATAAGTTTTATCTGCTGCAGAAAACATTCTTTCTGCTGCTGATACTCGCTTTCTGCTGCATAATGTAAGTCTTTTTGTAACGACCCGATTTTTCGTTACCTTTTTAAATACGTGAAATTAAAAATTTTTCTTTTCTTTTATAAAACGACGAAAAACCTTTATAAAAACCTTTAAAATTAAAATCAGAGTGCGTTTCTTATGATCGAACCGTTACTACTCTTTCATTAGACTCGTTTGAAAATCGTTATAAGCAACAGAAAATTATAGTTATGAAATCTTTTATCAAAACATAGTGGAAGCATAAATTAGTTTTTATTTGAAAACGTAGCGGAAGCGTAAAATAAATAGTTCATTTACAGACAGTTAATTAAATCGTTACTTTATATTTTACAATTGCTCTTCTCAGTTGCTCTTTCCATGAATTAGCTTAACCAACCACAAGTCTCGCCTGCGCAAATCCTTCATTAGCTGCTTCTAAATCTGTTCGTCATTTTCCTACATCGCAAGACGTAAGCTATGAGTCTAATGCTCAATAAGTGATAATACCTATCATAATACTACATGCAGTTTCAGTTTTCATCTTTTTCCTTATTTGCTTATCTTTCACGTTTTAATTATCGTTTTCGTCGTATGCTTCTTATCTTTTTATCCTTTGTGTTTTAGATCAACATTTTTGTCTTTTTCTCCCTATCTTTTGTCTTTTGTATTTTAATTGTTATCTTTCATTGGTCGTTCTTTTCATCGTTGACCTCCAATATAGCAGCGATGACATAATCTAAAAGCCTATTAATCATTGGTCGTTTGTCCTAGCATAATCCAAGGACCTTGCAATAGATACGAGCAGCAATGACATAATCCAAAAGCTTGCTAGCGACGATGGAATAATCCGAAAGCTCACTAGCGGCCGTGTCCACGAAGGACTTAAACGGCCTCACGTCATATCGTTGCCTTTTTCTTTTCTTTATTTTAATGACATTAGTTATTTCTCATTTCTCTTTGCTTTTTATGGCTTATTATTCGTTCATTATCGGTTTCTTTGTTTGTGATTTCTTTCTTCGTTCGCTATTTGTTTCTTTGTTCGCTTATTACTTTTTATGGCTTATGAATCGTTCGTTATAAGTATCTGTTTCATTTGATGCTCATGAATGCATACAATTTCTAAAAGCATAAATAAAAATTCAACTTGCGATTCACCAAAACGTGCTATAAGTATTGTAGGCATGCTATAAAAGTAGTAAACAACGAAACGTGCGATTAATAACTGTAAATGTGCTATAAAACAGTAAACAACGAAACATGCTATTAAAACTGTTGACATGCTTGTAAAGCGGAAAGCAACGAAACATGCTATTAAAAACTGTAGACATGCTTGGAAAGCGGTAAGCAACGAAATATACATTTCTTATTCTTGCGATGTAGGGTCGAAGACCAAAACACACACATATCACTTATCTCGTTTCTTCGTTCAACCCTTAATACTAATCTCTCTTCTTCTTAGTACCTTCACTCTAGTCATTAGTAAAATCAATTAATCTACTTTCTAGTCTTAACGTCTTTTCTATTCAAATTCTTCGTTATTTACTAAAATTTCCTAAACTTAGCTTACTACTTAATCTCCACATCCATTACCAATTATTATCACGTCTTTGCCCAACACAGACTAACAATTTGATCTTAACAACCAACAATTAACTAGAGATTTAACAACAACTTCATAAATGTGAACTCATTTAACACTTACTCCTTAGCGATATTCAATTCCAGAACCAAGCTATACATCACGACATATTCATTATCGAAGCGGGAATCAAAAGTAGAAACTTAATAGGTGTCTCCAAATATCAAAGTTCTACACTTATCAACATCCACTATATTTGTGCTTCACAAAAGAATAAAAGCAGTAGCTAAACAATTTATCGCTAACATTCCAACACAGAGATTCCATATAACAGGTTTATATCCAATACTTAACACCGTCTATTGACAACTTAACTCTTCTAGTCATAGAATCAATATACAGAAATCCAACAGAGGTAGTTTATACTTATAATCAGGCATCCTAAACATTAGATCAACAATTCTTTTTATCACAAAATTTTCCCCTAACAATTCACTTTTCATCCAACATGTTAATCCAAACATCAGAGCACTTGATTGACTACACATCACAACTCACAGCTGTAATGACCCGGTTTTATTTACTTTAAAATTGCGTGAAATTTAAAACCCTTTCTTTTATAAAATCAGAGTACGACTTTTTTTTTTTAAACCGAGCGTTAAACACATTACTTAAAATCATTTATCAATTGCAGAAGAAGTAATGAAAATCATTTTTATAAAACGCAGCGAAATTAAAACAAAGCATTAAAGAATATTAATTAATTTACAAACCCTTTTTACAAATAATTTCCCCCTTTTTAAATTCGTTAGCCCAGCCAGCCACAAGATCCACCCGTGCAAATCCTTCATCAACTGTCTTTGACCTGCTCACCTGTTTCTCGTACGTACCTACATCACAAGACCTAACTAATGAGCCTAACGCTCAATAAGTGATATAAGAAAACGAAAGGCAGATATGATGCATGATCATGCGATGCATTACAGAGAAGAACCGTATCTTGTCTGTTAACCAGGGCGATGGATACGTCTAGGTCTCATGGCTTAACCGTATTTCTGATGAAGAAACACACCAATCGAGGTGTCACCACGAGCCTTACCTATTCACTTTTGTTGAAGACGTTGGGGGTTTCAGAATGGGGTAAAGGTGAACCCTAGTTTTCACGTAGCTAACTCTAAACCTACCACTCCCTACGTGGGAGGAATACTACCGTATGAAAGTGTCACTGATCACCCGAACCCCCACATGCTTATTTACATATATTAATTATGTCATGCAATATGCTTATAAATACCTACAGTCCTATATGATTGTACAAATGTCTAATAAACATATCATTAAAATAACACACAGCATGCAAATCCTAATTCTTGCGATGTAGGGTCCGAAGACCAAAACTCAGTAAGTATCAACTTACCTGGAGAGTCCGAGACGCGTTCGAGCAATTCATCTTTCTTCTTTTAATTAATACCTTCAAAATTAATAACATTCATTCACTTAGTTCCATAACCCACAACGACTAACAGTTGCAACATTTAACTTAATAAACAACATATGCTAATTTCCTTAACCTCACCCATTTTCCTACCGATTCCATGAAGTAGTAATCTATAAGAGAGCAACTGTGATTTACAGATCTTTAAACCCAACATTTTTCTTCATTTCGATTCATCATATTGACAACCCACTGGTCAATCATAGTAAATGAACAAAGGACCAAACTCCCAATAACAGAGCACACCCATAACCGTCAACATCCAATAACAATATACTAAAGTACACAACAACCAATCAAGCATTTAGAACTAATTACTTCAACATGGATAACAACAGAACTCAGCCATAGAACCTAAATCCCAACATTCTTTTATCATTATCAGAACATAACTCATTAGTGCAACAATAACATATAAACATTCCACTACTATATATTTACATCTTCGCCTCATTGCTTAAAAGTTTCTAACAGACTTCCAAAAATAGAGACAACCCAAACATACTCCAAACTGACATCACAGATTACACAACAAAGTCATCCAACAGAGGTTGTCAATACCTTCAGCATTCAATACTTCATACACAAACAGCAAGGAGAGGAAGTCAAACTTACCTAAACATCACGACAGTAAACACCAAAATCTCCATCTGATTCCCACACAGTTGCCTTCTAGAGCAGTTTTCCCTTCACTCTTCACTACTCATTTCCATCACGCTTCATGGCTTTCACTGCAACACTGAATGGGTTCTTCACGGGAATCCCTTCAGAGAAGTGGTTGTCCAATTACCCATCACACTCACAATGCTCTTCTTTTACACTCAACTCACACCATGTTCACAAAGCACTCCACAAGGCACTCACTTACACTTCAGTGTCATCCAAGAGCAAAACATAGAGGAGAACCTTACCTTCCAACTTGACGGTGGACATTCCCCTGCAGTAAATCCTTTAGAGTAATACAAATAGTACTACACTACACTCACCTATCACATCAAATCCTTCACATTCACAAGTACACTCCCTCACCAACAGTTGTAGAATTGAAAGTAGAGGAGGATTTTTACCTTACATAGACGGAAGGTGAGAGAGGGAAGAAAGCTACAACAGGGATAAAATGCAGGAGGAGACTGCCATATCCCCCAATTCAAGAGGGAGAGGTCCAATGTCCCATTGCCACGTAGAAAAGCCTTCCAATCCTATGGGAGACGCCTGGCGTTGCAGAAGGAGGTCTATACAGAGAGAGAGCTTAGTGTGTGAGACAAGAAATCTGAAGAGAGAGAGTGTGACATATAAATGGGTTTCACAGATTTTTGACTTTTTAGACGTTTCTAGGCGTCGACGCCAGATTTCAGACGATATCCATGCATCCAAAAACGCATAAAATTGAATACAGATTCACTTTCACAACGTCCGTGTCGTTCGCGCCAGATTTTGGACGAGACCGAGGCATCCGAAATCACACAGAATTGAATACAGATTCAAATTGACAACGACCGCGTTATCCGCTCTCATTATCGAACGAGTCAAAGGCGTCTGAAAATGCATAGAATTTGTACAGATTCATTGCGGACGCGAATTTCTTCGTCCGCTTTGTCCGCAAGTTGTCCGAATTGTCCCAGATTTGTACAGATTCATTGCGGATGAGAATCTCTTCGTCCGCAATCGTCCAGAAGTCACTGTATATGCTTTTCCTTAAAATTTCTCACTTTAGATTATTTTTCAATATTAACCCTATACTTTCCAAACATAAATTAACACGTACCTTCACGCAACATGACATAATTATCATTCAATAAACTCCCATAAATTATAATCTAACAATTCCTTCCCCGGTAATACCCCGATAATTATTCGACTAATTCGTACACTCCCAACTCCTTTTCCAATTTATCCTTTTTAAATTCCGATAAAAAGTCAGTGTATTACAACGGAAAAACTCAACCATGAACAAAACTACATTCAACAGAGTTAATAATCCAACATCATTCTTTAACTAATTGCGTGTCATAACAAAACATAAATAGTCCAAAAGAACCCACGGCCAAACGAACATAATACACAACCCATATATCAACCATCCTAGAAATCACTCAACAGGTCACTCCATCCAAATATACACATCCAAGAATCCAACTAAGGCTAAATTTATTATCACAAATCAATAAAGGCAGTAGCTACATCCAACATATTCACAGTTGCAAAATTAAACCAACAACATTGAACTGTAATCGGCCAACATCCAGATAATACTCAAGAATAGAATCATCCAAAAATCTAGAAATCCTTCTCACTGTGAAGACCCGAGGCAGCAACTCCACCTCCTTAGCCCATTCACAATCGATAGAACACCTCCAACCTTCTGCCTCCTAAGCTTACCTGAGAGCTTTCAGCTCTCTGCCATTTTATCCTTCATTCATGCCCGAGAGTGTAACGCCCTGTTTATAAATGTCAATTTTCTTTATTCCAAGTTTATGGAAATTTTAAAATTTTCTTTAAACCTTTTCAAAATGTATTGTGAAGTAGGAAATCAGAGTAATTTAGCGAAATAAATTCAAATTATGATTTTAAACCATTTAAAATGCAACTCAAATTATACAAATCATTTATCGAATGAAATCATAATTTAAGATAACAAATTTTACTTGAGCCATAACTCATCAAGTCTTCCCCAGTTGATAACCCAAGATTCCATCTGGCATTGCGTTCCCCTTTGTCATTAATACTATTTACCTGCATCAAGGGTAATACAATGAGCCGAGGCTCAGCAAGAATTAAAATGTGTGCACGTGCTATGCAATGCATATGCAATCGTTTTTAGAGAAAAACCTATTCCCTCTACATGCTATTTTAGTTTCACTTAACAGTCTAGATGTATGAGATCTTTTAATCATCTAGGGAAGTTGGATCTATTATACCGTCTTGTGGCTTAACCATCACTTCAGCGAGGAGCTTCATCCATTAGGGGTGTCACCACCAATCTCATACACCTATTTACGTTTATTGGTTCATTTATTAACATATTATGCATATGGCAACCGTTTCATAAGCCCTATCGTGATGCATGTATAGTTCATAACAATACAATAGAATTAATGATAGTACAACAATTCATATATACAATCAAGGTAGTTTATATATTTTTATTTCTTTTTACATACAAGCATTTTCTTTGTTATTTTGTGCGTTAATCACAAAAGAATTTCTGTACTTATGTTGACATTATTTTAACGATATGTTCCATGATATTTTCAACATTTCTTTATCATTAATTATTCCAACAATATTTCTAATAACAGTTGAAAGTAATTAAAAACACAAAATCCCGTGATGCAGGGCCTCCACTGGCCACCGTATCCTATATCTTACCTCTTGTAGAATTTTCCAATAGTAGAATTTCTCACGTATAACTTCTCTTGATTCTCGAGTAACTCCTCCTCAAGACCCAACAATAATGCGGAATGTTCACAAGACACCTTGGAGATTCAAATGGATTAGGAATTCGATCCATTATCTATAGAGAGATAAGAACCGAACTATCAAAGAGAGGAGCTTGGCCCATACCAAACGTGCTGGTTGAACCAAGGCTATCAAGTTTGATCTCTTCAAGCAAACAATTGAAGAAGATCAAGTTCTCAAAGAGAACTCAAGAGGAAAGTCACTCTCTAAGCAAAAATGCTCTCAAATTCCAAGTTGTAAGTTGTGATTTTCATTAAAGGCTTGCCCATCTATTTATAGGCAACTCAAGGGGACATGGAGACATTACAAAATTACAAAAGAATTGATAAAATTCAAAGTTAGGTGTGGAAAATGGTGGAAGACTCACGAAAGACACGTCTGGTCGGCGGTGGGCTCGACAGTCAGCCAGTCAATGCTGGCGGGCGCGAGGTCAAGGCATGCCGGCACCGTTGTCAGCTGGCTGGCACATTGTAGAGTGGGGCGCTGTCAGGCGGGGCACGCGCTGGGCCAATTTGTGGGCTTTTTTGGCCATCTTCCATTTTAGCCCCTTTTTTTTCTTCAATCTAAACCTACCTTGGGCCTCCATTGGATCCTCTATAATCCCTAACACCATATGGCCCTTGATTTGCCATTTAATGGGTCTTTAATTTGGACTTCATAGATAAAACATGTATGCTTTTGTCCATTTGTCTTTTGTAATCAATCAATTGGGTATTATCCAAATAAATTTCTGGGATATTACAATCCTCCCTTCTTATATAAATTTCATTCTCGAAATTTGCTAATAAAATAATTCAAGGTACTTAGCTTCCATATCCGCCTTTTTCTCCGATGTGGCTTCTTCCGTTGAATGATTACGCCATAATATTTTAACTAACGGAGTCCACTTATGTCTAAGCTCTTTTACTCTCTCATCCAAAATCTGTACAGGTCTCTCTCTTCATAAGTCTAGTTATTTTGGATTTCCACATTGTTAGGAGGACATATTAGAGTTGGGTTCCCCAGACATTTCTTCAACATTGATACATGGAATACATTATGCAAGTCGTTCATAGAGGCTAGTAATTGAATTTTATAAGCTGCATTTCCCATTCTTTTTGTGATTGTAAACGGACAAATATATCTAGGATTTAACTTTCCTCTCATTCCAAAACACATAATCCCCTTGAAAGGTGATACTTTTAGATAAACCAAATCACCCTCATTAAATTCTAAATATCTTCGATGATGATCTGCATAACTCTTCTGACGACTTTGAGCTGACAGCATACGTTGACGGATCAAAGCCATAGATTTGGCAGTTTGTTGAACAATATCTGGGTCGAAATATTTAACTTCTCCCGCTTCACCCCAATATAACGGAGATCTGCATTTTCTACCATATAGTGCTTCGTAAGGTGTCATTCCAATTGTGGCATGAAAACTGTTGTTATAAGCAAACTCAACTAGCGGCAGTATCCTTCCCCCTCAAATCTGGAAATTAAGTACACAGGCTCGCAAAATATCTTCCAGTGTCTAAATTGTTCTCTCACTTTGCCCATCAGTTTGTGGATGAAAAATAGTGCTAAACTTCAATTCTGTGTCCATGGCCTTATTTAAGCTCTTCCAAAATGCTAAAGTGGAACGTGAATCTCGGTCAGAAACAATGGAAACTGGTACACCATATTGTCAAATGATCTGTTTGATATATAACTTGGCAAATTGATCCATTTTGTACGTCATCTGTACAGGTAAGAAATGGGCGACTTTGGTCAATCTATCCACAATTACCCAAATCGCATCATGGCCTTTGGGAGTCCTAGGTAATCCAATAACAAAGTCCATCGTGACATGCTCCCACTTCCATTCAGGTATCGGCAAAGGTTGAAGTCTTCCACCAGGTCTCTAGTGTTCTGCTTTCACTCTCTTACAAATCTAACATAGTCCTACATACTTTGCAATATCATACTTCATTTCCGGCCAAAAGTAATGAGTTTTGAGATCGTGATACATCTTATTGCATCTGAGATGAATAGAGAAACTTGAAGAGTGGGCCTCTTGTAGGATTGTTGTCCGTAAATGTGGATCATTGGGTACAAACCATCTTCCTTTAAACTTTACTATTCCATCGGCAGACATAGAATAATCCTTATATTTTTCTTGCATCGGGTTTAGCTTAATCTCCTTGCATAACTTGTCCTCTTGTTGGACCTCTTTCATTTGTTCCAGAATGGAAGACGTCAATGTTAAGGCTGACAAAATAATATCTAATTGAGCAGGCACCAAATTTACATCCAATTCATGAACATCCTTCTGAAGTCCTTCAGGCATTTCTTCACATAGAATACAAGTGAGCTTTCGAATTAAGGCATCAGCAACTACATTAGCCTTTCTAGGATGATATTTTATCTCGCAGTCATAATCGTTGAAGAATTCCAACCAACGCCGCTGCCTCATATTTAACTCCTTTTGTGTGGAAATATATTTTAAGCTCTTATGGTCAATGTAAATCTCGTACTGTTGCCCATATAAATAGTTTCTCCAAATCTTGAGAGTGAAAACAACTGCAGCGAGTTCTAGATCATGAGTTCAGTAATTCACTTCGTGCTGCTTCAGCTGTCTTGAAGCGTATGCAATTACTTTACCATTCTGCAAGAGTACTCCCCCAAGTCCATGCTTAGATATATCACAATAAATACAAAATTTTCCTTCTTCAACAAGTAACGCCAGAACAGGAGCAGTAGTTAATAGACATTTTAATTCTTGAAAACTTTCCATGCATGCATTTGTCCATAAAAATCGTGCATTCTTCTTTGTTAAACTTGTTAAAGGTAGGAAAATCTTTGAAAATCCGTTGATAAAGCGTCTATAATAACCTGCCAAACTGAGGAAGCTCCTCACATCGCTTGCATTCCTTGGTTTTGACCAATCGATTACTGCTTGGGTCTTTGCTGGGTCAACCTCAATGCCTTCTTTAGAGACCACGTGGCCAAGAAAACTTACTTTGTTCAGCCAGAATTTGTATTTCGAGAATTTTGCGTACAGGCTATGATTGGTCAAAATAGAAAGAACAATCCGCAAATGTTCTCTATGTTCCTCCTCCGAGCATGAATATATTAGGATGTCATGTATAAAGATGATTATAAACTTATCCACATATTCTTTGAAAATGCGATTCATTAAGTCCATGAAGGCTACCGGAGCATTGGTCAGTCCAAAATACATCACAAGGAATTCATAATGCCCGTAACTCGTCTTGAAAGCTGTTTTCGGAATATCCTCTGGTTTAACTTTTAGCTGATAATAACCCGAACGAAAATCAATCTTGGAAAATACACTTGCTCCTTGCAATTGATCAAATAAATCATCAATTCTTGGTAAGGGATATTTATTCTTAATTGTCACAGTGTTGAGGTTTTAGTAGTCAATACACTTGTAAAGATCCATCCTTCTTCTTGACAAATAAAACCGGAGCTCCCCAAGGAGAGAAGCTTGGTCGAATAAGACCCTTGTTGACCAATTCTTCCAATTATAGGTTTAACTTTCGCAATTCAGCTGGCGCCATTCTATACGGAATCTTAGCAATGGGTTCCGTACCAGGGTGCAGGTCGATTACGAACTCGATCTGTCGATCAGATGATAGTCGAGGAAGATTGTCCAGGAAGACACCAGGAAAATCACGGACTACAGTAACAACTTCTACTTTGATTTTCGAGCTCGTCGTAACATTTAGTACATTAATAAGAAATCCTTCACAACCGTCTTTCAATAATCAAACAACTTTGATTGTAGAAATTATGGCAAACTTCCTCTTGTCTTTAGCTTCTAGGAAAATATGGGAATTACCATCAGGAGAGTAGAAATTTACTTCCTTCTTTTTGCAATCAATATTAGCTTGATGTTGAGATAGCCAATCCATACCTAGGATGATGTCATAACCTTTAAGATCCATAATAATTAAATTGGCATGAAATAAGTTGCTGCAAATCTCAACTTCTTGAGCGTTTTGAATACCATAAGGTGTTAAATAGTCGCCACCGGGTATTTGGACTTTATGCGTACAACTTGCAAGGTTTGCAAGACAACTTATTTTGGTGCTGAATTCGGTTGTAATGAATGAGTGTGTAGCACCAGAATCAAATAAGGTATAAGCGTTACTACCATTAATTGAGATAGTACCTGACATGATAACTAGAACAAAAGTTTTAATTTAAGGAATTATTAGTACAAAGAAGGTATAGACTTATCAAAAGTCATGAGTACCTAACATAACAGCTGGTAATTTATCATTAACTCTTATTTCCTCATTCTCGACCCCCTCATCTTTCATTTCTTCAATGGCCTCCTCTTCTTCTCCATACAATGAGAAAACTCTTGGAGCTACCCCCTCCGGCTTTCTATCCATAGCTGGACAATATTGTGAAATTTGATCTGATTTTTTGCATTTGTAGCAAAGTCCAAAGCCAACTTTGCATGTGCCAAAGTGGCTTTTATGGCATTTTGGGCAAGGCTTGGGTTGATTGGGTGCTTCAATCATCAGACGCTTGTCTTTTCCGCCTTGTAATTCCAACCCTGAGGGTCTCTTTATTCCATGACTAATGGGTTGAGCAGCTCGTTGTGTTGTCTGACTAGTTCTCCAGAGTCTCTGACTAAACTCTTTTAGCTTTGTTGCCATAGTCTTTACATTCTCCACTGCTAGGGCTTTTGCAATAATTTTTGCGTAAGGGACATCCTCCATTCCTGCTATAGTGACACCGTCAAGGATTTCGATTTTTAATCCTTGAATAAAATGATTAATTTTGGATTTGTCCGTGGATGCCAAGAGTGGAGCAAATTGAGCAAGAGCCTCAAACTTCTGGATATATTTGGATACCATCCCTGTCTGTCGTAGTCGCAAGAATTCCACCATCTTCTATGTTCTTATTGTATGGTTAAAATAGTTTCCATTGAATAGCTCCTTGAAGGTTTTCCAATTGAGGGTACGAACATATCGTGCTACTTTTATCGAGTCCCACCGGAAACAGGCATCCAAGACCAACAAATATGCGGCACATTTTGTAAAGTCCCATTATTTTTAAAGTTATTTGTTAACTTTTAAAAATCTGTCATAAGATTTTTCGTTTTACATTTCACAATTTATTTACATTAAAATAGGTTATGAGAGTAAATTGAGCGAATAACATAAAACATTTTCCAAAATCTAGTCAGATATTCACAAAGTTCTATAAAACAATCCGATTACAGTTTTCAAACCAAAAAAGAATAGTCTAACTATTACTTATACCAAAATACTAGTTTTCAAAACCCAAAGTACCAGTTATCAAAATACCAAAATACAACTGTGATGACCCACAACCACAGATCAAAGCGGCTGATAACCCAAGGTATCGTCCTGGAATACCTCCTCCATGACTTGTTCATTATCAATACTGGTATCACCTACATCACGGGGGAAAACAATGAGCCTAAAGCCCAGCAAGAATAAGAATGAAATGCAATGTGATTAAACCAGGAGTGACATACACTATAGGGCCATGAGGAAGAACCGGTCACTCCACTAAGAGATATATCCATCGGGGGTGTTCCACATGTCGGTATTCACTCTTTTGTTTTGAGAACGTTGGGGATTTCATAACAGGAGATGATGAACCCTCGATCCCATGTAACAACCTACTTTCTTTCTAATCATTCCATTGTGAACTTATACTATCAATGAGATGTCATCGTTTTTCCGAACCCCCACATGCCTATTTACATAGATTTATTATGACATACAAGTATGGAAACAAGTTCATAAGTCCTAAAATGATGCATGTATGTCAACAATATACTTGAAAAGAACAACACAATTATTGCAAGTGAAAGACAATATCCTAATATACATGTTCATAACTTTCACATATTCTACCAACATTGAACATAACATGAAGAATTTTCATCACAATTGGTTATCCAGAACTACAACAACAACATTTCCAACATTGAACAGAACCAATTAATAAGAGGAATCATTACCATCATAACTATAACTACGGCACTTTCACCATTGAATAGAACCAACTTCAGAAAATTAACATTTCTAACATATCTATTATATCTCTTATAGCAATAACCATCCTTTCACATGAATAATTCTCTGATTAAGTTCCATTTCATGTCATAACATGTGTAATAGTTCCATATTTTTCCTTGACAGTTTATACCTCCAAGCTTAAAAGAGAGTTGAAGCTAAATGAACACAAAGTCATGCTCAATAATTCATACTTCTCAAAGAAAAAAGCCTAATTCAAACAAAACCCCGCAATGTAGGGCCTCAACTGGCCAACTACATCATTCACAATTCATACCTCAATGTTTCGTATGATTCCAACTCCCAAACTGTACCAAGCTGTGTCACTTCTTCAGCGCAGTATTCGTTAAATTCCAGAGGAACAATATGCAGTCTTCTTGAACGATTATGCAAAACAAAACTCACCTCTTGTTGTATGCTTATGTAACTGAACACTCATAAGTTTTTCAAGTGAAACTGCAGACTCCTGCTTACTGCATATTATAGACTGAGGGGAGGAGAAATCACAATTGTGCAGGAGGCAAAGAGTGCCTCGTTGAATCAATTCCCCTTCCAAGAGAAATGGGTCTAGCATCGTAGAGCTAGGTGGAACCCTCCACACCGTCAAAGACGTGTCGACAACAGCAGCACGAAATGGAAATCAAAACATGAAGGAGAGAAGCTTTAGATTTAAATGGGTTTTTCGGATAATTTGAACCTTTCGGATGCGGTGCAGTCGTCCGCGTCCCGTTCGCAGTCGTCCGAAGTCAATTTGGGAAGAGAAAACGCGTCCTTAATCACTTGTCCGTACAGTCCATAAGCTATATTCGGACGATGTTAGGTGTCCACATGCCACGTCCGCAATCGTCTGAATGTGCCCAGGATTTGGACAGATTCATTTCGGACGCAGTCCATCCTTGTCCACCGTCTTCCGCAAACGTCCGAATGTCTCCAAATTTTAGAAAAGCAACATATATAATAGAAGGAAATAACTGCACACCACAGAGAACATGTACAATGAATTGAAGCAAAGAAAACAAGCTCGAATTAATAGAACAATAACATTTGGGAAAGAATTGAAAACATACTATCGATTAACATGTAAATTATCCTAGTCCATTTACATGCTTCCTACGTTTATATTCTCTAAGCAATTATCCCAATCAATTATTGACATACTCCTATGTTGATTTCATGCTTTTATTTTACTTAATTAATCATGCTTGGATTTAATGGAAATGACATGCTAAGGACCTAGAATCATAAGCAATACAAGAAAACAAGAAGCTAGCCCACTTACATGCTTCCTACTTTCATTATCCAAGTGATAATTGACATACTAATTGAACACCCTAGTTACAAACTCGTTACATGGGATATCTTTATTAGTTGTCATGCGAATATTATCCTAAATTAATTACACGCTCGACTAAGTCGTTATTATGCTCAAGATTTAAATGACTAGTTAATTATCATACTTATTTACATACTTGGATTAGCTAGTTGGTCAACATGTTCAAATTAACTAATTACCTTAGTTGGTTAACATACCACTAATTGATTTAACAACACAAGAATTAACATGCTTTGTTAATTACATGCTCAAAGACACTCAATTACTTTAGCTAACTAACACACGGATAATTAAACATGAAATCTAATCTAAACATGCTATGATTATCAACTAGTTGTTTTCTCTAGATAGATTAACATGCTTAAGTTTCATTTAGCATGATATTAGCCTGGTTTGTTAAATTAAACATTCTTGTTAAGTAAATGACTAACATGCTTGGGTCTATGCTACTAAGCAATACGATGGCAGCAAAGTATACATGTGTGTGAGGAATTAAAATAGTACATACATAGCAAGTAAACGTCTAATAAGGGGTTAACAATTATTGATATTCATTTGACTAAATGGTGGCACAATAACAAAAGAAATGACTCCTCAAAATATTAAAACTCTAGTTCATTTCCAGACTTCACAGCCCCTTTATCGGGCTTACATTCATTAGTAGAACCTAAATCATTCATCTCTACTCCTTCATTACCACCATTCAAAGTAAAGCACTTTAACAAACATAGCAGCAAGGACAAGAACAACAAAGGAATCTCAACACTAGCAGTAAGCAACAAATAACATACTCAAAAACTCATCCTAATAAGCATCTAACATTTGACAGTAAGCATTTCATTCAGGGAGCACTTGCAACTAACTACTTAGCAATTAAAACTAGCTACAATGATCACAATAAACATTTTAAGACACTAACGTAACTCACACACCCATACTTGTGGTGTAGGGCCTCCAAATGGCCAAGACACCCCATTTTCCTTACCTAAATTGATGAAGAGTATGCAGGGACAACAAAGAATCCAAGCTTCCACGATACTTCTTAGCAACTTAAGCTTCTCAACAACTCACTCACGGTTTAACACTCAACTCACTAGCTTCCACACCTAACTCACTCCTCATAAACTCTTCTCTCGCAGGGATGGAGCTCCCTCTCTTTCTCGGACTCCTCACTCACTGGAAGGAAGGCTTGAACGATAGAGGAAGGGAAATGCTTGGTGAAGGGGTTTAAACCTTTGGAAGGGGGCAACTGTACCTGGATGGGCAGAGATGGTCGGCTGGACAAGGGAGGAGATTGACTCATGTGGTTAGGGGTTGGATTTGCGTCGAGGGATTTGTTTCCTATTGGTTAGGCATCGTTTTATTTCTGATTTTAAATCTTTGTCTTTGCAGTTCTGCGGTGATTCGAATGAGTGCGGATGATTTGTCCTCATCCGCATTCGTCTGCAAGGCTAAAATCTCAAAGGGTAAATCACGCTTGGGGATGAGGAGAGGCATTCTCGTCCGTGTCTGTATCGTCCGCAGGTGACTTGCGGACGCGATATGGCGTCCGTACGTGTCGTCTGCCGTCATCCGAAAGTGTCCATAAAATGGACAGATTCAAAACGGACGATATGTCAACTCGTCCGCAGTTGTCTGTTGGTGTCAGAAAGTCCCCAGAGTTTAGAATAGATTCAATTCGAACGCTACTATTGGCATCTGCAAATACTTGGTTGCATTCGCAGTCACGTCCGCAACGTCCATAGAGGCAGGGGAGACTTTGGGACGTGAAATGGCATCTGTGAGAGTCATCCCAAAGCGCTGGGACAGTGTCCTATGCAATTGCTGACAAGGAACGGCGGCCATAGAGTCATCCACAGTCGTCCGTAGCTACACAGTCTAACACTTTTCTCACATTTTCTCACTTAACTCTTATCCCACAACATTTTCTCCATACATACACGCCACAAAATGACCCGCATAGATATGCAATGTAATGTCTTCATAACTCTAACACCTTAATCACATCATGTGTATGGGAAAAATGTAACGGGATCACTCCTGGTCTCAACGCTCCGAACGCCCTCGATAATACCCTGATAGTTATCCAACTAAAAATATCAAGGTGTTACATACTTCCCCCCTTAAAATAAATTTCGTCCTCAAAATTTGCCCTTCGTAATCCTCTCATGAATGATATCCTATGCATCAAATCCCTTCTTAACTATCCCATTTGATGATGTAGTCCCCATGTTATCCTACGTTCGCGGTTCATTTAGACTATCGGCTTTCTTTTTACCTGTAATTACCCGCTTGACTTCGCCTAATCCATGCCTTTTGTACCCAAAAGTTGTTTGAATCCTTGCATCCACGCACCACACTTCTGTTGCGCAACTCTAATTACATCATTTCCGAAGAAGGAAATGCCATAATCATAGCCATTCTTCAACATCAAGAGATAAATGGCAACCTTCTTATATCCACACGTCACTTTGATTTGATAATTACCACACCATTGCCATTCAACTCTTAAATCCGCAGCATCTTACTCCTAAATTTGACGTTCCACATCCAATTTCCTACTGGCTCCATGCAAATTAAACGCTAACCTTGATGTCGAATTCACGTTCCTTATACGATTTTACCCTTGCATTCACCAACTTAAGACTTGGCACTTCTACTCTTCCCTCTTACACCACGACCTTGGCATACTTGAATGTATTCTCCAACGTCAAATTCGTCCATCCAGGCTTTCCCTAGTTATGAACTACATCACTATGTGGTTGAGTTGGACGTGTTCTGTCTTGCTTCTCTTTTGTATCTGCACTTGTTTCCGATCGGCTCTAGATTTTTGTTCTTGTGGCTGTCGGCGTTTCCGTCTCTGTATCCATTTCCAAAAATCACTCTGGAAACTTCATTTTTTGTTTCTGTTTCCATTCCAGCACAGTTCCCTTCTTGGTTTTCGTACTCGTTCCAGGAGAAGCTCAACTGATTGAACCCACTTTTGTCTTACAGTTGTGCAGTCACGTCTTTGGTCACCCTAAGTGAAACCAAATTGAGGTAGAGGACATAATCCAAGCCTGACATAAGTACTCTTATTCCTTCGACTACCAATCAAATATTCGAGTTCACTACTTAATCCAAGTCCCAAAGACAAGAATGGAGTACCTCATGTCGGAAACTGCCGTAAACTCCAAGTTGGTCATACTACTCGACAAGACCATGAATCTTTCATCCTTGTTGGAAATCTAACTTAGCGTATTCTTAGTCGACTACCCTTCTTGGTTACTTTTACAACCCCATTAGGTTCCTCTTCTAACTCCTTCTCTAAATCCCAACCTTATTCTCTAGTCCTTCTTCAAGGTCATACTAAGTGGACAACTAATTGGTTACGGAAACCCTACTCCTCTACTTCAATTTCGTCCTCAGCAAATCTATCTTCCGTGTAATTCATCGTAACCTAGGCGTTCATGCTTACTATCTAGTGGGTCAAATTCACGTTTGCTACCTAGGCGAATTTGGTCAACTATATGTGTATATACATATATACATATATCTGTATATATATGTATGTGTATATATATATATGTGTATATATATATATATGTGTATATATACACACATATATATATACACACACATATATATATACACACACACACACACACACACATATATATATATATATACACACACACATATATATATATATACACACACACATATATACACACACACACACACACACACACACACACACACACACACACACACA